>OX104064.1:100201229-100478158 GCA_944474145.2 Dicrocoelium dendriticum | reverse complement strand
CAAAGATGCCCGTTATCACCTATCCTCTTCAACTTCGTTGTTGACGAAGTCATGGAAATCGCATCTACAGCACACAACTTAGGAGGTGTGGATCTGCTCCAGGAGAAAGACTTTTTGACTTGGAGTATGCTGACGATATTGCCCTAATCTGTGACAGCCCCAAGTCATGCCACACGGTACTGGACAGATTAGCATTGGCTGTTCGTCACTGCGGGCTTTTGCTTTGCACCGTCGAAGTGCAAAGCGTTCCCTCCAAGATTGGTCTGGACGCCTCCTGCGCTGACCCTTAGTGAGGATCATCTAGAAACTCGTTCAAAAATTCAACTAACTGGGAAGGTGTATCAGCGCCCGTGGCATCGGAAGACGAGATCACGAACCGTATAGCAAAAACTCGAGGCGCTTTTGCTAACCTTCGCCACCTATTGCAGCGGCGCGACATCACTCTCGCCCTGAAGGGTAGAGTGTACAATGCAACGGTACGTTCGACCCTACTGTACAGTTGGTGTAACCTGGTCTCTTAGGTCAGCGGACATGAAGAGGCTAGTTACGTTCGGCCACTGATGCCTACGCAATTTTAGCTCACATCTGGTGGGTACACCACGTGAGCAACGAGCGTGTTCGACACTTTATTGACGGCACAGGAAAAGGAAATGAACCCGCTCAGCACCGTTATTTCACGCACCAGGCTCCGATGGCTCGGCCACGTGTTACACATGCCAGCCCACCGACTCCCGCGACGTGCGTTGCTTTCGCGCCGTGGGTGTGGATGAAATATAGAGGAGAGGTGGCCAAGCGATGACTTGGTCGAGAGGAATGAAGGCGCTCACTTCGGAACTGACCTCATTTGGAACGTCTCGGCTCCCTGGTTTGGGGTTCGAAAGACGATGAACACTTTTGGCTGGATACACTTGTTGATATGGCTAGGAGCCGGACCTCAGTGGCGTTCGTGCTGTGAGTTTCTTTGTCCCACTCCATCCCTCTTAACTTCCCTCTAACCACGATCTCATTATTTGGCATTTTATAATTCTGCTTAGCAAATTATTTTTTCTGCTGCATAGTGTCCGGCAGGTAGCTTACCGAAACCCTTCCCATCCGTTACCGGTAGCTCAGCTGGCTTACACCTGTTGCATTTTATTCCCTTCTTTCTTTTAAGTATTGTGGCACAGTAGCTGAGGTGCTTCCCACCTCTAGCTGACGTGAAAAGTGATTGTGCGTGTGTGTGTGTGTGTGTGTGACTGAATTCAATTCTTGTTTGTTTCCTCACTTCGGAGCAAGAATCACGGATTAGAGATGAGTAGGCAGGTTTCCTCCTAAAACCGGGCTGTATAGACCACATATTCACTCGGCGGCATGTGCTAGGCCAGCGCCACACGTACTGCAAGCCGACAGTGGATGTGTTTCTTGACTACAAGAGTGCCTTCGACCGATGCATTCTGTTCGAAATACTTGCGCGGAAAGGTGTTCCCATGAAATATGTGAACATCTTACCCTAAACTCGAACATGACAGGCCTCGTCAGCGTCTCCGGGATTTCTCGAATGCCCTTCCGAAAATATGTGGCGTTCGTTACGGTTGCACAATTTCCCCATTTTTGTTCAATTTCGTCATGGACTTCATCATGGAGTGTTTTCTTACGGAACCTCACGATGCAGGCGTGAAGGTGCTGTCTGGTGAAAGGCTCCTTGATTGTGCGGACGTAACTGTCCTACTTTTAACGATGTTTGAGGCGGCGCTATCAACGCTGCATAGCCTCTCTAGAGTGATCCCGTCATTTGTCATGCGCTTCGCCCCTTCAAAGTACAAAGTACTGTTTCAGGACCACCAAGCCAATGACGACCCTTGATGGCGACTTACTCGAGGTTGTCGATCGTTTCACCTACCTTGGCAGCTGTATCAGCAATGACAGGCGCATACCAGCTGAAGTCAGTTCACTTATTGGCGAAAGGTAGAACTGACTTTTTGAAACTGCGACGTCTTTGGATTCAGAAGGGGGTTTCCCTCCGTCTGAAAAGCCGTGTATACAAGGCCACAGTGAGGGCCTTGCTACTCTCTGGATGCTTGACTTGCCCCCTCCGATCTAAGGCTCTGAGGCGCCTTCAAGTCTTTGATCATCGTTGTCTGCGAAGCATTGCTGGTGTTGGATGGCACCAGCGTGTCCGCAACGATGATGTGCGTAGGCGAGTACTAGGTAGTGATAAACATGCTAGCTCCCTAGAACAACAGATAGCACTGAATAAGTTGCGTTGGCTCGGGCACGTGCTACGTATGCCTGGTCACCGCTTACCTAGGAGGGCCTTGTTTAGTCTACCAGGTGTAGGGTGGCGCAAGGCTCGAGGTGGACAGAAGTTGACTTGGCAGCGGGAAATGAAGACACTGACGACCAAACTGGGTGCCGTTGGTCCGTCTCGCCTTCCGGGCTAGAGTCCACGTGACTCGCCTTGTACTTGGCCCGAGACTTTGCAGGACATGGCTCGCAACCGACGCCGGTGGCGCTTCCGCTGCCGTCTCCTAATTGGATTGCCTGTTTAAAGTGTGTTTGGTGCTGAGTTATCTGCGGGATAATGGCTGATTATGACGCGTGGCAGTGAAAGCCGCAAGGAAGCTGTCTCGCCGATGCCGCCTTATCTTTGCACGATAGCCAGCTGTTTGTGACGGTATGTTGTGTACACAAGGTGTAAACGCTTTGACCCTGAATGTTTGCTTAGGGCATTAAGGTTTTCAGGTAAGTCCCCCTTCTCTTCATATTCTTTATTTCATAGGTCCTCATGCTTGTATGACAGCGAAGCATCAGTTCAAATGGCTGATGTACTGCTGTTGATGATGATGGTGAGGACGAAAACTCCGTGCTAACCTGAAGTGAGATCGCGAATCCTGGTGGTCTCATGGTGCATCGGAGATGGAAGTAGCCGCTACCCTTGGTAACCATCGTAGGTTATTCCGGCTGATACGGGAAACGGGCTGCAGAAGAGCTGATAATAGTGAAGTTATATTTGACGATAGTACACTTGTCACAACGCTTGGAGCGTTGGGCTGAGCACTTTGAAAGGCAATTTAATCAGTCGGAATTGTTAGATTTCTCGCCGGCCAATGATCGCTCCGCTGCGTGGGCCGTCCCTTTGTATCCACGCTCGCTCAGAAATCGAACGTGAGATCGGACTGTTGTAGTTAAGTAAAGCCGCTGAACCAGATGATCTATCTCCAAACCTCTTCAAATTCGGGGGGCTTGCTTTTCTGGATGATTTACACGTGTTACTAGTGCAACTGTGGGAGCAGGAAACTGTCGCAACCGACTGGAGCCGCTCCGTTATAGTCCCAATTTTCAAAGGAGGCTCACGATTGGAATGCAGCAACCCTAGAGTAATTAGTCTGGTTTCCATCGTCTCCAAATTGCTTGCTTCTGTCATCCTTCACAGACTGACTGACACTTGCGAAAGCCAGATTCGTGAGGAGCAAGCCGGATTTCCTCGAGGTCGTGGCTGCGTTGACCACATCTTCACTTTGCGTCAGTTGTTGGAGCACCGTCACATATGTTGGCGGTCCACCGTTGTCGTGTTCCTCGATATCAAAGGTGCATTCGTTTCGGTGGATGGACGTGCACTTTGGGACTGGCTACTCAGGAAAGGTGTGCCCGAGATATATGTAAATATTATCCGATCCTTATACACCCGTAGCTTGTGCAGAGTGAGGGCTTACAGCAAACTGTCGTCGCCCTTTAATATCTCCAGCGGTGTGAGACAAAGATGCCCGTTATCACCTATCCTCTTCAACTTCGTTGTTGACGAAGTCATGGAAATCGCATCTACAGCACACAACTTAGGAGGTGTGGATCTGCTCCCAGGAGAAAGACTTTTTGACTTGGAGTATGCTGACGATATTGCCCTAATCTGTGACAGCCCCAAGTCATGCCACACGGTACTGGACAGATTAGCATTGGCTGTTCGTCACTGCGGGCTTTGCTTTGCACCGTCGAAGTGCAAAGCGTTCCTCCAAGATTGGTCTGGACCGCCTCCTGCGCTGACCCTTAGTGAGGATCATCTAGAACTCGTTCAAAAATTCAACTAACTGGGAAGTTGTATCAGCGCCCGTGGCATCGAAGACGAGATCACGAACCGTATAGCAAAAACTCGAGGCGCTTTTGCTAACCTTCGCCACCTATTGCAGCGGCGCGACATCACTCTCGCCCTGAAGGGTAGAGTGTACAATGCAACGGTACGTTCGACCCTACTGTACAGTTGTGTAACCTGGTCTCTTAGGTCAGCGGACATGAAGAGGCTAGTTACGTTCGGCCACTGATGCCTACGCAATTTAGCTCACATCTGGTGGGAACACCACGTGAGCAACGAGCGTGTTCGACACCTTGTTGACGGCACAGGAAAAGGAAATGAACCGCTCAGCACCGTTATTTCACGCACCAGGCTCCGATGGCTCGGCCACGTGTTACACATGCCAGCCCACCGACTCCCGCGACGTGCGTTGTTTGCGCGCCGTGGGTGTGGATGAAAGAAGAGGAGAGGTGGCCAAGCGATGACTTGGTCGAGAGGAATGAAGACCCTCACATCGAAGCTGACCTCATTTAGAGCGTCTCGGCTCCCTGGTTGGGGTACGAAAGACGATGAACACTTTTGGCTGGATACACTTGTTGATATGGCTAGGAGCCGACCTCAGTGGCGTTCGTGCTGTGAGTTTCTTTGTCCCACTCCATCCCTCTTAACTTCCCCTCTAACCACGATCTCATTATTTGGCATTTTATAATTCTGCTTAGCAAATTATTTTTTCTGCTGCATAGTGTCCGGCAGGTAGCTTACCGAAACCCTTCCCATCCGTTACCGGTAGCTCAGCTGGCTTACACCTGTTGCATTTTATTCCCTTCTTTCTTTTAAGTATTGTGGCACAGTAGCTGAGGTGCTTCCCACCTCTAGCTGACGTGAAAAGTGATTGTGCGTGTGTGTGTGTGACTGATTTCAATTCTTGTTTGTTTCCTCACTTCGGAGCAAGAATCACGGATTAGAGATGAGTAGGCAGGTTTCCTCCTAAACCGGGCTGTATAGACCACATATTCACTCGGCGGCATGTGCTAGGCCAGCGCCACACGTACTGCAAGCCGACAGTGGCTGTGTTTCTTGACTACAAGAGTGCCTTCGACCGATGCATTCTGTTCGAAATACTTGCGCGGAAAGGTGTTCCCATGAAATATGTGAACATCTTACCCTAAACTCGAACATGACAGGCCTCGTCAGCGTCTCCGGGGATTTCTCGAATGCCCTTCCGAAAATATGTGGCGTTCGTTACGGTTGCACAATTTCCCCATTTTTGTTCAATTTCGTCATGGACTTCATCATGGAGTGTTTTCTTACGGAACCTCACGATGCAGGCGTGAAGGTGCTGTCTGGTGAAAGGCTCCTTGATTGTGCGGACGTAACTGTCCTACTTTTAACGATTTTGAGGCGGCGCTATCAACGCTGCATAGCCTCTCTAGAGTGATCCCGTCATTTGTCATGCGCTTCGCCCCTTCAAAGTACAAAGTACTGTTTCAGGACCACCAGCCAATGACGACCCTTGATGGCGACTTACTCGAGGTTGTCGATCGTTTCACCTACCTTGGCAGCTGTATCAGCAATGACGGGCGCATAGCAACTGAAGTCAGTTCACTTATTGCGAAAGGTAGAACTGACTTTTTGAAACTGCGACGTCTTTGGATTCAGAAGGGGGTTTCCCTCCGTCTGAAAAGCCGTGTATACAAGGCCACAGTGAGGGCCTTGCTACTCTCTGGATGCTTGACTTGCCCCCTCCGATCTAAGGCTCTGAGGCGCCTTCAAGTCTTTGATCATCGTTGTCTGCGAAGCATTGCTGGTGTTGGATGGCACCAGCGTGTCCGCAACGATGATGTGCGTAGGCGAGTACTAGGTAGTGATAAACATGCTAGCTCCCTAGAACAACAGATAGCACTGAATAAGTTGCGTTGGCTCGGGCACGTGCTACGTATGCCTGGTCACCGCTTACCTAGGAGGGCCTTGTTTAGTCTACCAGGTGTAGGGTGGCGCAAGGCTCGAGGTGGACAGAAGTTGACTTGGCAGCGGGAAATGAAGACACTGACGACCAAACTGGGTGCCGTTGGTCCGTCTCGCCTTCCGGGTTGGAGTCCACGTGACTCGCCTTGTACTTGGCCCGAGACTTTGCAGGACATGGCTCGCAACCGACGCCGGTGGCGCTTCCGCTGCCGTCTCCTAATTGGATTGCCTGTTTAAAGTGTGTTTGGTGCTGAGTTATCTGCGGGATAATGGCTGATTATGACGCGTGGCAGTGAAAGCCGCAAGGAAGCTGTCTCGCCGATGCCGCCTTATCTTTGCACGATAGCCAGCTGTTTGTGACGGTATGTTGTGTACACAAGGTGTAAACGCTTTGACCCTGAATGTTTGCTTAGGGCATTAAGGTTTTCAGGTAAGTCCCCCTTCTCTTCATATTCTTTATTTCATAGGTCCTCATGGTTGTATGACAGCGAAGCATCAGTTCAAATGGCTGATGTACTGCTGTTGATGATGATGGTGAGGACGAAAACTCCGTGCTAACCTGAAGTGAGATCGCGAATCCTGGTGGTCTCATGGTGCATCGGAGATGGAAGTAGCCGCTACCCTTGGTAACCATCGTAGGTTATTCCGGCTGATACGGGAAACGGGCTGCAGAAGAGCTGATAATAGTGAAGTTATATTTGACGATAGTACACTTGTCACAACGCTTGGAGCGTTGGGCTGAGCACTTTGAAAGGCAATTTAATCAGTCGGAATTGTTAGATTTCTCGCCGGCCAATGATCGCTCCGCTGCGTGGGCCGTCCCTTTGTATCCACGCTCGCTCAGAAATCGAACGTGAGATCGGACTGTTGTAGTTAAGTAAAGCCGCTGAACCAGATGATCTATCTCCAAACCTCTTCAAATTCGGGGGGCTTGCTTTTCTGGATGATTTACACGTGTTACTAGTGCAACTGTGGGAGCAGGAAACTGTCGCAACCGACTGGAGCCGCTCCGTTATAGTCCCAATTTTCAAAGGAGGCTCACGATTGGAATGCAGCAACCCTAGAGTAATTAGTCTGGTTTCCATCGTCTCCAAATTGCTTGCTTCTGTCATCCTTCACAGACTGACTGACACTTGCGAAAGCCAGATTCGTGAGGAGCAAGCCGGATTTCCTCGAGGTCGTGGCTGCGTTGACCACATCTTCACTTTGCGTCAGTTGTTGGAGCACCGTCACATATGTTGGCGGTCCACCGTTGTCGTGTTCCTCGATATCAAAGGTGCATTCGTTTCGGTGGATGGACGTGCACTTTGGGACTGGCTACTCAGGAAAGGTGTGCCCGAGATATATGTAAATATTATCCGATCCTTATACACCCGTAGCTTGTGCAGAGTGAGGGCTTACAGCAAACTGTCGTCGCCCTTTAATATCTCCAGCGGTGTGAGACAAAGATGCCCGTTATCACCTATCCTCTTCAACTTCGTTGTTGACGAAGTCATGGAAATCGCATCTACAGCACACAACTTAGGAGGTGTGGATCTGCTCCCAGGAGAAAGACTTTTTGACTTGGAGTATGCTGACGATATTGCCCTAATCTGTGACAGCCCCAAGTCATGCCACACGGTACTGGACAGATTAGCATTGGCTGTTCGTCACTGCGGGCTTTGCTTTGCACCGTCGAAGTGCAAAGCGTTCCTCCAAGATTGGTCTGGACCGCCTCCTGCGCTGACCCTTAGTGAGGATCATCTAGAACTCGTTCAAAAATTCAACTAACTGGGAAGTTGTATCAGCGCCCGTGGCATCGAAGACGAGATCACGAACCGTATAGCAAAAACTCGAGGCGCTTTTGCTAACCTTCGCCACCTATTGCAGCGGCGCGACATCACTCTCGCCCTGAAGGGTAGAGTGTACAATGCAACGGTACGTTCGACCCTACTGTACAGTTGTGTAACCTGGTCTCTTAGGTCAGCGGACATGAAGAGGCTAGTTACGTTCGGCCACTGATGCCTACGCAATTTAGCTCACATCTGGTGGGTACACCACGTGAGCAACGAGCGTGTTCGACACTTTATTGACGGCACAGGAAAAGGAAATGAACCGCTCAGCACCGTTATTTCACGCACCAGGCTCCGATGGCTCGGCCACGTGTTACACATGCCAGCCCACCGACTCCCGCGACGTGCGTTGCTTTCGCGCCGTGGGTGTGGATGAAAGAAGAGGAGAGGTGGCCAAGCGATGACTTGGTCGAGAGGAATGAAGGCGCTCACTTCGGAACTGACCTCATTTGGAACGTCTCGGCTCCCTGGTTGGGGTTCGAAAGACGATGAACACTTTTGGCTGGATACACTTGTTGATATGGCTAGGAGCCGACCTCAGTGGCGTTCGTGCTGTGAGTTTCTTTGTCCCACTCCATCCCTCTTAACTTCCCCTCTAACCACGATCTCATTATTTGGCATTTTATAATTCTGCTTAGCAAATTATTTTTTCTGCTGCATAGTGTCCGGCAGGTAGCTTACCGAAACCCTTCCCATCCGTTACCGGTAGCTCAGCTGGCTTACACCTGTTGCATTTTATTCCCTTCTTTCTTTTAAGTATTGTGGCACAGTAGCTGAGGTGCTTCCCACCTCTAGCTGACGTGAAAAGTGATTGTGCGTGTGTGTGTGTGTGTGACTGATTTCAATTCTTGTTTGTTTCCTCACTTCGGAGCAAGAATCACGGATTAGAGATGAGTAGGCAGGTTTCCTCCTAAACCGGGCTGTATAGACCACATATTCACTCGGCGGCATGTGCTAGGCCAGCGCCACACGTACTGCAAGCCGACAGTGGCTGTGTTTCTTGACTACAAGAGTGCCTTCGACCGATGCATTCTGTTCGAAATACTTGCGCGGAAAGGTGTTCCCATGAAATATGTGAACATCTTACCCTAAACTCGAACATGACAGGCCTCGTCAGCGTCTCCGGGGATTTCTCGAATGCCCTTCCGAAAATATGTGGCGTTCGTTACGGTTGCACAATTTCCCCATTTTTGTTCAATTTCGTCATGGACTTCATCATGGAGTGTTTTCTTACGGAACCTCACGATGCAGGCGTGAAGGTGCTGTCTGGTGAAAGGCTCCTTGATTGTGCGGACGTAACTGTCCTACTTTTAACGATTTTGAGGCGGCGCTATCAACGCTGCATAGCCTCTCTAGAGTGATCCCGTCATTTGTCATGCGCTTCGCCCCTTCAAAGTACAAAGTACTGTTTCAGGACCACCAGCCAATGACGACCCTTGATGGCGACTTACTCGAGGTTGTCGATCGTTTCACCTACCTTGGCAGCTGTATCAGCAATGACGGGCGCATAGCAACTGAAGTCAGTTCACTTATTGCGAAAGGTAGAACTGACTTTTTGAAACTGCGACGTCTTTGGATTCAGAAGGGGGTTTCCCTCCGTCTGAAAAGCCGTGTATACAAGGCCACAGTGAGGGCCTTGCTACTCTCTGGATGCTTGACTTGCCCCCTCCGATCTAAGGCTCTGAGGCGCCTTCAAGTCTTTGATTAACGTTGTCTGCGAAGCATTTCTGGTGTTGGATGGCATCAGCCTGTCCGCAACGATGATGTACGTAAGCGAGTACTAAGCAGTGATGACCAGACTAGTTCCTTATAACAACAGATAGCACTGAATAAGTTGCGTTGGATTTGGCACGCACTACGTATGCCTGATCACCGCTTATCGAGGAGAGCCTTGTTTTGTTTGCCAGATGTAGGGGGGGGGTGCAAGGTCCGATGTGGGCAGAAATTAACGGGAAATAAAGTCACTGACAACCCAACTCGGCGCCGTTGGTCCGCCTCGCCATCCAGGTTAGAGCCTACGTGACTCGCCTAGTGCTTGGTTTGCTGCTGTCGTTTCCTAGTCGGACTGCCTGTTTCAAGTGTTTTTTTTGCTTAGTTATCTGCGGGGTAATGGCTGATCATGACGCAAGGAAGCTGTATCGCTGATGCCGACTTATCTTTCAACGATAGCCGGCTGTTTGTGATGGTATGTTGTTGACAAGATGGTTTGGCTTGACCCCGAGTGTTTGTTTAGGGCGTTAAGGTTTTATTGTAGGTCCCTCTTCTCTCCCTCTTATTGTTCTTCGTTCCGTAGGTCACCGTGATTGTACGGCAGCGAAGCGTCAGCTCAAGTGGCTGATGTACTGCTGCTGATGTTGATGCACACCCTCGATTCACCACTTTTATTTGGAACTCTCGACCCTTAATAAGAGTGCCATACCCCAGCATGCATATTTTGTTGCTGCTCGGTCAACAAGCAGCGCTTGGCCGAACATTAGAGATCTCTATCGATATCTGCTGCTTATTAGGAACCTGCTCGTAAGACTCGAGGTGTGCTCTTCATATGACGCTGGTGATAGTTTCCTACTGCGTCCATCCGGAGATTACAGCTTCGAACCACGATCAAAGCGGTGTGGGTATTGGTCTGAACCCACGGGCTGAAGCTGCTCTTGTTGACTCATCATCATCATCAACGGCAGTACATCAACCATTTGAACTGATGCTTCGCTGCCATACAACTATGAGGACTTATGAAATAAAGAATAAGAAGAGGGAGAGAAGGGGGTGCTTACCTGAAAAACCTTAGTGCTCTAGGCAAACATTCAGGGTCAAGGCGCCTACACCTTGTGTAGACAACATTCGTCACAAACAGCTGGCTATCGTGCAAAGATAAGGCTCTTGTTGACTGGATCCCAATCACCAACCAGATGCGCCGTCCGACTAGCTGGCTCTTTCGAAGCTTTGAATCCACGTGGGACGATGGTTACTTGTTTGACATTGCTGCATAAACTGTAACACTGATTTGGTGAAAGATTACTTTTATCACCAACTGAACGTGCTCCCCGATTACCCCGGTTTACCTAGGTTGTCGCAATAAGACTGATGAAATCAACCCCGCGCATTCAAAAACTATTTGTCCGCCTAAAGTTACCCTTGAAGTATCGTACGAACTCCCGTCACTCCCTCTGCACCTCAAGTTTCTCTGATCGCATCCAATGTTAGGTGCATATACACATAATGGCTATTGTTAGTGGTACTGCAATGAAATGCATGCTTCTGCCAGCGTTCTTCCTCTTTCTGTGTTTCTCAACTTCATCCCTTTCTTTTTGGTTGACGATTGCCACACGCTCGAGTTTTACGCTATTATAACAAGGATCGCGTATCAATTCTTAGGAGCAACCGGACAATCTGCCGACTGGACCTCTTCGCTTTTTCGCGAAAGCTTTTTCATGTCAAGTCAACTAACTTAAAATCGGGTACTATTTTACAGCCATCGTGGATAAAATGTCAGAGGACTATTATGAGCGTGTCGGACTATCATCTGAACTGGTTCGTTGAAAGGAAATTGGTCAACTGATCGATGGCCTTCCGCGGCAAGCGGTTAAGGATCCTACATTGCACCTGGCCATGTTAACTTAGCTTATTCGGTCTTATTTGTCCATCTGCTTAACGGATCGGATCATTAAGACCTAGCACTCTTCTGAGTGCCTCGTTGCGGACACGCAGGTGGCACACGGCACGGTTCATGCTTCTTAAGTAACGATGGTGAAAGACCTGAAATTGTTTAAGACGTGTCACTCGACGGGACAGCATCATGCCTAGACGGAGAACAACCCGCAGTGTATTTCTGTAAGTTAAATAAAACCAGAAAAGTTCCCTTCTGGAGCTAGGGATTTCGTACATTTGTGTGTGAGATTCTAACTGATAGATCACAAGCCTGCTTTGTAATTCGAGGCTACGGGCTCTAGCCTGAGTAGGGACCGGGTGACCCTCGAAGTATCCCTAGCCAACGTGCGTCTGGTAGTGGTTGCGCGACAGCGAAGCGTCGGTGCTGCGTACCGGCGTACTGCTAATGATTTTAATACAGAACTAATTTCGGCAGTAACATTCACTTCGCTGCTGCAGCTCCTAATAAAAGCCGCTCCACTGCCGCTAATTTTTCGTTCTCAAGGATCGAAGTACAAGAAAAGGCTTTGCGCTTCGAAGCTTCGCAGTACATGCCAACTTATGCAATCACACCGGAAAGATTTTTCTTAGTCAGCTTGACCGCCTGGTAATTTTTAAATAGCATAGCAAAATCGGTCACGTAGTTCAGATTGGTCAGTTTCACTTACCGCAACTACACTGTGAACGCATAGATACTTGCCAACTAGCGAAACCGAATGTTCTGAATGCGTATCGGAGTACGCTGCCATGCGCGTTGAGTAAGCGCTTATTGAATACGGCTGAAGTTCACTTGTCGCATGTTCGCCAGCTATTAACAACAAGCACATCTTCATGTGGCAAATCATATTGCCAACCTGGTCGTTGAGTCCCTACACAGCCTCTGGAACTCCTGAACGCTCTCTGACTCTTTTTCATCATCATCATCATCATCGTCATCATCATCATACACGTTAGCTAGAGGTGGGAAACACCTCAGCTACTGTGCCGCAATACAAAGAAGAAAGGAGAGAGAGAAAAACAACTGGTGAAAGCTGGCTGAGCTACCGGTAACGGATGGGCATCGTTCCGGTAAGCTACCAGCCGGCTGCTGTGCACCCAAAAAAATTATTATGCAAAATTATATAAGGCTAAGTAATGAGATCGTAATTGGAGGGGGAGGCTAAGAGGGAAGTACGAACGCCACTGAGGTCGGCTCCTGGCCATATCAGCAAGTGTGTCCAACCAAACGTGTTCATCGTCTTTCGGACCCCAACCAGGGAGCCGAGACGCTCCAACCGAGGCCAGCTTCGAAGTGAGGGTCTTCATTCCTCTGGACCAACTCATCGCTTGGCCACCCCTCCTCTTCTTCCATCCACACCCTCGGCGCGCAAACAACACACGTCGCGGAAGTCGGTGGGCTGGCATGCGTAACACTTTTTGAAACCGAAGACAATCAGACTTGCAAAGCTCTCAGAGCAAAACTGCGTGCTAGCCTGGAGAGAGACAGCGAATCCTGGTGCTTCCATCGTGCATCGGAGATGGGAACAGTCATTGCCGTTTAACCATCGGAAGTTATTCTGTCTAATGCTGGAAATGGGTAGCTGGAGATCTGAGGTTAGGGATACCATACGTGACAAGAGTGGACAGCCAATTCGCAGCTTATCAAAACGTTTTGAGCATTGGGCCGAACACTTTGAAATGCATTTTAATCAACCGTTATTATTTTCCTCTTCGGGCGTTAAGTGTCGTGCTCCCTTGCCCGTCCCCTTGGACCCGACCTTACGCGCAGAAGTTGAACGTGAGATCAGTGTTGAAATTGAATAAGGCCGCTAGAGCAGATGGACTTCATCCAGCCCTTTACAAATTCGGGTGAACAGCTCTCGTTGATAGTTTGCACAACTTACTAGTATAGCTGTAGGAGCAGGAGACTATTCCAACAGACTGTAGTCGCTCCGTTATAATCCCAATTTCCAAAGGTGGCTCACATTCGTAATGCGGTAATCATAGAAGGACCATTATGATCTCAATTGCTTCTAGATTGCTTACCTCTGTCGTTCGTCGTAGACTGGCTGGAACCCGTGAACTCCAGATTCTCGATAAGTAAGCCGGGTTTCATCGAAATCTAGACTGCATTAACCACATATTTACGTCACTTATGGGAACACCACCATATTTATTGGCGACTCACCGTGATTGTGTTTCTCTACATAAATGGTGCCTTCGATTCGATGGATCGATGTGCACTTTTGAACTGTGCTCACGAAAAGTGTGCCCGATAAATATGTAAGCATTATCAGGGCCCTGTACGCATATATTTCGCGTAAAGTGATGGTTTATGGCAAACTCACGCCGCTCTCCGAAATCTCCATTGGTGAGACAATGTTTCCCGCTGTCACCTTTTCTCTATAACCGCCATTGATCAACTCATGGTAACGGCGTTCGCTGTACACGAGTTAGGTGTTGAATCTGTTTCCTGGAGTATGCCGCCTACATTGCCCTCATCTGTGACAGCTCCCAAACGTACCGAGTAGCACTGGATGTCACTCGTTTCGGGATATACTTCGCACCCTCGAAATACAACGTCCTCCAAGATTGGCAGGGACGCACCTCTTCGCTGACCCTTGTTGGTAATCAGTTAGAAATCGTTCAGAAATTTAGCTACTTAGCCAGCTATATTAACGCCTGTGGAATAAAAGATGAGGCCATGAATCTTATAGCAAAAGCTCGAGGAGCTTTTGCCAATTTCCTTCACTTGGGGCGTCGGCGCGGCATCTACCTTGCCCTGAAGGGCAGAGTTTCCGATGCAGCCGTGGCAGAGTGGTCAAGGCGTCAGCCGTGAACCACTAGGGTTCGAGTCCCACTCCAGCTCAGACCATCTCCACCTGGAGTCCGAACCAGGGCGAAACCGTCGGTCTTGGGTGTCAGTGTTGAAAGAAGCAACAACGAAACATCTCCATTTCAGATACAGTCCTTGTGGTCGGAATAATCGAGGTCTACCTCAAAGTAAACTGAGGTCTTAATAGAGATTGCGTCTTGCAATCAAACCAGACAGCAGTTTCTCCATCATCAGAGCGACTTGTGCGCGTAGTTCGGAGTGTGAAGGTTTACTGCAAATTATTGCAGTCATTCATTATCCCCAGAGATGTGTGACAAGGATACTCTATGTCACCTTTCCTTTTAAAATTCACTGTTGACAAAGCTATGGAGATTTCGTTCACAAAGATACGATTTAAGTGTGGACTCGTTCCAAGTTGATAAACTTCACAACTTGGAGTATGCTGACGATACTGCCTTAATCTGTGACAACTCACAAACGTGCCAAGAAACACTGGACAGATTTGCAATGGTTTTCAGCCGTTTTGGGTTGTTCTTTTCATCCTCCGAATTCAAAACTTTACCTCAAGATTGTCAGCGTTCAACTACTACATCAACCCCTTGTATATATATATATATATATATATATATATATATATATATATATATATATATATATATATATCCTTCCCTATCACTGCGGCCTCCATACGACAGTCATAGACGCCTGCGCATACAGGGGGACCATGGGTGGTCTTCGCTGCTCCACCCGCAGCTCCCTCCACGCCCCATATCCAGTGTAATCATCATCAACAGCAGTAAATCAGTCATTTGAACTGATGCTTCGCTGCCATACAACCATGAGGACCTATGAAATAAAGAAAAATATGAGGAACGATGGGGACACAACGCAACGGACGGAACGAAGAATAATAATAAGAGAGAACGGGGACTTACCTGAAAACATTAATGCCCTAAGCAAACATTCAGGGTCAAGGCGCCTACATCTTGTGTAGACAACGCCGTCACAAACAGCTGGCTATCATGCAAAGATAAGGCGGCATCGGCGAGACAGCTTCCTTGCGGCTTTCACTGCCACTCGTCATTATCAGCCATTACCCAGCAGATAACTCAGCACCAAACACACTTTAAACAGGCAATCCAATTAGGAGACGGCAGCGGAAGCGCCACCGGCGTCGGTTGCGAGCCATGTCCTGCAAAGTCTCGAGCCAAGCACAAGGCGAGTCACGTGGACTCTAGCCCGGAAGGCGAGACGGACCAACGGCACCCAGTTTGGTCGTCAGTGTCTTCATTTCCCGCTGCCAAGTCAACTTCTGTCCACCTCGAGCCTTGCGCCACCCTACACCTGGTAGACTAAACAAGGCCCTCCTAGGTAAGCGGTGACCAGGCATACGTAGCACGTGCCCGAGCCAACGCAACTTATTCAGTGCTATCTGTTGTTCTAGGGAGCTAGCATGTTTATCACTACCTAGTACTCGCCTACGCACATCATCCTTGCAGACATGCTGGTGCCATCCAACACTAGCAATGCTTCGCAGACAACGATGATCAAAGACTTGAAGGCGCCTCAGATCTTCAGACCAAGTAATGGGACCACTCTGGACAGGCAATTCAGGGTTGATTGTGCCACCCCAACATCGTCGAAAAGCAAGACGATGTCGTCCGCATACTCTAGATCTAGGCAGCACTTTAACGCTTACATCGTGAGATTCCGCAAGGGAACACTCCATGATAGAATCCACGACGAAATTGAACAAAAATGGGGAAATCGGACAACCCCGACGAACACCACTTGTGGTCGGAAAGCTATCCGATAGGACACCATAGACTCTGACGCGGCCTGTAGTGTTCGAGTATAGAGCACGAAGGATGTTTACATATTTCGTGGGAACACCTTTCCGCACAAGTATTTCGAACAGAATGCATCGATCGACCGAATCGAACACACTCTTGAAATCGAGGAACACAGCTATTGTCGATCTGCGTTATGAGTGACGCTGCTCTAGCACTTGCCGCACAGTGAATATATGGTCTATAAAGCCACGCCCTGGGCGAAAACCGGCCTGCTCTTCCCTAATCCGAGATTCCCGTTCCGCAGTGAGGCGACGAACGAGAATCGAGGCCAGTAATTTTGTCACAACTGGCGTTAGGCTATTACCCCTGTGGTTAGAACAGTCTGTGCGACTGCCGTTCTTGTATATTGCCACTATAATCGATTCGCTTTAATTATCCGGGACAGTCTCTTCCTTCCAGATACATTCGAATAAGGAGGTCAGTGCTTTGCAAAGGACCTCACCTCCATCCTTAAATAGCGCAGGTGGGAGGGAATGCGGGCCAGCGACACGAAAACGATTGAGGGCTGTGATCGCGTTTCGGACCTCGGCCTCCGACAGACGCGCTCAATTAACCGTCCATGGCTCGTCCTGCAACAGATGAGTAGGGAAAGGTCTGGGAGCAGGGAGCCAGCTGAACTGATCTTGAAAATGTTCCGCCCAACGAGCCATACGGCGCTCCTTGTTTTGTATCAGCGCGCCCGCGCTGTCTCTGATTGTCTCACTGACGCCTGGTTTTCTGGGACCAGTGGTGTGGATTAGCTGGAAGAGCTTGCGGTAATTGCCTACTGCTCCTGCCTCCTCCATTTCTTGAGCCCGACTGCTCCACCAGGCTTCCTTGTCAGCGCGTAGGCTCCGCTTTAGTTCACGCCTAAAAGCCCGGGAGGTGTCTTCTAGATTCCAACAGGTTCACCGACCTATCGGATATCCAGTGACTGGTGCGGTGACGATGGATAGTGCCACAAGCAGATGCTCCTGCGTCGTGCATGGTGGCCGCATCCTATTCCACTGAAGCTTAGTGTCATTAGGACAAGACAGCAGAAGTTCGGTATACAGTGCTTCTTGATAGGCTTGCCTGACCGAGGACTGAGACAATTTCTCAGTTGCCAATCGCAGGGGAGATTTGGTGCGCCTCCCGGTAAAGTTCATAAAGAAACGACAGCGTACCAAGGCATGATCAGAGTCGACACAGGTACTCCAGTATGAGCGCCAATCCAGGATGGAACCACGCCACCTGTAACTTATGGCTATGTTGTCAATTTGGGTCCATCGCTGGCCAACTACAGGAGGACGCCAAGTGGCATCTCGGCGCCCGCTGTGTCTAAAAGCAGTGCTACTAAGAAACAACTAGTGTTCCGTACACAGTTGCAGCAGACGCTCACCGTTGTCAGTCCGTTCGGAGTTGAGCCCATAATTACCACCCAGCTGAGCTCCTGAAGAGCTCAGACGCCCTACTTGTGCGTTCATATCCCATGCAAGTACTATAATATCTGAACTAGTAGCACTGCGTAGTAGCGCGTTCAGTTCGTCATAGAATGTGTTCTTGACAGCATTAGAACTGCAGTCGATGGGAGCATAAGCGGAAATCACAAACAAACAGCGTTTTGTATTGCTTCTTGAATCAACCTTAGCTAATATCGTCAGACGGGCTGCACATAAACGGCTGTTCACCGTAATCCAATCAATGATACCTACACCAGCTTGACCCGTGAGTGCTGCATTGGCGTCTCCGGATGCGTACAACCAATAACGAGAGGATAAGCCGGGTGCAGTTAATTCAACAACCTCGTTAGGGTCATTGATCCTAGTTTCGGACACACTACACACATCAATACCCAGTGTGTGCAAGGTGCGTGTGAGTGCAGCCTGTTGACCAGTTTGTCTTAGAGTGCGAACGTTGAATGTCACCATGGAAGCGGGATAACGTGGGCTTATAAGAGACTTTTGCCGATAGGCGTCCGATAGGTGTTGTGGGATGGTGGCTGCAGATGGTTGAACTCCGGTGGCACTTCGGTTGCTGTCTATTAAGCTGGGAATTATAGAAGGAAGGTTAGTAATGGGGGTCGGGATGGGAGTAAGAGAACAAGGTGAAAAAGAAAGAAAGGAGGCACCAGCAGTAGCATGTTTTCGCTTATCCACCCTGCTGTATGCAGCAGATAAGGCGACCCTTGATAATCTGCGCGACGGCCGATGCAGGATGAAGTTTATGTTTGAAGAAAAAGTCATGGTTGTATGTGGGCTGAGATACTGCCAGGGCGCCCAGACCTAGACAGGACGACGATTAGCTTCCTTATCCAAATCTTTTGGCTCAAAACCCTGTCCGCAAGGCAGCGGGGAGGTGGCAATGATTTAGTTTTACAGAAATGGACGTCATCAAATTTCAAACCCTCAAACTGGAGGACCAGGAGACTGAGTTTATCTGACCTCTTACCATTGACCAACCTGGTAGGAGTAGCTCTCAAGGTGCCCGGAGGCACCACCCAGTATAGCTCAATGGGTCAATGAGGTACGCAAACCGTCGCACCACGTTAAGGTCCAGTCTCTTTGCGACGGATATCCAGTGTAAACCCGGCGGCAGCTGTAGGAGAGTCACCTCTCTCAGCGGAGCCGGCCTACACTCTTTCAGCTTGCACAGCAGCTGCATTGCTGTCTAGCTTTTGGCGAATCTTGCGTACCAGATGTACACAAGGTGGACGCTGGGTCGTAGTCCGGCTCTATACTGGATGGAACCACTGAACTTTCGCGTTGCAAACTGGTGGAACACTACCATGGAGCAGCTGATTGGGTATCCTCGTCTAATCCCACGGTTAATATGCTTTAGGAGTATTATGCAGTACCCTGCACACATGTCACTGCCGGGCAGCACTTCCGTGTCAGTAACTCGGTCACTCCAACCCATGTGCAGAATCTGTCCCAGACACTGCTGGTGGAATCACTCCAAATACCGGACGTCCTTCCGGTACAGCGTCCAGGTTTCGCTGCGTTATAGAAGACAGAACAGCACCATCGATCGGTACACCGACAGCAAATCCACAACTGACAGTACTGGCAGAAGTGAACGCGTCTTTGATGCGCATCCATTCCGAATTGAGACCATCGTCCCAGGATGAAGCAAGTAGTTTTGACATAGAAGCCTGGTACTCGGCTAACGTCGCATGATGTTGCAGATTTTAGACGTTCGGTCGGTAGTGCGTACGTCTGGATGATCCTTGGAAACGCATGCAAATTTTGGCGCTAACCAGTACGTGATCGGAGTCCAGACAAGTTGACCAGTACAATCGGCAGTCTGTTACGCTTCCGCACCATATGTAGCTTATTGCTATGTGGTCAAGCTGGGACCGCTCTTGCGTTTGAGAAGGCGGGCGCCAGATAGCAATCTGATTCATCAAGTGCCGAATATCGGTGTTCGAAAGAAACAAGCGAGGATCATAATAAAGAGTCAGTAGTCTGTCTCCATTGTTTGATAGGCTGCTGCCGAGCCCCAAACTACCCCCAATATGGTGCTCACTTGGTAGCAGACGGCCCACTCGTGCGTTAAAATCTCCGGCAAGAATGACAATATCAGACTTTAGCGGAACGCAAAAGCTCATGTAGCATCCAGGCTGCAGTCTGTAGGAGCGTAGGTAGAGATGACAAACAGCACACGTAACATGTCGACGTTTACTTAAATTACGTGAACCTCATAGTCTGACTGCACATAGCTGGCTGTTGACTGGGATGCAGTCAAACAAAGCGACCTCAGCTCTGTCACTCAGTGCAACCCCGATATTAGCTTGGCCAGAAGCGGCAGCCTCTGGGTTTCCGGAAAGGCGCAAGTGGTGTTTGACGTCAGAGTTTGCCGGAGATGTCATTCTGGTGACGGTGCTGGCGTCTTGCAGCCTGGTTTCGGAAAGGCAACTGATGTCCACCGAGAGTGTCTCAAGGGTTCAGGCTAGACATGCTTTTCGTCCTATCTGCATCAGAGTGCGCACATTGAACGCTGTAAGGCCGAATGGAGAACATGGACGAAGGAAAGCTCGAGCTTCGGTTGAGTGTGAGGATGTTGTGACTACCGGGCAACGAACACCAAACGTTTGGCTCAGTACTCTGGCAGATGCGACCAGTGAGCTGCTTTTGACGGTGACCGGGGAAGATTTAGGTGCAGTTGAGGAACTGGACGTGGGACGATCTGTGAGCGAATGTTGAGCAGCAGACACAGTAAAGCCTGTAGACATAGCAAGAGAGAAAGCAGTAGTGTAATCCATCTATAGTTCGTCAGTAGGCGTGATACTACTCGGTTGCCCAGGCCGAAGTAGAGAGTTGTCTTAGGGGGCCCTACCCCGAGCCTTTTATCTAGGATCTAATCTACAAGGCAGCAGGACGATATGAGAGTACCGCAACCCGTTTAGAGCCGGTGACCAAACAAGTGGTTCATACGCCTTTAGGACCCTCATAGGACCAGGGGCCCAACGCACCCTTGAATTACAATGCCGCTCAGAGAGAGGCAAGGGGCAGTGATTTTATTTAGTGGCAAGTCATCCGCCACGTCACAGTGTTATTAAACGGACATGTGTGGTTTTTTATAAGGAGAACGCTTGCCAGGCAAAAACCCACCACTTTCTGGAGCACTGCCGCCGAACCATTCGTTGGATCAGGATACTCCCGAACCACCCAGCTAACACCACGTGGAGGTTGTTCCACAAGCCAGCCACTCAAGCACATGGCATGAAGGCATGAAAAATCACGTTCTGGTTGAGCTACCTTTGTCGTTGAGGCCCTCAGGATCAGCCAAACAAGTGATTAAATGCTCTGTTCTATATCGCACCATCATGACGTCAGTAACGCTCATGCGTTCATTTTCTGTTTCTGGATCTTAGATAATATAGGTAGCCATTTTAAGTTGTTACTTGTATTATTATCCTTATTATTTCACGGACGTAAGTTCAAACACCTGAACCAAGCACACTGACGTACATGATTGGTGGTTGCCTAACTCAACTGGATTCGTAATACCTCAGGCAGAGCCCCTCCATTGGCCCACTATGAATGTGCCCAAGTGCTTCGCACTTACTATGTCCCAGCGTTCAGTTAGTTTGATCCTCTTTTCCACATTTATAATGTATCGTTTGTTGCACCACCAGAGTACCCAAGCCCTGTGTAACATGTTGGCCTACCAGCGTTGTGTTACTTCTCATCGGATCGTTACTTTCTATCCAATTGACGGTGTTAGTGGGTATCCCGATGTAAATTTTAATTGCGCTTTTAAAATATCATATACTTATGACATTTTCCGCTTTACTCTTCAATGACAGCATGGCGCATCCCAAGGAATTATACAGTACCTTCTCTTGCGCTTGAACGCTTATCTGATCGAAACTCTTGGCATGGCCCCTGGTGGGGAATTTCGGGCTGCTGCTGCCGAGGTAAACATGAGTTCTATTTCAAGCTTGTCCTGTTGTCCTATTTTACTAACTAACTAATCGTTTCACAAGACTTACGCAACGCGCGTGCTCATATTAGAACACATTTCCGACCCGTTCGGTGCCTATATCCAGGTCTTCCCAGGCATTACTCGTTCTTAGTTGAAGCCACTGCATCCATGCATTCCAAAAATAGGAGTACTTTATCAATCGACGCCTGACTTTTACGGAACTGGCACAACAAATGCTGCATGTGACGACATCAAACATTTCGGCCACCTACTGCCCCATTTCATATTTGCACAAGAATCATGCAGGTGTAAATGCTTTGGCAAATGCCGGTAACAGCCATTTTTACTGATTTCTCTTTCTCATTATCGTTGTACTCGCACAACTCACACTACAGCTATGATCCGTGTCTCCATCCACTTTTTAACTCATGTCAACCCTGTGCTTGTCTATGCTTCTAGTAAACTGATGATTGTTCAGGTGTCCAATGTCTTACTCTCTAGGCCTCGAAATTACCACACTGTCACCTGGTTCTGGCCGATCGCCCTATTTCCGTGACACTACAACGCGCCTTCAATTCTCTGGGCCCATGGACAAAACTGAAACTTATTTACGCCTTACTGTTTAGTTTAGAACCCATCACGTAAGTACATCTGTTTACGGATGACTTCCACTCGCCTCTTTGATTTCTGTTCATAGCTTGAACATAGCGTTCGTTTTATTTCTGAACCGTTGCCACCGTTGTTCACGGGCATCCAGCCGAGAATTCCACATGAAAAACCACCTTTCTCTACTTTCTGTGTTACCATTACTTCTTGCCGCACTGCACCAGCATCGGGAGATTCCATACCTTGGTACTGTCCATCTGTTACGCAGCTGCACTCAGGGTCCCTTATCAACGGACACCCCTCAGAGAGCGTTTCTTTTTATTTCCTGTTTGCCTCGCATCCTAATATCTCACACGCAACGAGCATTAGGTTCGTAACCCTAGTGACTTGTCCCACTCCTTTTTGGTTGTTACATAACTCAATTCAATTCAGCTCATCGGCTGTTTTTCACCAGCCTATATGCTTCAAATCCAGCTATCCTTACTCAAATTAGGATCATAAAAGTTGGTAGTGAGGAAACCGATAGAAACATATTGAGCTTATGTGGAAGAGCTTCACTAATTTGACTAATCCCTTGACAAACCTTTGAACACCCGTTAATCGTTTCCTCAAAGTTATGTGATTTACCCTAAGGCTTGCGACACCAAAGTCAGCCCTACCTTTCACTACATTTTGGATACGCAAGGAGACTGGACCTTAACGTGGTGCGACGGTTTGCGTACCTCATTGACCCATTGAGCTATACTGGGTGGTGCCTCCGGGCACCTTGAGAGCTACTCCTACCAGGTTGGTCAATGGTGAGAGGTCAGATAAACTCAGTCTCCTGGTCCTCCAGTTTGAGGGTTTGAAATTTGATGACGTCCATTTCTGTAAAACTAAATCATTGCCACCTCCCCGCTGCCTTGCGGACAGGCTTTTGAGCCAAAGGATTTGGATGAGGACCCTAATCGTCCTCCTGTCTAGATCTGGGCGCCCTGGCAGTATCTCAGCCCACATACAACCATGACTTTTTCTTCAAACATAAACTTCATCCTGCATCGGCCGTCGCGCAGATTATCAAGGGTCGCCTTATCTGCTGCATACAGCAGGGTGGATAAGCGAAAACATGCTACTGCTGGTGCCTCCTTTCTTTCTTTTTCACCTTGTTCTCTTACTCCCATCCCGACCCCCATTACTAACCTTCCTTCTATAATTCCCAGCTTAATTGACAGCAACCGAAGTGCCACTGGAGTACAACCATCTGCAGCCACCATCCCACAACACCTATCGGACGCCTATCGGCAAAAGTCCCTTATAAAGCCACGTTATCCCGCTTCCATGGCGACATTCAACGTTCGCACTCTAAGACAAACTGGTCAACAGGCTGCACTCGCACGCACCTTGCACACACTGGGTATTGGTGTGTGTAGTGTGTCCGAAACTAGGATCAATGACCCTAACGAGGTTATTGAATTAACTGCACCTGGCTTATCCTCTCGTTATTGGTTGTACGCATCCGGAGACGCCAATGCAGCACTCACGGGTCAAGCTGGTGTAGGTATCATTCCAAGCTCCAAGGCTGACCCATCGTTGATTGATTGGATTCCGGTGAACAGCCGTTTATGTGCAGCCCGTCTGACGATATTAGCTAAGGTTGATTCAAGAAGCAATACAAAACGCTGTTTGTTTGTGATTTCCGCTTATGCTCCCATCGACTGCAGTTCTAATGCTGTCAAGAACACATTCTATGACGAACTGAACGCGCTACTACGCAGTGCTACTAGTTCAGATATTATAGTACTTGCATGGGATATGAACGCACAAGTAGGGCGTCTGAGCTCTTCAGGAGCTCAGCTGGGTGGTAATTATGGGCTCAACTCCGAACGGACTGACAACGGTGAGCGTCTGCTGCAACTGTGTACGGAACACTAGTTGTTTCTTAGTAGCACTGCTTTTAGACACAGCGGGCGCCGAGATGCCACTTGGCGTCCTCCTGTAGCTGGCGAGCGATGGACTCAAATTGACCACATAGCCATAAGATATAGATGGCGTGGTTCCATCCTGGATTGGCGCTCATACTGGAGTACCTGTGTCGACTCTGATCATGCCTTGGTACGCTGTCGTTTCTCCATGAACTTTACCGGGAGGCGCACGATTAGCAATCCTATCTAGACGCACGGCGTACCGAACCTTCGCTGTCTTGTCCTAATGACACTGAGTTTCAGTGGAATAGGATGCGGCCACCATGCACGACGCAGGAGCATCTGCTTGTGGCACTATCCATCGTCACCACACCAGTCACTGGATATCCGATAGGTCGGTGAACCTGTTGGAATCTAGAAGACACCTCCCGGGCTTTTAGGCGTGAACTAAAGCGGAGCCTACGCGCTGACAAGGAAGCCTGGTGGAGCAGTCGGGCTCAAGAAATGGAGGAGGCAGGAGCAGTAGGCAATCACCGCAAGCTCTTCCAGCTAATCCACACCACTGGTCCCAGAAAACCAGGCGTCAGTGAGACAATCAGAGACAGCGCGGATGTGCTGATACAAAGTAAGGAGCGCCGTATGGCTCGTTGGGCGGAACATTTTCAAGATCAGTTCAGCTGGCCCTCTGCTCCCGGAACTTTCTTTACTCATCTGTTGCAGGACGAGCCATGGACGGTTAATTGAGCGCCTCCGTCGGAGGCCGAGGTCCGAAACGCGATCACAGCCCTCAATCGTTTTCGTGTCGCTGGCCCGCATTCCCTCCCACCTGCGCTATTTAAGGATGGAGGTGAGGTCCTTTGCAAAGCACTGACCTCCTTATTCGAATGTATCTGGAAGGAAGAGACTGTCCCGGATAATTAAAGCGAATCGATTATAGTGGCAATATACAAGAACGGCAGTCGCACAGACTGTTCTGACGACAGGGGTATTAGCTTAACGCCAGTTGTGACAAAATTATTGTCCTCGATCATCGTTCGTCGCCTCACTGCGGAACGGGAATCTCGGATTAGAGAATAGCAGGCCGGTTTCCGCCCAAGGCGTGTCTGTATGGACCATATATTCACTGTGCGGCAAGTGCTAGAGCAGCGTCACTCATAACGCAGATCGACAATAGCTGTGTTCCTCGATTTCAAGAGTGTGTTCGATTCAGGTCGATCGATGCATTCTGTTCGAAATACTTGTGCGGAAAGGTGTTCCCACGAAATATGTGAACATCCTTCGTGCTCTGTACTCGAACACTACAGGCCGCGTCAGAGTCTACGGTGTCCTATCGGATAGCTTTCCGACCACAAGTGGCGTTCGTCAGGGTTGTTCGATTTCGCCAGTTTTTGTTCAATTTCGTCGTGGATTCTATCATGGAGTGTTCCCTTGCGGAATCTCACGATGTAGGCGTTAAAGTGCTGCCTGGAAAGATTAGTTGATCTAGATTATGCGGCCGATATCGTCTTGCTTTTCGACGATGTTGGGGCGGCACAATCAACCCTGAATAGCCTGTCCAGAGTGGTCCCATTACTTGGTATGCACTTCGCACCTTCAAAGTGCAAAGTGTTGTTGCAGGACCACCAGCCACTTGATGACCCCTTGACGCTTGATAACGAGGAACTCGAGGTGGTTGATCAATTCACTTATCTTGGCAGCTGCATCAGCAATGATGGGCGCATAGAAACTGACGTCAGCTCACGCATTGCAAAAGCCAGAGCTACCTTCTTGAACCTGCGGCATCTTTGGCGACAGAAGGGAGTTTCCCTCCGTCTGAAAGGCCTGGTATACAAGGCCACAGTGAGGGCCGTTCTGCTCTATGGTAGTGAGACTTGGCCCCTTCGGTCTGAAGATCTGAGGCGCCTTCAAGTCTTTGACTATCGTTGTCTGCGAAGCATTGCTGGTGTCGGATGGCACCAGCGTGTCCGCAACGATGATGTGCGTAGGCGAGTACTAGGTAGTGATAATCATGCTAGCTCCCTAGAACAACAGATCGCACTGAATAAGTTGCGTTGGCTCAGGCACGTGCTACGTATGCCTGGTCACCGCTTACCTAGGAGGGCCTTGTTTAGTCTACCAGGTGTAGGGTGGCGCAAGGCTCGAGGTGGACAGAAGTTGACTTGGCAGCGGGAAATGAAGATACGGACGACCAAACTGGGTGCCGTTGGTCCGTCTCGCCTTCCGAGCTGGAGTCCACGTGACTCGCCTTGTGCTTGGCTCGAGACTTTACAGGACATGGCTCGCAACCGACACCGGTGGCACGTCCGCTGCCGTCTCCTAATTGGATTGCCTGTTTAAAGTGTGTTTGGTGCTGAGTTATCTGCTGGGTAATGGCTGATTATGACGAGTGGCAGTGAAAGTCGCAAGGAAGCTGTCTCGCCGATGCCGCCTTATCTTTGCACGATAGCCAGCTGTTTGTGACGGTATGTTGTCTACACAAGATGTAGGCGCCTTGACCCTGAATGTTTGCTTAGGACATTAATGTTTTCAGGTAAGTCCGCCTTCTCTCCCTCTTCATATTCTTTATTTCATAGGTCCGCATGTTTGTATGGCAGCGAAGCATCAGTTCAAATGGCTGATGTACTTCTGTTGATGGTGATGATGAATACGCACAGCGGTGGGCGGGATCCATCATACGTCACTCAGCAGATTAAGTCTTCTAGCGTGAAGCAGACCACAAGTTGGAATCTTGTATGTTGCAGGTGGATAGTCGCTGTTGGTGGATTTTATTGAGAGAAATGGCTGTTCAACACATTCCTTGATGTGTGGTGGCTATCTGACTGCGTCTAGCTGGGATGATTCTCCCTAAGTAATGTAACCGCATCTGATTTAGACAGTTGCAGGTGACCGAACCAAAAACACCATCGATACCGTCCACTTCATTCTATCGACTCTGCTCTGAAATGCGGTGTGTCAGGTGCCACGCTGATCAACGACGCACTAGTGATCTCACCACATTTGGTGATGGGACATCTGCGACAGAATAGCCAGGCCTAGCGAACGGTTCAACCGCCAATAATAATGGACGACCGATGAGCAAGGAACAATCCACCGGATAGAGTAGTTAGGAGTCACAAATAAGAGAATTATTGCAAGAGCACCACTGACTTCGTGATTTTATCAGATCTGATAAAGTATGCAACGAGAGATGTTACCGAGCCCGAGGTCCTCCCATATGGGAAGGCGATAAGCACTGACCTGACTTGGCTCTTCATTAACGTCCTTCATTGATTGACTGTATGGTTGGTTCATCAAACTAAGTGCAGTGTTCTCCAACAACACACGAGGTAACTAAGTTGTTGGCATTCGAAGAACATAACAGCCACCGAAGGCGATTCAAATTCAGCAGACACTTTAATAAGACACGGTAGGACCCATTACCAGACGCTAGGTGACGAACTGTAACTTTTCTCACTTGGTTCTCCTACGATACTTGAGCAACACTGCTTACAATGGTTGGTCCATCTCCAAACGTTCCCTGCGCGTACCGATCAGTAATCTGACACATGCAGTACATTTGGTCATCGCAAACCCTCCCGTTAGCCATTAAACTTATTCCCACCGTCTCTATCAGTGACAGACCTTAAATAGCCACCGATTCTCAGCAAGTAATGCGATAACTTCAGTACTTGTCAATCTGTAGCGGTTGTTCTGTGATTGTGAGAACTGGTTGTGTATCTGCTCAATTCTGTATCAGTACCTTGCACTTTGAAACTGTGAGGCACATACCGAATTGTGCGACGCTGCACATCACTCTAGTCATTGGTGCTTGCACGTCGTCCGCGTACTGTAAACTTCTTGATCGGTCCTGTAACAGGACTTCTGCTTCGAAACAGTGAACGAAGATAGGACGGAGTCATTTATCGCTGTGGGGATTTCAGGAGAGAGTCCCCCGTAGACCCTTATTTCTGCTACGTGTGCAGGGACAAAATTTAGGGCATCAAAAACGTGCAAGATCAGCAAAACCGAAGCCTACATTCAAACCAATGATAATCACCACTATTTATTGCTTGTATGTATGGGGCGTTTGATCACCTGATAGAAACCAGCCCAACTGATTGGTTCGTCTCTCACGTCTCCGTGCTACACCATTTCATTCAAAATTGTGCATCCACTGATGTATTCAATCCTACCACAACGGCTGCAAATACTACACACCATCCACTTCATGTATCTTCGTCTTTTCGTTGATTATCCACTAGCTTCACGCCACCATCTATGACTTCTGCAGTGGGCATGCCGATGTATGTGATTGCCGAGCATTTCAAACTTATGATCTAATCAGCGTTGGTTTCTTTGGTTCATAAGACTTGCTGAATCCTCTGCTCGGAGATGTCATCCCTGGCAGCACCACTCACAAGGTCGAAGCACTGCATTGTGGGTGTCTAACTAGAGGTTGTGTCTCTGTGTACTCCACTCGCCAGCTCCTAATCTCACTCAGCTACGCCGGCAATGTTGCAGACTTCTTCGTTTTAGAAAGCAATACCTCACTGTTTGCATAGGTGGTTCGGGGCTCCAGTAGTTACCTGATTAGGACTGCTTGGCGCAGCAGTCTCTTCAGTAACCAGATCATAGATTATATAATCACCAAAACAAGCGATCCTATTGACCACATCGCTTGCTCATTCGATGATGATGATGATGCTGCTGCTGCTGCTGCTGCTGCTGCTGATGATGATGATGATGATGATGATGATGATGATGATGATGATGATGATGATGATGATGATGATGGTCGTGACGCGACACTTATGCACAGAATTTTTATGCACTTCAACGAGCAACAGGCTAAACCCTGCAGTATTCTGCATCAGTCTATTTGACCGGCCCACATCGCCATTATTACTACGTGGGACTCTTGCATTCACCCACTTGGCGTTTGCCACTTATAAGGCGTGAAGCCAGCCGACGTTTATTGCCGTGTTAAATAAGACAATATGTTCATATCCGACGGCATCTTTGTTGAAAGATACTTGCGACACTTATGATTGAGCCAACCAATCCCCTCGGTCACTTAAACCATCCTAAAACCTTGATGTCGCAACTTCCATCACTGACGATATCCGACAGGAAATGGTGCTGTTAGAACATAGAAAGGCAATTATTTGAGAATCCCCATAGCTTGGACTATGAATGAGATTGCTTGCTTGTTCTCAAGGCTTGGAAATTTGGTTGTGCTTCTTTCACCTTCCAGATAGCTATAGCTTCCCTGTATGTCATCAATTTTCATCGCTGTGCTTATATAGTATGCTAGAAGCGCCTTGTAATAGAAGTCAGGGCGCTGGTTTCACTTCCATTGCTTCCAAACTATTCACCTGCATGACAATTCAGCATCTCTTGATGACCGAATAGGTAAATACCAAGGTGGATTCCACCTCGACAAATGTAGTGTTTGCACCCCATTTTAACTTTTCTCCAGGTTATATAATTGCTTCATCACATTTACTAACAGCCTTTGACTGTTCGGTGTGTTCCCTAATTCAGCTAGTCGAACCTGGTTGTGACAATATTTTGTCTTGAAAGTCACACCTGGGAATGTCTTCTTGTTCTATATCACCTCCCCTTTATTAAGCTTTCTGCTCGGATATATTCTAAGTGATTCTCTTGTGTCTATTTCCAATACCTGCGTAGTGGATTTTCAATTGCGTAATGCTCTGGCCGTCACAAACGATAATCAACGACGCACGACCTGCTGCATCGAGCAGAGTGAATAGGGGTGGGGATGCTACTGCTCAAGCCTTCCCGTCTTCGTACCCCCCCTCTTGCGCGTTTCCATCTCTATTATCCACTTCCAACTTCCCTTTTATCTCCTCTATTTACAACCCCCTACTTTTTGACCCTACCATATCTTACTATGATAAGTCTTTGTCTTCTAGTTTCAATTCACACGCGATCACAAGCTGTCACTCGTTTCCAGTCAACAAGTCCATGTTCAACCAAGCGGACAACGTCAGTTCATCCATTTCTAATTGGATCACTTGATCTTCCTTAAGATTGGCATGCCTCAACGTATACACTTCGTTTCTGACTGGCCAACGGTCAATACTTGCCCGAACACTAGACACCCTTTCGATCGATATTTGCTGCTTATCAGAAACGCGTTTGCAAGATTCGAGTTCCATGCTTACCATGCGATTCCTCACATGCGACACTGGCGGCACTTTCTCATTGCGCTTGACTGGAGACTACATAGCTTCAAATGTTGTTCAAACCGGCGCGAACATTGCTCCTAGCTCCCGGGCTGACGCTGCCGTGATCGACTGGACCCATTGGACAGCTTAATGTGCTCCGTCAGATAGGCTGGATCATTCAAGACTTCGATGTTGAGCGGAAACAAACCGTGTCTGTTTGGCATCGCTGCCTACGCCTCCACAAATTGTAGCGCTGACTCGGGGAAAGATGGCTTCTTTCACCAACGGAATGCGCTTCGTTAGAGAAAAAGTACGCATGCACTGGTGCTTACTGGTGATCTGATACCCAAGTTGGAAAATTGCCCACTGATGAGCTTCATCTGGGTGGTCAATACGGTGTACGTTCCCGTACGTAGTGACAACGGTGAGCGGCTGCTGCACCTGTGTGAAGGTAGTCGCCTATTTCTCGCGAGCACTAACTTCCGACATAGTACACGTAGAAGGGTGACATGGCGCCCGCCACTCATGGACCCAAATCCATCACATCGCGACCAGTTACCGTTGGAGAGGCTGTGTTCAAAACTGTCGTTTAATTTAAAGCACCAGTGTATACTCCGACCACGCGCTTGTATGTGCTGACCACCGGATGCGATTCAGCTGACGTTCGCAATACGGTACTCTGAGCGCATAGATACTTGCCAACTAGGTAATTTGGGTGTTCTGAAGGTATATCAAATTACGCTGGCGTCCAGGCTGAGCAGACGCTCACCGAGCACAAGTGGAGGTCACTGGTCGCAAATATGCCAGACCTTATTAGCAACATGTATGTTCTCATGTGCTGACTCAAATTGCCAGACGATCTCTGATCTCTACACAGTCTGAAACTGCTGGATACTCTTCGACATGTTCCGGCTGGAAGCGAACATAGTGAAACTCACAGACGTCAAGACAAAACTGTGTGCTAGTCTAAAAATACCCGGAACTCTGGTGGTCTCATCGGAAGTTATTCCATCTGATACGATCAGGTCAGATCAAGATCCAAAGATGACACAGGCATCCACCTAACGAGCGTCCAGCTTCTTGTACCGGTAAGCGAACCAGAGCCCCCGGCACTTCGACTTTTGATTTCCTCTCCTTGCTTCTGCAAAAAGGAATGAAGCGAGAACAAGAGCAATCCTTGTATTTTCATGTATGTAGTATCAATGCTACTAAATCTGGTGATCTGGTGTTGGCGTAACTATAAACGACGAGAGTGGACAGTCAGTGTAAAACTTACCAGAACGCTGGGAGCGTTGAGCCGAGCACTTTGGAAAGCACTGTAGTAAGTCAGAGTTACCAACTTCTTTATCGGCCAGTGATCGACCTTCTTCCCAGGCCGTCCTCTTGGATCCGCCCTCACGCGCAGAAGTCGAACGTAAGATCAGACTGTTGCAATTCAATAAGGCCTCAGAAGCAGTTAAACTTCCTCTAACCGTCTTCAAATTGACGAGATTAGCTCTTGTAGATGATTTACACAATTTACTAATGATGCTGTGGGAGCATGAGACTGTCCTACTGCCACTTCGTTATAGTCCCAACTTACAAGGAGCGCTTACTTTCGGAATGCAGAAATCAAAGAAGGATCAGCCTGATCTTAACTGATTCTTAGTTGCTCGTGTCTCTTGTTCTTCACAGATTGTCAGTCGTGAAAGCCAGCTTCGCGTGGAGCAAGACGGGTTTCGTCGAAGTAGGGACTGTATTAACCACACCTCCACATTACGCCAATTGTTGGCACACTATGTTTGTTGTCGACGCACCGTAGTCCTGTTCCATAACATCAGAGGTAGTAGTAGTAATAATGTCAACAGTCTATTAACTAGACACAGAGCCAACATAAAACCATGGAGATCAACGGATAAGCAAGAGTCGTCGCGTCATAATTATCATGGCATGCTAGTTGAAGGTGAGCAACACACTTCAGCTAATATGCCGCAGGGAGAAGGGAACATTTTGACAAATAGTAGAACAAAACTTTTTTAGTTTGTTTTTCACACGCGGACTTTTCACTTTTTTAGTCATATTCAATGTCTGTAGTATTAAACATGTGAATCAATACAATACTGTACACAATTCTTCCACTGATTCCGGCTATGGGCCATGTCTTCAAGTGTGCTAACCCATTGGCACTCATCATCTTTGGGTCCCCATCCTGGAAGATGTACGGATCCAACAGCGGCTAGACACGACATCAGCGATTTCATGTGTTACCACCAAGTGGAAGGCTGATCACCACGCGGTCGCGTCCAGCCAGGTCTTTGACGAGCGAATAGAGCGTGACGCGATAGACGCTCAGGTGCCATGCGTAGGATGTGACCGAGCCATGTTAACTGGCGCAACAAAACCAGTTTGTTGAAGGAAATACTCGCATTCCCCAAATGCGACGTCGAACGTCATTACTATCAACTCGATGTTTCCACCAAATACGAGCGATCCTCCTTAAGCAACCGTTATCGAAGGCAGAAAGACGACGCATGTCTTCCATGCGAATCGGCCAGGACTTGCACCCTTCATTTCCGTATATCAATGTGAATTTTGGGACCTTCTGCTCAGGAAAGGTATGCCCGATAAGTATGTAAATGTCATAGAAGCGCTGTGCGCCGTAGTTCAATTAGAGTAAGGGCTTATGACAAACGGCCGTGACCCTTCAATATCTCTAGCGGTGTGAGATAGGGATGCCCGTTGACACCCTTCCTTTCTAACATCGCGAATAAAATCACGGAAATAGCGTTTGCTGGACGCGATTTGCAAGGTGTGGGGCTGCCTTCTGGTGAGCAACTTCTTGACTTTGAGTGTACCGACGACATCGCCCTAATCTGTGACAGCCCTCGAACACGCCAAGCAGCGCTGGACAAATTAGCACCAACTATCAATCGTTTCGGGCTATGCTTTGTACCATCGAAATTCAAGGTCCTTCTCCAAAATTGACGCAGGCCTAATTCTGCGCTGACTGTCGGTGACGATCAGCTAGATGTCAGTCAGGAATTTAAGTGTCTGGGCAGCTATCTTAGCACCTGCGAAATAGAAGCTGAGGTCACTAACCGTATAGTAAAATTTCGATGCGTTTTTGCCATACTCCGCCATCCGTAGCGTCGGCGTGACATTACTCTCTCTCTCTCTCTCTCTCTCTCTCTCCCTCTCTCTCTCTCTCTCTCTCTCTCTCTCTCTCTGAAGGGCAGGGTTTACAGTCTAGCCGTCCGTACAACCCCCCTGTACGGTTGTGAATTTTGGCCCATCGGGTCGACAGACATAAAGTCGTTAGCTACGTTCGATCATCGCCACCTTCGCAGTTTAGCTCATGTCCTGGTGAGCGCACCGCGTGAGCAATGAGCGTGTTCGACGTCTGCTATTTCTTCAGAAAGAACAAGTGAACCGCTCAGCACCGTTATATCACACATCAGACTCCGATGGTGGGTCGCGTGTTGCGCATGGTAGCACACGGACTCCAGCGACCTGCTGTATTTTCGCGACCGAGGTGTGGATGTATTAGAAGAGAAAAGTCAACCAATGACTTGATCAAGGGGTATAAAGAATGTCACTTAGAATTTGGTGTCTCCCGACTGCTGGGCTGTGACCCCAAGGACGGTGAACACGTTTGGATAAATACTGGTGTAGACATGACGAAGAGCCGACCTCAGTGGTTTTTGTGTTGTGAGTTTGTTTGTCCCTCCTTTTAACTGCCTCCTCTAAATACGATCTTATTCTCGACACATAATACTTCACAACTTGCTTTTTGTTTTTATTCTGCGTTCACCGGGATCAGTATCACGCTTTCTGGTATGTCTTGTTATTTTGTATTGTAACACGATAGCTGAAGCGTTTCTCTTTTTCGGCTAATGTGTAAGGATGATGTTGCGTTACATGGCATGCAAATATGCATGGTAAGTATGTGGACAGCACAAGTTTCTCGTAGTTGAGCAGCACTGTTTGCCTATACTGCACCCAGTTTTGCGAACCCCCGAGGTGGCCACTCAATGGTATAGCCGAATAGCACAGGAACGCACTGAGAAGCTGAATCCGGTGGGTCCTTTCAGGCTTCCCCAATGGGATCATCGAAGCGGATCCCATCAGTTGTTGAGAGGGCTGTTGTATTCATCCTCTGTCTCTGGACTCTGCGCCACTCCATCTGACGGTCATTGTTCATTCTTTTTGAATTGTTATTATTACCATTATGAGGACGCGTGTCCAGACTATTGAATTTACCCTGCCGTGGTGCACGGACCAAAGCTGTTAAACTGAATGAAGCTAAGGTATGCACGCGTTGTTGGGCGGGATGGTATATAATTTGTTACTGTTTTTTATGTCTTCATTGGTAATAAATTTCCTGGTGGTGCGAGCTGACCGAAATAGACCCACCTCTCTTCTATGCACAAATCTCGGTTGCTTAGTCGAATTACCTGTAGGTGGTGTCTATTGACACGCACTGGTGTTCACAGTTGGATTCCTCACGAGCGGCCATGCAAATAAATGGTTTGCCTTCTGTACTTCTACTGGAAACAACACGGACACGGTAAATATCTTGGCAAATCGACTCCCCATCCTTTTAGCCTTTCGATTATCTTCAACATATTCTGAGACAGGTAATGAAAATTTCATTATGACCATGCTATCTTGTACACGTGTTTATAATCTATAAGTGATAATTGACGCTCCCTGACTCTCGAGATGCGTTTGGGTGAGAACGTCAGTGGTACCATCCGGAATGGATTTCTCGGTTTGAAAGCAAATTTAGGTATGTCACTAGTACATATTAAGAAGCTCATGGTAGATTTGTTAATTAAGGCAGGATGAAGAGATTTTAGAGAGATGTTAAACTACGGAAGATGGGATCACAATCAGCAGTATACCAGTAAATTGAACTGGTACCTCACCTAGTGGGTGAGTATGAGGAGGAGGACAATCCTAATGTAAACCTAATCCGTAAGTCTAGGCTCTGAGAGTCAAGGCAATCACTCCCTATCAACAACACATGGCTCTAAACGCCATCGGCGAGTCATCTCAACTCTTGTTTTGACTCTGCAGCGTCGCAATCAGCCTTACCCCAGGTAATTCAGTATCAGACACTTTAAATTGGTAGCCGCTTGAAATATGACAGCACGCGGTCTATTGGTACCTCCTGTTGCCTGTAGCTTCTCCATCCAAGCGCACAGTCATTAGCGTGGACTCCAACCCGGGCAACTCTCATATCTCATTATCAGTTCAACTTTTGCACTCCTCGAGCTTTGTACAATGCTGCCTCCGGCAGACAAAACAAAACCCTCTTGGATGGGTGGTGAACGCGTAGCTCTAACACGCTCAAGCCAACGCAACTCAGTCGATGTTATTTGATACTTTAAGGAACCAATCTGATTATCCACACCTCGCTCGCCCATGTCCTCGTTACTGACACACTGGCGCCATCCTGTAGTGGAGAGTTGCTGTCACTGTATATCCAGACCTAGGGAAATTTCCTTCTGTTACCACGTATGTCTCAGATACATGATTACAATACTAGCTTTCGCAATATATGAACTAACTTCACTCTCCATACACTCATCACTGACAATTCAGATTCCCTGTTAGATCGCAGTTTTTGATTTGTTTCGCACATGATAGTCCATCTGGTCACATTGTGTTCGGTGCCAACTGAGGTTTTTCTGTATTCCAGCGAGTCCATTGATGGGTGAAGGGGGTTTTCGTCCGACATTTCCTGCCTCTGGCCTTCGACTCCATGATCCCGTTCACGTGCCAGTGGAATAACTGTCTGTTTACTTAAAAGACATCACTCAGTTCATTTGGTTTACTGCTCTCTCCCACAATGCGTTGGTAGCATGTCTAAGTTTCTTTGATATTCCTTTGATGTCAACCGTAAACTGCATTGAATGCTTCAGAACCATAATTACTTGCACGTGTTTTTCGACCATCGGGAATTGTAAACCTGAGGTCGCAATGATGAGTTTGCATCTTACTAACCGGTAGGCAGGAGCTGCTGCCTCGTACCTCTAGAGACAACAACTAATTCGCTTCATCCTCGTCAGCTCAGTTGAACTTATCTTCAATTGCCCCCCATTGCTAAGTTTCGATAAATATAACCGACCGTCTACTTACTCTCAACCGGAGAGTCCATGGCGAACGCATTTGTGTTACCATTCATTTGTTTGTCCATTATTAATGGCTCTGAAAACACCTGAAGGTTTTATCCAATGCAACTCAATTCGTTATAGAGCCATGAAACTCATAAAATTAGTCGTTATACCTTCACAGCAATGGATCATCACGTCTACAGAATTCGACCACGTGCATTACTTTTTTAATGTTCTTGGTCGGCACTGCCTACCTTCTCGGTGGAATACATGGCGAAGTTGTTTTGTTCTCCCCCCGTTTGCTCTTCTTTTGTTGTTTTCCTACCCTCCTTCATAATTCGTGCTCGTTATTCTAGTAAACATATACATACATCTTTTTTAAAATCGCCTACTTTGTTAGACGAACTGTTTCGCTGAGCTTGGTACTTTTATTGCGAACGTTTCGTCACTTGTCCAGGCGAAGTCATCAGTGCGTTAGTTATTAGCGAAGCGATGAGTAAGTAGGCATGAACCGGATAACCACGCGAGTGCGTTTTTATAGGTTATTTTCATTGGTCTTTTGAGCAGGTTACATCTTAAAGTGGCCTTTTCGACCCATGCCTCGTGACCATGGCACGTTTGCCTCCGCGGCTGAGAATGTTGCCTGAGCTGCTTGTATGGTAGGGATAGTTGACTGCATTGGTGGTTCCTTGCTTGTAGATTTGTTTGGATGGCGTCCAATTCATCGTGTCGATTGATTGAATTGTTCGTGGAGTGTCATGCTTCAAATACTTATCTGCTTCCTATTTCCCCGTGCTGGACTCCTTGCGTATTCTATACACGAGGATGATGCAATCCATCACTGTCCTGGAAATCGCGAAGATTCTAGCTAGTGGGAATACAAAGCACGTAAGAGAATTCTTAGAAGCATAGCACTCCACGAACAATTCAATCAATCGACACGATGAATTGGACGCCATCCAAACAAATCTACAAGCAAGGAACCACCAATGCAGTCAACTATCCCTACCATACAAGCAGCTCAGGCAACATTCTCAGCCGCGGAGGTGAACGTGCCATGGTCACGAGGCATGGATCGAAAAGGCCACTTTGAGATGTAACCTGCTCAAACGACCAATGAAAATAACCTATAAAAACGCACTCGTGTGGTTATCCGGTTCATGCCTACTTACTCATCGCTTTGCTAATAACTAACGCACTAATGACTTCGCCTGGACAAGTGACGAAACGTTCGCAACAAAAGTACCAAGCTCAGCGAAACAGTTCGTCTAACAAATGACCTAAACTCCGGACTTTTGCTTTCATATCGTTTACTCTAATCATTTACATCACATTGCTATCGTACGACTTATTCAGCAAAGAACAAGTTGAAGAGATGAAGAAAAGCGATTTTCTTGAGAAGACGCTGATGGAAATGGCTGGTGATCATCCGGAATTAACCCGAGTGTTGTTGGATGAAAGAGACATGTTTTTGGCGAAGTCAATCTGGTCCACGACTGGTATGAGTGACTATAAAGCCGCGATCAAATCAACGGACGGCGAGGTCATTCATCCCGCTAATCACCTCATTGAGGAGCCCAGTTCTACTCGTTTTCGCGTACCTTTTGGAGACAGAAAAGACAATTCCACTCATTCCCCCACGCGGTCTCCCGATGCCCGCACCAAATCTGATTCTTGTGATGGGATAGTGAGCAATATGCAATCCTGTTGCCCTTATTGGCCATGCCCATCTGTTCTTCCTCGGGTCGTGGTTGCAATTGTCGGGATCGGACACGTAGCCGGGATTAAACGATATTGGGACATTGCAGGGACCATTGATCAAGCACAATTGATGACGTAAGTGCTCCTAATTCTTCCGCTCTGTTGATTTTTATTTCGATTTACCGCTCCTGTCAGCCTGCGTGTATTGTTTGCACCATAGAGGTTATATGAGTTGATGCAAGGGATCATAAGACAGATGATGGAATTCCGAGCTTCAGTGGCACGTCTTGTCTTCTTGACTGGAAGTCACGAGCGAGGATCTGTTGGTGTTTCGTTGCCATCCATCTGGTATACTTCAATTAAAAAGCCAGTAGGGATCTTGTAATCTTTGCGTATAGCTCTTCTTGAGCTCTGTCTACATTACTCTCTCAATATGATTATTTCCCTCTCCTTTTACTCTGTTCTTTACACTATCATATGGAATTTGTTCCACCCCGCTTCTATGCTCTGATCTTGGTCAATTTACCGAAACTAAAACAGTCCCCTAACGGTTACTAAAGCTTCAGAGCAGACAATACCCAATAATTATGTACATCTTCAGTTTTACATTACCGTTCCTTTTTAAAAGCTATCTCTGTGCTTCTCACTGTTACTTGCTTAATTCCGCAAGAGCACTTGTTTCACCATTTGCTTCCAAATGTTCCGTCTAATAGCGATCTCTTACTTTTTTACAATCCTTCCCAAAATTCTATGTTCTTTTTACTGTTGGAATTGCGTATTCTTGACTCACTTTGCATTTTTTGCCATCCGTGCTGCTTAGGTAACATACTTTAACCTAGCGTTATTTTGCGAATCGTGAGATTATATTTCCTCTCGAAGTATGTAGACCGCCATCATTTCACCCGAATGCTTGTTTGGTCCGACAGTAGTTATCATTAGGTCTGGTGAGGTCATTTTCGTAATCAGGCTGTATCATGTCGCTACCGGCACCTTTGCAAAGGAATGCAGTGTATCCCGTCTGTCTGGAAACAACCTTCCATTTATTTATTTACCACGTGGTCCTCTGCTGGAGGCGACTACGAATAGTAAAATGTCTTTACTTTCACCGGGTTTTTAGTCACGACATCTTATTGGTTTTTCTTTCATGGTCGGTTGAGTTACTTTTGAACAAATATTCTTCAGGCATCTTTTGAAAGGATAGGGCATTGTCCTTTAGACAACACTGTTTACTCAGTGGGCGTGTTCGTCGTCAACACCGTCACTGTAGTGGAAATCTAACTTATTTCTCACATTTTACCAGTACAATGAGACGGAACCCTAACGTGGATGCAGTTACTTACGTGCTTCAATGCTTTTTTGGGTTTTCGCTTGCTTACTTTTCCCTGGTGCATCATAACTACCTGACCATCCTCACCTTTCCATCCGTCTGTGGGCTTACGCACAGCGCTATGCCGCGCTAAACGCTACATGCACAACGTGATGATTCATGTTTGCATTATTGCTAATCTCCGCAGTGCTCTTCATTCTCGATTTCCACCTCCCTCTTTCACTTTAGAGTTATTCAACCGCCCCTATCTTGGAGAGTTTTCAAATGGAGTCTTCGTGTCCTCTTCGTTTCCACTTTGGCTGCTGCTGCATACGGGTGTATTCGCGGCGCGTATAAATTATCCACTTCTGTATTTCACATTCGAACATAGCTCTGCGTTTCTGTGACGATTGTACTTCATGGACGCTATGGCTTTTCTCTCCGTCTCTGGACCCCACTGTAAAACATTTCCGAGCTTCCTTTCTTTGCTTGTTTTTATCGTTTCACCGGTTTTTGATTTCGCACTACTTTTTTTCAAATACAAGAAGGCACATTATTTTCAAGCACTGTCGTTTTAAGCGTAGGGGACCTTGTGTCAGTCGAACGGAGATCGTGACTCGTAATTAGATGATCGGCCTTTGCTTAACTTTGAGGCATATGATCGTCAGTCTCTCAGCCATTACTTTGGGAAGTTTCGTAATGTTACACCTCACATTGCACGGAGAATTACAGGGAACTGCGATCTACTTCAACCATGTGTCATCTAACTCCGTCGCAATGTCTGTTCAAATTCACACAATTTCTTGCACTCTACGGGTATCGGAGAGACTTAGAACTTGTATGCAATCCTCTTGGCCAAGAGTGGAACCTAACCTCTCCAGTCGGTTCGAACACTCAGCAGTCTTCTCCGGTTTCACTGCTGTGGTTTGTGTTAACACCCAGGTTGCCATTCGTTTGAGTAATAGACACGTTGTTGCTTACTGCGCAGATTCTTCTCTTCCGCTTCATCGATCCTCTTGTGCCTGCGCACGTTGATCCCTCGAGTTGCACCAGAACGTTATCTGTTGAGACGTACTTGAATGGAATCCGATACACCTGCGATCATACCATTCGCTCTCACTTTACCCGAGATTCGTAGCTTGCTAGCTGTTGTCTTTAGGGGCACAAAAGTTTCGTTCCATAGCAGCTTTCTGGGCTCCGCTGTGCATTTGCTCCAGTCATCAAGGCTCAGTCGTAACAGTGCCAATGGCTAGAGTCTGAGAAACCCTTCGGCTGAATGGTAAGCGCAAGGAATTTCTTTGCTGCCTGACTAACAGTTGCTTTTTACGGACACATTGTAAATGAAAGCAAATAACTGAAGGGTATATTTCTCGATATTTCGATGCACAGTCCAACTGATTGATCTGGTCATTATGTACAACAGGATCGCATGAGCCGGATGACATACCTTCAAGATCTTTTTTAGAGCAGTTCTCAAACTATTTTGCAGGGCTGACTGACCGGTTGCATCTTACAAATGGATGAATTGGTTGATAATAATAAACGCAGGCAAATCTAAATGTTCTAGTGAAGTAACACAGCCAATGGTGGATTCGTCTCCAGGGGACCTGCTTCCATGCAGGTTAGTTCCTCGAATGGTTTCACCCGCACTTCCATGTCTGTTCTGACCGTGTGCTGGTGTGGCTTTAAAGCAGGTTTACCACACCCAATTGTGCTCATCTTAAGGGCTCTTTTTAATTGTGTGTCTATTGACAGGCCATATAGCCCTTATCATCAATCGGTGTTTTGAGTCAGGCACTTTTATTGCTTGTCAGGGAGTCTATGACATCTTGCCTCGCATGGGTTCATCTGTTTGGCAGCTAAAATCCGTCACTTCAGGATCGACCCAGTCGTGACCAACAATGGAGTAAAAAGGAATATAGAATTTGATGCGGTAGAAAGGTTATTACGGTAATGGTGATAAATACGAAATTTTTATATCTAACTATCATCAAGAAAGGCCGACGGATTTCTAGACCAAATTGTGCGGTGGGATCGCCGTATTAGGGGTGATTGCTATGATTATCGATATGTGCGGCATTTCTGAAAGGTGTCTTCAGATTTATCCGAAAGTTGCCTGCGTTCACAAAATACAGTATTTGATATCGCGGAACACTGAGAATTTCTATCTGCTTCTGGGCTGTTGCTATCGAGAAAGTAGAAGTGATTTATCACTTCAGCGTTGGGATACATCTAGCATCATTTCTATCCGTTGTTATGGTGCAGTGTGGTTACACGTGTGGTTCCATTCAAAAAAGGCACTAGCTTGCCAGCCCCATCGTCGATGTGCGTGCTTCTCGACCGTCTTAGGTTACTTAGTGATAGTCCGTCCTGCTATCTGTTACGGTTCAGCATCTGAATTATTTCGCCTACCAAAAATCTTCCTTCACTGTGACTCTTCCAGTAGCTCGATTTAATTCCATTTATTTCATGCAATATATTTATGGAACCCAAGTGGGTGAATATTCCGCTGTAGATTATATTACTTATCAAGTAACGTCACTTGTACCATGTCTCTACAACGCACATTCGAGACATCTGCACCATATCAGGTTTTCAACAACTCATTCCATGTTCTAGTGATCGTAACCATCTTCATTTCGTTTTTGGTGATATTCACTTAGAAATACTGCTTATTTACTTTTTTCATTCTGCATAATGGCTGTGCTTTACCTACTCAGAAGCAATCCTCGAAATTCGGTTTTCCGCTTCAACGCCCTGTTACAGGCGTTATTCTTTCGGGACAAGCATTTATTCGGCAAAGTCCAGCAAGGAAAAATTACAGCATGTTTAGTACTCAGAACTCCGCTAAATGCGTTGTCCGTTAACTTGTATATGCAACATTCTTTATTTGCTGATGCGGTTGCTCCGTTGTACAGACGATGAAGAACTCACCGTAGCGCATCGGCCAGTCAGTGTCTCCCGCTGACTGGCCTGCTTTTTTGATCCATCTTATCAGTCTAGTAGAGTACTCCCATCACATGCACCACTCGAGTTGAATATCCATTCCATTCTACTGCCCTTCGATGAAGTCGCATCCGCTCTACCGACACGTAATGTCACCAAGTTCTAAACATGCAGGATAAAGAGGTTATGTGATTTCATGGGAGGAACACACAACGCAGCACAAGCACCTGTTCAACAAAGTAAGGGTAGGTTATATCTCAAGGTGTGCATACGACCTATTGTAACGAAACCAAACTCGCTCCGTGGCGCTCTGTGCAACTTTCTCAAGGGAGTTCAGAACACACATGCATAATCTATACGATTAAGGTTGACCCGCTATCGAGTTCCCGTCGTGGCGCTCTAGTGACTATTTTCCGGTCCAACCAGCTAGGCCCACCATACACAGATTAAAATTTGGGATCTCAAGTGGTTAAATTACTACCTACAGATGAAAATGTACTATTGGATACTTTAAAACGATGTTAGTCAATTTCCCATACTATTCTCTGACCTGGGCATAAGTGGATGAAGCTTCAACCGAGTACACTTTTACCAATTGTGATGTGACAAAGTCTTGATATTAGAAGCAAATCCGAGAACTTCGTTTCTGGGAGCAAAAGGGATGATTCTTCAAAATAGATTAGTGATACCACTAGGTCACTTCAGTCAATTTGAAAGGTAACGTCTAAATCTCACGGATACCTGAAGTACAAGTATCTCTTCGACTCGATGGCTTTCGATAATACTTTGATTCCGAAGCTCCTACGACTATATAGGGTATGCGTAGTCCATCATATCTTGCGTCTGCAATTGGGCGGTGAGGTTGTACCGATCACTCAGTTCGCTTATATCTCGACACTATCTCAAATCATTGTGGAAACAACTAACTCTTCTTTGGTCTCATTTGTCTAAAAAATATTCCCTTTGAAGTGACTAAATCTATTGTACATACAGCCGGATCGGATTGCGGTCGAGGACCTGAAAATGCCACTTTATGAATGTGTTCACGATGCCCAACTTCAGTTTGTTGGGCAAGCACAGAAACGGAAACATCAGGTCACGCTGGTTCCCCGTTAAGTTCTTAGTTCGCTTAGATATTCATCACTAAAAAAGCGTGGCACAGTAAGTGAAATAATTGAGATACCATGTTACCGCTGTCTGTGCAGCGGATGATTTAGTGGAAATATGGAAATTAATTGCGTCATTGGTGAACGAAGCCATGGTGAAACGCTTTTAGTGCCAGTCTATTTTAGATGTCATAGTGGGAGCTTTCTCCGTCGAAATCCTCGGTGATTGCTAATGAGTCGGAGGCATTTTGCGACACTACTGCTTGAGAAGCTTGACTCATTTTTATCAGTTATTTGATTAAAACATCCAGAAGACTAACGCCAATGAATGCGCCGATCTGTATTATCTCATTAGTACCAATATGATACAAAAACTTATATCAAAGGTCAACGGGTGTTATCTGACCAGTCGCATGTTGCAGGGTGACCTGCGGCGTTAAACCTATGACCAGGGTAACCGAGGCTTGAAAACCAATTGTTTTTAAACACATATGGCCGCTTTATCCCCATGGCCTCAGCGGATCGCACAAGACGTGAATTAAGGTGACCTAGTAAAAGCTGAAGCGTCGAAAGGAGTGTACTCCGTTGGCGAGATACCAATGTGTGTCAGCCCATTGATAACCCCGGCGGCCTACTTGAATACGGTGCATTGGACTGGGGTTGGTTGACCTTAATGAGACTGGATCTTAGCGTAGCGCGATGGTTTGCGTACCCCCGTGACCCATTGAGCTACGCTGGGTGGCACTTTCTAAGTGCCTTCAGAGTCACTCATACCAGACTGGTCAATGGTTAGGGGTCAGACTAATACAGTCTCACAATCCAGTCCACTTCGGTTAGGGAGAGGTAGATGACCCTCTTCCTGTAAAACCTTGTCATGGGAGACAACAACTCTACAGGTTATAAAACCACCGCTTTATTATCGTAGAGCACGAGCACCACACATTGTCTGACGGTCGGAGGGCACCTTCCAGTGCTCTGTGGTTTGCTATCACCCGCCTCAAGCCTAGTATCCTCTGATCAAATTGGTGCAAACCCGCCAACTCTCACCTGCGGATAACCGTTGTCGCAGGTGCGTAACGTCATACACATGTGATTTTTTTCTAAATCGTTGAAATCTCCGTGTGACAGGCTTCAAGCAAATCCCAATGGATATCTGTAATCACACTCCCTAGCTAGGCTTGCTCCCCACTGCCTTGTGGGTCAGGCTATTAAGCCAAAGGTCCGGGTGGAGTCCCTCAAGCAAACCTCCAAATCACCCACTGGCTTTTCGGTCAGACTGTTGAGTCAAAGGCTGATGGTATGGACCTCGAACCAAACCCCGCTGTCGGAATGGGTACCTGGCGAGTATCATCTACCCTCTCGACCACGTCGACAATACTTCCTCTTAATATTTTGGAACATATTTAGAACTGATCGGGTAGACACCGTTTCAAAAGGATTGGTAAAGGACCGGTTAATATATTTATGATGATACATAACGTTTCACTTTTGACTCAAAAGCTTCTTCAGGCGAAGTGAATTAGCTTAACATTGGCATTTTATAACGACCATGGGCAAGCTACATACATATACTAATAAACTTTCAGTTCATTGGTGAAATGTTGCAGCAGTCAAAGGTCATTACGTTCGCGTGTACTCCGTGGATTGTTTCAGGCAGGGTCAAATGGGGAGCAGAAAATGCCAGTCAGAGGATAGGTACATGTATGGTCAGCAGTCTTTAGTGATTCATTGGAAGGGACTTGGTCACTGGTAGAACTTGTCTTTAGTACTTAGGAATTTGGTGGATGCAGCGTTGGCAGTCCATTCCGACTTGGTATCCATCCGGCGATGCTTATCAGCCTGAGCGAAGTAAGACTGGACGCCAGGCACTAGGCAGCCCTACTCCGTCTATTCTATTCATGCAGTTGTTAGTCTTCATTATTTCTTTAGTCTCAGCAATCAGCCATTGTTTGGCTGATCGCAATCCCTTCCTGAGCACCTCGATATTTTCAAAGTCAATTTCGTGCTATGTCTCTAGCGCATGCATTGCGATCGCTGAGTTTCTGAACAGAGTTCCATACTCTAGCTCATTTCTCGGAGATCGTGATATGTGTCGCTTATGTTCTCAAATCCTTGTACATAGTTCCTTCGCTGTTTGGCCTATATCCACTTGTGTATGATCATTAGATGGATTTGTGTAAATGCAGTTAGTAAATGTGATACATTGTATCGCAAACCTATGGACACTTATGGGGTAATTATCTATAGTCCAGGCCACCTGAAGCACGTTTACGCAGGAATCGCCTCACCACTGTTTCGCAGCGCAAGTGCTCTGTGCAAGTAGGAAGAAGATACTAAAAAGCGGCACAGAGGGAGGCGATGAACAACTTAGTAGATAGCGAATATCCGAAACGATTAGTGTAATGGTAGCTATAGGAATGTCTCAAACCACGCGCAACAGCAACCATAGAGTGCATAGTGACAGTGGGGATTCCGTATAAAGAGGGAACTTCGGAAACGATTCGTAAAGAGAATGAAGAGAAGATATGGGTAGTTTTACAGAAGGGTCCAAGGCTACGGTCAACGCTTATGCATTTGGAGGATGCTGTTCCTCTAGATAGAACAAATGCATTTACAAAATTCCATGTAAAGATCGTACGCAGATTTATATAGGCCAAACAGCGAAAGAACTATGTACAAAGAATTTAGAACATAAGCGACACATATCACGATCTCCGAGAAATGAGCTAGAGTATGGAACTCTGTTCAGAAACTCAGCGATCGCAATGCATACGCTAGAGACATGGCACGAAATTGACTTTGAAAATGTCGAGGTGCTCAGGAAGGGATTGCGATCAGCCAAACAATGGCTGATTGCTGAGGCTACAGAAATAACGAAGACTAACAACTGCATGAATAGAATAGACGGAGTAGGGCTGCCTAGTGCCTGGCGTCCAATCTTACTTCGCTCAGGCTGATAAGCATCGCCGGATGGATACCAAGTCGGAATGGACTGCCAACGCTGCATCCACCAAATTCCTAAGTACTAAAGACAAGTTCTACCAGTGACCAAGTCCCTTCCAATGAATCACTAAAGACTGCTGACCATACATGTAACTATCCTCTGACTGGCATTTTCTGCTCCCCATTTGACCCTGCCTGAAACAATCCACGGAGTACACGCGAACGTAATGACCTTTGACTGCTGCAACCTTTCATCAATGAACTGCGAACTGTAGATGGCCTGATTGCTGTGATGAGAACAATGCGACAATATATATATATATTATATTATACACAATCTGTGGTACAGATATTGTGCCATCGGAATCATGGCTGAATAGGAAAACAAATGAATAATAAGAAAAGAGCAACAAGAAATGCTTTTTTTGTCAAGTTTACCACTCACAGTTTTTGAAATTTTTTTTCAGTTTGTTCGTTTTTAGGGGGAGGAGGAAGGGACACCGCAACACACTGATGCACACGTCCGCCATTGACATCGATCTTGAGCCATAACTTCCAAGGTTTTCAACCAGCAAGTATCCTCGTCTCTCGGACCCCAACCAGGTAGTCGACAACAACCGGCCGAGGCCAATTGTTTCGTCAACTTTTTCATGCGGCTTCTCCATGTTGTAGGCTGTCCACCAGACCGTCTCTTCCAGCCCTGTCCAGCAAGTGCAAACAACGCACGACGGGGGTAACGCTGGACAGGCATGCGCAATACGTGTCCCAACCACCGCAGTTGATGCAGTGAGATGAGCTCCTCGAGCGAGTGGCTTCCACGTCCCAAGACACGCTGTCTAACTTCCACATTGCTTACGTGGTGCTGCCACCACACACGGGCAATGGACCGCAGACAGCGGTGCTCGAAGACGGATAGCCTGCGCAAGTCATCTTTACGAATGGGCCAGGTCTCGCATCCGTACAACAGTACAGCACGAACAGTTGCACAATAGACCCGCCCTTTGATGGAGAGACGAATGTCGTGGCGACGCCACAAATGCCTCAGCCTAGAAAAAGCGAGGCGTGCTTTCGAGATGCGCATCGAAATGCGACAATTGACGCATTTGTGTCGGAGAAGAATGCAGCATATGCTGCACATGTGGCAGACCCCAGTGACTTGAGGAAGAGTAGTCAGTTTCGCAAACTTCCACGGCGACTGACGCGAGAGGTGATTGAGGCTGAGGTTGAGAAAGCCGGAATGTCACTCATCCGGAACCACCGTCCCAGCAGAGGAGGTGGGGTCCTACTCTACTACCGCAGCGATCTATGATGTACAATAGTTGATGACCTGAAAACGCACGTTACTGACTCACTCTGGTGCCGTCTCCGACTGAGACGCAACGACACATGTCTCGTAGCTAGCGTTTACCCCCCCCCCCCTACGTCCACTCTGGTAATGGATTCCTCCTTGATCCGTGGCCTGAACAGAGTAACATGCACTAGGTACAGCCACATTCTCATCTCTGGGGACTTCAGTCTATACAATCTGGAGGTTTCGGCGTCGCCCAGTGGGCAGTTCAAAGCAGACTTGCATGAACTGATCGCTAATATTCCTTTGTACAATCATGTCACCACGCCCACAAGATTCAGGACAGCAAACAAACCGTCCATATTGGACCTTGTGCTCACAAATGAAGAGCTCATGATTGACAAGTTATTGATGGATAGTCCATTAGGTCTCAGTGACCATGTAGTAATAACTTTTGAATATGTGTTATGCAGAGTATCCATATGAACACTCGGAACTAACTCATACAATCACACGCTACCACTTATTGAAAGAACTGGCCGACGCAGCTGCTTGGGAATTCTCAAATAAAAGTCCCTTGGACAACGTTTGGGCAGAGTTCGTTAATAAACTCAGCGACATCGTCAACAAAGCATCAGAGACCAAACCCCTTCGTCCCACGAAAATGCCTTCAATTATAAGGAGTAGGACTCGAAAATGCCTGGCGATAAGGGATGCAGCATGGCGTGCCTACAAGATTAACCCCGACTCAGAGACTTGGGGAAATTTCCTGGCCCATCGCAACCATTGCACCGCACTTGTCCGTGAGGACAAAGTAACTTATCAACAGTGCCTAGCCAAGAATTCCATGGCAAACAACAAACTGCTGTATAAGCATATCAATAAGCTTCGTAAAGTGAAGCATGGAATACCCCCACTATTCACGACAGGCGGTAGAGTACAAAGCGCCGAAGAAGCAGCTAATGCCCTGTGGCTGCAATACGCCCCAATTTTTGAACTCGCAACCTCTACCTGTCCCATAATATCAAGCACATTACCGACACCTTTGTTTACAAATGTTATTTTCAACTCATCGATTGTGCTAAGGAAGTTACTCTCACTGCGTGAACATAGTTCTCCGGGAGCAGACAACATCCGCCCGAAGGTACTGAAGGCTACGGCCACCAAGCTAGCTGAACCACTGTCACAGTTCTTCCAAAGGTGCTTTGATGAACAACAAGTCCCCACTATGTGGAAGAGTGGCATTATCACCCCTATTTTTAAAGGCGGTAGCCGTTCAGATCCTGCAAGCTATCGTCCAGGGACTCTCCTCCCTGTGCGAGCGAAGGTGATGGAAGCGGTCGTCGCTGAGACTTTAATGGACTACCTGGAAAGTGCAACATTTTGGCACCGGAACAGCATGGTTTACGTCTACACCGGTCATGCATCACCAACCTATTAATTGCACGAGGTAGTTGGACGGAAGTGGCCGATGATGGGGTCGGAGTCGACGTCATCTATCTGGACTTCTCCAAAGCTTTCGACCGCCTTGATCACCGCATCCTACTTCAAAGACTACAAAGTTACGGAATCGGAGATCCTGTACTTGGTTGGATTGGCACCTTCCTTTACCAACGGAGTACACTCCTTTCGACGCTTCGGCTTTTACTAGGTCACCTTAATTCACGTCTTGTGCGATCCGCTGAGGCCATGGGGATAAAGCGGCCATATGTGTTTAAAAACAATTGGTTTTCAAGCCTCGGTTACCCTGGTCATAGGTTTAACGCCGCAGGTCACCCTGCAACATGCGACTGGTCAGATAACACCCGTTGACCTTTGATATAAGTTTTTGTATCATATTGGTACTAATGAGATAATACAGATCGGCGCATTCATTGGCGTTAGTCTTCTGGATGTTTTAATCAAATAACTGATAAAAATGAGTCAAGCTTCTCAAGCAGTAGTGTCGCAAAATGCCTCCGACTCATTAGCAATCACCGAGGATTTCGACGGAGAAAGCTCCCACTATGACATCTAAAATAGACTGGCACTAAAAGCGTTTCACCATGGCTTCGTTCACCAATGACGCAATTAATTTCCATATTTCCATTAAATCATCCGCTACACAGACAGCGGTAACATGGTATCTCAATTATTTCACTTACTGTGCCACGCTTTTTTAGTGATGAATATCTAAGCGAACTAAGAACTTAACGGGGAACCAGCGTGACCTGATGTTTCCGTTTCTGTGCTTGCCCAACAAACTGAAGTTGGGCATCGTGAACACATTCATAAAGTGGCATTTTCAGGTCCTCGACCGCAATCCGATCCGGCTGTATGTACAATAGATTTAGTCACTTCAAAGGGAATATTTTTTAGACAAATGAGACCAAAGAAGAGTTAGTTGTTTCCACAATGATTTGAGATAGTGTCGAGATATAAGCGAACTGAGTGATCGGTACAACCTCACCGCCCAATTGCAGACGCAAGTGGTACAAATGACGTTACTTGGTAACTCATATAATCTACATCGGAATATTCACCCACTTGAGTCCCATAAATATATTCTATGAAATAAATGGAATTAAATCGAGCTACTGGAAGACTCACTGAGAGGGAAGACTCTTGGTAGGCGAAATAATTCAGATGCTGAACCGTAACGGATAGCAGGACAGACTATCGTCTTCATGATGCTTCTTCACCGCAGTTAGGCTAAACCAACTTACACTTAAACTAGGTCTTTTGAGCTGAATAAATTTCATTCCAGTTTAATCGGTTTGTCTTACCTACTTAAATACTCTTTTATTAACTTGCACACGTTGCTTACTCTAATTGCGCTTATCTTCGTTAGCTTTATTGCGCTTGTGACCTTTTTCGAGTAACTTGTGGATATTTCGTACTTGTCGCTTATTCGTTGAAAACCAACTTACTTCAAATGCAAATTTAGGGAGAGTTATATCGACATAGCTGTATGCTTTAACAGTTATACCTTTTTTGTTATTGTTAATGGTATCTTGTTTTTGTTGTTGTTGCTGTTGCTGCTGTTGTTGTTGTTATATTGTTACTTTTATGTCAAATGATTGGTTGTTGTTTGACATCCGCGGTATGGCTGCACTTGATGTGCATGTTCGCAAGGTGTCTACCTGTCTATTACCCACTACCTCGTCCATATTGGCTCCAGGAGACAGTTGGTTGTTGCTGGAGGGTACGAAGTGCACGGTCCTTGTGGTCGTAATTCCATGCAGTCAGTGTGGAGCGGACTACGGTCCAGCCACCGCCTTGTGTGCGCTTGATTCCCCAAATTCAGCGTGCTTGTGTCTGCGTGTGAGGTAGTGTGGGCCGGCTCCGTGGATGAAACGTGGTTCCCATTCACATGCCACCCGCTCTTATTCCTTCGGGTTTACACTGGATATGGGGTGTGTGGATGGAGCTGTGTGTGGTGCAGTGTAAGCCACACGTGGTCCCTCTGTAGGCGCAGGCGTCCTGTGGCTGGTCAATGACATGCAAATCCGAAACCGGATGCCGGCAACCATGTATGGTCGTTATAAATTGCCATTGTTAAGCTAACTCACATCGTCTGAAGGAGCTTTTGAATCAAAAGCGAAAGGTTGTGTATCACCATAAATATATTAATCGGTCGTCTACTAAGCGTTTTAAAATAATGACTTCCTCTTTTTTTTCTCCCCACTCAGTTCGCTCTTTCGTCTATTGAGCACGAAACTGCCACTGACCTTGCTGCTGATGTCATCAGTACTCGTCCATCAAACTGCCCATCCAAGTTAAGTGATAAAGGAGGTTGGTGAACCGAACGCTGTCTGGTATCCTCTCAAGTGTGCCATGCAGAATACCTTTGAGACGTAACTGCGAATGGATCAATCAATCGATCAATTTTATCGAAGCATGGAAACAAATTCCGATGGGCACTAAGTTTCAGCATGTCCGTAACCCTTTAACGACGTCCGACAAGGAGTCTTCGGGTTGGCCGGGTACGTTTGCGAATGGCAAGGGCCCGTGAGATGGAGAAAACCAATGCTATGGGAAACAGTCGAGTGCTACTCTAGCTCATCCGGAATACGGATCCGAGAAAGTCATCAGTTAATGAAACAGCAGCTGGGAAAGGTGGACAGTCTCCTCGACTAGTCTGTTGGGTACAATCTTTTGTGGAGCAGTCCACCAGACCTAGTGCTTGCCGAATCACCTCCCATTTTGGAAGAGATTCGATATGAGCTCGCCGTGTTGAAACGAAACAGAGCTCCTGGACCGGACGACTTTCCGCCCATCTTCGCTGAAAGTTAGTGATAACTCTTTGTTGACTGGACTTGCTTCTCTTTTTAACACGTTTTGTGACACTGAACAAGTGCCTTGAGGCTGGTAACTGTCTACTGTCGTGCCCATCTTTAAGCAGGGTCAGCGCACTTCGTGCGGAATCTATCGAGGCATTCGCCTTATTTCTATTGCCTCCAAACTTCTCACCGGTATCATTATTCGATGACTTTTCCCCCTTTGGACCGAATCACTGAAAACCAGGCTGGCTTCCGTCCTGGTTGTAGTTACATCGACTACGTATTTACTCTTCACCAAATGTTATAGCAGTAACACACATACAGACGACCGACTATGGTGGTTTTTCTTGACGTGAAAAGCGTCTTCGACTCTGTTGACCACACCAGGATTGTCCTATATCCCCTTTTCTCCATCTCTGTGCTCGAAATGATCATGAACGATTCGGTTCTTTCAGACTATTCTGGAGTGGAAGTTCTGCCAAGCGACCGACTAACAAACCCGAAGTATGCGGACGACATAGTTCTCTTTGGGTCTGATGCATTAGCTAAGCAAACACAACTGCGCAGACTTGTGGGTAGCGTTGCACGCTTCGGCGTGCACTTTGCACCTTCAAAATGCAAAGTGCTATTGTAGGACTGGGCCGGCACACCTCACATTTTAGCTATTCCCTAACAGCCATTGGGAATGGTGGATCGATTCACTTATCTTGGTAGCTGTGTCACCTCTGGTGGTCACATCACTGAGGAACTTACTTCGCATATCAGCAAGACCCGTGTGGCTTTTCAGAGGCTCAACCATCTATGGAGGCAGCGGGATATCATTTTGTCAGTGCAAAATAAGGTGTACAACACAGCGGGATGGCCGGTGTTACTGTGTAGATCGGAGACCTGGCCAGTCCGCTGCGAAGACATTAAACGCTTAGCCGTGTTTGACCACCGATGCTTGCGGAGTACTGCTCACGTCTGGTGGGAACACTGGGGGAGCAATGCTGAAGGCAGGTATTTGGTTTTTGGCAAGAGGCCTTCTGGTGCCTCTCTCCAGTGTTGACTGAACCTTAGTCGCTTACGTTGGCTAGACCTTGTCCTCCGTATGCCAGTTGACCGGATTCCTCGGCTTGCATTATACACCGTGACCGCACCAAGTTGGGTGAAACTTCGAGGTGACCAGTCCATGACTTGTCATTGAGACACGAAGAAATTAACTGGAAAAATTGGTCAGGCTGGTGTATGCCGTCTTCCTGGATGGGAGCCACGGGAAGGTCCACACCAATGGTTAGAAACCGTGTCCGACATGACGCAGTCACGAAGTCAGTGGCGTTCCTGCATTCGGTTTTGTTAGAGGAGCGGCAAATACAGCTCGTGCCCTTACTCTGACGCCAACACTCACGTGCCGTTCTTTGTGTGCACCTGATTGGTTCCTTATTTGCTCAGTTTTTATTGGCTTTACCTGTCCGCACTCCTTCCGTACTCTGATTTGCTTTCACGCTTGTGTGTCATGCTATTTAACGAAATGCTTTCTCTATATAGAAAACCTTTGAATCGTTGTCCCTGGTCGTTCGTGTTCTTTCGACCGTTAGTGGGTGGAAGCAGTCGCAGGGCTCCGACACATTTGTGACGACGGAGGTGTTGAATAATCATGGCTATTTCATTCGAGCAGTTGCAGTCCCACCTTCAGCAGCAGCAGTTCCAGTTTGAAAGTCACAGCGGCAGTTATTTGAATTGCTGTTACAAGAGCTCAATATCCAGATGGAATGGCAGTCGGAACAGAGGCAGACATCACAAGAAATTGCATCTGAATGTCAAAGGCTGCTTAGTTTGAACAATGCTCCAAAAATTGTTGAAGTTTCAGATCCCAGAAGTGAATCCCAGTTCTGCCACGCAGCTATTAATGCCCAACATATGAATCCAGATGTGTCGGACCAGAAGCCCTCGCCTACGTATTAGAACGGTGGTGAGAGGCATTCTACGAGGAATTTCGTTCACAACATTCATCCTTGTCAAAAGGCGCACAAATTCAGATGCGTGTAATAGAGACGTAAGCGGAGCTAAAGTTGGGTATCGACTGAGAATTGATCGGTCAGCAATTACCAGTCCGCGTAAAACGAATCGAACTATACCGTCAATATGATAAACCCGGGGAGTGGAACTCACTCACACTGGCTGAAAATCAGACGCACAAAAATGAGCGATCTTCACCTCCTAAATTAGCATGTTTCGGCTACCTATAAATACAGTTAACTTATGGTGTAGATAGACTCCCTGTTTACCGAGCCTTGGTCTTCTGTATTCCGTCGGTTGGTTGGGCGCGTGACTGAGAAGTCAGACAGTCGCAGTCTCATAGGACAGCTAGCAACAGTCGTCAGTGGCAGAGAGCAGAGGTAAAGAAGAAGCGTTACAACATCATGCATACATCAAGATTGCAAGCAAACTTCAACTTCAAAAAACAGGTTTCGCGGCGCAACAAGGGAGGCGAATTCTGCAGTATTGCGCACAGACTTTCCAGGGAAGAGGAAATACCCTACAATGGAACACAACAATATTCCGGTATCGCTGCGACTCGAAATGATGCATACTATCAAGACCATTACTTTACCAACCCAGGCACGACTTGGCACATCAGCAGTCAAACCTAAATTTTTAGTGGATCAAAATGTTTCCGAAGAACATCTGCAGCTGAAAGGAAGAATCTCCTACGAACGCAGACTCAAGATTATACGAATCTATGGGACTATCTTCCCAGCCTTCTGTACCCATAGTAATCTGCCCGTAACCGACCGGATTGGGAAGTTAAATCTATTCAAAGCGACCTCGAGTCATGTGAGTTCTGTAACGCTTGTTACTATCTGCAATATTTGCCATACCTTTTATAAATGCTTCTGTGGTTACAAGCTACCTGTACGGATGACACTGGTATCGTTGCCGAAGCCCCAACCGCCATGGTCGCGGATACAAGTGGGCCCAGGTGGATTCCCTCGTCGGAAGAACCATGTGGACCAACGTGAATTTGTTTCGCAAGAAGTGGAAGGTGTTAGAGGAGTGGAAAATACAAATCCCGGCTCTACCCTGACGCTAACACTCTCACGTTCCCTTCCTTGTGTGCACCTGATTGGTTCCTTATTTGCTCAGTCTTTCTTGGCTTTACCTATCCGCACTCCTTCCGTACTCTGACTGGCTTTCACAATTGTGTGTCATGCTATTTAACGAAGTGCTTTCTCTATATAAAAGAACCTTTGACTCGTTGTCCCTGGTCGTTCGTGTTCTCTCGACCGTTAGTGGGTGGAAGCAGTCGTGAGACTCCGACACAACGGGTTTCTTTCATCTGGTTGTTAATTTTTGCTCCATTTTGATAAGTCTAACATATTTCCTTTTTGTTTCTATACCTTCTATTCGCGCCCAAACCCACTGTCCTATTGTTGTTATGTATTCTTATTCTTACGATGTAAGTCGTATTTGGCGGGTAGCCTGTAGCGGGAGCCCGGAGAGTGATTCAAAAAGGCAGATCGGTTTGTCGGGAAACTTTTATTGGTACAGTAAAAGATTCCCTGTTACCTAGCTATAAAAAGTCGACACCGTTTACGCTCTAGATAAGGGAACGTAGCATGCACAGCACACTGGTTAGTCGCACGTTGCAGCCGAAACGAGCACCAAGCAAAAATGCCGATGAGTAAGTCAATCTTTCGAACTCAGCAATCAGTTCAACAAACCACACCGGTCGCCTAGGTGTACAATTAAATAACTTTAGTTAGCATTTTACACAGGCGAAAAGGGGAATCTCCACACTGCTTTATAGCCCTCCCCCAGAAGGGACTGTGTAAACAGTCCTTCAATCTACGTGAGGACGGTCCGTCGCGAGCCAGCCTTTTGCGAGACCAGATTGTGAAACCTGATGCAGCTGCTGGGGGAGAACCATGCAATCGGACCCTAGCGGGCTCCCACCCGTGTCCTCCCTACGGTTTCGAAACGGTAATGGGTTGGTGTATAGCAATTTTGACTGAATCACGGGGAATGCTGCTCCTCAGCAATCCAAAAATTCCCATTTATTAGAATGAATCAAGGGAGGCAGAATCTGAGTAAAGAATTCTTTTCGGTAATTCTCATCAGACTCAAACATTACATGATGAGGAAAAGTGCTAAATGTGCCGGATTGGGCTACGTATTGAACAAAATGTTTAATTTCACGGGTATAAATCAATAAATCACGGGGTCATTGGAAGTGGGAAGTGTGTACAGGGGAAAATCATAGCCGAAGTTGTAGGCCACGGTAGAAGCAAAGGACGTACAAACTGTTTTTGTACGCACAGTTCTGGCTTGAGGTGGCGGATGTAGATAGCTTCCGCAATAGACAGAAGATGCGTCCGGAATCCGCGCGTGAAACGTTCAGGAACAGTATAGATGACTCTAAAATACGTGGGTCGTACCACAAGACGCCTATCTCATAGGATTCGCGAACACATCCCAAAGTGGTTTTACAAAGGCGAAGCGAGCTTCAGCAACAGTTCCATCTTATCTCACCTACTAGAGTGCAGTCACGCAGGAACGGAAAATGCTTTTAGAGTCGTCTATACTGTTCCTGAACGTTTCACGCGCGGATTCCGGACGCATCTTCTGTCTATTGCGGAAGCTATCTACATCCGCCACCTCAAGCCAGAACTGTGCGTACAAAAACAGTTTGTACGTCCTTTGCTTCTACCGTGGCCTACAACTTCGGCTATGATTTTCCCCTGTACACACTTCCCACTTCCAATGACCCCGTGATTTATTGATTTATACCCGTGAAATTAAACATTTTGTTCAATACGTAGCCCAATCCGGCACGTATAGCAATTTACACAACTAGGTGACGAAATGGCTCCAAACGGATGTACTATTATGTAGGAGGTAAACAGTGATTACCGTTCTTCCACCATAGAAACCTCTAGCAATCCGTGTCACTACTGGGAAACTTGGCTTGGTGTAATAAGGATTCAATATCAGATGCCATCTCGATTGATCGGGTTCTAAACCGCAAGAGAGAACCAACTAAACTGTTTAACAAATTGGGACCCTGAACAGGTATTGACTGAGAGAAGTATCGCGGTAAGAGGCATGACAATCGAAAACTACTTGTACTTTACCCGGTTTACGCGGATGCACTACTGAGTGATGTGGTAGATACACTGTTTCTCCTTTGGTCTGTTTCTCTTGTAGTGGAGCTGATTTAGCGTACTCGTTAACCACATATTCTTCCACTGCATTTGTGTATGCCTCGAGTAATGTAGCATCTTTTAACAGCCGCTTCTTCAACAGGGCAAGTCTCATCAGTGCAACTTGTTTATTAGTTTGTAACCGTGATCTCTTAGCTTGCCATGATAACGCGATCTCAGAATGACCACGACTCTTTTTACGAAAGCCCCCATGAGTTTGGGTGCACGCCTGTGGTTCACGGACATGACTAATCTGGGAATTTCAACGCCATCGAAGTCCATTTTATACGTTTGTTCTAATAAATAATCTAGGTCGGTGGTGCCGGAGCGAACCGAATTTATCTCCTGTGAGTGATCCACTACAACGGACGCAAGTTGATCTCCCTTGGACTCGGGCAGATTGCTCGGACTCAACACTAACCAGCCCAACGTGGTTGTAACAGCATACAGATCAATGAACCTCCCTCGCCTTTGCTCCAGAGCCCAGTGCAGATATGGGTTATCATTTCCAATCAAAACTTCTACCTACCCCTTCGATTCTGGAAACCGTAAGTCGCATAAGTGAAGCCATCTGTAGAAAGCATTTCTTCTTGTGCCCGTTCCAAGTGTTTCAGAGACGACTGATTGACCTGACAGAGTCTAACTAGCCTCACCACCGTCTACTGATTGAACAGTTACACTAACCGACTGCGACTTTACCTGGCATCGACCAGCGACGGTACATAGGTTCAATGTCTTCACGGGCCCTTGCACTCCGATATTTTGAAGCAAGTGGGAATCGATCAATGAAGTGTCTGATCCGTTATCCACCAAGGCTAGCGTCCGAACGGTGCCAGCAGGACCAGCGACTAGAACGGGCAATACACCAAGTGAAACAGCAGGCTTTTCGGCACGATTTAGAGCGAAACTAGATCCCTCGGTATTCAGTGTCCTGGGGTTCTTACCATGCTCAGCATGTGGCAACTTGTGATGAAGTAGCTTACGGTTACTTAATCCACAATACTTTCTTGACCAGCAACTTGATAAGTCATGGTTCGTTTTGAGACACATTTGGCACAACAGAATTCTAGACGCTGGTGTATAACTTAGGGACGAATTCAAGCAAAGTATGATCCCAGGTCGCAGTTAGTCAAGAACAAGGCACAGTACAAAACAGTGTATCAGGCGAAGCACTGCAACGTGTCTCACATGACACACGAGTTAAAGCATTAAGTGAAGAACTATTGATGGGTCAATGCGAGGCAAGTAGTAAGAACGCGGTTTGGCTGAACTAACTAATCGATATCATCGAGGGGTGTAACATGGTGGTAGTAAAGTTTTCGGAATCCATCACATTGATCTAATTAATGAGGTTGTTCACAGGAAATGCACTTAACTTGAGGCCCCTCTACGGATGTTCCAGCATTCGATTAAGCAGCACGACCTCGGGCATTTAAGCCGCTACTTCCATCCGTCTTGGCAGTTGATTCGAAGGTGCGCGGGATAAAATACCGGTAAGTATCGACGACATCGACTGTTTCTTCCAGGAACTCAGTCAAATCAATAACATCTGTCACTCTTCCTGTCCGGATGACCCTAGCGGCATGTTCGCCCCACTTGAATTGCAAATGATTCAGCAGCCGTCTAACTATACCGCTGATTGTTCGCGACGCGTTCATATAAGCTTCGTATCTTAACTGCTTCCGAGTTAACTAACAGCACTGCAATTTCACAGCTACAGGAGAGAGGGCTACAAAATCATTGGGTTTGATGTTAGGTCCATCAGTTAAATCAATGATGTCGGTCCTCGCTATCAAATGATGTTCTACGAAGCGCTTGCGCAAAATACTCATTGCTTCTTCCAAACCTTCAACAGCTTCGGGGATCAAACAACTTTCGATGGCCTCACCACAGCAATATTATATCAGATATGAAAGTGGAATCGTCGGATCGGAAGTTGTTCGGGTCACGTTGGATCCAAAGCGTTGCGTAAAAATCCAATAGCGAGCTGGGTCACTATTAAATGTGATTATCTCTCGTTTAGGGAGACAGGACGTCGTTTCAGACCAAAACAATTGCATTTCGGTTCAAGCAAACAGTTAGTGGCAGCATGTGAATCTACATGGAGGTCTGCGTCATGCACCCGAACCTGAGACCGACAACGGACCATCCAAACGCGGCACCGACGACATGCGCCGAGCGCAAGTTAACAGTTTTAGAGAAGATGGTCGAAGAGCAACATCAGAAGGAAGACCACAAACATCATAATGTAAAAATTCTGTCCGTTTACTAGTCAGTTGATCCGACGTGACATCGTACCCAAAACAACTATTATCTCTATAGTGCTTAGCCTGCAGACACATCTTAGTCAGAGCCGACTACAGCATTCTACTCCGGGTCTCAGTATTCTGTAATTACTCAGCGTCAATAAGAACAACAGCATCACAGCAGTCCTCAGCATCAAAGTCAGAAACAGACATTATTGCGCTATTCGACTATTTAAAGGCTATCCGAAGCCTAGACTAGATAGCCGCACGAGATGGGTCAAGAAACTGTAGGCTAATAAAACTGCACACGGTTTGGGCACAGAAATGAAAACGTAAATTCCTGTTGCTGTGATTCTATGATACAACTTATATACTGTAATCAACTTACGAATGGGTTTGCATTCGTAATGGGAAAGGGCAAAAAGTAAAAAAACGTGCGGCGACTTGGCAAACGGTACAGAGTAGCGGTTTATTAATCGGCAGACTGTCCAGAATGAAATTTTTGACCTTAAGGAGTCAAGGAAATGTTAATAATGCGAAATGAAAACATACTGTTTACGGAGTGGTAGTAGGGGGAGTTGTATGGTATAGGTAGAAATTTGTCACATCTAGACTCAGTCAGACAACCATCACGCCCGTAAAAGCACTGTACGCGCGATTCATCCTTTCGGGAATCATCAGCAGTGCGCATTCCATCGGACCCTGGTAGGGTTCGAAACCGCAACTCGACTGTCGCTAGTCCGTGGTTGAGATCCCTGAGCTACGGTGGACGGCAACGACCATTCTGAATAAGTTACTAGATGTGATTTAGCGCCGCTCACTATCAGTGGATAGTGACACGCGCGTGTGATGGCTGTCTGAGTGAGTCTAAATGTGACGAATTTCTACCTATGCCATTTAACTTCCCCTACTACTACCCTGTAATCAGTACGCAGAGCAAACTGCTTATAATGCCAAAAGTTAATTGGCGGCTTAAGTTTGGTACGTTCGTCGCTTATTGAGGGGGCTACCCTGTCCCTTGCACGGTAATAACGTGCAAGTCAGTGGATAGTGAGCGGCGCTATATCACATCTAGTAACTTACTCACGATGATCGTTGCCGTCCCCCGTGGCTCAGTGATCTCAACCACGGACTGGCAACAGTCGAGTTGCGGATTCGAGCCCTACCAAGGTCCGATGGAATGCGCTGCTGACGAAAATGTACTGTGTTTCATAATGCAGATTTTAGGAGCAAACAGGCAAAAATTTCCCTAAGGACATAAGTGAAAGGTTTAGGGAAAAGTGTTACGTGTCCTCAATAGGTAAACCAGTTTGGCTAAATCTTCAAAGTTCTCTTCGGACTTTACACCGACCCTGAAAATGTTGATAGACTGCACAAATTTGCATGGGAGATAGCATTAACTGCAGTTCTGCTTGTGTATCGGAGCAGTATGCGGTCGGCCACCAATTTATTGGCATTCGAATTATTGTTTGGCAGAAAGCTACGGATTACTCTCGTTACCTGCTTGGCGAAACCGGGTGTGTGAACACCCGGCACTACATCACGAACGACTGCTGGAAGATGAAACAAATCCCGGCAAGCAGGTAATAAGTGTAATTACGACGCCTGGTATGAGGCTCACAAGTGGACACCGTTCAGGTTTGTAGAAGAGGTCAAGGTATGGTACAACGATCGGCCAGATCATGAAGGGCTAGGTGCAAGCAAGTTCGGGGAAGACTGGACAGGCTCCTACATTATACTCGATCGGTAAGGAGCAAACTACCGATTCGAAATTAAAGAATGAAACACTGCGTGCATGTCGGCATTATACGACCGTGGTACTAGATGGGAAAACAATTTCGAGAAGGAGTGGGTGTAGGTAAGCGGGGGCTAAGGACTACTCAGGAACCGGAAAGACAACAAAACCGGGATAGTAGGAAATTGCCAATGGACACAATGGGTGAGAAGCGACAAGACAGTGCGAACCTTGTAGATGGAGCCGAGAGTGTCACGAACGATGTCTGATAACGAGCCTGGGCCCAGAACAGCGGAGGAAGAACTTGTCGAGAACGCAATGAAGCAGACAAATACGCCACTAGCTAAGCTCGTAGGACTGGACGCGGGCCGAGCGGTGCAGTCACGGGAGAGCAAATCGCAAGCTATCAAATGACTCCTGGCTGGCTAGAATTGGATGTAGTGAAGAAGAGCTACGCAATGAAAACACAGAGGGATTGTTCCAGAGCTCAAGCTCTTAAGGCATATGGAATGGTTTGTCTCCCAGATCCTCATCCGCGCGGAGGTAGGGATTCTCTGCGAGCTGTGGATGCAACGCCTTCCTGAAAGCACTCAGGCTATCCTTGCAGTAACAAGTGACCTGCCACTCATAGCAATTGCAGATCTAGCAGACCGCGTCATCGAACAGCACCAGCCAGAGACTGAAATCAAGGCACCTAAGCAGCATTGGGCTGGCGCAACCATACCGATAAGCGCGACTAGCCAGCCGTCGGCAATAGACGCAGTATCATTGCAGATACCGTCGCTTCAGCGCCAGATCGAGGCACTCACTTTAAACCGTAAGCACCACAGCCGCTTTGGATCATGGCTTCGTCGCACAAAACCTGATGCCACAGGTTACTGCTTTTACCACCCGCGTTTCGGTAATAAAGCCCGTAAGTGCGTACAGCCGTGTAGCTGAGAGAGCAGATGAAAGAGGCCCCTGACGTTCTTGGTTGCCCTTGCTCTCGAGACTCTCAACGAATGGCAATCAAGAACGTCAGAGTTCTCTTTCATCTGCCCTATCAGCTTAGACTGAAATCTAAGAATCTACAGCAGTCGATATCGGCTTTTGTGGGGGGATCTCATAATGGCTTACCAGATTCTGAAGAACCCAAATCACATTTGCCGTCCGCTGCTGGAATTGAACCACAACACTAAACTAAGAGGTCAGCCACTGAAACTGACAATTCAGTATAGCCGGCTTGAATGCCGTAGAAAGTTCGTTTCTCTCCGAGTGTGCCAGCCTTGGAACGCCCTCCCTAATTATGTCGTCTCTGCTCCCAATCTGGAGATATTTAAAAAACGTGTTGACGATGCATTGTCTCACTTACATTTCATTGTAGGACTTGTTAGCCAGGGGCTACAAAACGCAATCGAACGGTGTCTTGCCAAACGCCTAACCAATGGATTGATGGATTTATACGTTTAATACGCGAACATCTCCGCTATTCCGCATAAGTCCAAGGTGAGTCCATCACAGCGCTTTTCACTTTATCATGCAATTGATTTTTCGCAATAATTTCCATCCTACGGGACTTGTTAAGCAATACTTTTTTACCCGTAATAAACCACTGTTCCATTGTACTCCGCTACAGATGATCCGCCACGCCGGTCTGTGATTGCCACAAACGACGTCAGCAAACCCATAGTCGTCTCAGATCTACATTAGGGATTATGATTCCGAAACCCAGTTCTTACTTGATACCGGGGTGGAATTCAGCGTCATTTTCCGCATGCCAGGTGAGCCGATCGCTTCTTTGTCGACAAGCCTAAGTGCCACCGATGGCACGCCAATAGCCACCTACGGTCATCGGTCACTTACCTTGGAACTAGGTCTTCGGCGCACGTTCTGCTGAGTATTCACCGTCGCTGCAATCCCCTTTTCCATCATCGGCATTGACTTTCTCAGGCATTTCGACCTCGTTGTCGATGCGAAACGCCATATGATATTCGATACTGCAACGAAACTCAGTGTACGTGGCATCAACGCCGATATCGTATCTATAACACCATTATACTCCTTTCCCCAGACCTCGGCAGACTACGCTAACCTGTTTCACTAATATTCCAAGTTCGTTCAGCTAATGAATGCAGCTTTGCCTGTGGCATCCCAAGTCACCTACCATATACGGACGAATGGCCCACCCGTCTCATGCCGTCCACGCCGACTATGTCCCGAGGAACTGAAGGTAGCTCGGGCGGAGTTTGTGCACATGCTTGGACTTGGAATAATCCGCCATTCCGACAGCCCTTGGTCCTCTCCCCTACAGATAATATCCAAGGAATCTGGTGTCTGGCGCCCTTGCGGTGTTTATCGCACACTCAATCGATTAACCGTACAAGGTAGGTATCCCATCCCACACATGCAGGTCCTTACCGCATTTGTCACAGGTAAGACGATCTTCAGCAAGATTGATCTGGTTCGCGCTTATCACGATACTTGTACAAAAAAATGACATTCCTAATACAGCTGTTATCACTCATTTCGGCTTGTTTGAATTTTTAAGAAAACTATTTGGACTGAGCAATGCCGCACACACCTTCCAACACTTCATCCACGATGTCACTCGTGGCCTAGACATCGCTTATTCCTACCTCGTTGATATTTTAGTAGTCAGTTCATCAGAACAAGAGCACCTTGAGCATCTTCGAACACTCTTCCATCGCTTGACCCAACACGGTGTCACAGTCAACCTTACTAAATGCGAACTCGACAAATCAACGGTAGAGTTCCTAGGCCACCTCGTTTCATCGTCTGGTATCGAAGTCCTTCCTGTTACTATCCAGACATTCAAGAACTTACTAGCTCCGACATCGTTCAAGCATCTCTGTCGGTTTTGTGGTTTGGTCAACTGCTATCGATGCTTCATTCCGCGCTGCGCTCAGCTCATGCAATCTCTGACTGACCTACTCAGAGGAAATGAACGTAAGTTCGCTTTCCCTGACACAGCATAGGCAACCTGCGCTGAGCTCAAGCAGGCCATCTCCAACATAGCCCTCCTCGTTCATTCCGAATCGATTGTGCCCCTTTGTATTACGACTGACGCCTCAGACGTCGCGGTACGAGCCATCCTCAAACAACACGTCGGTGGGCATTGGCAACCTCTTGGATTCTTCTACAAATGCCTGCAGCCAGGGGAATCCCGATACAGCACGTTCGGCAGAGAACTGCCCTCCATTTACCTGGCCATTCGTTGCTTCCGGCACATACACGAAGGCCGCGCTTTCACGGTCTACACTGAAGACAAGCCCCTTATCTTCGCCTTCAACTGCCTCCGACAAATACTCACCCCGGGGGAATAAGACACCTAGACTTTGTCGCACAGTTCACTGCTGACATACGTCATGTCTCAGGTGTCGACAATCTCGTTGCCGACGCTCTCTCACGCGTCAACCTCACTCTCCAGTCTTGCCTACCGTAAACCTGGCCGCCATGGCACCGGCTCGCGCTCCAGAGGATGTCATACAGCGCACTCTGCTGTCCATTTCGCTGCATGTGCAACCTGTTCCTCTCCAAACTACGGAAGACACCATTCTCTGTAACACTTCCACAGCTTGTCCTAGACCTCTCGTGCCCGTCTTCTGCAGACGCATATTCTTTGACGCACTACACTTACTGTCACATTCTGGTATAAGTACATCTTTGAAACTGGTCACCGAACGTTTCATTTGACCACGCGTAAACAAAGATGTTCGTACCTAGGATCGCGCCTGCCTTCAATGCCAGCGCTCCAAAATACCTCGTCACACCCGCAGTCCTCTTGGTTTATTTCTCATCCCGGACTCTCGGTTCTCGCATGTACACGTAGACCTGGTAGGTCTATGGCCTCCACGCGGATTCATATATATTTTCACTTATGTCGACCGCCTCACCTGATGGCCAGAAGCCATTCCCGTAATAGACTGCACAGCTGAGATTGTTATCCGGGCCTACTTAAATCGGTGGGTCTCGCATTACGAATGCTCATCCACCATTACAAGTGATCGTTGAACGCCCTTAGGGTCTTCACAAGTCGATACGTTCTGCAACTTTTTAGGCTACCGTCACAATCATCCCACAGTGTATCATGCGGTAGCCAACGGTTTAGTTGAACGCTTACATAGATAGCTAATAGCCTCGCTCTGCGTCTCTTCCGACCCTAGCTGGAGCGAAAACGTTTTGCTCGTACGCTTAGGCATTCGCAGCGGCATCAAAGCCGACTTGTAATGTGCACCAACAGAGCTGGTTACCGGAACAACTCTAAAGTTGCCAGGAGAAATCGTCCCCCCCCCCCGCATCGTCGAGTATGCCTCCGTCTAACTTTGCGTCCTCCCTAGCTCAACGCATGCGTTCACTACGCCCGACTCCGCCCCGTAAGCAGCGGACTCTTTATCTGCACTCACGTCTTTCTCAGCACCGATGCAGTGCGGCGCTCTCTGTAGCTTCCCCACACTGGCCCGTTCAGAGTCCTGTAACGGACTCTGAAACACTTCACTTTAGACCAGAATGGTCATCGAACAATGATGTTCATCGACCGCCTCAAAGTGACTTTCTTCGACGAACAACTTGCAACCCCTCCTGATGCTACCACACAAGCACCCGCACCTGCGGTGACTTCCCGATCACTGCATATCCCGAAATCCTCCGTTCCCTTGACCCTCAACCTATCCCGCCTCAATCCCAGGCAAGCGATCGAAGCGTTAGACAGTTCAAACGTCCGGCCCGTTTTTCAGTTTATAAAGATTTGCTATTTCCATTAATCCGCATTTTCCTCTTTGGTGGTAGTCGTGCGTCGCATCCACAAACGTTTTGCAAAATTGACAATAATACCCAAAACATTATGAAACGTTAAAACCGTATTTGCTTTTATCATGCATGCCATGTACCCTCTCCGGCGTCAAGTCACTCACCCACGACCCTGCCCCACCCTCTCTGAGTTCTACCTTCCAGAAACTCAACCACCGGAACTGCCAAGGCAACCCTCAAGTGTCTACGCCAACCGGCTCAACACAGCCCCCGAGTGACTCGCCAGAGAACCCAAGACCCCCTTCCTGACCCAAGGAACAGTCAGTCGCTTTCTGCCGCAGACAGCCACTAACAGGTTGGTCCCTAAACACCTAGCTAAGCGTTGCCGACTAGGACGCAGGATTTCTTCGTTGGACGAAGACGGCCGGATTTCTTCGTGGGACGAGGACGCCTGGATTTCTTCTTGGGACGAGGATCGTGGACTGGATTGCGGTGGGGGAAGTGGCGCATCCCAAGCGCACCTTCGGGTCTGCTGCACAGGGAATGTCCTGTCGGCGTTTTTCTGGACTAGTCAGTTGTTTTGCAGTCCGACCAGCCCACCTCGACGGTCCACCGATGATGCACTCTATTCCACACGATCATCATAACTAATAAATAACAAAACCCTGGACCCAGCGAACTCTGGTACACACCCCAGCTTGGAAGCACTTGCTCAAGCCCATGCAACTATTCACACCCATCCTCACCCACCGTTTTTTCACACTAACAGCTCCATCGAAGGCTTCCATCCTTCAGCCTTCTAGGGGAGGCCATTGTAGCGTACCGGAAAACATGCTGTTTCAGTATTTCGCAACATTAGATGTTACAGTTGTTTTAATGTTCAAAACGTCCACTTGGTTTACTGACGGCACATCCGTTTTCACAAATTACTTTGGTGTGTACCTTGCTACACCGTTTCTCGCTCTGGTTGATTCGCTTCCTATTTTTGTAGCCTGCACAGTATACATGGGGTTCAGTCGCCTCCAACTTCCATACTGGCCCTTATTTGACACTTCTCTTATATGTCATTGATTACCGCCTAGTATACCAGTCACCACCGAACACCCCTTCCCTCTTATTTGGCTAGTCGTGCCGAACAACGGACATGCCTAACGTCGCTACTTCGATGTCATTTATGTCTGGGCGTAACCATGTCTCCGATCTAGCCATGAGGTCACAGCCTTCTTATGGAGTCATAGTTCAGGAAGTTTACTGAGTATGCCTTGAGCATGAATGTACATGCAGGAGAATTACTTGAAAGTCAAAAGTGTTTGACGAAAAGCGAATGGAGGAGGTGAATTTGTGCCGATCGATGAGAGCTGAACACGTAATCATTTTTGGGTGATTTTCCAACTCTCTGTTTTGATCTCACTTGCACGTGTGGTATGCAGTTTAATAGTAACATTCTCAATAGCAAAATGGTCTGAGCACAGGGTTTTCTGAATCGCTGCTGTAGCCATGTTGAGTCTTTTGTGTTATGCTTTCCTGAATAGCAGCGAGTGGCTGCAGTTTTCTAACTGATACTTTTAATCGTAGTTCCGAAGGATGTGCATTGCATGTTATGACTGTTTGCCACTCTCAAACCACTCATGTTTGTGCAACTGCACAACCTCCTCGTGGTGTCAGCTGGGTGGTTCGGGTTTAACCCATTCCAGCAAATAGTTGGGCGGCAGTGTTCCAAGACGTAGTGGGTTTCGCCTGGCAAGCGTTCTCCCTATAAAAAGCCACAAATTTCTGCTTATCAACACTGTGACGTGGCGGTCGTGACTCGCCACAAAATGAAATCACTGGCCCTTGGATATCCGGATAACTCTATCCAACCCACGGACACCAATCTCCTACTCGCATATTGATGACGATAGTAAACATTGAAGATTGGAGCAGCACAACTACAAGCACCAAACACACAGCTACATACACATACACACACAATGGTTGGCGGCATCCGGTTTCGGATTTGTCTGTCACTGTGGCAAGCCACAGGACGCCTGCGCCTACAGAGGGACCATGGATGGCTTGCGCTGCACCACCCACAGCTCCACCCACACACCCCATATCCAGTGTAAACCCGAAGGAATAAGACCGGGAGGTATGCGGATGGGAACCACGTTTCATCAACGGAGCCGGCCCACACTCCTTCACAGGCAAACACAAGCACGCTGTATTTGGGAATCAAGCGCACACAAGGCGGTGGCTGGACCGTAGTCCGCTCCACACTGACTGCATGGAACCACTCCTCGAGCTTAACACGGCCACAAGGACCGTGTACCCCGTCCCCTCTAGCAACGACCAACTGTCTCCTGGAGTCAGTATGGACGAGGTAGTGGGTAATAGACAGGTAGGCACCTTGTCAACATGCACATCAAGCGCAGCCACACCGGGGATATCAAACAACAGCCAAACACTTGAGAGAGAGAGAAAGAAAAAGAGAAAAACTCGATTAATGCATAAGGAAACGTTGATATAAACCTTAATTAAATAGCATATGTAATAAGTTGTTTACAGACAATGACATACATACATACCCCCTACACAAACACAAACTGCTATGGCAAACATCTCGGATTTTTGCACATTCTTGATCATACATCGTTATGTCAAAATGATCATGCCTGTAAAGGCGTGCCTCACCTTGTTGAGAATAAAAGATTTATTTATTTATTCATGGCAAGGCTTAACCACACGCCGTACCAAACAACCCTTGATATACACACCACGTCAAAACAGCATTTTGACTGTACGTTACCACACCGGCGTCGATGCACGTGACAATTGGGAATGTATTTTAGCTCGCATTCACCCTGCTAAACCTGTGGCATCAAGACGCCTAACACAACATCACTGAAACGAGCGGACAATGGACGTGTGCGTTTCCACGTGTCAAGCCAGACGCATCCAGTCGCAACGGCACCGCCACTGGAATTAGACTCAGGCATCATACAAGCACACGTAATAAGTCACCCATTTATGCATCATAATTGTCTGTACAGTATTCTCATCCATATTAGTGCATATTTTTCTGATTCCGTAACTAGTCACGCTTAAAGCAATAATAATTTTTGGTGACTCCGATTTGCGACATATGGTGTAGAGGGGCCGCTTCCAAGAATGGCTCTGGGGAGCTCTTCGGAGCTAGCTGAGAGCGGATCGCGAAAGACGGCTAGCGACGAGCCTGGGCCCGGAACTACGGAGCGGGAATATGTGGACAGCGCAATAAATCAGACAAATACGCCGCTAGCGCAGCCCACAGGACCGAGGCCGAGCCGATTGACACAGCCCCGAACAAGCAAGTCGAGAGCTCTCGAACGACTCCTGGCCGATCCAAATCGGGTGCAGAGAAGCGGAGATCGAGGCAAAAACAGGAAGGCGGATCTTCCGAGTCAGAGCTCCCGAGGCGAAAGGACTGGCTCGTCTCCAACCTCCGTACCTGTGTTGCGTGGTGGGACGGAAATCTAGTCGATATTCGAGGGCGCGCGCGAGACCCTCATGTGCCCATTTTCGGTGTGCAATAAACGTCTACCCCCTGTTTTGTCGTTCTCGCTACACTGGTGCCGTGACCAATCGTGATGGAGTTGACCCAGTTGGAGCAATTTGCGGCCGGTGACGTGGAGGCGTGGCTCGATGAGTTCGACGGAATTGCGGCTTGCACGGGTGTGAGGGGGATGCAAATTTGCTAATTGCTTTGGGCACACGGTTGAGTGGACGAGCCAAGGCGGTGTATTTGCTCACTCGAAAGGCCAAACCCGGTTGTTCGTTCGCTGAGATGAGGGCTGCTTTGTGTGCAGAATTTGGGAAGGATCTGGAGAGAGAACGAGCACTGCAACGATTTCACGCAGCCAGGTGGGACGAACAGGAGGATTTGATGGTGTTTTTCCAGCAGCTGGACAGACATCTAACGATTGGGCTCCCCGAGTTAGAGGGCAAAGCAAGAGAGCGCCTACTGAAACAGCAGTTTATCCGAAGTCTGCCCGATCCGCTCCGTGATCAGGTGAAATTGGCGTCGCTGGTGGGAGACAGCAAAGCGGTGGATCTGGTGACGGTCGCCCAGAATTTGTCGGAACGGGTGACAGTGAGAAGCATCCAGCATGCTGCGTTGGAACAGAAAGTAAATCGCCTGTCCGAAATGGTGGAGCAGCTGTTGTCGATAGAGTCTTCAAGCACCACTTCACAACGCAATGTACAGGTAATCCGGAACGGTCGCCGCTGTTTCCGATGCAACCAGTATGGTCATGTGGCGAGATTCTGCACCAACGTCAATGTGCCCCATTGTTTCTCTATCCATGCCGAGTCGGTGGCGAGTACCAGTCCTCCAGGTAACTATAGGAGGTGTGTCTGTCCGAGCCATAGTAGACACAGGAGCGGCAGTGTCAATTACAAACAAGTTCAACGGGGTTCCAGTAAACCCATCTTCAATCACGATGCAGACGGTCGGCGGGCATTCTTTGAAAGTGACGGGCACGCAGCGGTTACGAATCAGGATAGGAGAAACGCTCATCAGCCATGACATGTTCATCGTGGAGGAGACGACCGAAACCATCATCGGAACCGACATCCTGAAACGGCTCGGTGTCACAATTGACCTGAAAAACGATGTGGTGATCGTGGCTAACGAGACGATCGAGATAAACAAGGGGAGAACCGACCGGGTTGGTGCCCTCAAAGCCGTGCCTGATTGTCAGAACCGTGCAATACGCAACGTAATGAGCAGGTATGCCCACTTATTCACAGACGCGGAAGGTGATTACGGATTTTGCAATTGGGTTGAACACCGAATACCGTTGATCCCAGGAGGACAATGCAAGCCAATCTTCAGACGAATTCCACAGAACACCCTGGTGGAGATACAGAAGCAGGTGACCGAGATGGAATCGAAAGGAATCATCAGGCGAACGCACAGCCCGTATTCATCACCCGTGCTATTGACGAAGAAGGCCGACGGAACCTATAGATTTTGCATCGATTTCAGAGAACTAAACAGGGTGACTGTGAAGGATGCATTCCCGATGCCTCAGATGGAAGAAATTTTCTCAAGCCTTCACAGTGCGAAGCAGATATCTCTGATTGATCTCCGCTCGGGATATTGGCAACTGCCGATCGCAGAAGAAGATCGCCACAAGACGGCTTTCAGTGTCAATGGCCAACAGTATGAGTTTTTGAGAATGCCGTTTGGATTGTGCAACGCCCCGACTACATTCAGGCGTTTGTTGCTGATGGTCCTCGCGAACCTGCAAGGCGTGGTTGTGTACCGTGATGACATCATCGTCTTCTCTGAGACGGAACAGGAACATGTGACCAGACTTGGAGCAGTACTGCAGAGGCTAGATGATGCTGGTCTGAAACTCAGTCGTAAAATGTCGCAGATTGCCCAAAAGTCAATTGTATGCTTGGGTCACATCGTGGGCAATGGTCAAGTCCATCCACTTCCGGAGAAACGCGAGACGATCAAGTGCTTCGCAAAACCAAAATCCAAGCGTCAGCTCCGTTCGTTCTTGGGAGTGGTGGCATATGATTCAAAGTTTGTGCCCCAGTTCGCAGAGAAGGTCAGCCCGTTGTTGAAGCTGCTTCGCAAGGACGTGCCTGCTTCGAGTCAAGAGCGTTTAAGTCAGTGTTGGACAAGTGGGGCATCCAGAGACGGCGAACTTCACCGTACCACCCACAAACCAACGGCATGACCGAACGGTTCAACCGGACATTGAAGACGTGGATGAACTGCACGAAGTTGGCATGGGAAGATGCTTTACCTCAGGTTCTGATCGCGTATCGGACCAGCATGCAATCAACCACCAAGGTCTCGCCATTCGAATTACTGTTCGGCAGAGAACCACGGATTGCACTCGATACTTGCCTACCGAACCAGGGTGAGTGGAAACATCCAGCTGAGCATCAAGAGCGACTGCGAGGGGAAGCTAGAAGCGAAACCAAAGCTCGACAAGCGCGGAATAAGCGAAATTACGACGCCAGGCATGAGGCTCACAAGTGGAGGCCATTCAGGATTGGAGAACGGGTCAAGTTACGGAACAACGATCGGTCGGATCATGACGGGCCGGGCGCAAGCAAGTTCAGAGAACGCTGGAAAGGCCCCTACACCATTATCGACCAGAAAGCGGGCAACTTCTTAATCGACTGCGGAGGAATGAAATGTTGGGTGAATGCTGCTCTCCTGCGACCATGGTACGAGAGGAAGAAAGGTCCTGGAGGAGGGGCGGGTGTAGAGGGGCCGCTTCCAAGAATGGCTCTGGGGAGCTCTTCGGAGCTAGCTGAGAGCGGATCGCGAAAGACGGCTAGCGACGAGCCTGGGCCCGGAACTACGGAGCGGGAATATGTGGACAGCGCAATAAATCAGACAAATACGCCGCTAGCGCAGCCCACAGGACCGAGGCCGAGCCGATTGACAGCCCAGAATAAGCAAGTCGTGAGCTCTCGAACGACTCCTGGCCGATCCAAATCGGGTGCAGAGAAGCGGAGATCGAGGCAAAAACAGGAAGGCGGATCTTCCGAGTCAGAGCTCCCGAGGCGAAAGGACTGGCTCGTCTCCAACCTCCGTACCTGTGTTGCGTGGTGGGACGGAAATCTAGTCGATATTCGAGGGCGCGCGCGAGACCCTCATGTGCCCATTTTCGGTGTGCAATAAACGTCTACCCCCTGTTTTGTCGTTCTCGCTACAGTGGTACTATCCTGACATTTAGTTGTATATTTTCTGCGTAGAACACTATGGCAGTTCCATCACAACAGGTTAATTTCGCACTCTCCTCACTACCAAAGGTAAACCTAGTTGCTGAGACCCTTCCGCCTTTTTGGCACCATGACCCGCAGATATGGTTTACTCAGATACATGCACAGACTGCCCTTCGCAACCTTACACACGAACAAACCATGTTTTATCACGTGCTTACCATACTGCCATCAGAGTGTTGTTGTTGACCTACGCGATATTTTGTCGTCACCTGATGACACTAAGCCTTATTCGCAACTTAAACATGCAGTCATCCAACAAAGCTCCCTTTCTGAGCACAAACGTCTCGAACGATTGATTAGCAGCGAATCACTTGACGGACGCACTCCTTCCCAGTTCCTAAGACCTTTTCACAGTGTATTAGGCGATCGCAAGCTCGATGACGCGTTACTTAACAGCTATTTCTGAGGCGTTTACTGACGTAGGTACAGGCTATCTTAGCCAGAAACGCTGACAGTGTTCCGTTGGCGCAACACGCTAGGCGCCGTTAGTTCCAGCAATTAAGCAGAGTGCAGCTTTCCGAAAATTAGAAAAATTTCTCGCTGTAGTACCTCGGACCTCCACCGATTACCCACATTGAAAAGTCAACCCCGCATTTTCCCTTGGGACATAGTTCATAGAGCCTGATTTGTATAGCGCTTATTCCCAGCTAGAATTAGATGACGTCTTTCGTCCCGTTACTACGACTAACAGGCAGCTGGACTTAAACGAGTACATTGGTTTTCTGCTGGAATTCTTCCGGCTCCTGGAATTGTCAAAGCATAACTGACAAGGGCTTCGTGATACACCGAAAACATAAAAATTACGGGTCATAACAAGAAGGACATCTACACACTGTAGACTAGACTAGACCAGACTTGGATGCACCACCCACATCATTTCATCCAATGTATTGACTGATACAGCATCCATAACACCTACCTTTCCAACTGACCAACAAAAACTGAACGCCTCGAAAGACCTATACATGCAACCGTTGCTGCTCGATGTATGAAAACTGCGCTTTCAGCACTTATTGACTGGCGGGTTTTGGAGCACCCGCCATGTGTTTAGGATTGCGACCCGCCATCTCATTTGTGGCCTCCGTGGCAGCAGGTGCTGCTGGCGGTGCCCAATAGTTTAAGGATTATGGCGATAGCCGCTACTCACTCTGTGCCGAGTTTCACCCCTGCCACTTGCCATGTTTACTTGCTTATTCTGAAGAAGTACGCTAGGAGAGAGCAACACCGAAACCCTCCACTTCGGTGACAGCTACACTGGTCGGAATGGCTGAGACTTACTTTAAAATCGACCGAAAACACTACTGAGGTTGCGTATCGCAATCGTAGGCCGCTGTGGGTGCTCCAGAACCTGACAATCAATTTCTAACTCCTGTATCAAGCACTGCTTGCGGAGCTCAATGGCCTAGTAAACATGGCGATAACCGACAACCACTCTATAGCGACTGTGCATTACTGGTAGAAAAGCAATGTTAAACAAGCCCCGTAGAATGAAGAAGTTCACCAAAGAGGATATGATGATAAATTGAAAAGCGCTTTGGTGGACTCAGCATGATTGCTTGTTTACGACCATCCTGCAGACCAGGCCTCGATGGGATCTCTTCTGCTTCAGTCAAATGCGGTGGAGATGATTTCCGTCTTATATTATTAAATATCTTCTCCACGTCACTCCAGTCTGGTGAACATCCCGAGCGTTGAAAAAGGGGTGCGGTCGTACCGAGACATAAGTCCGGGCCGAAAACTGACATCCGGAATTACCGCCCCATTAGCCACACTGCCATTCTCTCACGCATGCTAAAGAGAATTGTTAAAGAAGATTTGGTTTCATTTCTATTATCGCACAATTTTCTCTCACCTTCACAGCAGGGCTTCCTGAAGTCTCGCTCGTGTGTTACCTGTCAAGTTAACTTCCTTAACCATCTAACTGAAGCGGTTGACTCAGGTCTTCTGTGTATTGTCATCTTCCTTGATATGTAAAATGCGTTTGACAGAGTCCCACACAGGAAACTGCGATATAAATTAAGTACGGTGTGACAAATCCGCTTCACTCTTGGATCCAAGTAGGACGGTCGCAAGTTGTGGATAGCAACGGTTAAATCACTTCACCTCTTTTGGTCGCCAGTGGAGTGGTACAGGGCAGCATTTTAGGCCCGTTACCCTTCCTACTGTATATAAATGGCCTTGTTTCTGTTATACAGTTTGGCAAGCGTTGTTTGTTTGCTGATGATCTAAAGGTGGTTTCCACGTTCCCGGGTTCTCAACATGCCGCTGAATTTAACAATATCCAAAACGACTTGAAAGCCATTGAGAGATAGGCTGACATGTGGGCAGATGATTTGCAACATCGAAGTGTAGGATTCTGGCATATGGATGTCAGGTAGCAGCAGAATTGTGCCGGCTTCATGACGAAGTCATTCCCATCAGCCAGTCTGTCCGCTACTTAGGTTTGATATATGCTAGTTCGTTAAACTTAGCGATTATACAAATCAAATCGTGAAAAAGGCTGAGCAGTCGACCGGACTCATATGCCACATGCTAACCTAGAAAAGACCAGATTAATTGCTTTCAAAAGAAGCTGCAGACCTTTGCTTGCATATTGCTGTGTTCCTTTCAGCAACCTGTAAAAATGTGATTTGAGAGCTCTTGGAAACGCGCAACTCGCCTTCGCGAAGCGTAGATTTGGTTATTCAACCGCTCTTTCATACAGAGAAAGGTGCAGGGCGCTAAATATTGAACCTCTGTGGTTACGAAAAATGCAATTAAATCTGTGCTTCCTCCACAAACTCACCTAGCGGAAAGCATATGTTGGAAACTAAGAATCGCATTTTCGGGAAACTACCAGTTACGAACTGTGAGATAGTGAATGTATAGTCTCTATTCCGAAATTCAGCACTAGCCTAAGGATAAATTTCTACCTTCTTAGGTAAGGGTCCATATGGAATAAGCTGCCAAAAGAGATTAGATGTATTGAACATTTCTGCATGTTTATGAAACTGATAGAGAGTTATCTGTCAACTGACAGAGTGAAATGAATCTTAAGAATTCAACTTGCTGATGAAAAGTTGTATGAAAAAGGGCCGGATCATATATGCGACCAGAGAACATAGACTGGAAATATGTTCAAAAAATGCACCATCGCAAACTTGATCATCTAGGTTGACCAGTTACAACCGCTTCATCTGCACTATCTAGTGCACGACGTCTTACGGGTCTAGCTTGTGTGGATCGTCTTTTATCTTCACATTGCTGTTTTTATGCTATTCCCGCAAAAATACGAGCGATGAATTTTCCAAATGACAAACGACACGGAAATATTTCTGGTCTCAAACGAAAGCCAACTACACGTTGCATTTGACGGATCAGCAGCCACAGCTGTGGACCGATCATCTAAGTAGCTATTGTACACGTTGTGTCCGTATCGCTCAGTTGCTCTGCTTGCCGCGTGAACGATCTAGCCGCTTGAACCTGCTCCGCTTGGGCTGGACGCACAGAACGTGACTACCTTGGACATGCATACAATTCAGCGCACACGCGACCGGCAGGAAACCACAAGCGCTCAGGCCTCTCCGGGATTACCATCGATCGACGCAATGGATCGTGGCGACCAAGCAAAAGTCCATGTTACCGCATCTAGATCGACAGTAGTTTGTGGCCTGCCTTCATATCATAAAAATGTACGGATCGGTATTACATGTTGCAGTTGCCAAGGCAAGCTCCATCGCAAATGTTCCATGCTCACAGCGAACCAGCTGAAGCTACACAGCAGTAAACTAGACGCACTGTGGTGCTGTTCAGTATGTATAGTCATCCCACTGGTAAAGATTATACATGATCTCTCGCAGAAGTACGAAAGACCAGTTGCAATGTTTGACCAAATGTGCAGCACTAAAAGCGATTCATTTGTAGAAAGCTTGACAGAGAGTAAATCCCGGTAACTCCCATCCAGCACCGAATTAAAACTGAGGAAGAAGGCTAAGCAGCTCGCTAAAAATGCGTCATCAGTGGGATTAAAAGCCAATACTAATAGTTGCTCAAATATGGCTGAAAAAACCACCGCCAGTCCGATTGTAATGAGCACGGTCAGGACATCGTCCACCCTCTAAACGGTTCCGAAAATTCAGAAGGGCTTCGATACCACTGGTGGTTAGAACTTGGTTTCTGCCAAAGGTAACTGGAAACATAGATCTTTGGCCACTCCGATTGAACCCATAGTGAATGAAGAAGACGAAGCTGTACCCAAACAGACTCCATTGACTCTATACAGACCAGCTGGTCGCTTGACCACAACCAGAATTGCACGTAATATACCAGCGCTAATCTGCACCAACTTTCCAGAATCGATGTCAAATTCCCTAAAAGAAGCACAACGATAACGTGAACCAGTGGAACTCCATATATAACACTTTAGGTATTGTGACTAAGCCCGTAAATTTGACACGCGTTACCCGTCACCCAAACGTACAGTACTACGGTGAACCAAGAATTCTCCGAGTTGTGCTGACTTCTGCCAATGAAGCAGAAGCTGTCCTAATATGAACAGCTCTTCTCCGGAATGGGTCATATTCCATCTGCCTATTTCTGGACATTTCTGGGAGCGAGCGCAGACAGGCGAAGCACTAGTTGGACGAAAACCGGAAGGAATTCGTAGTCAGGACCATCCCTGTACACGGTGGTCCCAAGAGTGGTAGTCATGATGAGCGCGAACCGGCCACTCATGACCAGAAGCAATGGCGGTACATTCGCGAGACTCTCTCCATGGAAAACGTCATAGTGTAATCAATCTCGAGGCTCCGCCGATCGCCAAACTACAAATGATGTGGCCTGAGAAGTGTGAAAGTGGTCCTTCAATATAAACAACTGGCAGCAATGGTAGTCTAGGGATTGTATGCAGCCCGCCGCAGCCTTCCTTCCGAGCTCTGGATCAAAGCAGCATCTGCTAAGCAAACACACTAGAGTAGCCACTTAGTTTGACCACTTACTGACAAGAGCTCGGATAAATTCAAGCAACTAGCCAACGAAAATAATAAAAACACCCCATGCATCATATACAAAGAGAGAAGCAAGTGTTAATGGTAGGATCCATGAATCGGACACAGATCATTTCCTCATCCCCTCACCCAAAAACGATTAGCTGCCGACCTTTTACCAGTCGACACAAAACACCCATCCCAGGATTCACTGATAAAACCAAAGAACCTTTCCTGCATGCATATCAATGCACAAGGTCTCCTGAACAAGCTTACCGAACTGCGACTAAGTCAAGCGCCACATGCCTGGGACCTCACACTCCTTACGGAAATCCGGTTGCACTCAGCAATTCCCGTTGCAGAAGTCGCGATAAATGGCATGTCCCTTCTCCGAATGGATCGGCCTAGCAAAGGCGGAGGGGTAATGTTATACTACCGCAACGACCTGCAGTGCGAACCGGTGGTCGATCCGGAAAGGTTGGTCATAGACTCAATCTGGTGCAGTCTGCGACTGAGACGCAACGACACTTGCCTTTTCGCTGTTGTTTATCGTCCCCCAACGTCCACCCCAGAGATGGACTCCCGCCTGGCATTATGCTTGGTAAGGGTCCTACGAGCACGATAAAGTCATGTTCTTTTCTCAGGTGACTAATCATCATGATTTGGAAGTTCCGGCATCTCCCAAAGAACAGTTTAAAGAAGACCTGCAAGAGTATATTGCAAGCATTCCGCTCTTCAGTCATGTCAGTTCACCTACCCGATTCAGAGTCTAAAATAAGCCGTTTGTGCTTGATTTAGTGCTTACGAACGAAGAGCTCATGATTGAGAAACCAAGGCTGGAAAGCCATCTGGGGCGAAGTGATCACGTAACCATACTTTACGACTTCGTGTGTAATGCGGAGTATCCACAAGAACATACTAACATGTTTCGAACAATCACCCACCACAACCTACTGGCAGAACTTGCGGGAGATGCCAACTGGGAGTTTCCGGACGACCGTTATATTGACAGTATTTTGTTGGATTTTACTGGCAAGTTCAGTGATCTGATTAAATCTGCATCGGTCAACAAGCCTGCTCGTTCTGCAAAGGCAAAATCATTCATTCGGAGTAGAACCCGAATACACATGACAGTGAGAGACGCCACCTGGCATGTGTATAGAGCGGACCCTAGTCCTGACAGCTGGAGTAAATATGTTGTGCATCGTAATCATTGTACCACACTTGTGTGCGAGGACAAATTAGTACAGCAGCGGAGTCTAGCGGGAAAGTTTTGTGTTAACAAAAAGCATCTGTACTGACATGTGAACATCCTCCGGAATGTGAAACGGGGTATTCCCCCACTAATATCAGCGGATGGATGTGCTCAAACCGCCGAGAATGCAGCCAACATTCTACGGCTACAATATGTCCCAAGTTTCCCATGTGCTCCAAGCATTAGTAACGTACCTGCTCTAGTCTCCCAGACGCCAGTCTTTACGCACGTCACGTTTAGTTCCGCGACCATTTTGAAGAAGCTGCTATCGTTGCGCACCCATAGGTCCCCAGGAGTTGACAACCTTCCCCCGAAAGCACTGCAGGTGCCAGCTAGGAGGATAGCTGAACCATTAACGAGATTTTTCCAAAATTGCCTGGACGACCAGCATGTCCCTAACATATGAAAGCAAGGCATCATTACCCCGATTCTCAAAAGTGGTTAATGATCAGAGCCAGCCAACTAGCACCCAGTGACTCTCCTCCCGGTGCTCTCTAAGGTGATGGATTCGCTCACAGCTGAGGCTGTAATGGGCTACCTTGAAAGGTCTAATATCATAGCACCAGAGCAACACGGATTCTGTCAGCATCGGTCATGTACTACCAAACTACTGTTTGCGCGTGGCAGCTGGACCGAAATAGCCGACAGTGGGACCGGCTTTGATGTCATCTACCTAGACTTTTTAAAAGCATTCGACTGCATGGATCACCGCATTCTTCTCCAAAATCTGCAAGCATACGGAGTTGGAAGTCCTGTCCTTGGATGGATCGGAAACTTCCTCTTTCAGCGGCGCCTTCATGTTCGAGAACGAGGCTCATTTTCTGGTCCAATTGGTGTGGACTGCGGTGTTCCACAACGGTCTGTGTTGGGGCCGCGATTATTCTTGTTCTTTATTAACGACCTTCCGAGTGTCATCAAGTCAAATTTCCTGATTCTGACCATGACATCAAGATATGGAGGGCAATCAAAGGTCATGAAGATCACGGAGTGTTGCAACGAGACAGGCCGCGCTTCTGAAAGGTCAAAGTTAATTCCACTTCCGTTTAACACGGACAAGTGCAAAACCATGCATGTCCACCACAAGCCCACGTACGCATATTAGCTTGGAGAGATTATGTTGAACACAGCCTCACAAGAGCGAGACCTTGGGGTGGTAATCCAAGATGACCTCAGCTGTTCGGGGCAGTCCTAGAAGACGTCCAAAACTGCGAACCAACATGTTAGTCTGTTACGGAGGGCGTTCGGGAGGTTCGATCCCTCCATATTCCCCAAAATGCTCAGTGTGTACGTAAAGTCCCTTATAGAGTATGCGATCCAGGCTTGGCAACTCTGGTTAACATGTGACCTGGTTGCACTGAAGACCGCAAGGCGACGGGCAACGAAAAATGTGGTGGGTTTGTCCCATCTGCAATACCATGGGCGACTGAAAGCCCTGGGAGGGTACAGCGGACGATATGACCGTCTACGAGGTAACCTCATCATGCCGTTCCAGCTTTTGAAAAGCCCTGATCACGCTTGTCGAGACCTTCCGGATCTCAGATGCAACACAGAATTGACGGGTTATAAATTGAAACTTGCCACCCAATAGAGTCGGCTTGAGTGCCACCGGAATTACTTTTCCCTACGAGTATGTCAACGGTGGAACGCTCTTCCGAGTTTTGTCATTTCAGCGTCCACGCTACCCACCGCTTTTAAAACCCACTCGACGATGCTTTACATTATTCACATTACTTGATCTGATTTCTCTTCATTGAGTGACGACAAGACGCTGGCAAGCATTGGGCTCACCGACTCCACGAAATGGGGTTAGACGGATATACCTATGTGTCAAGGTGGATAACATGGTGAGTCCACAGATGCGTTTTTCCCTTTCATGTCATCATCATCATCATGCACGTTAGATGGAGGTGGGGAACACCTCAGCTACTGTGTCGCAATACTTAGAAAAAAGGAGACAAAAATCAACTGGTGCAAGCTGGCTGAGCTACCGGTAACGGATGGGCATCGTTCCGGTAAGCTACCAGCCGGCTACTGTACATCAAAAAATTACTCTGCGAAATTATATAAGTCTAAATAATGAGATCGTGGTTGGAGGGGGAGGATAAAAGGGATGGGGATGGACAAGGAAACTCACAGCACGAACGCCACTGAGGTCGGCTCCTAGCCATATCAGCAATTGTGTCCAACCAAACGTGTTCATCGTCTTTTGGACCCCAACCAGGGAGCCGAGACGCTCCAACTGAGGTCAGCTCAGAAGTGAGGGCCTTCATTCCTCTCGATCAAGTCATCGATTGACCACCCCTCCTCTTCTTCCATCCACATCCCCGGTGAGCAAACAACGCACGTCATGGGAGTCGGTTGGCTGGCATGCGTAACACGTGGCCGAGCCATCGGAGCCGGGTGCGTGAAATAACGGTGCTGAGCGGTTCATTTCCTTTTCCTGTGCCGTAAACAAGGCGTCGAACACGCTCGTTGCTCACGTGGTGTTCCCACCAGATGTGAGCTAAAGTGCGAAGGCATCCGTGCTCAAACGTAATTAGTCTCTTCAGTTCCGCTGTTTTAAGCGGCCAGGTTTCACAACCGTACAGTAGGGTCGAATGTACCGCTATATTGTACACTCTACCCTTCAGGACAAGAGTGATGTCGCGCCGGCGCCATAAGTGCCGAAGGTTAGCAAAAGCGTCCCGAGCTTTTGCTATACGATTCGTGATTTCATCTTCAATCCCACGGGCGCTAATACAACTTTCCAGGTAGTTGAATTTTTGAACGACTTCTAGCTGATCCCTACCAACGGTCAGCACAGGAGGCGGTCCAGACCAATCTTGAAGGAATGCTTTCCACTTCGAGGGTGCGAAGCAAAGCCCGAAGTGACGGACAGCTAGTGCTAATCTGTCCAGTGCCGCTTGGCACGTTTGTGAGCTGTCACAGATTAGGGCAATATCATCAGCATGCTATAAGTCAAGAAGTCGTTCTCTTGTGAGTAACTCCACACATTCTAAGTCGTGTCATGTGAACACGATTTTCATGACTTCGTCAACAACGAAGTTGAAGAGGAAAGGTGACAGCGAGCATCCTTGTCTCACACCGCTGGAGATATGGAAGGGCGGCGACAGCTTGCCGTAAGCCCTCACTCTGCCCGTGCTACGCGCATATAATGCTCGGATAATATTCACATATTTCTCAGGTACACCTTTCCTGAGTAGACAGTCCCAAAGTGCATGTCTATCCACTGAGTCGAATGCACCTTTTATATCAAGGAACACAACAGCGGTGGGCCGCCAATATATGTGACGGTGCTCCAACAACTGACGCAAGGTGAAGATGTGGTCAATGCAACCACGACCTCGAAGAAATCCAGCTTGCGTTTCACGAATCTGGCTTTTGTGAGTGCTAGTCAATCTGCGAAGGATGACAGAGGCAAGCAATTTGGGGGCGATGGAGATCAGACTGATTCCTCTATGGCTGCCGCATTCCAGTGGTGAGCCTCTCTTGAAAGTTGGGACTATGACGCAGCGGCTCCAATCGGCTGGGACAGTTTCCTATCCCCACAGTTTGACTAGTAAGTCATGTAAAACATCCGCAAGAACAGGTCCCCCGAATTTGAAGAGGGCTGGAGGAAGATCATCGGGTCCCGCGGGTTTATTTAACTCCAACAGTTCAATCTCACGTTCGACTTCTGAGCTTCACTTTTTTGTAACTTAGATGAACTAACGTGATCCTCACAATCCATCCCGCGGAACTTGTCAAGCCGTCTTTTTTATCCGTATTATTCCGCTGTTTCATTGTTCCGTTATTCTTTAGCGCAACTTCGTATGCGGGTTTACTCCTTTCAAACTTAATTTCTGACAACTGTTTTCCCATCTAATACCAAGAACACAATTATTTGCTGGTCTGGACCAAGAACTATCTTCGTAATAATCCCCTCAAATTGACTAACTCGTAATATTTGTTAGCTATTCCCCTCGCTACATTTGTTCTGTAATGCTAAGCATCTCCGCTTCTTTCTGAAGTTAAAAATTAAAAAACATATATCAAAGTTCAGTGTTTAACGATATCGGATTCCCTAGTTAAGTTGGTCTATGGACAACTATACCATTTTTCATTGAAGTTGGACATTCGGGCAAAACCTTTACGCCTGAGGGTCAACGGGGTTGCTCCTCCGGGGAAATCAAGTTGAGTCTTCGCTATGCGGAATAGAACCACGCACTGGCATGGTAGGGCCTTGCTGCGTATCTTCTCCACACAGTCCGAACGGCGTAGATGTGATACGAAGAAGTGATACAACGAGCGTGTGGATAGCAAATCCGGTCTTTCCAGAGAGTTTGAACGGGACGTATACCTCCTACGGCTTCAACGGTTGAGCCAGTTCCCTTTGGATTATCGTCGTCACCGCGGAGATATGATATTCACTCGGGGTATTCTACGAGGTGAGCTGGGGAGTGAGCTGCAATTGTTCTTTCGTCTCAACACAAGGTTTGCAACTCGAGGCCACCGGTGAAAACTTTTCAAACCGCGGCGACTCCATGTGCGGTCCGATCTAGCCCTATGCACCCGGGTAGTGAATCACTGGAACAGCTTGCCAGAGGCTGTAGTCGATGCGGAGACAGAGTAATGTTTTGAGCAACTGTTGGATACCCACTCCCTTAATGCGCAGGGATTCTGATGTCCACAATACAATCATAGCGATCTTCTGCGGTACCTTGTTCCACTATGATCCCAACAACCCTCGCAACGTTCGGGATCATTGGATTGTAGAGAGCGGAAAGAAAGTCCTCTGTCAGCTCCTTCACTTCCCAATCATTGCGTGAATGCCGTGAGTCATTACGAGACGGTATTCCACAAGGGGTCGTAACAACTACATTGAAAGAATTGTTCATTGAGTTGTAGAGAACAGGAGGGAAATCCCTTGTCAGCCCCATCGATTCCGCATCATACTGGGTTTGATGCGTGTCGTTGCGTTACGACTTTCCTCGAGGGTTCGTCGTAATTGCAGTGACAGCCAAGAGATTCCAGCATTCTCAGCGAATGTTTGTCTAGCAGCCGCTTGAAACTTTCCTCGGATGGAGCGTCTGCAATTGCTTCCGGTAGGCTGTTCCAATCATTCACCACTCTAGTGGATAGGGTGACGTCCTTGCGAACTTTGTGTCTTCTTTGCTTAAACAGTTTCCATGTGTGACCTCGGGTGGAACAGTCAGTGTTGGGCCGGAAGAGTTGTTGTAACTCACTTCCAAGTTCCCCTCGGAGGATGCGTCTTGTGTAGATGAGATCACCCCGGCGACCGCAAAGCTCGAGGGAGAACAGATTTAGCTGTTGCAGTCGAATGGGGTACGGCAGATCACGAAGCCCCAGAACAGCTTTCGATGCACGTCTCTGAACCTTTTCCAGCAGAGCGCATTCAAACTTTGAAAGCGGATGGCTAGCTGGTAGGCCATATTCTAAGACTGGACGGACGTACGAAGTGAACAATGGTCGAAAAATCTCGGGAGTCATTCGAGCGAATGATCTTCTTAAGGCACCTACCAGTCTCCTTCCAGTGGCCACCTACAACGTGTCCTGCGTCGTTCTAAGGTCAGAAGTCACGATAACCCCGAGATCTCTCTCGTGGGTGGTATTCCTAAGGAGAAACTCACCAATGTGGTATGCACCGTAGGGTTCGGTGCCACCCATTGGGAGAACAGCACATTTATCTCGGTTTACTGGCAGTTCCCACCTGACGGACCATTCGTGTAGCTGGTCTAGGGCCCCTTGTAATCTGTCTGCATCCTCAATGCTGGATACTGTTGACCAAAGCTGGAGGTCATCGACGTAGATCAAGCAGTCGGTAGATCGTTAATGTACAGTTTGAAGAGCTCTGGTACAAGCAGTGATCCTTGGGGAATGCCACTAGTCATAGGCACTGGAGCAGAGAGGGTTTGGTTCACTTGTACGCGCATTGTCCTATCCCTTAAGAAATCGGCAATGCAGGAAAGAAGATTTCCGGACCTATGTGTGTCCCTCCCGGTGTGTTTGTCGAGGCAATCGATGCGTACGTTACCTGCTTGTTATCTGCACCGGATTTCCTACGGCTCTGAGCTCTGTAGTAGACACCGAGAAGGAGAGATCTACATCCATCGTGAATACGACACCAGAGCACTTCGGAGCAGTCATCACTTCCCAAGACAACATCAACCACATGGACCTTCAGGTTTTCCTTCCAGTAGAGTATGACGCCGCCCCCCGATCTCAAACCGATGCGATCAGCTCGGGAGAGACTGTAACCAGGAATATGTACTTCGGGATCTGGGATTTCTGAAGACAACCATGTCTCCGTAAACGCTATAAGGTCCGGGAGTAGTACTGACGCAAGATGCACAACTTCATCTAGTTTATTACGCAGACTGCGCACGTTCGCAAAAAGTACGTGCAATCCAGTTGTTGATCCTAATGTCCGGGAAGGACAAGAACTGGCTTCCAGCGCGTTCTCTGCACTTTCCGAACCACGCGAAAATCCTCAATACGCGAATCGGTTTCACCGTTCGCACGGCGAGTTCCCAATTCATCGACTGCGATCTTCATTTTAACGCGGTCTTCCGGGGATAGATCCCGTAACACGTGAAAGGGCTCCCCTTTGAGGCGCGAAGTTCGTCGAAGGATCCGACGGCATTCATCTTCAGTTTGGCATACAACCTTAAGGGGACGCACCTTGGAAGAATCTTCGTGTTTTCTACCAAGTCGAAAAGCAGAGACGATATTAGTCCCCGGTTCCCCCTCATCGAACAGTAGGGAGATCATACGTTTCAGAAACAATTGGTCATCCAAACTTCTCTGCTGCTGTTGTCTTATCCGACTCCGGGGAGTCCATTATGATGAGACAACGTTCCCGGTTAGGGACTTTGGCGATCTCGGGGATCCGTGGCTTGGAAGGCGGCTTGTCCTGGAGCAGTTTCTCCAAATGGTCGATCCTATGAAGAACCGATTTTAGCCCACGCTTTGGAGGTGACGCTTTGTCTTCCACAGCCTTGGCTATAGGCTTACATTTATGCACCACGGGAATCCGACTTGCGGGAGCAGCCACCGTGTTCTCCTTGACGACGGTCGCAAACGTCTTGGGCAGGGGCTTACTAGGCTGGTCACTAGAAATGTGTGGCTCTGGGGGCGGGGCAGAAATTTGTTTACGAACTGGCGTGACAAAATCAGGGCATAAAGAAGGGAAAGAAGAAGGCGAATTTTGGGAAACAGTCGGTTGGGGATCGGAGTGAGCACTAGCAGAGCGGGGAGTAAAAGCAGGTAAACCAGACTGAACCCGCTGGGTGTTGACTAATGTAAGACAAGAGTCACAAAAGATGCCAACAGAGGATGCTGTATACATCAGAAGACACTCATAAAAATTTGGTGAGATACCACAGCAAGTGATATGCAACCAGCCGTCGCAGAAAGAACATTGAACGGCCTTTGAGCGGGTAGTGACACCTTTACCACAATCCAGACACTTGGACACCATGATAATGATAGATAGACCAGCAGAAGATTCCGAGTATATTGCGCACCACCAAGCCCGTCTGAATCACAAGAAAACGGACAAAATCAACTTTTGTCGGAACGAAAACACACAGCGTTCGCTAGCGGTGACCTTGACCTTGACCAAAAACTGCAATCGCGGGCATGATTCGGTGGAATGAACTTGTTGTGTTCCTTTGCACCGCATCATCAAGCGTAATCACGTCAACCAGCAAGGTGTCTTCATACCGCATCTACCAAGTTGCGAATGTGATGTCGTTTTGTGTGTTATATTGGAAACTTTGCATTCCGTTTGTCGACGCTCCAGCTGAAGTGGACTCCGTTTTCACTGTGGTGTCTGTTACACTTAGGGAAGACAGTGCTTGAAATAACAATGTCTTTGTTCTTATTGAAGCATAATCCGCTGTTGCTCCGGGATGTAATCTTGTTGTTGCTGTAGTCATTGGGTTAGCCGTGAATGGTCAGCCATCTCCGTCGACAGTGTTATATTCACGGTTAATGGGGCGTAGAACCGGAAGAACAAAAGATTCACCGCACCGGACAGTGTACCGACCAAGCGCCAAGTCACATGAAGCACGCTGACAATATAGGGTAAGGGGAGGGGTGTGTCAGACACGCAACATCGCACCTTCGGCGGCTTGCATAGGAACCACAGTAGAGCAATGGGTGAGTTAACTTCACGGTCAGGGGTGTGGAACGACGTACTTCCAAGGCACCAGATCGCCTAGCGTAAAACGAGACAATCAAAGATTAGTGAGGCAAGATCATCCGCGTCTGAAACCATGCTGCAGATTGGAAGTGATTTGCAGCTCGTTTGTATTTACTGACTTCATAAAGTTTGATAAAACAAGGAAACTAGTAGTAGATCAGTAGATCGTATGACCCGATCCCTTACCTATGTAAATCGCAGAGATGATCCCATTTTTCACCTAAATGGGAACGTACTGGATTTAAGCAGACACTGCAAAAGCCGCAAGAGGTACTACCAGTGGAGTAGCAAGCGGGTTAGGGGGGCGGCATTTTTAGTACCGTCAATTGTTCAATCATACTTCACAAGTTCACTCACCATACCCACTAACACATATGGTTGGTGGCATCCGGTTTCGGATTTGCCTGTCACTGTGGCCAACAACAGGACGCCTACGCCTACAGTGCGACCATGAGTGGCTTTCGCTGCACCACCCACAGCTCCATCCACACACCCCATATCCAGTGTAAACCCGAAGGAATAAGACCGGGAGGCATGTGGGTGGGAGCCACGTTTCATCAACGGAGCCGGCCCACACTCCTTCACAGGCAAACACAAGCACACTGTATTTGGGGAAATCAAGCGCACACAAGGCGGTGGCTGGACCGTAATCCGCTCCACACTGACTGCATGGAACCACTCTTTGATCCTAACACGGCCACAAGGACCTTGCACCCTGTCCCCTCCAGCAACGACCAACTGTCTCCTGGAGCCAGTATGAACGAGGTAGTGGTTAATAGACAAGTAGGCAGCTTGTCAACATTCACATCAAGCGCAGCCACACCTGAGATATCAAGCAACAGCCATTCACTTGAAACGCCGATGTCAAATAAAACAAGTTGAACAATGCATACAGTTTCGATGACCCAATATTTCAGTGATTGAGCGTATAGCATAAATTAGTTGCAAAAAATCAACAAAAAGTGCAATAGGAAGGAAAATATATTTTAAGGAAACCCCACAAACGCGAAAATGTTATCGAAATTAACTCCAATTGGCTTCAGCGACGTGTGCAAGATTGTAGAAGATAGTACAGGTAAGGATTAATATGAGAAAATCATTAGGACAAAATTGCAAACCCACCACCTGAAATAATGAGACTTAGCATGTTAGTACGCGGTTAGTACATCGAATGCAGCGTACCTACAAACCCTGCGCCGGTTCTGCCTAGTTCACTGCAGGACCTGTCGTCGCTTCGGCGGTGGTCCCAGGTAGCCTCGGTCAAGGCTCACTATGCCTGCTTGACTCGGACACTCGCGACCGCATGTGTTACAGCACCGTGCGCTGCATGTCGATGGAGTACAACCCATCGGTGCTTGCCACTTCCGCACTTGACGCTTCTTCTCTGCATGCACGAGGGCTTTCTCTTGTACCTCAGCAATGGCCTTCGTGATCAGATCCCACCATGCACACCGATCAAACGCTTTCGATTCCCATGACCTGAAATCAAGATTAGGACGTCAGAGGCTCACTTTGATCATGTCTTGGTATCGTAACTTCGGTTTCCTCACATGCCACTTCATAATACTCAGCTGACCACATAATAGTTGTTTCGATATCCGCTTCGAATCCATACGGTTCACATGGCCGAGCCACCTCAGGTGTCTCAGCAAAAGTATGCAGTCCACTGCATACATCCCACCTTGTCGCAACACTTCCGTGTCCACAACTCTGTCGCACCAACCGATGCGCAAAATCCGTGGCAAACACCATTGATAGAACCGCTCGACATATCGCACATCCCGCGGGTGCATCGTCCACGTTTCACTGCCGTATAGAAGAACGGACAGCACCATGAATTTGTACACCATCAGCTTCGTGCCAATGGTAAGCTGATGGATGTTTCAGTCTCGGTACTCTAGCTTCCCAAATGCCGCCGCTGCCTCGAGACGCAGATACGCAACTCACTGTGTAGCTGCTGCTCAGTCGACGTCACACTCCCAAGGTAGCAGAACCGGGAGGTGGTTTCCAATATTTCAGCACCAAGGCTGATTTGCGGCAATATTGAAGATTGCACCTCCGGTGAAGGCAGAAGGGGACAGACAGTTTTGCTTGTGCTGATGATGAGCCCGGATTTGGCCGCTGTCGAAGCCAGAGCACTAGTCACATGCTGCAACTCATCCGCACTGTGTGAAAACAACGCACAGTCGTCAGCAAACAGCAACGTACGGATAGTTCTCACAGCCTAGGGTTCTCGCACCGAAAGGACGGATGTTCAGCAACCCACCATCAATACGATGCTCCACGCGAACACCGCCTGCGCAAGCGGCATCAAAAGCACAAGACATCGTTCCATGAAGATAAATATTAAACAGGGCAGGAGCTGACAGAGTTTTGCTTCACAGCTGAAACAACTGTAAAGTCATCCGAGGTCTGTCCACTCAGCTGCACCCTCGCCCACATACCACTGTGCAGACATTCAATTAAACTTACAAATTTACTCGGACAGCCAAACTTACTCAACACCAGCCACAATGCCTCGTGGTTCACCGTATCAAATGTCTTGGCGAAATAAACAAACAGCAAGTACAACGGCTGGTGTCGTTCTCTGCACTTCTCCTGCAACTGACGAGCCGCAAACACCATATCTATAGTGTTGCGACCCGAACGGAACACACTGCTCTTCTGCCACGTTCGGTTCTACAACCTGCCTGATTAGGCGGTTGAGCAGGATTCGGGCAATCGCCTTACCCACACAACTCAACAAGTTGATGCCATGATAATTCGAGCAACTTTGCTTGCTCCCTTTGCGCTTTTACGTTGGTAGCACAAGAGCATCATCCAGCTCAGGAGGCACCTGTTCCTCAATCCGTACGCGTTGCACCAAGTGGTTAAGCGCAGTCACCAACGCGCGTCCGCCATGTTTCAATACTTCAGGCGGGATCCCGTCGGCACTGGCACACCTGCCGTTTCGCAGCCGAGCAAGTGCTCTCTGCGTCCCATCCAGTGTTGGCGTGTCCGCCAGACTCGCTTTCACATCGTGCTGCATCAGGCAGCTCAATATAGGCCAGTCAATGTCTGAACGGTTGTTCAAGATAGTGAAAGTGTTTTTACCAGATCTGCATTTTGTCTGCAGTCTGTTTGCAGGTAGCGCCTGAGTTACCATCGATCAGCGTCCTCAGCCTCTTCTACGTCGGTCCGTGGACCACCTACAAGAAGTCAAATAATTCCTTGTGTTGGCAGCTTTCGGCGTAGCATTCCATCTGTTTCGCCTTCTCCGTCCACCATGCATATATAATGCGACGGAGCTCTCGGGTGAGTCGCCGTCGAAATTTGCGCAACTGATTATTCTTCACCAAGTCACTGGGGTCTGCGACATGTGCAGCAAATGCTGCATTCTTCTCTGAGACCAATGCGCCAACCGTTTCATTGTTATCAAACTGTTGAATACTGCCTCTTGAATACGTCAGGTTCTAACAATGTGATGCCAACTCTCCTAGACGGATGAACGAACGAGACGCAGAATTATTTCTCGCGCGGCACGGTAAGTGAAAAGCTCGATGTCTGTGGGTTCTCGGAACTTAGCTGCGAAAGATTAATTCACGCGAGTCGAACGGGTTCCTAGACCAAACGCAAAGTTCTACGCACGATTTCCCCACCCAAAACTGGAGCAAGAACAAGACAGGCCTTTGCCACAGGCACTTTTACTGGCCAAAGCTAAGGCGATTCTAGCGTTGTACAGCCTCATTTTTATATCACGAAACGGTGATGAGGGGGGTTTTTCCTTGGAAGGGTTTGCGTAGGCAAACCCTGGAAACAAGAAACATGGTTTTATGTAAATGTGCAAAGTCCGTAAACTGAGCAGAAATGTTGGAAGTTTGGCGAGAGTTGTCCGGAAAATGAATGTTGCTTGGATACAACAATGCGTGTTTGGTTGGAAACAAGACTGTTTCTGGGTGCAAAGGCTAAACAATGTGCATGTTACACGAGTTGGAAGGCTGATTGAACGTGTGCGTTTTGTCCGCTCTGAGTACATGTGCACTCGAGTGAATCGGGTTTTCAGCCTTCCGTAATTTCAGCGTTTAATAATTATAGGGACGTTGGGCCCCATAACACAAATCAATCAGACCGCTTAGAGTTAGCGCGCCCGATGGTCTCCTCGGTAGCAGCTGCCACCTGGTTGCAAATGTGGTACCATAGGTAACCCACTGTGGCTATACATTTCGCATCACACAGGCGTGCAGCCATTGCTTTCTCCAGCGCAATACGTTTAGCCACATTACCTAGGGGGAGAATGTTAAATTTACGCCGATTCACGGCGGGAGTGCAATACATAGGCTTACGAAAATATATGTACAGTTTGGTCCGCACCAATTTGTGATCTGTACCACACTCAATTCAAATATATATATATATATATATATATATATATATATATATATATGCGTCACTTTTGAGAGTGCTGGGAAAAGGGCCACTGTGCCATATGTAGTTTATTTCGAGCGATTGCCCGTTTTGCAAATTGACGCAATCACACTATGTTTCCGCTTTTTAGGCCCTGTTTGCTCTATCTCCCACTTTTGGAAGAAATGCGATAAATGCTCAACCCGCTTTTTTGCTGCTACATTTAGCTCCTTCTGGTGAATGTCATCGATTCCAGGAGAACTGTAGGTGCGCAGTGGGAGCGGTTTCTTTATCACAAATGTGACGTAAAAGCGATGTTAGTAAGTGCTGTAATTGGGGCTGCGTAACGGTGGCTGACGTCTTATTGGAAGGTTGGGGCATACTACATCCGTAGTGCGTTGGCTTCCTCTTCAGCGTTGGATACCACTCCGACTGTCGTATGAAGTGAGGGGATACCGCAGTTTACTTTCCGAATGGTATTAACATCCTTGTGTAGATATTTTGTTGTTGGCACATTTACAAGCTAGTTGTTGGTGAGCCACTTTGTCCTCATGGGCAAGCATACTATATTGGTTGCACTGGGTCACGTAGTCTCTCCAGGTTTCCGGACCAGGCCGGACTCCTTATGTTTACCAAGCTCTATTCATTAGTGACATACATTTGCGAGTTCTACTTCTGAGGAACGACGATGGATTGGTGGAACGAACCGTCTTACTTTCTGAAGCAGTTGCAATCGGATTGCTAAAATGTCTAACAATCTGAATCCAGGCGCTTTCAGGGGTCACTGTTCAGTAATTTCTTTATCTGTCGTGGCAGTCAGACTGTTCAAGATGTTGTAGCGCGTGATGTTGCGTGTTAGTTCAGTGTATTTGTCCGGATTTTCAGCGTAACACATATAGTTATAAAGTATGATGGCAGGGTCATTTAGCTATAGTGGGGTGTCTATAACTGGCCTGTCGACTATGAGTTCTTCATTTGTATTTACGAGGTCTAGTACCGATGCTTTGTTATCAGCTCTGTGCCTAGTAGGTGATGTGATTGTAGAGCGGAATATTTGTGATTAGGTCTTGCAGTTCGGCCTTGAATATTGCGCTGGGGATACCGAGGCGTTCAGCTTGTGCATGTTGCATTCACTAGGGATAAGAACGTGGCTGCGAGTTGGGAATAGGCATTTTGTCTATGCTTATCTAATGCGGGAATCCATCTCTAAAATGGACGATAGGAGGCGATAGGTGACTGACACGAAGCAGTTGTCATTCTATGAGACACAAACGGTACCATACAAACGTGCAAGGCCTTGTTAGTAAATTGGCTGAGCTTCGATCTCGTCATCATCGTAACCGAGACATGGCTCAACGACGCAATTACCTAGCCCGATCGCACTACCTGGTACGTCACTCTTGCGCAACGATCAACTCACAAGGTGAGGCGGTCTACTTCTTTACTACCGTTCCGACCTACTCCTTGACCGCGTAAATGACCCTGGTGTTCAAACTGCGGACGCCTTGTGGTGCTGCCTACACCTAAGGCAAGGCGATACATGCTTCGTGGCCATTAGATCCCTCCCGCCTATGTCCACTTTAGAAATTTACTAGGACCTTGGCTCAATAAAGAACCTACCGGCACGATCTTACAGCTACGTTCTCCTAGTAGTGGACTTCAAACTGCGCGGCCTAGAAACCTCGCCACTCTCGGTAGGCCAGCTGACGAACGAACAAGTGTGTGAGTGATTGTCTGTGTGTCGGTGTATGGCCTTCGGTGAATTTGCTATCCCAACTATACCAGATGTTCATGATACAATATACATATGTTTGCACTCAGTCTGCAGTACGCACTTGATAATATGCAGAGAAAATTTTCCGGAAATACATCGTACAGTGCCATCATACTAAGGTTCCTGTTGACAATTTATTTTTTTTATTTTGTACTTTTAACCCCAAACAGCCTATGTGACATGTCAAGTATTCGATTTTATACCGGTTATAAACCATTGCTCCATAGCGAATCGGTTACCTGCGTCTCCGGATCATTCAGTGGTTCGCATTGTAAGTCGTTGCGATAGTATAGTTACACCACCTCCCCTGCTAGGATGGTCGTGTCAGGACAGTGATATCCCCTGAATCCTGATCTCGGCACCCGTAAATTCCGAGTGTAACCAATTCTCAGTTATGGAGATAGGATCCCAAGCGTTTGTTGCCTGACGCAACCGATGCTCGGCAATTTTGAGGAGGAGGCCTTGAGCATTGGCATGCATGCAGAAAAGTGTTTCGGTTCTCAGCAGCGATCCTAAAGATATATGGCTAGGGTGAGAGGTTGTGCCAACCTTTGTAAGGTCAACTGATACCCATTTTGGTTGTATTATCAGGGAACCGTTTTTTGTCGGGTTTTGTGGCACTGTAATTAACCCTACTGGAAACTTATTTTATACACAATACTGAAGAGTGGATACCGGGTTGCATAGGAAGATCCTCAATTCTTTCAGACCTGCTACCAGTGTGAGTTTCAAATGAGATTACCAATTCATTTGCCTGCTGAGGTGGCGCTTTAAATTGGACAGTAGTTTCGTTCACCGCTCTGAACCGGAGCTCGGCTGGCAGTCTGCTCCGTAGTGACTGCCATCGTAACAGTAGCCTAAGTGCTACCTAGTTTTTAGCACAACCTCCCTTATCCTTAGGCCGCATCATCTGTAGCTTGCTGATCTTGGCACCGTCGAGAGAGAAGTGGCTACAACGTCTTACAGAACAGGGTCTCACGAATATCGCGCCAATGCTCCTGGTCGTGAGCCTTTGCTTCGCATTCATCATGCTCATGGGATTGGGAAACACCGTGAACAATAAGGGTTCTGGCTTCGGTGTCTAGGCGAAACTCTTCTAGGCTCTGCTTCGCTAGCTTACGCTCGCTACATGGAACGTCTGGAAAGACGTAAACCAAAAAGCATCCGTACTGGAGGCGAGATGTCGAAACCAAGACTGCTTCCATCTCATCGACCGAGTCCAGCACAACCAGACGAAGTCTGACTTCACTATAGTGCTTGAAATTTCGATGGCGTGTGATCCTCTTCAAGTTGGGGCTTAGTCGGAGTACCGAGCATGTTGCTTATGGTTTTCCATCGACTAAGGTCATCCACCTGTTTACCTTTCGGAAAACACGATGTTAACTCCGGAACGTTAATACATACTATGGATAGGGAATCCAATTGTTTCTGAGTATTTTTCGTGGGAGTATGGGTTGTGGTTGGGAGATCGGACGATCTGCTACGCATCAGTTCATCGTTGCGTTTCACATTACTTTTGGGTATGGTAGTAGAAACAGAAGCTGCTGTTTTTTGAGTGGTTTTGGATGCAAACTCGGCCCAACTGCCACGGATATTGGCTTGTTTCCCGGGTTTCGGCGAAGCCTAGTGGGAGAAACTGGGTTTAGGGTAATTGTTGCAAATTGCTGCCAACATGAACATTGGGGCTTTTCCCGGTCTCTGGAACTTATCGTTGCTCTTCGACATATTCCGTTTGGAAGCGAACACAATGTAACTCGCAAAGAGCTCCGGGCAAAACTCCGTTTTAGCCTGAAGAGAGACCGCGAATCCTGGTGGTCTCTTCGTGTGTCAGAGATGGAAGTAGCCTCTGCCTTCGGTAACCATCGAAAGTTATTCCGTCTGATACGGGAAATGGGCAGCAGCAGACCTGGTATTAGTGAAACTATACGTGACGAGAGTGGACAGCCTATCCACAATTTATCAAAACGTTTGGAGCGTTGGGCTGAGCATGTTGGAAAGCAATTTAATCGACCGGAATTATTCGATTCCTCACCAGCAAGTGATCGCCGTGCTCCGTGGGCTGTCCCTTTGGATCCACCCTCTCGCTCAGAAGTCGGACGTGAGACCGGACTGTTGAAATTAAATAAAGCCGCGGGACCAGATGATCTTCCTCTAGCCCTCTTCAAATTCGGAGGACCTGCTCTTGTTGATGATCTACACGAATTACTAGTGAAACTGTGGGAGCAGGAAACTATCCCAACCGACTGGAGCCGCTCCGTCCTAGTCCCAATTTTCAAGGGAGGCTCACGATCGGAATGCGGCAACCATAGACGAATCAGTCTGCTCTCCATCGCCTCCAAATTGCTTGCCTCTGTCATCCTTCACAGACTGACTGGCACTCGTGAAAGCCAGATTCGTGAACAGCAAGCCGGGTTTCGTCGAGGTTGTGGCTGCATTGATCACATCTTCACCTTGCGTCAGTTGTTGGAGCATCGTCACACATATTGGCGGCTCACCGTAGTCGTGTTTCTCGACATCAAAGGTGCCTTCGATTCGGTTGATCGATGTGCCCTTTGGGACTGTCTACTCAGGAAAGGTGTGCCCGAGCAATATGTAAATATTATCCGAGCATTATAGGCGCGTAGCACGGGCAGAATGAAGGCTTACAGCAAGCTGTCGCTGCCCTCCAATATCTCCAGCGGTGTGAGACAAGGATGCCCGCTGTCACCTTTCCTCTTCAACTTCGCTATTGACGAAGTCATGGAAATCGCGTTCACAGGATACGACTTAGATGGTGTGGAGCTACTCCCAGGAGAACGACTTCTTGACTTGGAGTATACGGACGATATTTCCCTAATCTATGACAACTTCCAGACCTGCCAAACTGCACTGGACAGATAAGCACTGGCTGTCAGCTGCTTCGGGTTTTGCTTTGCACCATCGAAGTGCAAAGCTTTCTTCTAGGATTGGTAAGGATCGCCTTCTGCGCGGACTCTTGGTGAGAATCAGCTAGAACTCCTTCAAAAATTCAACTACCTGGGGATTTGTATCAGCGCCCATGGGATTGAGGATGAGATCACGAACCGCATAACAGAAGTTCGAGGCGTTTTTGCTAACCTTCGCTACTTTTGGCGCCGGCGCGACATCACTCTCGCCCGGAAGGGTAGAGTGTACAATGTAGTGGTACGTTCGACCTTACTGTACGGTTACGAAACCTGGTCCCTTAGATCAACGGACATAAAGAGACTAGTTACGTTCGGCCACCGGTGCCTTCGCACTTTAGCTCACATCTGGTGGTAACACCGCGTGAGCAACGAGCGTGTTCGACGCCTCGTTTACGGCACAGGAAAAGGAACTGAACCGCTCAGGACCGTTATTTTACCCACTAGGCTCCGATGACTCTGCCACGTGTTGTGTATGCCATCCCACCGACTCCCGCGACGTGCGTTGTTTGCGCGCCGGGGGTGTGGATGGAAGAAGAGGAGGCGTGTCCAAGCGATTACCTGCTTGAGAGAAATGAAGGCCCTCACTTCTGAGCTGACCTCGGTTGGAGCGTCTCGGCTCCCTGGTTGGGTCCGAAGGACGATGAACACGTTTGGCTAGATATGCTTGCTGATATGGTTAGGAGCTGATCTCAGTGGCGTTCGTGCTATGAGTTTCCTTGTCCCTCCTCATCCCTTTTAGCCTCCCCTCCACCTACGATCTCATTTCATAGCATAATGTAATTATACATCGCAATTTTTCTTGTTGCCTAACAACCGGCAGCTAGCTTACCGGAACGATGCCCATCCGTTGCTAGTGGCTCAGCTGGTGTGTAGCTGCTGTATTTATTTTCTTTTTACGGTTATGTATTCGGTACAGTAGTTAAAGTATTTTTATACCTCTAGCTAACGTGTATAATGGATGATGTTGCAAATATGCTGGAGGTGAGGTGTTCGTAAACGCTTGGGCGAATTGGGCTGATGGCGGTGTTTGCAGGAATCACTTTGTTAGTGTAACATCCGGTGTTGTGGGATTGGCTTGCAGGGGAGTTAGGTGGAGAGACCCGTGTCAGACATTTCGCTGTGCTTATTCTTACTGAAGCTATTTTGCTGCCCACAATTTGCTCAGCCAATTATGCCAGCCTATCATACTTCTGGGACAGTGCAATTACGGTCTTAACTAGTGGGATAGTATTACACTTCGCGCAGAAACAAAATGAGTCTGGCATGCTACTGCGTAGGTTAAATTCTCGATTTGATCATCAACAGAGCCGGTCCACACTGCTTCAGCGTGCGCGGCAGCAACATTCCTGTTGTTGTAATTTGGGAATCATGCGCGCCAGACGTACACAAGACACTAGATGGGCCGTAGTCCACTCCACACAGGATGGAACCACTATTTGAGCTTAGCAGCCTCACGAGGACCGTGAACCCCGTCCCCTACTCCCCAGCAAATATTAGCAGTCTCCTGGATCCGGTAATCGAGGTGAATGGTTTTAGACACGTAAGCACTTTGTCAACATTCACATCAAGGGTAGCCACAGTGAGGATATCAAAAACAAACACAGGATTTGAAGGAATCTGCAGCAGAATAACAGAACTGAGCAAATCAAATAAAGAGGAATACTTTTAATCAAGGTTGCGAATATATAGTTTAAGTGTAAGTCGGTGTAGCCTATCTGCGGTGAAGAACTATAATGTATGTATACAGTCGAACCTGTCTAAGGCGACCACTCAATGGACAGACAAAAACTGGTCACCTTGGACAGATGGTCACCAGACAGTGGAAAACATCGCTTGTTCACCACGTAATGCAAATATGCCTGTGGCTTTCTGGAACATTTCGATTTTTCACTATTTCTTTCGGCATAAATAGATAATAACCGCTTTGCTAACGTCAACTGTGCACACCGGAATGGTGTACTAACCACTGCCTAGGTTTGTGCGCCGTGGTGGCGCCTCAGCCAAGAAGCTATCGCAGACTACGAGGCGACCTGATTATGGCATACTTGATTCTGCGAGACCCACATCATGTGTGCCGCCCTTTACTGCAACTCAGCAGCAATACAAACCTGAGGAGCCACTCATTAAAACTCGCAGAACAATACAGTCGTCTGGAGTGCTGCAGAAATTTCTTTTCCATCCATGTCTGTCACCCGTGGAATGCTCTCCCAGAATCGGTCGTCTCTGCACCGACACTAACAGTATTTAAAAGACGGTTGGACGATGCACTCATCCACTTACACTTTGTTACTTAACACTACGTCTCCATCCTACACCTAGAGTTTACCATGGAATTATTTGTTGTTAACTGTGGATGCTGTGAATCTAAGAGGATCGCAGGACTGCAGCGAAGCAAACGATAAGTCTTTATTTTCATATTTAAAGTATTAACTATTTTACTATGCTTATCATCATTATTGTTATGTTGATATCCCCTGCAACTATCCAACGGGACTTGTAAAGCAACGCTTCTTAACCCGTATAAATTCATTGTTCATTGTTCATTGAACTACCTGCGCTTGCATGGCAGCAAAACATCAACACAAAGTACCGGCACGTCATGTGATATCTACTTTTTGAGACCGGTACCTGGATGAGTAAACTTCACGTTCACTTTTATGGGGCTTTATTGCGGTTACAGGACCTTGCAAAACAGGAAGATAGTTGCTGCTTCGTATCGACACCATGAACGACGTCCATCTGGTGATTAACCATCTCACTCGACAGCACTTCGTCTTTTAATACAGTGCCACCAATAAGTATATGTAAGTGAAATTCAATTTCACACTGAACCAAATTAAGGCGAGTCCATCTGGGGTATAAACAAGTCCCGCATTTGTGGGTGACAGACAGCAAAATAGAGGCATCAAGCAGCTCTGAAGCGTGAGATTAGCAATGTATTACTCGGTATCCACATTACTAACCTTCGTCCTGACACTTTTCTCGGTCAGCACGTTACGCCAATGTGTGGGACGGTATTATGGCAGGCGAGTGGTTGCACAGACAGCAAGATGGTGGGGAATATGCAGCCTACTTCTACAACTTATCCGTAATTTCACTTGAAAGGCACTGGTTCTCCCCAATATATCCCTGGAGCTGATTCCGTGCTCTTTGGCTTTTCTCCGTTTCCGATTCCCGGTCCAATCCACTTAGCGACCGGAATGTTTTCTTTTTTTTACAACCGTGGCTGCTCACATGAGGTTAATCTACATGGGCAGAGTTCGAAGGAAATGGTCTCAAATTTGAGTTGCACCAATTGAATTTGATATAACAGTGATGAAATGCTGCACTGTATATACTGAAAAGTATTTTCCTAACCTCAATACGATGGGGAAATTAGACCGCAAAATCGCCAGAGGGATCAACACTGCATTGAACACGGTTTAACGGAATAATGGAAAATCATGTGTTGGCAAAAGGCTTGGAGCCACCAATAACCATCTACCTCTCTCGGATATCAGATATCTTTCGCGGCCTCTAATCTTAGAAAGAGAAATTAAGTTTCTTGGTAGCAACTGCTCATCACTCATCATCACAATCATTAGGCTTGGGAATGTAAGTTCAGTCTTCCCTACTTATTTAGAATCGTGGAAAAATATTATGAACTGTCCCATTACTATATTTAAAAACAAGTTGTGTCAGGCAAAGCGCCAAATAACTGTAATTTTATACTCCTTCCCAAAGGTCGAGATTTATGTCAATGGTCGACTTATCAGAGATATACACATGCGGATCGGACCTACTGGACACGCGTACTTTGAGCCTACCGTAAGTCAGAAAATCATAATGTTGGATGCTGTCACTTTCGCATAATATCACTCAGTGTCTTATGACTGTAACATGATCAGAACATTTCTCAATATATCTCGCTCCAAACGCTGAACTTCCATGAGACGTGGGGCAACCGAATGATAACTACGCAGATGTGATTGTCGGTTTCTGTAAGCGAACAGCTATTGTTTCAACAGCGATCATGTAGGACGGTATCGACTTTCAATTTATCGCCGTTCGACCGTTATGTTTTGAAGTTGGGTTGATACTATAGATGACCACTATCCTTCGTCTATTATCCATATTGTTTTTGCTCATTGCCCTATATGCTTGTTGCCCATTTTTCGTTTGATACCACGTTATCCTTCCTTACTGGTGTGCATCCCGGACCCAGTGTTGAACCGCCTTAACGCCGACACACTTGTTAACCCGTGCACAATCCGCATGATCTGGATGACCTCGGGAAGCATATCTAAGCTGTTTTTGACGTTTGTTACTGACTCTTGATTGGAGGCCCAGTATCTATAACCCAATCACTAATGCGACCGGTTGTCACTTCGCACTCTTTGAGAAGCATATGGAATAGATATACTGATCGTCAAACTGATCGAGTAACTGCATAGTTACAGACCACAACAGTGATTCATAAATGAAGGAAACATTTCTCCAACACATGGTGGTATTGAGAATTCCAAATAATGCGTCATTCGTGCATCCGATCAGTTACTTCAGCTGACTAGTACGGGACCCTTTTACCATTACTGGAACGTCGGTTGTGCTCACAGTATCCGCCACGTATTAACCACCATGTCGGATAATCCGAGGGAGATCGCTACGGTGAATGGCGTGCCATGGTAGTGTGTGTCAGCTAGCATTACCGCAATCCCTCTAAGAGCTAGCGAGTTGGGAGTTGTGCTTTAACTTATCACCTCTCTTGGGGAATACTAAAAGATATAAGAAACGGAGAAGATAAGAAATAACCTCCGGTTCTCAACTTTCACAACAGTCTTATCCTTCGAAATGGCGCATGTTAGCCAGATGCGACGTCAAACCGAGAGTGGCTGGAATGCGACCTTGACTGACTAGCAATAAAATGTACTCAAATGGTAGAATGGGTGTGCTTTAAAATATTACAAAAGGACAAATTATTGTCGCAACTTTCTCGGTCGATGCGTGAGAGTCGGAAGATGAGCCCTTCAATGCGGGTTGTTAGTATCCGTGTTCATACATAGAAAATGAAAAGAGTACCGGCTGAAAACGACCTCGCAATTACTCCACTGATGCGTGCGGAAAGGCACATAAAAATAATGGTATATTTCTCGGCAGTTTGATGCACAGTCCAACCTGGTGGTCTGATCGCATTACATCATCTTCCCTATTTTATTCACTGGTTCCACACGGACTTCAGAGTAGCTGATTGCAAACATGATTGTAGTACAAGCAATGCGGTTGTCGTGTTGCCCTCCGAGAACCAAGAAGAGTCTGGGCAGCGATCACAAATCATTATTTCAGAACGCTTGGTTATTTCTAGAGTACATACAACATTTCGATGTTGTCCGTTCACTGGCTACCCCTCCTTAACTAGCCTGTAACGTCAGCCACATCCCATTGGTTTGTGCGCTTTCTCCTTACGCGCCGATCCACGCATACCGAAATCATGGTTACACTGGGCCTCGTTGTTGCCACCACAGATAGACTGCACGGTGGCGTCTGATCGTCCGTCCGCTCATTTAGTCAATGATTCCATTGTTGGCTATTTGACACACCTGCCCATGTTGTTACTATGGTCTCAGGTGCGTGCCACCCATTCGCCGTATGGCCAACCAATCCTCTTTTCCGCTACCCGAAGGCGTGCTGATTTTCCATCGAGCTGGGCCAGACCAGTTGTGCGTGATCGGCTTTCGTCTGATTGACCCTTAGTCAATCGATACCGCATCGGCCCCGTTCGTCCCCGGTCTCAGCCACCATCACAGTGATTTACAAATAGTGATGAGCTTGCAACGAGAATGAACCTTCATATGTTGCTATGGTGTATAGATTTCAAAGATCCAGTGAGCTGTGTTGAATGCTGCTCTCGTACCATAAATCGGCCGGAAAATTTCTTTCCTAATGGAAGTACATGAACTATGTCGAGGCGTCATGAAGATCAACCGTGCTGTAATTTTCGGTGCGTTGTCTTTTCTTCATAAACACTTATCCTTGGTGGGTCGGGTTTTGCGACAGGTAGCACGACTCTTAGGTAGCTTCTGCTGTCGCAAGCTGTGATGACTCTAGAGCGATTTGTCACCTCGCGGCAATGCACTTAAAGGATTCCGCCGTCTGCGATACCAACTATGGCTGAAAGCTAAAACTGTCCAGTGGAAATTATCGCCGTCTATTGGGTAACCTCATTCTAACCCATTCTTTAAAAAACCCTAGTCACGTTTGACGCCACCTCCTCGAACTTAGCTGCAACACAAAACTGAGGCGCCACCAACTGATACTGACTACCCAACACAGTCGGCTGGAATGCGGACGGAATTACTTTTTCCCTCGAATTTGTATTCCGCGGAAGGCTCTTCCGACTTTGTCCTTTATGCGCCTACGTGACCCACTTTCTTAAAAACGACTCGATGACGCATTACACCATCTGCATCACGTGTTATGAAATTCGCTTATCCAGTGACGACAAGACGCAAACCAACGTTGTGCTTACCGACCCCCACGTGGATAGTATGGTGAGTCCCCAGATGCGTAGGTTGCTTTGCTGTTACATTTGTGTATTTCACATAGACATATGGGACTTGTCAAACCTTAGCTTGTTTTATCTGTATTATACCATTATTACATAACTCATACTTACGAAGAGACGATGTTCGTTCTGGCCGAGCATCTCCACGATGAGATTAATCACCGACTGATATTACAGGTAAAAAAGCAGATGCTTAACAAGTCCCGTAGGATGGCCAGAATGAGAATCACACAATAACGGAGAGAAAACAAAGTGATAAAATGAAAATACTTTTGGTGCTCACCACATTGTTCCCACAGAATTATACAGAACAGAGTGAACTTTGCTTACGTAGGTTAAGGCCGGTTATGCAACATTCATCACATTATGTCGTCTGTCGAGGTAAACTGGCTATATCTCGTAATGCACGTGGGTTACGACAACGTCAAGGTGTTTTTTAAACACAGCTAAAGTAGGGACGGACAAGACGTAATTTACGAGGGCGTTCCGTGAATGGCACACACGGAGAGTAAAAGTTCCGTCGACATTCTAGCCGACTGTATAGCGTGGCCGACTTCAGTTAGTGGCCCATTAACTTCGTTCTGAGACTGACTTGTAGTAGGTGGCGGCAGCCGTGGTTGGGTTCTCACAAAATCTAACAGACAATTATTAGGCCGCCACGTAGGCGCTGATATCGGCCGCTGGACAATATGGAAGATGGAACAACCCTTTGACAGGCTTGATGGCTGTTCGCATACAGTGTTTCACGAGTGTCAGCAAAAGCGGATGAAGCACGTTTGGGGACAAATTCGACAGAATTGGTAGGGATTGCCGGATAGTGGATCACCTATTCGGCGGGGAGACAAAAAAAGCTATTGCTTTGTCTCGATTTTCATTGACTAGATTAAACCATTCCACCAGATCACACTCTATGAATGGAGCTGGAGGTGAGCGATTTCACGTTTATATCAGGTGTTTGTCTGTGAGAACATCCACACTGCATCGAGAGTGCGCTCGACTTGGCTTAGGGTTTACGTTGAGCAACTTGAGGGGCCTGCTCTGAACAATCCTTTCGGAAAATTTTCCCAGTTTTCTGCTGATTATCGCTTTGCAAAATGTAACACGGCCGAAACTTTCGCTAGGTGATCGTGAGTCTACAATGAGGACACTCTATTGATAATATTGATCACCAGGTTAGTTATCAGTACCACTGGTTCTCTATTGCATCGGCCGGAGGGAGAAGCATCTTCCCAACATATTGTTTAGGTCGATGGGTCTCCATCATGAATCCTTCATTCTGTACATTAGCTAAGGGTGAGAAACACCCCAGCTATATTGCTGCATTACAATTTGCTACAATTGAACAAGAGCATACAAAGTGAAGGCTTCATTTCTCAGTAGGGGTGTGAGACGCGTATGCTAGAGGACTAACCGTTAGACTGACACAGTCAATCCAAAGAAGTATCTTACCATGGCAACTACTTTTGCTGTCGGAACCGTTTAACAAGTGTTACCACGGCCCACGAACACGCGAAACCCGACTTCACTTGAAATGACTCGGCGGCCCCAATTTGGTGGCCCCCATTGTGACAGGCTCTGTCGCTGAAGTACGCCCTGTGAACCCAACCGTGCGCTAGTGGTCACATGCTCACGCAGAACTAAGGCCACGGTCCCTTACACTGATCTAACTGAATGGTCGCATACACATGTATGCACGCGCATGCGCAGCGTTCACTCATCGTGACTTGTTCACGCTGTCCTCTCTATCCCTTGTAGCACTTTCTTCTTTCTTTCCATGCTTTGCCTAATCGTTCGGCGGTTGGGATAGGGCTAGCAAGAAAATAACCCGTCCTTTCGAAGCGGAAGCAATACGTTCATTTCCATGTTATAGTCGGCCAATAAGATCGCTGCAGCTATACAAGTGAGAAAGCACCTACGATCCGGCCCGCACAGCACACCCTTATCCATTTCCTGTACGCGTCTGCCATAATCCCCATGCTCGCTGATGCAAGCGACTCCCTATTAGTTCGATTTACTCAAAATAGCAACGGTTTAAATCGCTTTGCCATGCTAACTGACAATCGCCGTCCTCTCTGAGGGTTTGCTGATGCGATAACACTAGTCAACAGTGTTTCCGGTGTTACTTATATTACAGTCATCTTGGGATAACTTCATGTCACTGGTTCCGAATCTGGCCTCTGTTTTGCTAGCCTGGTCCTACTTGTTGAGCTATGGTGCACTCAGTAATACAAAACACAATGTCTGGTCTAAAAATTCCATGGAAATTGTTTCCTGTACTTCAAATGCAGAGGTAATAAATACCCGATGGCTTTGTACACACGATAATGGAAGCAATAATCTACTCAACTGATACGTAATCCCTGAAAAACCGCTGTTTGTACGATTTCCTGCTATGTGATTAATCTGGAAAGTCACCTAAAGTGCTCCAGCAGTAGTCCACCATCATGTGTCTGTCCCATCTGCTTTGATTCCACTTTTCCATCACCTTAAGGTCCTGATGGAACTTATCATCTTGCTCATTTCTGAATTCACTATGATTAGCTGCTTAAAAAATTCAACTTCATGCTCAAACTACAACCCAAAAACTTGGCAAGCAGATTCTCCATCAATTCATCATAATTGCTTGCCTTGTGGTTACCCAGGAATTTCTTGGCAATGGTGACGAAACCATCCCAAGCGGGTGATTCAACACTGTTCTTACATTTTGTAAATTTGCGATCATTGATGAGTTGTCGAATTTGGTGACCATCAAAGATGTCAGTTTGCAGTTGCTCCCTACTTACTTCAAAGGGTGACTCACAGATGCACTTTTGATAAGCACCAGGTTTGTCAAGGGCTCTAAATATTTGTTCCATCATCCCCAATTCTACATGAAAGTGTGGGGGAATCATTCTTCCCCTGTCAACCAAAGACTCCTTGATGATGTTCGCCTCGGTAGGACGTTACCTGGTAGCGTTACCTTTATCCAATGCTTTTGTTTAGCCTTACTTTCCCCTAAGCACATTAAGTAATGAAACTTTGTGTGTCGTTTGTAGTCCAAGCAAAATGTTCACCATCTTGAAATCCAAGTAATCAATCCAGTTGCGATCGTTATAGCACGATTTCACAGAGCCCTTTTGATATTTTGATATTCTTTAAGTTTAGTTGAGTGGGCAATTAACTCAGGTCAAGTCAGGTCAGATCAGGTTTCATGGACGAAATAGGCTTCGGCCCAACGAGTGTTCTGTTTCTTGTACTGACAAGCAAGTCAGGTCCTCTGGTATTTTGACGTTTGGGTTGCTTCTCTTGATTCTACAAAAGAAGTGAAGCAAGAACAAGAGTAACTCCCTTACTTTCTTGGATCATAGACTACAATATCTGACAATTGTCAACAAACTTACAATAATTCTGGGAAATGATCCGACCAACACTTATTCAAGCCTTTCTTGAAGGCTACCACAGTGGTATTTCTAATCGAGGCAGACGGAAGGTTGTTCCAACTATGAACTACATGATCAGCAAAGAATTTTGCCATAATTCCTAGCCTGGACCTATGATGATTAAGCTTAAGTGCATGCCTCCGCAGTTGGTCAGAGGTCGGAAGGCTTGATACCACTGAGGCCCTTCATAACTTTGAGCACATGTGCATAGTGGTTGCCAGCCCTCTTCAAATTCGGGGGACCCGCTCTTGTGGATGAGTTACACGAATTACTAGTCAAACTGTAGGATCAGGAAACTAACCCAACCGACTGGAGCTGCTCCGTCATAGTCCCAATTTTCAAGGGAGGCTCACCATCCGAATGCGGCAGCCATAGAGGAAACAGTATGATCTCCATCGCCCCAAATTGCTTGCCTCTGTCATCCTTCACAGACTGACTGGCACTCGTGAAAGCCAGATTCGTGAACAGCAAGCCGGGTTTCGTCGAGGTTGTGGCTGCATGGACCACATCTTCACCTTGCGTCAGTTGTTGGAGCATCGTCACACATATTGGCGGCTCACCGTAGTCGTGTTCCTCGACATCAAAGGTGCATTCGATTCGGTGGATAGACTTGTACTTTGGGACTGTCTACTCAGGAAAGGTGTACTTGAGAAATATGTAAATATTATCCGAGCATTATATGCGCGTAGCTCGAGCAGAGTGAGGGCTTACGGCAAGCTGTCGTCGCCCTTTAATATCTCCAGCGGTGTGAGACAAGGATGCCCGTTGTCACCTTTCCTCTTCAAATTCGCTATTGACGAAGTCATGGAGATCGCATTTACAGGACACGGCTTAGAATGTGTGGAGCTGCTCCCAGAAGAACGACTTCTTGACTTGGAGTATGCGGCGATATTGCCCTCATCTGTGACAGCTCCCAGACCTGCCAAGTTGCACTGAACAGATTAGCAGTAGCTGTCCGTCACTTCGGGCTTCACTTCGCACTTTCGAAGTGCAAAGCGTTCCTCCAAGATTGGTCTGGACCGCCTCTTGCGCTGACCGTTGGTGGAGATCAGCTAGTGGTCGTGCAAGAATTCATCTACCTGCGAAGTTGTATTAGCGCCCGTGGGATTGAAGATGAGATCACCAACCGTATAGCAAATGCTCGGGGAGCTTCTGCTAACCTTCGCCACTTATGGCGGCGACGCGACATCACTCTCCCCCTGAAGGGTAGAGTGTACAATACAGCGGTACGTTCGATCCTACTGGACGATTGTGAAACCTGGCCCCTTAAAGCAGCGGAACTGAAGAGACTAGTTACGTTCGAGCACGGATGCCTTCGCACTTTAGCTCACATCTGGTGGGAGCACCGTGTGAGCAACGAGCGTGTTCGACGCCTTGTTTACGGCACAGGAAAAGGAAATGAACCGCTCAGCACCGTCATTTCACGCACCACGGTCCGATGACTCTGCCACGTGTTGGACATGCCAACCCACCGACTCCCGCGACGTGCGTTGTTTGCTCGCTGGGAGTGTGGGTAGAAGAAGTGGAAGGGTGGTCAAGCGATGACTTGGTCGAGAGGAATGAAGGCCCTCACTTCGGAGCTTACCTCGGCTGGAGCTTAACGGCTCCCTGGTTGGGGTCCGAAAGACTATGAACACGTTTGGCTGGATACACTCATTGATATGACTAGGAGCCGACCTCAGTGGCGTTCGTGTTGTGAGTTTCTTTGTCCATCCCCATCCCTTTTAGCCTCCCCTCCAATCACAATCTCACTATTTAACCTTATATAATTTTGCATTGTATTTTTTGGATGCACAGTAGCCGGCAGTTAGCTTACCGGAACGATGCCCATCCGTTACCGGTAGCTCAGGGGGCTTGCACGAGTTGCACTTTTTTCTCATTTTTACTCTGTATTGCGGCACAGTAGCTGAGGTGTTTCCCACCTCTAGCTAACGTGTATGATGATGGTGATGATGATGAGTGAATGCCGTTGGGCAACTTACCCTGTAACTGTCTATATATTGGTAGTTCTATTAACAGATGAGGTCCACCAATATTATTGCAGTAGACAAGATCTTCAATTTCAGTGATAGACTGCAGAATTACCTCTTGCACGATAAGCTGTTACTTTGGTTTCCGGCCTTGGGTAGTTCTTTTCTCTGAGCCTATATGCTAACAGTTTCCATGCTTGTTTTGACAAACTGAGGTCTCTTACGAGATCGTTTATTTCTTCCTGTGAAACTGCTGAGGCGTCGGGTAACTTCCTTCCTATTAAATGCCGCAGACATCACCTGCCCATTTCTCATGCAGTTCTCCTATATTGGAAAATGAAAGGTCAAGCAATGAAGCAAGCGGTGGCATAGAAACTTCTGCGCTGTGGCACACAGGTCATCTAACCGTTTCCGGACTAGGGTGCTCCCATTTAGGATTCTTGTACCGACTGAAGCATTTCAAATTGACAGCACAGAAATAGAGATCACGATGATGGCTTGTCGATTCTCTCCACATCATGGTATGCCAAAACCCACGTTTTAAATAACTGATTCTTCTTCTTATTATTATTATGAATAAGCATAAAACAAATGAGCCATCCTGTGGCATATCCTATACCTCAAACTGGATGCAATTTGTTAAAACTGATTTTATTTTTGAAATCAACTCCGCCGAAATACTATAAACTTGTTGAACTATCCGCGACACCAAGAAAAGATATTTTCGTTGATCAATTTAATCAACTGGATATGTGGCAAATACGGGCAATATAGAATAGGGTATATTGTGCGGCAATGAACGTGTACGAGTTGAAATAGGTGTAGTCTAGGTGTGTGCACCGGATCGCTTTCTAAATCAGCTTTTATGAGGAAAACAATGAGTACACGGCCTACCTACCAGGTGTTTTAGATGCATCGATAAAGCACGTTAGTGAGACAACGAAGTGCAGCATAACGGAGCAGTAGAAATGAATAATTATCGTTCAAAGATGTTGACAAAATACACCACTGAGAAATAATCACTAATAAACTAAGCACATGCGGGAAATGCAAGGAAGAGAGAAGAAAATAGTGGTCGATGACAGGTTCAAGGTACAGAGGAGAAATTTGAATTGAAAATGAAACACACCAGAAGCTAAACGAACGAGTTATAAACACATGGGCACCTGTGAGATGACAAAGATGCACAAATTCAATGCTCTGACGAGTTGAATACCATAGCGAACGAGCACTACAAACATGCGTGTATTCAGCAGCGCGACAACGGGCAAAGTCGATCGGCAACAATACACATAGATAATGGGCAATATTACAGGGGGATGAAGGTGGTGACGTTGTATCGTCTAATTCATCGTGCATTCGTTTCGCAACGATTTGCAATGAGAAATAGAGCGGGCATTCAAAACAGCGGTTGGCTAAAACGAACTAGCAAAGCTTCGGTTGCGTTACAGGTGTAAAGTTGGAGAGTCCCACTACAAGAGCCAGGTTGAGATCCAAGGACTATACAGGATTACTTTACCGTCAAGCGACGGAAGGCCTCCGGCACTTCGACTTTCCAGTGACTCTCGCTGCTTCTGTGAAAATAGTGATGCAAGAGTGAGCAGTCTTCTCACTTTCAACCAGCAACCTCCGATTCCACTACACGAGATCGCGCTACTGCAGATTCCATTAAAATTACAGTAATTCTGAGAAAATATCTGGTAGAAACCAACCTAAAACTTTGTGAAGACTACTACAGCCTCGCAGTCCATTAACTCGTATGGAAATATGTTCCAGCGGCTAACGACGCGGTTTGTGAAAGATTTCACCCTTATGTCAAAGTATGTCCGCACAGGTGATTCGAAGCAACTAGCTAAGACATCTGTAGTCTTGATGTCACTGAGGCCCTTCATAATCGTGAACCTCTATATCGATGGCCTTTCAATCCTCACCGTTCCTAAGCTCCTTAGAACTCCTATACGAATTCCTACCTTAACATTCAATTAAACTGATTGTCCATTTCTGAATTTTTCTTGTACAAATGACGTCGCAGTAGTGTTACGTTGTCCAAGCCTGAACAGATGTGGACTAACTACCGCTTCACACAGTGGTAGGAAAACTTGTGGTTTAGTATTACACAACACCCTTTTGAGATGAAATAACTCTTGCCGGAGGAAAGATGATAAGAATAATCCACTATAAATGCGACGCTGTACTTTCATTGGTTTTATCGCGGTGAAATGTTTGGCTATCTGGAAAATGAATACGAAAGTGTTATTTCCATGTTTGCCAATCCTTGCCGCAGAACTATTAGAAGAAAACATGGAAACAAACGCGAACTGCGCTATCATGACAGGGCCAAGCCGTAGAACGATTAGAGGCTGACATGAAAATGAACTGGAGATGCGTTACCAGAGAAAATCCTGGATTATTCGTTTCCAGGCAGACAACACCCAATATCCAACTACTTCGTCAGTTACGGTCCCAGTGATCGAATGGACCAAGGTTCACTTCAGTGCGAATTGCGGTACACATTCACACAACGATTGCTTTAAAATGACCCCTACAATCAGCCAGTACTCGTTGTGACAAGCGTTGCCCATCGTGGCTCGGTGGCCTAGGGGTAGGGGTTACGGTTAACATACAGTATTGGCCAAATTATTAGAATTTTTTTCAATCAGCACATTTTTTTCATATTTCATCACATATCTCGTAAGAATCAAATGATGTAACTGTAAAATGGTTATATTTACCAACAATAACATATCGAATAGAAAATTATCAAGGTTACTATTTCGTAAATGATCCTTTGGCAATTTTCAAGGAGTTAACACGCAAATGCATGGAGTGATTGAGTTTTTTGCAAAGTTCAGTCATGATTTCACTGCGAGCCCAGGTCGCTACAATTTGTTTAATGAGCAGTTGCTTGTTTGTAATAATTTTTTTCTTCATCTCTGACTTTAGAATTGCCCATAAATTCTCTATTGGGTTCATGTCAGGGCTATTACCAGGCCATGGTAACACTTCTATACCACAACCCTCAAGAAAACGGGTGACTTCACGCCCCTTGTGACATGGAGCACTGTCATGCATGAAAATGAAGTCTCCTGTCCCTGTAAATCCTTTTTCCTTTGACCATTCACACAGCTGAGTCAGTTGGTGCTCCAGTAGTTCTTTGTACTGCTGCTGGTTCATGTTACCCTGGACGATGGAGAGCCGACCAGTTCCGTAGATGCTCATAGAACTCCATATCATGACCTGAGTGGGATGTTTGACTCGTTGAATGATGCAGTCTTCCCTCATCTGTTCGCCAGGTAATCGGCAGACATATAGAGGTTGCTGGTCAGAGCACCGGATGAGGCACTCATCGCTGAAAACCACCTAAAATGAAACACAGAAACACGCAGAGAACACAGCAAAAGTAATGTAGACACAATTTTTCTGAAAAATCCTTTTGAAAAGAAAACTTCGCTTCTTACCCGCTCCCAGTCTTCTTTGGACCATTTTCGAAGCGGTTTGGCGTTTTTCTTTCATTTGTTTGGTCAACTTTTGCTTTTTCAGAGGCCTGCAAGCTCGAAGTCCAGAATCCAGATGTCGTCTTCTTACAGTTCTCAAACTAACTGCAACACCATGCTGTTCCAACATCCCCCGTAGCTGTCTGTTAGATGCCTTGCGATTCTTTAGGCATTCCTTAGTAGAAGTGAGTCGTCTCTAGCTGTTGTTTCTCTTCTGCGACCACATTTACCGGAACGCTTAGGGGACAGGGGTAAATACTTTTGCAATTTCTTTTGAAGTGCACATTCAGACGCTGGTCTGACACCAATCTTGGTGGCAATTTCTGCACCTATAACATCTTCTTTCAACAAAATTCCAATTTGTGCAGCTTTCGAGGGGTTAGCTCACGTAATTTACCCATCAATATGCCAACACCATCTAAAAGCTGGCGATCAATACAGTTGTGTCGTTACTTGAGAAGACACCTTGAAAAATAACAATAAAAGTAATTAAACATACCTATAAATTGATACAAAACCAGACAAATGTAATCCTGAAATGTAGACTACAGCTGTAAATAACGAGGTATGATAAAAATGTAACCGTCCGTTTACATAACTACTGTACACGTCACACCAGCCAATTTGTCATCATTTACAAAAGTTCTCACATACTATGCACTTGCGTGTTAACTCCTTGAAAATTGCCAAAGTATCATTTACGAAATAGAAACCTTGATGATTTTCTATACGATATATGTTATTCTTAGTAAATATAACCATTTTACAGTTACATCATTTGATTTTTACGAGATATGTGATGAAGGATGAAAAACGTTGCTGATTGAAAAATTTTTTAATAATTTGACGAGCGCTGTACCAAGGGCTTCGGGCTCGATGCCTGCTATCCCCATCTGATGAGCGCAAACATGATCGAAGCCGGTATGGAAGTACGATGTTTTCTGGCGGACAACACCCAATGACCAGCATATCCCCGTTTTTTCTCTTTCTGTCACGATTTCCGCTACGATTGTACCACCAGGAATGCTCGGGCTAGTGGCATGATAGAGCATAAGCGACTGACCTTTAACCGAAGCGAACTGGTGAATGCCACAGTGAGTCAGGAGGCAGATTTACGAAATTCACGAAAACCTAAGTTGATGGGAGAAAAAGAAAACGTAAAGAAACCTGTATGGCAGTATAATGCGCAGTGATCGGATTGGACGTAGCACTAAGTCCGGGGACCTGAAAATTGAGAGGCAATGTGGGCCCTCGGATTGAAAGTTAGCACAGTTACACACAGCACAGCACCCGAGCTGGGAGATGGAGCACACGACCTACATCAGGAACGGTCTAGGGGTAAAGGGTTTTAAAAGCTTGCGAAGAGGTAGGTGTACAATCAAGCAGCAAAGTAAACCTCTAAGAAAACAGCAATTAGTGACCTGAATACGAATATGAAGATGAGAAGGACATAGAGAAAATAGCTATAAGAGTTGGAGAGTACTGTAGCGTAGAACAGTCCTGGTAGCCGATGTGTTAAAATGACGTAGTATGAGGTTAAAACGGCTATCGCGCAGCAAATCCGGCAAACCCAGTAGGTCGTGATCGAACTCAGTGAGAAAGTGGAAAGAACACGTCACAAACGTGGTGCAGCGCAGTCAACAACGCAGGTCCGCCATGTTTCAATACTTCAGGCGGGATTCCGTCGGCTCCGGCACACTTACCGTTTCGCAGCTGAGCAAGTGCTCTCTGCGTCTCATCCAGTGTCAGGGTGTCTGCCAGACTCGCTTTCACATCGTGCTGCTTCAGGCAGTTCAATGTACGCCAGTTGTTCTCTGAACGGTTGTTCAAGACAGTCGAAGTGTTTTTTCCAGATCTGCATCATGTCTGCAGTCTGTGTGCAGGTAGCGCTTGAACTACCATCCATCAACATCCTCAACGGCTAACATCTCGGTTCATACACCACCTTCAAGGAGTCAAAGAATTCCTTGTGTTGGCGGCGTTCGGCGTAGCATTCAATCTGCTTCGCCTTCTCCGTCCACCACGCATTTTTATGCGACGGAGCTCTCGGGTCAGTCGCCGTCGAAGTTTGCGAAACCGACTACTCTAACCCAAGTCAAGGACGTCTGCGACATGTGCAGCAAATGCTGCATTCTTCTCCGATACCAATGCGCCAACTGTCGAATTGTTCTCATCAAACCAAACAGGCCGCTTACAGTTTGCGCACCCGATGGTCTCCTCGGCAGCAGCTGTCACCTGATCGCGAATGTGATGCCACAGGTCGCCCACTGTTGCTATACAGTCCACATCACACAGGCGTGCAGCCAGCGCCTTCTCCAGCTCAGTACGTTTCGCCACAGTACGGAGGGAGAGAATGTTAAATTTACGCCGATTCACAGCAGGAGTACAATACATATATTTAAGAAAATGTATGTACAGTTTGGTCCGCATCAACTTGTGATCAATGTCACACTCAGCTCCACGCAGTACACGTGTCATGCTCACTTCACGCATATCACGCTGACGTACGATGACATAGTCGAGCAGGTGAGCGTAACCACTCCGTGGGTGCGTCCAAGTTGCTATATCACTCGCACTCGTTGCAAACCGAGTGTTCGTGATCGTCAGGCCGTGAGTGGCACACAGTGAGAGCAGCCTGTCACCGTTCTCATTCGCTGAACCAATGCCATGCGCACCGATAACATCTGTCCACGCTGATGCATCATGCCCAACGCGCGCGTTGAAACCACCCAGCAGAAATAGTCGATCGCTCCTCGGCACAGACCGTATCACGGAGGATAGCTGTGTGTGGAATGGATCACGCGTGTCATCGGGATAACACATGGTCGGACCGTACGTGATTATAAAAGTAGCAAACGTACCTTTTAATGTTTTCTGAAATCATGACTTCCCTATCGTTTCTAAATATGTTCCAATATATTGAGTAGCAAACTTACCTCTTCGGAGTCGTAGGCTAACAGTCATCATTCGCGCGCTGATGCCCGTTGGTTCAACCACCGGCAGGCAATGGAGGCGATCGGATATTGCAAATCCGACCCATGATCACGTGCTGCTGCGACGGCGTTGCCCACTCAGTAGAATGTGTAGCCAGCACCTGCTTCATGCAACTTACCTTGCTCAGCGAGCCGGGTTTTACTGAGCGCTGCAATGTCAATATGGTTGCGCGCCATTTCCATCGCGACCAGTGCAGTGTGTCGCTCGGGGCGCTCGCTGGACTTCCGGTCCAATAGTGTGCGCACGTTCCAACACCCGATGCTGAGTGCTTTGCGCGCAGGCATACGATTGCATTGGTGGGCAATCGCACGCGAGATATATATATATATATACATATATACGTTTACAATATATATATATATATATATATATATATGCCCCATGCTGAGGCATCTGTTGCATTCACGATGCTTCTTCACCGCAGTTGGGCTAAACTAACTTAAACTAGGTCTTTTTAATGTGGATGTGGTTTGTTCTGCGTATTTGATAATCTTCTTCCAACTTGCACACGTCGCTCATGCAAATTGTGGTAAACTTGCGTAATTTTATCGCGTAGTATATTTTAAATAACTTTCGGACATTTTGTACTTACCGCGTATTCATCTGAAATGAATTTCTTCCATATGCTCATTTTACGAGTATTTATATCGTCAAATGCGTTTACTTTATTCGATATCGGCATTTCGAAAGATTGGCTGTTGCTTGATATCCCCGGTGTGGCTGCGCTTGATGTGCATGTTGACAAGGTGCGTACCTGTCTATTACCTGCTACATCGTCCAGACTGGCTCCAGGAGACGGTTGCTCGTTGCTGGAGGGGACGGGGTACACCGTCCTATTGACGGTGCTCGGATCAAAGAGTGGTTCCATGCACTCAGTGTGGAGCGTACTACGGTCCCGCCACCGCCTTGTGTGCACTTGATTCCCAAATACAGCGTGCTTGTGTTTGCCTGCGAAGGAGTGTGGGCCGGCTCCGTTGATGAAACGTGGCTCCTATCCACATGCCTCCCGGTCTTATTCCTTCGGGATTACACTGGATATGGGGTGTGTGGATGGAGCTGTGGGTGGTGCAGCGCAAGCCACCCATAGTTGCATACCGGTTATCGTTTATGGTACTGAGGAGATAACACGAAATGCATGAATCTAACAGACTTCGTCTTCTTACCGTTCATTTCAAATTTCCGAAGGTAACTAGCTGCTTTTAATTTACATTTATTAGTCGGTCGCCAGAATGTACCTGTACTCAGTGAATTTTTCAAATGGGCTGCTGATAGAATAGCTTCTAATTTGTCCAACTAATTAATGGTTCTCCGGATTGTACCGAATTTAACTGACTCTTAAAGCACATGCTAGTTGCTTTAACCTGAAAAGCCGTTAAATGTCATACGTGATGATGAGCAAGGGAGCCGATGTCTAAGAAATCTCGCAGGATAATCACATGAAAGCTACAGAAACAAAATAAACATATTACCGAAATAATGAACAGCAATGAAGCAGTGAGTTAATGATATGCAATTCGTTTTGATGGACAACGGGACTATGACTCGTGTGGTGGCTGAAGTCCAGTAGGCTTGTGGCGCACATGTATCATCTTACACTCTTCGGCGCGGAACCGAAGCGGATTACTTTTTGACCTTACAAAAGTATGGTCTAATTCTCCTTATGGCAGATCGTGATCCTCCTGACTATCGATCTCCCGTCATATCTCAATGTTATCGGCACAAAGCAAGCAGGTTGACTCGATGAGTTAGTTGATGAAAACCAAGAATAAGTGTGGCCCCAACAGTGGTCCTTGGGGAACACCACATTCCACTTCTGTAGCATTGGACATTGAGCCCCGACCCCGACCGCGCACCTACAGCCGCCGCTGAAGTTTCCGATCCACCCAAGGACAGGGCTTCCAATACTGTAGGTTCGAAAATTTTGGAGAAGGATGCGGTGATCTAAGTGGTCGCAGCTAGCTGGATGACAACGGTTCCGGCCCCGCTATCCGCGATTCCGGTTCAGTTGCAATGAGCATTCAATAAGTTGGTGGTACATGACTGGTGTTGACGGAAACTGTGTTTCTCCGGTGCAGTGATGTAGCGCTTCTTTGCATTAAATGTAACTAGTAAAGACGGATGTTCAGTATCTCAGAATATGCTTGGAACCGACTGGGATCTCATATTTTCTGAAGGTTTTGAATACAAATCGGTTTTTGTAAGCTTTTATTATAGCAACGTTTCGTTCTTGACGCAAGAGCTTCTCTAGGCCAGGTCAAGCTCTTGCGTCAAGAGCGAAACGTTGCCATAATAAAACCCACAAAAACCGATTTGTATTCAAAACCTCCTGAAATCAAAAGACGGATGTTCGTGATAAGTGAACGACTGCATACGGGAAAATATGCATGTATTTTTACATGACAAGGGCATGCGCAGCGTTCCGCTAGTCAAATTTGTATAGTATAGCCGGAGCTGTAAGTTAGACTGATATGTGATAAATCCTAGAAATTGGTCATTTAAAAGAACAATTGAGGATCTCGATACTCAACGGAAAAGTTAACGCGATAGATTGCTGGTTACATCTTAATGGCCATTCAATTGCGCTGTCACACCAGAATACACATTTCCCTATCAAGCCTCCAGCTGGGAGATCCCATCAACAACACCAACATTAGCTGGTGCTATTCAGAGCCTACGAATCTAGATCTATAGGTTCATGGAATCCCTGCGTCTTTACTGATCGTTAATAGGGCCAGAGTGGTATAGATAGTAGACTAAGATAGGCATTCACTAGACAGGATAACGGACAACAGGGCACAGATGTGGACACTATGTGACCCACGTTTTGCCAGCCAAGTTTGTTAAGTTGTCTTTCCGTACTACAATCTAATACAATAATTCCACCAAACATTATTGGTCGTATTCGTCTCTGCATTTAGATTGAATCGGATCACTGTAGGAGAAAGTCCAGCGCTGGCTTAAACGTGACGGACCGCCGGGAATCGGAAACCAAAGGGCTACTGTTGCCTGCGCAGATCGCCAAGCAGCCGCGCAAACCCGGAGCTCGAGGTGAGAAAGAAATGTAAGACATGCTTTGGGTAACTTTTTCTTTGACTACAGCTTGCTGTAAACACTTTTAATGGCGCCATTAGTGTTTTTTGGAAACTGTAATATGAGGATAGCATATTTCTTCCACTGCTTTGGTAAATCCCGTTCGATGGGAACACAGCGGCCAACCGCATAACGCACTCGTTTATACATATTGAGACCGCAGCGAAGTATCGTTTTCTATTCGAGTATGTAATTACTGTTGTCCGGACGAAGCTGGTTGCTGTTAGTTAAATGGACAAGCGAAGCGATCTCTACACGTGGAGTAATCATGTAAAATTGCATACCAGTGGTGCAAAACGACGCCGACGGATAAAGTCGGAGTTGTGGTCACCAACCGTCCCCAGTTCGCTGCTTAGCCACCAAATATTTACTGGTCAGTTGTGTTGGCTCACAGTCCTCCGTCATTCAGTTAACAAAACGTCCTTCGGATCGTCTCACGTCTCGTGCTCAAAATGCCGGTCCGATATATCATGTGAACGTCGCAGCTGTTACTTGAAGCAACCGATGAGGTTGTAGAAGATTTACTTGTGCTCGGGTGTGACCGGCGTTTAATCGCGCCCACGTGACAGCCTATAGTGAGCACATACCAAATTCGAGCTCTATAATATTCCATCCACTTCCGTCTGGAGGTCAACTTTTCCGGATATTGTGCATAATTGGTAGCATGGTTAGACGAAAGTGTAGTCAGTGGGGAGAATAAGAGGTCACAATACCATCAACTAAAAGAATTAAGTTCAAATGTAAAATGTTAGGTTCTTTGAAATGTAACCAGTGTACGTGCCCTGTGCTAGCCATTGGGACAAGCGTGTTCATGATCATTCTGCAACATGTGCTTGACACTGTGGCAAATGAGCCTCTAGTGCTACGTGTTCGCGACTGTGTTGGGCGAAGCACTGCGTATATGTGCCCGCACTAGATGCGAGATACCCACTTCATGACACAGTCAGCACTTCCCGAGTCACGAACTCCGGTGACACAGGCTAACTGGAATGGTTTCGAGGCGTCATCTCATGGTATGACCCAGCCGGATGCAGTGGCGTGAGTTCAAGTAAGCCACACAGTATGCTAATCAAATTGGTGTCAGAAAAGTAATCAATTTATAATGTGAACCAGATACAAGCTGACACATTCAAACTTACCAGTCGGCCTGACCGAGTACCGAGAACACCTGGCTCAAAGGTGTCGTCGTGGTATAGAGTAACATTAAAATATCCAACCCTCAGCTTATCTGGATATGTTGTCCTTTATATTTGGTAGCAAACAATCGACGGTACCAGAAATATCGCCCTCTGTCACATGTCGCCCGGGGCAAACCGTCCCTGGTCCCCTTGTTATATCTCTGGTCCTCAGTATACAGTGTTAACAAAATTACAATTCACTGATGATGGGGATTGAGTCGGAAACATCCACGCACTAGGCTGCAGCATTCCTCGACCAAGTGAATCAGCAGCACAATTATTATGCATATTCTAACCAGCTTACGCTGTAATTCAACCACAGATATTCCGAACCGCTTTCAATTTTTAACCGACAGGGCGCACGCCGGATTACCAAGCACTGTGCCTAATCCCGTCAGCCAATAGGCCAACCGGGAGATGTTGCGTGGCACGCCGTGTTGTGGCCGATTCATGACGATGTCCCTACTCACGTTTCATTAGCTGACTGAAACAGCGATTATCTCCTTGGTTGCATAAAATACGGACGGTTAAAACTGATTATTCTGTGTGCTGAGATGTTTAACTTCCGGTTGAATACTAATACACATACTGTTGCTTTCTTGCTACAACATTTTGCGTCGCGGATCAAAGGATGAGCACTTTCAGTTACCCCCCATATCCCTTTTGGACTGATTGCGGTAGTAGACCAACATCGGACGCCTGTCTCCATTAGAAAAATGCTTCCGAAACGATTTAAATTTTATCAGCGACTTCCGTTCTACTCTTAGTGAAGAAGACAGATCGAAGCTGCTCGACATTTACTCGGGCATGAGGGGCAGTGGCAGTTTGATGACTTGGGCCTTTAAAAATGCAAACCCGTGAGAGACACTTTCAGTATTCTCGATCGTACCTGTGGTCACCAAATGAATGAATGCATCAGGAAACAGTTGAACCCCTAAACGGGTTCTTTGCTCGGTTGAGTCGTGTATTATGACCGTGTGATTATTCGTTCATTTTCAAGAAAATATCGGAGGCTGTATGCTCACTCAGAAATTGCTTTCTGGAATTACTGACAAATATTCCCGCACAAGCACCCGAAACCCCTGCAGAATGGCTGTGGAAAGCGAGGTCCAATTCCTCCCCGCAATGCAGCAGCCTTCAGCCACTCCAAGACGCGGCCCAACTGCGATGACAATGATCTTTTACAAACTATCGCCTCGTCGTGGTAGCAACCCCCTAACTTGATGACCCATAGCATTGGCTGTGATTTGCCCTTTGTTGGTCGTAAAAGAACTTTCGGAGGACCACTTGCCTTTTTTCCTCTTCGCCTCAGTGGGAGTCGGTCGGTCACGTGATTTCGTGTGCGTCGTTAGCCGGACAGCCTTCGCGTCTAAGTCACTAGCGCGCGTTTACCGTAACCCCTTCTCGTGTGCATCCGTTCCGAGGGCTCAGCGTCTACCCGAATACGTGCGGCTAGGATCGTTCTCACGCTCGCTCAATTTCCGTCTCATCAGCGCGTACCCCGGGCTAAGCTAACGCCGTCAGGTCAACGCAAATCCGTTCGATTGGCCAGCGTTCCAATCCGTTACCGTAGACGCACTCCAATCATGCCAGTGACAATCTTATCAGGCGTCTACGCAATCATAACAGAGGCGTTTCCATCAATTATAACGGTATGGTTGATGCGCTGTTGAAGGAAATGGTGTGCACATTAACGTGGGATCGAGCCCGTCAATTAGCCAGAAAGAAAACTGAAATTTCACTGCAATCGAAACAATTCTGTCCGACCGATTCAGATGAGATGGCAAAGAAGCAAACTTTCCGACAATTACTAGCGGACAAACCATATTGCTATCGCAGTGGAAGTACATCTCGCAAAATTAATTTTGCCACTTGTCCCGCCCGCATCCAGCCTCAAGTGCTAAAACTATGGCAAAGTTGGGCACTAAGTCCGATGTTATCGGTCGCAGGCCATTGCACTCACCAACAGCAATGCCACAGCTGAAGGCCATGTTGCTAATCCATATCAGGAAAATATTTATTCCATCATCGCTAATGCCAACACTACAAGTGGTCTAACAATATCCGTTATCAAACTAAAGTTTCCCTCCACCGGTATTTTTATTGTTATTATTTAACATTAAAGGCGTTGTTCCACTTGAAATGAATCTAGATTCTGCTCTTTTAGTTACTATTGTACCGTTTCAATTATACGAACGCTACCTAGAAGGACAACGCTATCAATCGATTTACCTGGTGTGCTTTGTTGTTTGGTACTGCTCCTGGTTGGTAGAGCATCATGTTTGACGACCGATGGTCAATGGGACTTTATCCTGTCCGTTGGTGCATGCTGCTTTCTTGGATGATGATCTTGGGATCAGTCGAGATGTTTGGGTGTAGTATTCCACATAGAGAAGTTACCAGATCGAGTTTGTTCTTGTGTCTGTTAGTTTGCTTCCTGTTGCAGAACATTTTTACCAAACGAATCATTTTTCTTCCAATTTCTCCGCTGACGCATTGATGCCTTGTTGCATACTGTGCCTTTGCAGCTCTTCACCTTTCTTCTCATTGTATTGTTTGCCCAAGTTATGGTAGCTTTGTCAGGCGAACTTAGGCACCTGGATCATATTTTCCTAACCGAACTGAAAAGAAATAAGCAGACTTGGCTAATCTGAAATAGAGGCGTCTCCTAACCCCTAAAAGCGATTCCTCTCTGGAACGAAGTATTGGCTAAAAGACCAGCGAATAACATGAGTGGAACAGTTGCAGTCGAGCGGGAGTAGTAACAGCCTAATCCCATGGGGTGTGTCTACAAGTGTGCACCCGTAGTGGTCAGCAGTCCGTACTCTATTCGCTGACAATCCTCCCTCGGTTTTCTCGATCCCAGTGATGTTGGCTAATGTATCACTGCAGATGGAAATATTGTCTACAGCTAACCACAGGAGATGTGGATACATATGCAGTTTCCATTTCCCCTGCCGTTGTGACTGGGAAGCTACTAAAGCGACATAATGCTACCAGGACCAGGTACAAAGTGTCCGGGTGCATGTGAAGCAGACTACATGGTAGCACCTGTATTTCCGTAACCTACAAATAATCTACAGTAAGAGGGTAGCGGATCGCTATGTATACCTCGGAACCATACCATTTCCAACTCAACTGAATCCATAACGGACTCAAGACCTTAAGCAAATCTTGTTCCTCCACGCGAATATGCAACTCAGACCATAAGCAGATCAAGTTGCATCCAATGTGGCGTAACGCACAAATGAACACCCATCATCTTGACCAATTGCAAATTAGTGCACAAGTACTCAGAACACCTGCATTGGTTGGTGCAACGGTTAGGTCCATGTGCACTTTTGGTTTTGCGCTCAACGAACACACAACGTTATGCGCGCGCGGACGCCAGAAAACAACATGTGAACTCAGTCACTGTAGGATGCGGTGCGGACTAGCACGCAACATCCATGGCTGGTTGAGGAAGTACTTTACCTCAGACAATTATGCGACTTCAAGACACACAATACAGAACTGGGGGGCCGGATATTCCATCCGCCTTCATAGTGCTCACTGTTGCGCGCATCCGACGAAAAGTGACATGCGCTGCACAATGACACTCAGTATGGATTGCCTTCACTGAAGCTAGCTATCAGAAATGTCCGGCAACCTCACGTGGTGTGACCTAGGCTTAGCGGCGTCTTAGTGTGATCGGATGTGGGTAATGGTGCTTAGGTGAAATAATCAATGCGTGCGGTGTTTCACTACGCGCTATCATGGAACAATGTGTTAGGTGTCGGTGGGGGTGGCCGAATTACCTGTTAATTGCAGTTGATCGGCCTTAATGATGAGGTTAACGTCAGCATCTGCACAGCAATGCATGATGTACTGCAGTGATCTTTGCGGAAGGGTACCGCGTTAATTGTGATAAGTATACGGGGGTGGTAACAGCTTACATTTGCTGGTCTATATGCAGTCGTTAGCATATTGCAGCCGTTGACAGGGTGAAGGAATACGTTTGTAAAGAACCGTCATGAGTTCGTATGAAACGAAGCTGAAACGATGATCTATGTTAATGTCAGCGCACTCCTCACCAAGGTGCCAAAATGCAACGCACTGGATATGGTGAAACGCTGTTTTACTGAAGAGAGTAACCTGGGGACTGGCCGAAGCTTAAGGTGGTTGAAATAACCGAGGGAAGACATTGCGTCATATGTTGTTCTAGCTTGGGTTTCAGCCGGAAGTAGGCATTCAAGAAGATGGTGTTAACATTAGATCATCAATGTCCACCACTATACATAGTATTGACAGACTCCAGTAAGTGGCCAAAAGTTGTTGGTATCAAGTGGATGACACATTTTGAACGTAAAGGTGGATAAGAAAAGTTAGTTTGGGAGGAACCTGAAATCGCTCATCATGGAGTGGCATGTCGTCATTCCTTGACTGCTCCGTTTGCAACAATGGTTAGCTTCCAAACCGATATTCCGTCAACTGGCGGACGCAGATGGTATGGATGCTGAGTGTCATAAACGGGACGATAACGAAACGCGCTACCGATCCAGACTGCTGTTCAAGCCTGATAGACATTCGCGATCTAATTCGAATATTCCCGAAAGCTTCAGCAGCCATAGTACGGTTCAAGCGGCCTAGTTGAGTCTGTGGCTCGCAGTAAGTACACCAAAGTTCACTTGAACGGGCAACAAGTACGTCTTCAGCAGGGCACAGCCTCGGACATCACAGTTATCTCCCACAGAACTTGGCAGTATATTGGTGCCCGCTGTTTTAGCGCCTGCTGCAATTTACATTCATGTGTGTGATGCCACGCATCGCTGCCTGCATATGATTGGATGAGCGCCATCAATGGATCAATTTCAATGTCAGTAGGCCTGTACTTATTTGACACACTTTTGTGAATAGAGTGTCCAGAGCGTGTCTGCCCCTTGTTCTGCTTTCTTCCGTGGGCTTGATCCATGGTGATTCAGAACTGTGCTTGCGCAGGGGCCTAGTGTGCGCATTGGGACACAACGTTGGCGTCGCGGCTGCGAACTGCTGCAATGGGATTCCATCTTCCACTTCCGAACGCATTCTGGTGTGATACAAGTGTCAAATCTACTGAGAGCGACTGTGCTCAATGGAAAATATCTTTTACAAATTACTTGAACTTACTGCCGTCAGCTGCTACTTACAATGAGACCCAGATGTTGAAACACCTCCGTCACCCATTAGGAAATGAGGGCCAGCGTTGCTTTGCTGCACTGGAACTACAAAAGTTGGACACGCTCACAAAGGCGTTAGGAAGTGCTAGATGGATCTTGGGGCGCTCGACCTAATGTCTTTGCTGAATGTTACAAATTCTGCCGTTTGAGACAAGAGGACTCAGAGGCCCTAGAACACTTTGTTTTCCACTTGATCCGTGCGGTAAAAACATGCGATTACTCCAGCGTTCCAAAGGATAGAGTTGAAGGGATTATGCTGACACAAAAATTAATATCCGGAATCACGGATCGTCGCATAGGAGAAATACCATTTCTAAAAGACCGCTGGAAAATTTCCTGGAATAAAGCTATAGTGATCGCTAGGCTCAAAACAACTACTCTTTAACAGTCACATCTGTACAGCACCAAAAGTTCCTCGAAATCAGCAAGCTTCGCAGCACGAATTATACCCCATCTCCGAATGTGACTGTATTGCGCTTTCAATGTGGAAGTTCTCCACACAAAGCTGATTGTCAAATGTGTACAGTAGATTGCAAAAACTGTGGTAAGCAGGGCCATTTCGTCCAGTGTTATCGTTCCCGCCGCGTAGCACTAGTTGAACAACCATCGACTGAGCCTCCTGCGTCTGCTGCGGAAAATATTTTTGCGGTCAGAAAACTTCATCAACCAGACAGTTGGCAAACATTCTTGATGGAGCCGAAGTTCGCTTCCTTGACATTCGTACAGTTATGCTCCATGGCTCCCACAACACTGTGCCAGTTGCGATGGAATTAGATTTTGCATCGCCGATAACAATCATTCCATCTGGCCTTTATAACAATTACATGACATTTCATTGCATCCCATTTCGTACAACTTTGACTCTCACACCAATGCCCCTGTGTGCATCCGTGGCTATCTAGTGACCAAACTTAGTCTACAGTGGCTCGTATCCAACGTAGCTGTGTGCGTGGCATCTGAAGACAACCCAGCTTTGCTGGAGCGAAATGCGATGGTCGATTTTAACATAAAGCCATCTGTTGATCGAATGGGCATCATGACACTCAGTGCATCAGTGCTTTAAGGTTTAAATCCCAAATTATTTACTGAGCCGATTGACTGAATTTCATTTGCCGCTCATCGCATATGCCTTAAACAGGACGCCAACTCGTTTTCTATATCGCAGCCACGTCCTGTTCCGTTGGCGAAACGGGCGATGGTAGACAAAGCCATACAGAAGATAGTATCCAACGATCTGGTCGAGTCAATCAACTGTTCCGAATGGGTGCATTCCATAGTCACGGTCCTAAAGAAGGACGGTACTGTGCGCATGTGCAATGACTTGAAGGCGGTGAATATTCAGATCGTCGTCGAAAAGTTTGTTCCTTCCACAGTTGATAAGTTGCTAGTCACGATAACTGGCGCACGATTTTTCTCAAAATTAGACCTGAAGAAGGCTTTTTCACATGCAGTTAACGCCAGCATCGAGACAACTAACGGCTATTCTGACATCGAGCGGTTTGTTCCAGTATAAAGTCTTGCCAATGGGCTCAGCACTGCTCCTGTACCTTGGCAGAAGTTTAGAAATGACACACTAGCAGATCTACCGGGACATGCGGCTTACATGGATGATATTTGCGTTTTCGGGCCTTCAAGAGAAGAGCACGACTCAATGCTCCGTGCTGTATTATACCGGTTTGAGAGCCTAGATCTTCGGCTTAATCTAGAAAAGCGTGCATTTTGTGCTACTGAAGTCGAATTTCTTATCATCGGGTGGAATCCTACAATGCGCCGCTAATACTCGGGCTATCACAGAAGCCCCTATACCTAAGAATGCATCTGAAATAAGGTATTTTCTTGACCTATGCTCGTACAACTCACACTATTTGCCCGATTTCGCTACCCTAGCGGAGCCCTTGAGAATGCTGACAAAGGAAAATGCCATCTTCGACTGGGACTTTGAACAGCAGTCTGCCTTTGAAGAAATTAAAATACGCCTCTTCTTTACACCAATGATGGCCACTTTCGATGAAAACTGCCCTACGTTCATCTCGATAGATGCGTCAAACATCGGTTTACGAGCGGTCTTGTCGCAGATGCAGAACGGAGAGGAAAAAGTGATTGCATACGCCTCTAGAAAATCATCCCCCACATAGCTTTCATACTCCGCCGGTGAAAGGGAGGCCCTCGCCTGTGTCTGCGCCTGTTAAAAATATCACTTATTCTTGTTTGGACGGAGGTTTACATTGCGTACAGATCATGCTGCTCTAAGTACCATCCGCAGTCGAGGAACCAATGGTCACAAGCCACTACGGATTAACCGCTGGTATGCACGTTTACGGAACTATGATTTTCAAAACAAGTTCCGCCCCAGCTCCGAAAACCATGTGGCAGATAGCTTGTCTTCCATTGAACAATTCCGATAAGAATGATGACGACGAAGAAAATGTCATGGTTTCCGTTTTACATTCAAGTGAGCTTTCCGCCGTAACTAAGTGAGAGCTTGAAGAAGCTAACCAGTGACCCAAATGTACAAGCCGTTTTCCGCTATCTCTCTCAAGGCTGGCCTCGCTATACGAAGGTCAGTGGTGAACTAGGGGCGTTTTATGTTTTACAACACGAGTTAGCGGTCATGAATGGTTGCCTTATGCGGGGATCGAGATTCGTGGTTCCACAGAGACTAAGGTCAAAATTTATCCGATGTGCACACGAGGGACATCTGGGTGTCGTACGAACGAAGCGCCGACTGCAAGAACACTTTTGGTGGCCGAAAATGACTAAGATGGCATAGACGTGTGTCCTTTCTTGCGATGCGTGTCAGAACGCCGACAAGAACACTAAGCCGATCGATGCACCCATCAAACCTATCATTTATCCAATGAAACTTTGGTCGGAGGTGGCGAATGATATAATGGGACCATTCCATTCAGCACCGCATCACCAGAGAAACTGCTTAGTGGCCACGTGCTTTTACTGTAAGTGATCTGTGATCCACCTTTGTGGCGATATGAACACTTCAACCGTTATAAGGTGGCTGGAGCATCTGTTTGCTATATTTGGGCTTTTCGAAGAAATTGTGAAGGACAACCTTGTGCCGAGCGGTCGCAAAAAACTGTCCTCCTGCGCTATTCGCCTCCAAATCTTTGAATTTATTCTCACAGAGACCTACGTGCCATCGTTCGATTTGGCTCCGCGAGCTCCTCCTACCACTATTCATCTATTGGATCTATCATTCACGGATCACCAGCAAACTGTGCTCTTGCAACCTCGAAGTCAACCGTATTTGAACCTTATCGAAGGTTTTATTTTTCCTCGCGTCGTATAAGAACTCTTGTGATCTTATTTTAAAGATCTTTTTGAGAGTCACCCGATCAGCTTACTACCATTCCTTCAAGTCACTCTACAATGCGATAGTCGTCAATTCGATCCGCCCTTGGAACTGCCACTGTCGTCAGTAGACAGTATTTTCGAAGTCACCTAGCTTCGCCTCAGTCGTACGTCGCATCACTGCGTACCCTCTACCGTCTGGATCGATAGCACGCACCTCGCCTATCTAACCTAAAGAGCGCGTGACCCATCTGGCCGCGACACGCCTGGAGCCGCTGATCTCAAACTAGCGCCGATCGCCACGCAACGGTGTGTCAGTATCTCTATCCTCTTTCTACCCCTTTTCTACCCCTACTGAGAACATGTCTCGTATGAAGAGCAAATGCGAATCATGTGCTTAAGTGGTAAAAAGTGGTCTGGTGTGTACCATGTGTTTGAAATCCTATCACACTGCCTGTCTTGGGAAGGAGTCGACGAAACTAAACACCGCAGAGGCGTTTTGGTTCTGCCAAGTATGCAAATCTATTCCATTTGTTAGCTGTCTATCTGTGCTACTGAAGAGGTGTGAAAGACTAACCGAAGCGGTCGAGCAACTGGTGAGCGCCAAAGTTATTTCCATGGGAGGAAACGGGCCTGCACTTGTGCGTGAAAATAACACCCCGAATTCCCTAGTCAGGCCGAAGAAGCGAGCCAGGCGTCCCAACCGAACCCCAACGACTCAGCCTCCAGCAGTATCAACTCCATTCTCTCTCCATCCTATAAGTAAAAGCAGTGCCTGCAGCGCGCCTGCCTCAACTTCTGAACTGTGTGCTGCACCTAGTAGTCTGTTCACTACACTCGAGACAGTAAGCTACGGTCAACCAGCATTAGTGAACAACCCGGCAACGTACGCATCGGTTGCCGCCAAGCTAACACCGGAAAGAGCACCGGTAACCTTTGTGCCCGGACTAGAAAAAACGAAACTGCCGCAGCACGGATGACACACACCATTGCCGTTCACAAATTCACCAAAAACACCGGATACTCAGCCTTCAAATCCAAAACCAGTAGCCACCAGGCGCAACCATGGTGCCCTAAACATTGTATGCACAAATGTCCCCGAATCCAAATCTAATACAATTAAGGGTAAGTTGACGGACGATCGAAATCAGTGGGGTTCCATCTGTACGTCGATCGGTGTCCATGCTAATCCCATGAAATTAAGAAGAATCTCGCACCACCCAAACGCGTTGCACTACGGCGAACCCCGGTTACTTCGGGTAACACTAAACTCGGCGGACGAGACTGAGGCCGTTCTGCTGTCTGCGAATCGTCTCCGCAACGACTCAAGTGGAGTGCGCATACTACCCGAAATCCCGTGGAAAGAACGTTCAGGGGATCCCGCTAACAAAGATAGGTACAGAAGAAGTCAAGATAAGAAAACAGTGATTGCTCACGGTGTTCCTGAGCTTACTGACTCCTCTTCCGACGATGCTCAGATGCACGACCGCGAGCAATGGCACTACATCCGGGAGGCTCTTTCTCTCGAAAATGTCTTGGTCACCTCGTTGACAAGGATCCTCATATCACCAAGCTATAAGGGGTGCGGTCCCAGGCTGTTAAAACTTGTGTTACAGTCAGAACTAATGACACAAACCCTACTAGCGAACTGGATTAAATTCCGTTGCAGATTGCCAACAGAAATTCGTCTGAAAGCAGCAGGAACACCAACACCTAATGACAATTCAGTAGAGGCACAACTCTTAGGGAAAACGCCAACTGCAGGACCCGACTCTGTGACGGTTTCAAGAGTAGCCATACTATCCGGAGGGGCACAGCAGAGCACGAGCAAACACCGGGATTTGGGGCGTCTGATACCTGCTAATATATCAAATGCTTCTCGAGAGTATGCAGCCCATCCAAAAAACGATTAGTCACTGACCCTTTAATGATCGGCGTAAACTCATTTGTTTCATCCATACACTCTAACACACTCTTGGTCTCCGAGAAGCCCTCATGCATGTACACAAATGCCCAAGGTCTACTCAGCAAATTAGCTGAATTACGACTGCGACACGCGTCTGCAGCTTGGGATTTCATCGCTGTCACCGAGACGTGGTTGCGCTGCGAGATAACGGATGCTGAAATTGCACTAACGGGCATGTCCGTTGTCCGGAAGGATCGAGCCAGTAAATGTGGTGGGGTAGCCCTTTATTTTCATCACAACATGCGATGCGAACGCATAAACGATCCGGAAACTGACGTACCTGACGCCATTTGGTGTAAGTTCCGGCTAAGTGGGAACGATATTGGCCTATTGGTTGTTGTTTACCGCCCATCATCGTCTACTCCTGAGATGGACTGCAATTTGCTGGCTGCGTTGAGGCAAGCGATAAACAGGAAGTACGGTCACATTCTAGTCACCAGTGACTTCAACTAACATGCCCTCGAATCCCAGGCCACACCAGGAGAGCAATTCAAAGCAGACCTGCAAGATCTGGTTTCAGACTACCCTCTTTATGGCCACGTCACTACGCCCACCAGATTCAGGGGAACTGACAGGCCATCCATGTTGGACCGAATATTCACCAATGAAGAAATGATGGTCGAGAGAGTAATAACCGATCCTCCTTTGGGCCGCAGTGATCATGCGACGCTATTGCTTCATTACATGTGCTACGCTGATTATCCTAAAGAGCATGCCTAGTAATATCGTGTCGTAACCAACTATGAAGACCTGTCCGACCTCACTGATGCAACCAGCCGGTCGTTCTTAGCTGAATTAACCCCGAGGTGGCATGCGGTGAATTCGTCAACATATTTACCAAGCTGGTGGCAAGGACATCCGAAACCAAACTCTACTGGCCTAAAAGGATGAAGTCTTTCGTAGTGAGCAGGACACGTAAGTGCATGGCATTAAGGGACTTTGCATGGCACACCTCTATAGCCTCCCCGAACGACCATACCTGCGATGTCTACACAGTACAAAGGAACCACTGTGTCAAACTCGTCTGGGAAGATAAACTTAAGAACCAACGAGGTCTGGTGGAAAAGTGTTGCTCCAATCCCAAACTGATATACAGACACGTAAATAATTTGCGTCGTGTTAAGCGCGGTATTCCTGCTCTGCACGCAGCATGCGGGTTAGCCCAAACCGCAGAAGAGGCAGCCAACGTCTTTGGACAACAATTTGGCCGTGCCTTCCAAAGCGCGCAATCATCATACATCCTGCCTAAGCAGATACCGCCGCCATCAGGGCTTAATGACATTTCGTTCACCTCCGCAGCTGTACTAAAGAGGCTGATGTCTCTGCGCGAATTCAGCTCCCCGGGTGCGGATGGCATTCGTCCGAAGGCGTTGAAAGTTGCTGCCATGAGTTTGGCAGGACCATTAGCAATTTTCTTTCAACGATGTCTGGACGATATGCACCTCCCCACCATGTGAAAGCACGGAATCATCACGCCTATCTACAAAAGTGGTAGCCGTGCTGAACAAACAAACTATCTCCCGATAACACTACTCCCTGTGATCTCCAAGGTTATGGAATCCATTGTAACTGAGGCTTTAATGGGGTAACTCGAGAACAACCAAATTCTCGTTCCGGAACAGCATGGATTTCGCCAAAATCGCTCCTGTACAACTAATCTTTTGATTGCTCGTGCAAACTGGACGGAATCTGTGGACGCTGGTGCAGGAGTCGACGCGGTCTGCTTGGATTTCTCAAAGGTATTCGACCGTATAGACCATCGCATTCTCCTCCACAAACTCCAGAAATATGGAATCGGCGATCCTGTTCTGGTCTGGATAGGAGACTTTCTCGTTCAACGTCACCTGAATGTGAGGGTTCGAAGCAACCTATCAGAATCCATCGAAGTTCAGTGCGGCGTACCTCAAGGCTCGGTACTTGGACCCCGCCTGTTCCTGGTCTTCATAAATGATCTCGCGAGTGTGCTATCTTCTAACTGTTTGCTATTTGCTGATGACCTAAAGGTATGGCGCACTATAGCTGCAGTGGAGGATCACAAAGTCTTACAGGAGGACCTGGACAAAGCGTACACATGGTCCATTGAGAACATGCTGCATTTCAACGTCACCAAGTGCAAAGTTCTCAGTATACGGCACAAGAGTATGCACAACTACCGCCTAAGACCACAAATTCTACAGCGGGCTTCTCACGAGTGCGATCTCGGCGTGATAGTCCAAGATGACCTCGGTTGTTCGAGGCAGACTGAAAAGGCAGCTAAGAAAGCGAACCAGTACCTCGGCCTCCTTCGCAGAGCCTTCGGGAAGTTTGACCCTTCGATCTTTCCAAAAATGCTTAGTGCGTAGGTGAGGCCGCACGCGGAATACGCTATTCAAGCGTGGCAACCCTGGCTCAAGCACCATCTCACCGCGCTCGATACTGCACAACGTAGGGCAACGAAGAGCGTCAGAGGTTTGACCAGCCTCCCCTACACACTCAGGCTGAAGACCTTCAAAATATACAGCGGATGTTATCGACGTCTAAGGGGCGATCTCATAATGGTGTACCAGATCCTGAGAAACCCCAACCACCCATGTCATTCCCTTCTAATACTCAGTCAAAACACCTCGCTAAGAGGTCACCAGTTTAAGTTAGTCACACAGTACAGCCGCCTGGAATGTTGGCGAAACTATTTCTCCCTTCGAGTGGCACAGCCTTGGAACGCCCTCCCGGAATATGTGATTAATGCACCCACCCTATCCCTTTTCAAAAAACGCCTTGACGATACCCTGTCACATTTACACTACGTGCTATAGCTCATGACCACCAGCTGCTGGCACTAGTGCACAACAGACAGGGGATAGTGCCATAACCCTACTCGAGAATGAGTCACTCCAAACGTCTTGCACGTAATTTGATAAACGCTACTACTATAGAAACTGGATTTCTGTATCCTGTGGACCCAAGATAATTGCACACGAGTAAGCGTTGTCCTTGCTATCTTTTTTATTTTTCTCGCCTATGATGTGGACAATAACCACTCCCCTGTCGCTTTGTGTGCGTACATTCTCATTTCATACTCCCTTTATACGACAGTGCAGTTACATCTGTAAGCGCCCGAAATGACGACTCCATTATCTCTTTGCTATCATTTTTGTCACGCCAAACACCCTTCCGGGACATGTCAAGCACCTGCTTTTTTACCCGTTATAAATCATTGTTCAACGGATCGTGATTCACAAACTACGAGTTGCGACATTTCCTACAACTTCACAATGTGGAACATGTACGAACTGTCCCGTATAATCCAGCTGCCAACGGAATGATTGAGCACACAAATCGCTCCCTAAAGGAAAGTATACAGGCAGCACGTTTGTCCGGCATGTATTAGGAAGATGCCGTAGTCGAGGCTCTGTTTACCCACAGAACGTCGAATGCCAGGGGAGCTAATGTTCGGTAGGAAACTACGCACGTAGTTTAAAGGAAGCTACTTCAGCTACGGAAAACAGCGATCTCCATTAACTAGAGTGTCGCCGACGTTATCATTCCTCTAACGAAAAGCAATCCATACCGTTGCGTCCCGGAAAGTTAGCCCGACATACACGTAGATGGAAGCCAGCATTATCACGCCCTACAAGAATTAGTCGGACATGAGGGCCAGGAACGTATGAGCTTGCGGACAGCCGCCGAGTTAATACCAGACAGCTTTACTCAAGCCTTCAAGCGAACGTAAAGTCAATGTCCAAAGCAGCTCAGTTGTTACTCATGTTGATGCGTTCATTTAGGGAGGTGGTGATGTAGCGGCTAACCAAATTTCCATTCATGTTTGTCACGCCACGCATCGCAGCTTGCAAATGATTGTATGAGCGTCATCGATAGATCAATGGCAATGGAATTACGCCTGTACCTATCTGACACACTTTTGTGAATAGCGTGTCCAAAGCGTGTCCGCCGCTTGTTCTGCTTTTGTTAGTGGGCTCGACCCATAGTGAATCAAGACCCTGCTTCCTCGGGGGCCTAGTGTGTGCATTGGGACACAAACCCGTCAATTAGCCGAACGACACATGTTGCATTTAACCCTTTAGGAGATCAACTTAAACTCATTGCTGAGCTGTAGTGTGAAATGATTTTTGGCGCTACTCGGGCAAACAGCATCGTGTACATTACGGAGCTGTCACATTTGAAGCTGCTTGGACTTGACTGGATCCAAAAGCTTCACCTGTTCCACATTCCCCTGGGTCAACTCTGCAATACCCTCCGGCTCGGATATACGAGGTCATCTTCTAAAGTGGATGAATCAGACAATAAGATGATCGAGCAGCTACGAAGAAAATTCCCGTCTGTGTTTCGCAGCGACTTGGGAAGGTGCACAAAACCAAAGCAAGCCTTCCTCTCAAGGACAGTGCCAAGCCGGTATTGCGACCCAAAAGACCGGTACCATACACTGTGTTTTCGATTGTTTATGCGGAACTTGATCGTTTGGAGCGGGCCGGCGTCATCCAACCTGTGAATCATTCATCATGGGCAGCACCTATTGTTGTTGTCAAGATGACTGATGGAACCGTTCGTATCTATGCTACCTACTCTACGGGATTCAATACTGTTTTAAAGAAAGCACCATTATCTTTTGCGATTTTCAGGAAATTCATTTGCTAACCTATGTGGTGGCGCTTTGCAAAGCCAGCTTTATCAGATGCCTATCTTCAAATTGAAGTCGACTATGCTTCAAAGAAGTTGCTGACAATCAATACGCACCGAGGTTTTTACCAGTTCAACCGTTTGCCGTTTGGTATCAAGTCAGCTCTTGTGATTTTTCGACAAATTATGGACACCATGTTAGCTGGATTGTCAGGGGTCAAAGCTTATCTGGACGATATTATGATCAAAGGGTCCACCCATCGAGATCTGACAGAAAGACTGGAAGCAGTTGTCCACCCTGTGAATGACTACGAGTTCCAATTGAAAACAAAAAGCTGCAATACCGGCATGAATTCTGTAAAGTATCTGGGCTTCATCATCAACAAGGATGGCCATCGTCCAGATCCTACCAACATTAGTGCCATCAAACAGATGCCTCTCTCTGACAATGTCGCCTAGCTCAGATTATTCTTAGGGTTGATCAGTCATTACGGCTCTTTTGTGCCTGAAGTGCATCGGCTATGATGACCGATAAATGAGCTTCTGGTAAAAGAGCGTGTGGGGTACCTGAAAACACAGTCAGAATTTTGCAGCATTGGATGTTACCGTTGTTTTAACCTTTAAAACGTCCACTTGTTTTACTGACGGCACTTCCGTTGTCACAAATTGCTTCGGTGAGTACCTTGCTGCACCGTTTCCCGCTCTGGTTGATTCACTTCCTATTTCTGTAGACTGCACAATACACGTTGAGTTCAGTCGCCTCCAACTTCTATACTGTCCCGTATTTGACGCATCTCTTACGTGTCATTGCTTCTCAGGCGGCACCCAACAATTAGTGACCCCGGTCCAGAACACGCCGCCCGCCATTTTGAGTTTTCATCCTGGGGAGCTCGTTCCTGTGACTTTTTGATCTATTACTCGATGTTGCTTTGTTTTCTCACCTGCTGTATCTACTTATTCATTTCTCACGATGAATAGTTCAGAGGATAAACCATCCACGTACGTGGTTAGTGCGGTAGAGCTAGCCTTCCCACCTTTTTGAGAGGATGACCCGTTATTATGCTTTGCACATTTGGAATCCACTTTTTACAATTGTAGAATTTCTTCTGACTGCTAAATATCACCAACTTATGTCTCCACTTCCACAAAATGTATCCTGCCAGGCGAGAGACATCATAGCTTGCCCTCCAACCGATGCGATCATCCAGCGAATCATGCCCTCTGACAAGGACCGACTGCAGCAACTGTTTAAGGATCTGCAGCTAAGGGACTGCATGCCTTCAGCCTTGTTGTGATAGATGCAACAGCTCCTAGGCACATGCAGAATGGACGCGGGGATTCTCCGCGAACTGTGGATGTAACGTCTCCCGGAAAACACAGACCATCCTCGTGGTGGCAAGCGCCCTGTCTTTCTCAGTAGTTGCACAACTAGCCGACCGTGTCATTGAACGAATCTAGAACATTCACTCGACTTAGCCCCGTCGCAGCCCCAACAACATCCGCGACTAGTGATCCGTCAGCAATCGACGCTTTATCAGCACAATTAGCGTCACTACAAAGCTAAGTCTAGAAACGCTCCCTAGACCGTAAGCAGCGAAACCACTAGCTCATCACCCAGTCACACAAAGCGTAACAATTCAGGCTTTTTCATTTACCAGATGGTCCCTAAGAAATCTGGTGGGTGGGGCCCTTACGGTGACTACCGCGCACTCAACAGACTAACCGTCCCAGATAGATATACCATCCCACATATGCAGGACCTTACCGCCTGCCTCACAGGTAAGACGATCTTCAGCAATATCGATCTGGTTCGCGCCTATCACCAGATACCTGTACAAGAAAATGACATTCATAAATCAGCCGTTAGTACCCCTTTTGGTTTGTTGTAATTCTTAAGAATGCCATTTGGACTGTGCAACGCCGCACAACCCTTCTAACACTTTATCTAAGATGTCACTCGTGGTCTAGACTTCGCTTATTCTTATTACGGCGATATTTTAGTAGCCAGTTCATAGGAACAAGAGCATCTCGATCACCTTCAAGCTATTTCAGCGCTTGACCCAACACGGTGTCACAGTCAACTCGACTAAGTGCGAACTAGGCAAATCAACGGTAGAGTTCCTAGGCCACCTCGTTTCATCGTCTGGTATCGAGGTCCTTCTTGATAAGATCCAGGCAATTAAGGACTTCCCAGCCCCGACTTCGTTCAAGCACCTCTGTCGATTTTGTGGTTTGATCAGCTACTATCGACGCTTTATACTGCGCTGTGCTCAGCTCATGCAGCCTCTGACCGACCTACTCAGAAGGAATGATCGTAAGTTCGCTTTCCCTGACACAGCAGACAGCCCTCACCTAGCTCAAGGATGCTATCTTCAACAGAGCTCTCCTCGCTCATTACGAATAAACTGCATCCATTGCTTTCATGACTGATGCCTCAGACGTCGCGGTAGGATCCGTCCTCCAACGACTTGTTGGTGAGCAATGGCAACCCCTTGGATTCTTTTCCAAGTGCCTGCAGCCAGCGGAATCCCGCTACAGCACGTTTGACAGAGAACTGCTCGCCACTTACCTAGCCATTCGTCACTTCCAGCACACACTCGAAGGCCGCGCTTTCACGGTCTACACTGATCACAATCCTCTCATCTTCGCCTTCAACTCTGCCTCCGACAAATACTCACCCCGGGGAACAAGACACCTAGACATTGTCACGCAGTTCAATGGTGACATACATCATGTCTCAGGTGTCGAGAATCCGGTCGCCGACGCTCTCTCACACATCAACCTCACTCTCCAATCTTTGTCTACCGTTGAACTTGCCGCCATGGCATCGGTTCAGACTCAAGATGAAGACATGCAATGCACTCTGTAGTTCACATCGCTGTATGTGCAACCTGTTCCTCTCCAGACCACGGGAGGAATCATTCTCCGTGAGACTTCCACAGGTTGTCCTAGACCCCTCATGCCTGTCTTCTTCAGGCGCACAGTCCTTGACGCACTGCATTCACTATCACATCCCGGTATCCGTGTATTTTTAAAATTGGTCATCGAACGTTTCGTTTGGCCACCCGTAAACAAAGAGGTTCGTACCTGGGCTCGCGCCCGTATTCAATGCCAGCACTCCAACATACATCCTCACATCCGCAGTCCCCTTGATTGATTTCTCTTCCCTGACTCTCGGTTCTCGCATGTACACTTAGACCTAGTAGATGCTTTGCCTCCTTCACGCAGATTCGTATACATTCTTACGTGTCAAACGCTTCACCAGATGGCCAGAAGCCATTCCCGTAACAAACTGCACAGCTGAAACTAGTATCCTGGCCTTCTTAGATAGGTGGGTCACGTACTATGGATGCCCATTCATCATCACGACTGATCGTGGAACGCCCTACGAATCTTCAAAACTCGATATGTGCTGCAACTTTTAGGCTGCCGCCGCATTCATACCACAGCGTATTATCCAGCAACTAACGGTTTAGTTGAACGCTTCCATAGACAGCTTAAAACCTCACTCTGCGTCTCCTCCGATCCTTGCTGGAGCGAAAATGTTTCACTCGTACTTTTAGCCTTTCGTAGCAGCATCAAAGCTGATTCACAATGTGCACCAATAGAGATGGTATACGGCGCAACGCTAAAGTTGCCAGGAGAATTCGTTTCACCCCCTGCATCCTCGAGTATGCCTCCGCCTAACTTTGCGTCCTCCCTAGCACAAAGCATGCGTTCACTACGCCCGACTCCATCCCGTGAGCAGACAAAAGATGCGCAAATTCACAACGGACTCTCTATCTGCGCCCACGTCTTCTTCCGCACCGACACAGTAGGGCACCCTCTCCAGCCTCCTTACACTGGCCCTTTCAGAGTCCTGCAACGGACTCCGAAACCTTTCACTTTAGACCAAAATGGTCACCGAACCACGGTGTCCATTGCCCGACTCAAAGTGGCTTTCTTTGAGGAACCACTTGCAACCCATCCTGGTGCTATCACACAAGCACCCGCACTTACGGTGACTACCAGAGCACTGGATATCCCGAAATCTTCCGTTCCCTTTGACCCTCAACCTACCCCGCCTCAACCCCAGGCAAGCGATCGACGCGGTAGACAGGTCAAACGTCCGGTCCGTTTTAAAGATTTTTTAAAGGTTTGCTATTACTATTAACATGCTTTTGCGTCTTTAGTGCTAATCGTGCGTCACATCTAAAAACGTTTTGTAAAATCGACAAAAATACAAAGCATTTTGAAAACCAAAAAAACGCATTTGCTTTCTTATCATGCATGTCTTGTTCCCTCTCTGGCGTCAAGCCACTTCCCCCGAGCGGTGGCCACCCCCTCTGAGTTTTACCTTCCAGAAACGCAGCCACAGAAACTGCCAAGACAATCCTCGAGTGACTCGTCAACTGGCTCAACGTAACCCCCGAGTGACTCGCCAGCCGGCTCAAGACCCCTTCCTGACGCAAGAAACAGTCAGTCGCCCTCAACCGCGGACGGGCACGACCGGATTGGTCCCAAATGCCTGGCTACGCGTTGCTGGCGAGGACGCCTGGATTTCTTCGTGGGACGTGGACCGTGGACTGGAGTGCGGTGTGGGTAGTGACACCTCCCAAGCGCACCTTCGGGTCTGCAGCAGAGGAAATGTCCTGTCGGCCTTTTTCTGGACTAGCCAGTCTTTTTGCAGTTCGACTACCTCGCCCCGACGGCCCATAGATGATGCACTCTGGTCCACACGATCATCATAAATAATAACTAACAAAACCCAGGACCCAGCGAACTCTGCTACACACCCATCTTGGAAGCCCTTGTCCAAGCCCATGCACCTATTCGCATCCATCCTCACCACCCGTTTTCCCCCGCTAACCGCTCCACCGAAGACTTCCACCCTTCAGCCTTCTACGGGGAGGCCCTTTTAGTGTACCGGAAAATACGCTGTTTCCTTATTTTGCAACGTTGGATTTTACCGTTGTTTTAACCTTCAAAACGTCCACTTGTTTTACTGACGGCACTTCCGTTGTCATAAATTGCTTCGGTGAGTACCTTGGTGCGCTGTTTCTCCCTCTGGTTGATTCACTTCCTATTTCTGTAAACTGCACAATACACGTTGAGTTCAGTCGCGTCCAACTTCTATACTGTCCCGTATTTGACGCATCTCTTACGTGTCATTGCTTCCCGACTAGTATCCTAGGCGTCACCGAACAATCGCAAATGCGCATAGCTTCCTAAGTGTCAAGCCGCATTCGATGATGTCAAGTCTATAATGTGTTCTGACCTATTGTTAACGCATTTCAATTCGGAGCTGGAGATCTTGGTTGCTGTCGACGCGTCAGCCTACGGAGTAGGAGCGGTCATATCTCACATTTTCCCCAGTGGTTCGGAGAATACTGCGGCACATGCAGCCAGATCACTCACCCCAGCGGAACGCAACTGTGGGCAGATCGAGAAAGAAACTTTGGCTATAGTGTTTGCAGTCAAGCGATTTCATAAAATGCTATACGGAAGAAAATTTATGCTGTTCACGGACCGTGAGTCATTGGTCGCAATCTTCGGATCAAAGAAAGCCATTCCAGTCTGCACGACTAGTCGTCTCCAACACTGGGCAACGGTTCTACTTGGTTACGATTTCGTCGTCAACTATCAGTCTACACACGACATTGGTCGGACGAGTGCGTTATCTCGTTTAATTGGTACACAATGTCCGGAACCGGAGGATTTGTCAGTTGCTCAAATTTCCGTAGAACTCCAAGTAAATGAAGTTGCGTCTGATGTTTTCCGTGTCTTATCAGTAACGTTCGAAATGGTGCAGGAAGCGACTCGTCATGATTCTACCTTACAGCAAGTGATCAATTTCAATCTCAATGGCTGGTCTAAGTGAGTTACAACGCCGGAGCTACAACAACTCCACCAGTGGAAGGAAGCACTATCAGTCGTCATCAATGGTCTATTGTTATCAGACCGCATCGTCATTCCTGTCATCCTTCAAGAGAGAATCCTCCGACACTTTCATACTGACCACTCGGGAATGAATCGCATGAAATCTCTGGTACAAAGCTGTGTGTATTGACCCTATATAGATTCCCAGATCGAGTATTTAATAAAGAATGGTCCCCGATGCGCCAATGTTTTTAAACAACCAAGGAAGACGGAAATGCAATTCTGGCCGATGCCTACGAAACCATGGTCCAGGGTACATGCCGACTTTGTGAGTTTAATTGACGGTCATCATCTTCTCATCGTTGTCGATGCCCACAGTAAATGGCCTGAGGTGATCAATGGTGAAAACTACCGCAAGTACCACTGTCTCTGCTCTTTGACAAGTGTTTCCTCGTTTCGGTTTTCCCCGTACGTTGGTTTCGGACAATGGTACGCAGTTCACGTCTTCTGAATTTATTGAATTCTGTCGCAGAAACGCAATCGTCCATGTAAGGTCTCCACCTATCCACCCACAATCAAACGGGCAAGCAGAACGCTTTGTGGATACACTCAAAAGAGCTTGGCTAAAAATGAAAGGGGAAGGTACCTTGGAGGAGATTCTTGACACATTCCTTCTGACATATCGCACAACTCCAAATCCGCAAACACCGAACGCACTATCTCCGGCTGAAACTTTGTTTCAAAGGAAAATCCGTATGCCGCATGATGCCCTCAGACCCAGGAAGGCTCAGTTACTGTCCCGTAACTTTCAGATGGAACGTCAATTCAACATTCGGCACGGTGCTCGAAAGCAAGGCTTCCATGTTGGCCAACCAATTCTGGAAAGAGATTACCACATCCAATATCCCAAATGGACTAAGTGCCGTGTGCTATTCAAACGTGGTAACGTGATCTACGGTATCCAGGTGGGGATGGCAATTTGGGTGAGACATGCCAATCAGCTGCTAGACGCAGGGACTGGCGTACAACTGCAACAACAAGTACCAGCAGCGTAATCACCTCTGGACATACTGGCCGACGCAGGTGAAGCGGGAACTCCCCAACATGCCCCCAACATATCAACCACCGGATTCACCCCGAAACCTGGCAGCACAGAGGCCGAAGCGGCGACGCACATTCGTGTCACCAATGCAGGTCAACCCCAAGCTGAAATTGTATAACACAACTCGAAGAGGGGAAGTGTTCGGAAGGAATACACTTGGCGAACAACCGAGGCGCCCATCGCCGTTACAGAGCCAAGGTATGGCAGACGAGCCAAACTCGTCCGCACTGATTAGGGTGAACAGATAGCCAACCAGCTATTAACAAGAGGGTGGCATTACTTGATTGGCCGTAAGTTAACACTTCTGGAGTTTTTCATGTGAGCTTTTAATACCATTCACGAACTTTCGATGTTACCTTTATAATGAACAGTTGACTGGCTAATACAACCCTTGTTACTCTATTCGTACGATTCGGTCTTCTGTCTCTCTCCTGTGGGAGTCAAACAACCTCGAGTTCCGATTGAGTACCAACCGTCAATTCAGGCAAGGGACGACCACTTCAGGTTTGGAAAGATAAACATGGTAGATCGTCTTTTAATGTGGTGCTGTTCAAGTACCTGATGGATCATTAAGTTGTGGACAGTATTATTACCGGGGTGAAATGCAACCCAGGCTCAACTGAATGACAACGAGCTGCCGTAATATCAGGTTAGTAACATCATTATGACAATGTCTAGACGTTTGTCGTAAGAGACGTTAGAACCTTTCAAGGAGAGGAGATGGTGAATGAAAACGACTAGTCTGTGGATGACCCATCAGTGCTCCACATTTAAGTGAATAATTCCTGCAGACAGGCCACCGTCTTTCGGCAACAACGAGGAGCTAGTACTGAGTTCTGGAGCATTGATCTGATTAAAAAAAACCCGGATGACGTCAGGTCTGACCGATGCTAAAACCCGAAATGTCGCTACTTCAGTCAGTTAAGGGGATTTGACAACCATTGACGATAAAACTCGCCGGATGAATTCTTGTCAGGTCGGCGAGTTTGCAAGCAGGGTGACTGTTTTTCTAGGTGTTCTGAACTTTAGGCGATCCCAGTAGGTTGGTTTGCAGTTGCGTTACTTTGGCTGCAGGCAATTTGATGGCAGTGTGAATGATTTCATCTGGTTCAACCGGAGCCAGCGGAAAGTGCGACCACCCCAATGGAAGGTGAAGTAACAGCCAATACTACCGAATCGCGCATGTAGCTTCAGTAACAGGGAACAGTTGACCACTGACCAAGCGAAAACAGCTCCAGATTTAGAACGCTATCTGTTACGGCGTAATTTCGACACTACTCTACGACCGGTCTCTTCCTTGTCACAGCATCTGGTGTAGAGGTGGCTTGCGCTAAAGGAAATCGCGCCCGGGTTCTCGTAGGCTTCCAGCAGAGATTTTGCGACTAAGACACCGAGGTATACTAGCAACGTTTGTTAGGGCGAACAGGAATTCTTTTAATTATCGGAGTCGACCTATTACCGAACTGGCTTTCCCCAAAGTATCCCAACAAAGAAGTAAACGTCGAAACGTGACAGCGCTATTTGACTGCACCGAAGGTGTCTCAGCAACGAGTAATAAAAGACAAACATGGCAACAGTCAAAATTAGACAAAGCTCATTTCATATCCACCGACAGGTCCTATGAATAACAAATACAATGTGGTTGACATATCACTGAAACGGCACTGATAAACCCTAACTCACAATCAAAGGCTACGAGCTGTTCATTGAACTAAATGTAAAATCCCATGTTGAACGGCCAACTAGTGGACCGTCTTTTTCGCCTTTTCATTGACCAAATGATTATGACCCGGAAAGGTAATTTTTCATTCTGTTTTTCCCATAAGCATCGTTGACGGGCATACACGACAGAATCCACAAGGAGCGCATCCGGAATACGAATGAAAATGATCTTCATCAGAGAAAAATGAACACTACCCATTCAAAAAACAGATCATTCGATTCCGAGTAAGTTCCTGTTTGCAGTGCAGTGTCAAGCAACAAGAAATAAGATGCGATTCATACGTACACTAAAATCCATCGCCCTTTTGATAGTGCACCCGCCCGAAAACACTTAATACCTATCTGCTACGGTCCTAGTGATCGAGTTGACCAAGGTTCACTTCATTGCGATTCGCGATCCACACTGAGATTGCGCGTGGCAATCCATCCACACGAGTGCTTCAAAAGGACCAACCAATTGTTGCGACAAACGTTGCCATTCGTGGCTCGGGGGCTAAAGGAGCAGTTTTCGGCCAACTTCCCAATGTCCTCGGGCTCGAGGCCTGATGAGATCAAATAAGGTTGAAACGCGTCTCGGAGTACTGTGTATTCGGGCGAGTAACACAATATCTATCCACTTCAGTCATTATTCATATTCTCTATGCCTCTACGCCCTCGTGACGGACTTCTGTCCATCGGCCAGTGTTTGAAAGGATTGCACACCTGGCTTGCAATCCTTAGGTCATCGGTTCAAATCCACGCAGGGGCGGGCGTCCTCACCGTATACTTAGCCTACGCGCGACCAGTGGTGGTCGCGTGGCTTCGAAGCGCCGATACAGAGTGCTGGTGTACCGCTGATTAGTTATTTTTTCTGTCCTGTCCATAAGTTCATCTGGATATGTGCTTTTAAACGATGACCTGCGATGGAAAATGATGCCGTATAAACCGTCCCTAAGGCTACCTTGTTGAAGGTATCCGTGCCCCTACCGCTGCACATTTTTTATCCAGATGTTCTACTCAGCCACCGCAGGAAGAACTCTATCCGATTGGACCGTACGAAAGCCCAGTGGTCGGGTCCAATTGTGTCCCCATCCTCAATGCACACCAGGAGTTCTCCGACGCGAGAGAACAGAAACTGGTGCGAATGCACACAATGAACAATACAGACGAATCCTATGCGATATCAGGGGACGAATCCGACGGGTTACAGGTCCGGCAGTCACAGCGGCGAAGCGTCGATCGGGTGAGTTTTTCCAATGGGATAAATGATCCGACACTAAATGGTGAACATAAGAATGTGGGCTGTTGACGGCAAGTTATCCTCCGAACCGATTGTTCGAATACTCAGCATGACTAGGCTAGGCAAGTTCGTAAGCTCAACAGCAATTGGGGTTGACTGCTTGTAAATGTTGGAGTGCCCATCAAAAGCTGCTTACAGAATAAAGCAGCTATCTTCCTGGTTACGGCAATGACCAGACGTCAACAGTGTTTAGAAGCAAGTGTAGCATGACTGCCTGAAGCAAGTGTGTTATGCGCACCATAGCGCCAACATCGCGCCGTTTGAAGTCAACTAGCCATTAGGGATGGGTACATACCGGGTTGGTGAACTCAACCATCTAAGTTTCGCCTGAACGGAAAGTGGGATTGTTGTCAGTGAACGAGCTATTAGATCATACCGTCACGAACACATGGCCATTCTGTTTTAAATGCGAAGTAAAGAATCCTTCTGAAACGAAATTCGTGTCACCGTGGTTTTGTGCGTAGACAGAAACGATAGCGACCTCGTAATCTAAGCTCATCGAACTGTAAAAATTCAAATTAGCAAAAAACATCACCAAACGCTCACTTAGGTGGAAGATTAAAGTAATACAATAGGCAGATAAAACCTGGGGTGGGATTGGCTAAACCACGACAAGCTGAACACGATCAGTAAATCCGACATGTTGGTAGATGATTCGGTTTATCAGTCCGGGTAGCAAGTCTTGTGGTAATTATGTACACCCACACACGTGAAGGTGAGCGCATCTGCTTCTGCACATGAGGTAAACGCCGAGATCCGAGGTGCATGTTATCTAAAGCCTCATTATGACCATGACAAGATGAAATATTACACAAACGCCCTTTGCTTTCGTAGTTCGGGTTACGTTAGCCTAATGGCGATGCCTTTGACAGTGGTTAGAAAGAGTTTCCTACACTCACTGAGATGTCATTTGGTGAAACATGGAAGACTATGGGAGTCCGTGGTTCTAAGTTGATTTCTACTTAGGATCAGGTGTTCCTGTGCGGAACCGTTGATGGTTCTGAATGTGCAATCCCGTAGAGCTCTGATATCCACCTCACCAAGTAGGGGTCGTGTTGAAAGCAAGCCACATGAACCAACCGATCAGACTAGATGCGTCGTTGGACCGATTGCTTGTTAACGAGGGTACATGCGATCATATGATAGGGCTCGTTTCGAAACTGCGCTGTGACAATTAACTGTCATCAAACATCAAGGAGGGTAACACTCGATAAAGTATTATGTGCAAAATCGGCATTGTTCTCCTATATCCGGATCTAAGTATATGACACACGATCCTTACGCTTCATTTGGGAAATCCCAGGCACCCAAGAGACCAGTGAAAATTAAGGAAGATATACCTAAACCGGCTGACAACCACTCAGCGTCAAGGTAGTTGGAGACGAAAGAAGCATTCATAGATGAATCTATGGTCAATGTAAGCAGGGAAGCGATTATGGACTACTGCTTCTTAGGCACACAAACAACGGTAATGCAATCCAAATACATGCACACCAAAAGGACGATAACTGATTGTCGTTTGTCCTTAGTTTTAGTACCTTAGGTCACACACACACTGCGTTGCGATATCCTGCAGACCATTGGTTATGGCGTACTCCTCATGCTGTGATTTGAACAACTGACCTCAAGCTCGTTTCGATCACCCCACTTTTTCAAAGCCAGCACCATCGAAATCTCTTCATTTGTAAGGTCGGTTACATTTGTGAATCCATCACATGCCCCGCGTATACCACTTCGGTAGACATGAGCAACAGAAGAATTGCGATCGCAATGCAACAAACTCGTGTGTAGGCTCAGTTTACTAGGCCGTTAAAAAGGACGAGAGGGAAGCAAACCTATATGTAGATGAGAACGTGGGTGCGCAAGGGTCGGGAATTGCTCTAATTGTTACATTGCACTTCAGGAAAACAATCGAAACTCGCTTGTAAACCGTCAAACTCTTTTATTCTCAGGTGGACAGTGTGGAAGACATACTCCAAGCAGAAACGCAGGATATCAACGCGGGGTCGTTATCTACCGTTCCTCAGTATGAAGGCTGCTATAGTGATACAGAGAAAGAGACGGAAGACTCGTATTCCGTAAAGCCACTCATGTCACCAATACAACTACCCATCTGGGATGCCCTGTTCGTACGTTCGGAAGATGAGGACAATAGTGCCCAAGAATCCGATCCGAGGTGAGTTTGACACTCACATGAATGCATCTCAGAAGAAATATATAGGAAGACCTGTTGAAATAGTTATCATTGTGGTGAACAATCTTACTATGTTAACAAGAAATATACTTGGTAGTCTTAGTTTCAGAGACTTGGAAGCGTCTGTTTGTGGGTTCATCCGGAAATGCTTCGTTATTTAACTTAAAAGCTATCAGGCTGGGTCACCAGTGACTTAATTCATCCTTTAACTATTTAAATGTGGTGTATTTAGTCTGATAATGGATCATCGAAAATAAGCTTCTTTGGTACACCGTCTTTTCATGATTGAACCGGGAATTACGCTCTTGGTGACCACAATCGTGCTGCCGGTTTCTGCTATTTAACCCGACCCGCGTATCGACACTCGTCAGAATGGTGAGGCTTAAATTACTTCATTTCATTTCGTCCACAAAACTATTGGATTTGGCGATTTCAAATGCCTCGGAAATTAACCTTCCGGGTGTCACTCGGAATATTGTAGCTCCTGAGAGGACAAACGAAAGCGTTCATCAGGAACTTTTACTAGTTTGTCCAGCACACAGCTGCGCTCAGCATCAAGCCGAACAAACAGATGTGACTTCACTCTTTACCAGTGTACCCGAAGACGAAACACCGCAGTTAGCAAGATGTTGTCTAAACGAGGATCGTATTTTTGTTGCAAGAACACCTGATCGAATAGTGGAGGGCATGGCAGTGTGCTGTTGTATATCATACTTCGTTTTTCAGTCGAAGCTGTACACCCAAGAACAAAGTTTGGTCATGGGATTGCCAATATTCCCCGTATTGGCAAGCTTTTACAAGGATGGATTTTAGGGAAAGGTGTGAGTAGCTCATCGGAAGTTCGGTGGCGCTACACAATCAACACCGTGATAATGAAAAAGAGTATCAAGGAGGAATTTTTAATCAGTAACTCCCATTTACCAGATAATAAACTTTACGATGGAGTTGAAGTCTTACAGTTACACTATCATTCGACACATAAGGTGCTTAATACGGAGGGCATACTGGTGATCCTCCAGGAGGCCATGCTGGAAATCCTGCGCTGGTGCGTTGGAAGAACCCCTTCTCGCAAGTACGACGAATAGCTGTGTGTACAGAACTGATTGTAAAGACCGTGCAAACGTATATATTTGGTAAACAGTGAGACAACTAAGAATTTCTATATGAGAAAACAAAAGTACATTTATCGACCGCCGAGGAATGAGTTTTCAAAGGCCCGGCAGTAGCGATACACGTGCTGAAGACAAGATATGAGATTGGTTTAAACGATGTCGTGACCATTTGGAGGGTACTGCAAGCAAAGCCTCAGATGTTAATTGCCGAGGCGATGGAAATCACTGAAGCTAACAGCTGCGTGAACAGAATGCAGGTGGTGGAGCTCTCAACTACGGGATGAGTAATCATAATCCGAACAGTCTGACAGGCATCGATACGCGGATCATGTTGGGTAGCGGAGACCGGCAGCATCACTGTCATCACCAAAGCCGTAATTGCAAAGCGCCGGAATAGGTTTTCTGACTGGACCACTTGAGATGACATCTCTGCCCCGTGTCCCTAATAGTCCATTAGCCCCTGTTGGATATAAAAAGTTTGATGATGAGTTTACTCCAAAAGCGAAGCGATATCAAATAACTACATAGATCAGTTGTTCCCAAATGTCTCAGAATGCAGACCAAATCTTTTGTATAAGGTACTGGTGAGGAAATCCATGAATGGGCAATTACCAGAGCAGGACATGTCCAATTAATAGCAATTTACGTAACATTTATGCTGGTACGTCATCTGCAATCACTGACAGTAGCTACAGAGTGATAGTACATTAAGGGAGAATTTTGGTCCTTTGTTTTATTGCCTGCTTACATGTAGATCTTGGGGTACCTAGCTGACGCGCACATCGTCTCGTAAGGACTAGTAACGGGACAAATAACTGTCCATGGAGAACATAAAAATAGTCCACTGTTAGGCACAAGATATCACTCCACTTGGGGCAACATCACGTAGCAAGCTGAAGTAATGCACTACGTTGTAGTGTTCCAGGCCAGGCGGCCAAAAATAGGTTTATACAATCAATTGCCTCCATTGCGAAAGCAACTTCCTCTGAAAAGTACTCATTCTGCCCCATTAATCTCTCAAGATGCATCCGTTATCATATTACACTCAACTGGCGCGAACGCCCATAAGCACGTACCGTTCGTAGAGTGAACAATCTCAAATCAGTCAATAGCCTACTAGACGATTACACGGAACGGGATGCTAGATGACTCTTGAACTCGACAGTGCATTGCGTAGTGGGGTGTCCAGCGGTATTCGGTAATGAAACTCAGTCACGATTAGTTACACTGAAACTAGCAGAGGTTCATCAAACTTACGCGGTACGACCTGTGCTTAGCGGTGTCTACGTGCAATAGTGTGTAGGTGGTAGCTGTGGATAATGCATCTAGCTCTGCACGCAACTACCTGTCTATGTGAGATTTCATATGCGCGCGGTATGTCCTCGCGCATTAGCATTGAGCAAAATGTTGATTAGCCGTCCATCTACCGCTAGGCTCCCATATGACTGAGGCCAAATGATCTAACCGATCGGCAGAATGACATGACTGTCGCCCACGCACTGTAGTGGAGGCTCGGCTGACAGAGTTTGGGCTAGTGGCTCCAGAGGGGCGGTGAGAGCATGTGACACGCTAACTCCTGACCTGCTTGAGAGGGCGCCTGAGTTTGCAATTGCTTACTGTCAATCTTGCGCCTCTGTGGTTCAGTTTGCTCTTGGTGAATATTTCAAGTAGTTGTCCCATGTTTGCCAGTGCGTTTGCAGGCATTTACCAGGCTATGTGGAATATTCCACACGCGTGGTGTTTCCTCGCGCGCTATTACTGGACAACGCGAGCGGAACATCGCTTGATTGCGTTGATAGCTGAGGAGTAACGATAAACGGGACAAGCAGCATTTTAAACTAAGTTTGAAATCGATAGGGAACTCATGATTTCGGTAGCGCATGAATACATCATTTCGCGTTTGGTACGAAAACTTTGTCTGGCCGAGTGAACAAGCGGCTGCTTGGTACGGCATTTATAGCAAACTTGGGGGGGGGGGGATGATCGCACCGACTGAGATGTAAGTGGGATAGTAATTCTTTTACGAGTCAGTATCATTTCAAGTGGTACAGTCGGAATTGTAAGGTTCAAAATGTTGCACGTTACGAGTTCCCTATCAGTGATGGAGATGGGACGATTTGATGTTCGCCTACCAACACTCATCAGACCGCACGGTTTAATCCGCCCATCCAGTATGTTCACACGGTTGTTGGCTCAGCTATCAAAATTTGGAGCGTTGACTGCAACCTTCTCCTAATTATGTCGACAATATCCGGGTAAATCTTTTGCTCTGTGCATAACGCGTGCACCGTTACTGCCGAATCTCATAGTAGAGCCTCCTATTCAGACTCGTCCTTCGGTGATCGTTACATGGGCATCATGTGGTCTGCTAGCGTTGTGCGTAGCTTGTTCGCGGTTTGGCCTATGCACACACGTGCACAGTTGTTGCGACTAATTTTGTGCACGCAGTTAGTCGTCCTACCCACAGGAAGTGAGCAAATCGAATGCACCGTTGTCAAACGGATTCTGAACTTTTTGAAAAATCACCATCTGAAATGCCAACGAAGTTCTTTCTTCTAAGAAATTCTTACCATCCCAATCCATTCAGTGGTATGTTTTAAATATGGTTTTAGAATATACCGAAACTGGTGTTTCACTAAAAATTTCCGGTGTTCACTGTTCAGTAATTAGATCATTGAGATTGAGCGTCGCGATCCAATCACACAACGTGTAGTCCAAACTTGACCCTACAATTAGTCATTACCGTTGTGCCAAGCGTTGCCCACTATGACCCGGTAGCCAAAGGGGTAGAGGTTTCGGCTACTATTCCAATGGTCACGGGATCGAGGCCTACTGTCTCCACCTGATGAGATGAAATTACATCGAAACACGTCGTGATTGTGCAGTGTCTTCGGGTGGACAACACCCAATTCCTATCTACTTTGAATACGGTCCCAGTGATCGCAGTGACTAAGGTTAATTTCAATGTGAATCACAGTTCATTACATTGAGATTGCGCGTCGCAATCCAATCACACAACGTGTGGTCCAAACTTGACCCTCCAATTAGATCATTGTCTACTTCCAATCGGCCTTCTGATTCTCTTCCTCTGTGCACAGAGCCTTGGCTCTGTGAAACACAGATCAGGCGACCCCAACACACACATGCTTTGGGTGACCTGAACTGTACTGCAGTGTCCCAGCTGTGTTTGTGGGCTTACGGACAGAGCAGTCAAGGAATGGCGCTGCACCACTATAAGATTTCAATTCCATCGTGAAATTTATAGTCTCATTGGGTCATTTCAGGTACACCCTCATTGAGGCTTCCCTACGCTACGCTACTTGTTACACGTTACTCAGTAACGCACTGATGAGGTCACCTCGATTTTTGACGAAACATCTGCACCAAACTTTCCAAGTTCAACGAACAGTTCGACTGCCATCAGAACAGCCTGAGCTGCCAATTTTCACTTTTATGCCAAAGCAGTTCGAGCGTGCAACGCTACAAGAAGCTCGTCGTTGTGAAACTTTTGCCTGTCGACAAGCATGCACACACAAACAGCTCTACTTCTTTCATAAATGCTTGAGAAGGAACGTACTTCAGCGAGTGCTAGCCACAGACCAGCTTTAAAACATACGGATGCCTGGAGACTTGCAAGACAATATGGAAGTCGCATGCTCAAGCTGCTGATTAGAAATGCACAAAATCCCCTACGTAAATATGAGAAAGTCATTATCGATAACAGAATCAATTATCTCAATACACTTGGGCCACAACTACAGGGAGTACTGGAATCCGCGATCGAACGTCGGGTTGAGAACACAAGGAACCGACGCAGCATTGCACTAAACACAGTTAAACAACCTCACTATGAAATTTATCCGCGCCAGCAGTAAGGGATGGATCAAAAACCTATCGCGTCGCACCCTCACTGCAGCTGAAGAGGACGTCCTGATCAAAGGGCTCTACTTTAACATCAGGGATGCTTACCACAAAGATTACCTGACAAGCTTAGGACTGCATTGAACTCAAACGGAATGTCGGATGAGTCTCAACAATGAATTCGACAAACAGTTGTCCCGGTGCTGAGTCGAAGCAAAGTCACACAGATTCTGTCCAAGGAAGAACAAGAAGTACTCAGAAGTCTGCATAAGGAAGAAAATATTGTAATCCTATCTGCGGATAAAGGACGCATGACAGTGATAATGGATAAACCGGAGTACATTAGTAAGGCCAAAAAACTACTGTCCGACACAACTACATATCGCCCGACCGATCAGCCCCCTAGTTCAAAGTTGGTCAACCAGATCAACGCAACGCTGAGGAAGTTATACGCGAGAAATGGGATCACTAACTTAGTGATGGACAGTGACAACCGACCATACAAGCAATGCGCAATTCTGTGGACTGCACAAAGGGCATGAAGATGGAGTCCCCCTTCGATCAATCGTCTCACTTCTCGGAACCCCACCGTATAAATTAGAAGGAATTTGTGGATGAGGTTAAAACACCTGATTGCTGGATCTGAACATAGCATCAACAATGCTGAACAATTCCTCAACAGGCTCCGGGATGTCAAGATGCAAGACGACGAAATCATGCTCTCATTTGACATCACTGCACTCTTCACCTCGATCAGTCACGAACTTGACAAAGAAACCATAATGGAGCTACTTCAGAATCAACCAAACATATCGACAACCATACAACGCGGCAGTTCTTGGGAACTCTTGGTCGTATGCATGACAACTTATTTCCGCTTTGGTTGGTAGGTAAACCAGCAACTGAAAGGAACGCCTATGGGATCCTCAATATCGGGACTTATTACCGAAGTCGTGATGCGGAAATTGGGGCGCATTACACTGCCCTCCATCAGTCCAAACCTTTGGTTTTGTCATCATAAACCGAGATAGAGTACAAACGACGCACGAGTTGCTCAACAGCGCATTCGATAATATCAATTTTACAGCTGAATTGGAGAATGACATGTTGCAATTTTTGAATATACTGGTCAACAGCAATATTGACAGACATCGTAAACATTGCGCATATCGGAAGAAAAGGTATACAGATCAGATATTAAGCCACAACCGCAACCATCCGATGAACCGCAAAAAGAGCCACCTTCAAAAGCTATTCAAAATAGACACTCTCGAGACTTCCCTACGCTAGGCTACTTGCTACGCGCTACTCAACAACGCACTGATGAGGTCACCTCGATTAGCGGCGAAACGTTTACAACTAGCTTGCCAAACTCAGCGTTTTTAAGTGCCTCACAAACTAACATTTGTTATCCCTTTCTATGTTCACATATGTGCCATCCACTTGGTGTCAACAAATTCTCGGCATTGTACTAGAGTTTGTCAGTATCATGTACACATGGTAAAACTGTTCTTGAGTGCTTAATTCATATGGGAACGTTAGCTATAACATGCTGTGGTACCATGCCTTTGCTTCGATTGTTTCGGCTACCTTAATCTTCAAATTCTTCTTCAGCTTACTCCCTTTAGTCAAACAGGGTTTCACCGACTCCAGCGCGTCGCTTTTTGGCACGTTGGTGAATAGTGCGTTAACGTCGTAATTGACCATTGTTTCATCTGACTCGTTTCTCGCGGACGTATTGGTTCGCTCTGTCAACCGCAACACTAGACAAACAGTTGCATACAAACCAGAAAATGCAAACCGTCGCTAACCCGTTGATCGTTTCACAGTTGATGCGGTGCTCTCCTGGCAAGGTCACAGCGACATAGTGCATTGAAGTGTATATGCTAATGGTTATTCAAGTCGATGAAGCCTTATATTGAACAGCAGTTGACAGGAAATTCGGCCACACCCACTGTTATCTAACGCCTGATGTGCTGCTCGCGTTGTCCAATGAAAGCGCGCGAGGAAACACCACGCGTGTAGAATATTCCACATAGCCTGGTAAATGCATGCAAACGCAAGGGCAAACATGAGACAACTGCATGAATTATTAACCAGAACCAGACTGAAGCGAACAGATGAGCAACAAGGCAACCTCAGGCGCCCTCTCAAGCAGGTCAGGAGCTAGCATGTCACATCCTCTCACCGCCCCTCTGGAGCCACTAGCCCAAACTCTGTCAGCCGAGCCTCAACTACGGTGCGTGGGCGACAGTCATGTCGTTCTCCCGACCGCCTAGATCATTTGGCCTCAGTCATATGGGAGTCTAGCGCATTGACACCAGCCAACTGGCGAAGCCAGCTGTCCTGAATGCCTATCAAAGTACGCTGTCATGCGAGTTGGATAAACGTTCATTGGATGCAATTGAAGGTCACTGGTCTCATATACACCAGACCTTACTTGCAGCAGGCAAATCCTCATATGGTATGTCTAATCGCCAACATGGACATTGGGTCTCTTCACAATCTCTGGAACTTATAGATGCTCGCCGGCATATTCCGGCTGGAAGCGAACACAATGGAACTTGCAAAGAGCTCCGGGCAAAACTCCGTGCCAGCCTAAAGAGAGACCGCGAATCCTGGTGGTCTCATCGTGCACCAGAAATGGAAATGGCCGCTGCCCTTGGTAACCATCGTAATTTATTCCGTTTGATACGGGAAACGGGCAGCAGGAGACCTTGTGTTAGTGAAACTATACGTGACGAGAGTGGACAGCCTATTCACAACTTGTCAAAACGCTTACAGCGTTGGGCTGAGCACTTTGAAAGGCAATTTAATCGGCCGGAATGGTTGAATTTCTTGCCGCCCAGTAATCGCCCCGCTCCCTGGGCTGTCCCTTTGGATCTACCCTCTCGCTCAGAAGTCGAACGTGAGATCGAACTGTTGAAGTTAAATAAAACCGCGGGACCTGGTGATCTTCCTCCAGCCCTCTTCAAATTCGGGGGACCTGCTCTTGTGGATAATTTACACGAGTTACTAGTCAAACTGTGGGAGCAAGAAACTGTCCCAACCGATTGGAGCCGCTTCGTCATAGTCCCAATTTTCAAGGGAGGCTCACGATCGGAATGCGGCAGCCATAGAGGAATCAGTCTGATCTCTATTGCCTCCAAATTGCTTGCCTCTGTCATCATTCACCGACTGACTGGCACGCGTGAAATGCAGATTCGTGAAGAGCAAGCCGGATTTCGTCGAGGTCGTGGCTGCATTGACCACATCTTCACCTTGCGTCAGTTGTTGGAGCACCGTCGCATATATTGGCGGCCCACCGTTGTTATGTTCCTTGATATCAAAGGTGCATTCGACTCAGTGGATAGACATGCACTTTGGGACTGTCTACTCAGGAAAGGTGTACCTGAGAAATATGTAAATGTTATCCGAGCATTATATGCGCGTAGCTCGGGCAGAGTGAGGGCTTACGGCAAGTTCTCATCTCCCTTTAATATCTCCAGCGGCGTGAGACAAGGATGCCCGCTGCCACCTTTCCTCTTCAACTTCGCTGTTGACGAAGTCATGGAAATCGCGTTCACAAGACACGACTTAGAATGTGTGGAGCTGCTCCCAGGAGAACGACTTCTTGACTTAGAGTATGCTGATGATATTGCCCTAATCTGTGACAGCTCCCAGACGCGCCAAGCGGCACTGGACAGAATAACAGTAGCTGTCCGTCACCTCTGGCTTTGCTTTGCACCCTCGAAGTGCAAAGCGTTCCTCCAAGATTGGTCTGGACCGCCTCCTACGCTGACCCTTGGTGGGGATCAGCTAGAAGTCGTTCAGAAATTCAACTACCTGGGAAGTTGTATCAGCCCCCGGGGGATTGAAGATGAGATCACGAACCGTATAGTAAAAGCTCGGGGTGCTTTTGCCAACCTTCGCCACTTATGGCGCCGGCGCGACATCACTCTCGCCCTGAAGGGTAGAGTGTACAACGCAGCGGACGTTCGACCCTACTGTATGGTTGTGAAACCTGGCCCCTTAAAGCAGCGGACCTGAAGAGGCTAGTTACGTTCGACCACCGGTGCCTTCGTAATTTAGCTCACATCTGGTGGGAACACCGCGTGAGTAACGAGCGTGTTCGGCACCTCATTTACGGCACAGGAAAAGGAAATGAACCGCTCAGCACCGTTATTTCACGCATTAGGCTCCGATGGCTCGGCCACGTGTTACGCATGCCAGCCCACCGACTTCCGCGACGTGTGTTGTTTGCGCGCCGGGGGTGTGGATGGAAAAAGAGGAGGGGTGGCCAAGTGATGACTTGGTCCAGAGGAATGAAGGCCCTCACTTCGGAGCTGGCCTCGGTTGGAGCGTCTCGGCTTCCTGGTTGGGGTCCGAAAAACGATGAACACGTTTGGTTGGACACACTTGCTGATATGGCTAGGAGCCGACCTCAGTGGCGTTCGTGCTGTGAGTTTCTTTGTCCCACCCCATCCCTCTTAGCCTCCCCCTCCAACCGCGGTCTCATTATTTAGCCTTATATAATTTCGCACAGTAATTTTTTTTGATGCACAGCAGCCGTCTGGTAGCTTACCGGAACGATGCCCATCCGTTACCGGTAGCTCAGCCGGCTTGCACCAGTTGCTTTTTTTCTCCTTTTGCTGTGTATTGCGGCACAGTAGCTGAGGTGTCCCCCACCTCTGGCTAATGTGTATGATGATGTTGATGATGATATGGGATCTAGCGGTAGATGGACGGTTGATCAACATTTTTCTGAAGGATATTGCACCAGGCGCTTTGCATTGTCACAAATCAGCCAGGCTGAAGGTTATCGAAACGGATGAGACGTAGTCTAAAGGCATTGCAAGACAGCGATACCAATACATGAATATATGCTTGACGCAGAATTATGGTGGTCACTTACTAAAGACTATGTACCCTCAGCCTAGACTTGACTTGTGATGTTCTCCAGTTGGATTGGAGTTCAGTTACAGGACACTGAATGCAGAAGTACAAGAATCCAGACCATCTCAACCAGACAAATTGAAGAACAAATAACAATGGGAGAAACTAGCATTTTCCGGAAGATGTCAGGAGCACGGAATGGGAGGAACGATAGGCTGATGCGACAGGTCTGATTTAAACGTGGGGTGTGCTACACTGGGTTGGATTTCTAACACTCGGAGACATACGTGTATATGCAGTAAGTAACCTAGACAACGTGCACTCTCCATTTTCAACAAACAGTGCATTGGAATTTCAGTGTTTCTACAGGATTATTACACGCTCCATGTACGCTCATGCGAATCCCCCGGGGTTGCTTAAGTCATCATCAAAAACAGTACACGTTAGCTGAGGGTAAGAAACACACCTCAGCTAATGTGCCGCAATACAAATAAGATAAGAGACTAAAAATCACACTACAAGTTACACAAATTACACTACAAAAAATATGCTGTTAAATATTATACTATGCTTTTTGCATGAGATCGGGATCGGAGGGGGAACCTAAAGGAAGAGGGATGCCATTGGGGCCGACTCTTCGCCATATCAGCAACCGGGTAGTATCTCGCCCATTGACGAACCATGGACTTACAACCACAACCATTCACACACTTTCTGTTACGATGCTATTCACTCATCTTACTATGCCAACTTCACATGCACACGTCACCATTTTACCCACCCTTCCCTTGTACCATTCATACCCATTTTTACCTGATTCCTGTATGTCGATCAACCCCACATACACCGACGAACCTGTTCCCGTGACATCTGCTAACTCAACCACACAGTGCACAACAGAGAGCTGCCAATCCCAAAGTCCCCATCTTCGCTCCTGCAAACTTGAAAGCAGTTCAAACTTAATCTTCAAAGTACGCACATTACTGCAGATCGGTCAGCAAGCTGGACTTGCACGCACGCTAGAGACCTTTGGAATTGATATCTGCTATCTGAATGAAACACGACTCCAGGACTCCAACTCGCTCTGCCAGTTGGCGTCATCGCTCCACCCAAGCACCCGCTTCCAGCTCCGTCTCTCTGGTGACGCCGAGTCTGCCGCATGTGGGCAAGCTGGTGATGGAATCGCCCTCAGTGCTAGAGCCGAGATTGCTTTGACTGATTGGATTCCGATCAATAGTCGCCTTTGTGCGATGAGGCTCAATGGCTCTTGTAAAATTAGCAGACGTCGAGTCGAAAAGCGTGCTCTCTTCGTGATCTCTGCCTAGGCGCCCACTGACTGCAGCTCGGACACAGTCAAAGACCAGTTCTACCAGAATCTTCATGAGCTGCTCCTAATGGCTTCTAAAACAGACATCATTGTTTTGGCAGGAGATTTCAACACGCGTGTCGGTCGTCTGCTGCCATGTGAGCGCCACCTAGGGGGACCGCATGGATATGATGTTCGCTCAGATTGTGGAGAGACTACTTAGTCTGTTTGCTGATCATCAACTATTTCTCTCCAGCACCAGCTTTCGTCATCCTGGACGCCAATACGCCACTTGGCCCCCCATCATCAACCCAGCGCTGGTCACAGATTGTCCACATAGCTATAAGTCGCAGGTGGCGCGACAGCGTACGCGACTGCCCATCATTTTGGTCAACATCCGTCGATACCGATCATGCACTGGTATGTGCGACCGTTTGCATGCGTTTCGGTGGTTCGCCTAGGTCAAAACACACCTGACTGAAGATCTACAAGTTGGAGGACCCAATGGTGAAGAAAGAGTATCAATAAAGGCTTCGTGAAAATCTCGCTCTATCTCACCCTGGATGTTGATCAACACTGGTCAAGTCTGCAACAAGCCTTGCTGTCGGCCGGTTTGTCCAGTGTGGCCTCGCTCACTCCACTCCCAAATGCTGGATCTCGGGAAGATCATCAGAATTGCTGGATCGTCGACGGGCGGTGCCTGCTGGCGCAGAGTACAACGAACACCGCCGGTTTATTGCGCAACAGCTGAAAGCAAACTTTCGCTCTGATCGTGAATCTTGGTGGTCAAAACAAGCTGATGAAATGGAAGCCGCTGCATCAGCTGGCAACTTTCGCCGTCTATTTTGCATCATCTTGGCCACTGGTTGCAATTCCCAAGCTATCAGCCAGACGATTTGCGAATCAGAAGTCACGAAGATCACCAACCTTCACAGGCGACTGGGTCGCTGAGCAAAGCATTTCGCTCTTCAATTCAACCACCCAACAAAGTCCCCTGTGACACCTCCAGCCCCAATGGATGATACTTGGACTGTCTCCACAGCCACCCCCCCCCCCATCAATGAAGCAGAGATCCGGAATGCAATCCAATCTTTGAAATGCCACAAAGCTCCGGGTCCCGACAGCCTACCACAGGCTTTATTCAAAGATGGCGAGAGTATACTTTTCAGCGAAATCCTATTGCTGTTCACGGAAGTTTGGACTGAGGAGAAGGTTCCGAACTCATGGGGAGAATCGGTCGTTGTTCCGATTCACAAGAAGAGCTCCCGCGACGATTGCTGCAACTACCGCGGAATCTCGTTAATCTCTGTCGCATCCGAAATCTTCGTGTAAGTTCTACGTCGCAGGCATTCAACGACTAGAGAGGAGTTTTCCCGAGAAGAACAAGCCGGATTTCGTCCAGGCCGCGGCTGCATCAACCAAATCTTCACACTTTGCCAACTTCTCAAACTTCGTCACATCCATCGACGGCCAACAATCGTAGTGCTTTTGGACATCCGAGCGACATTTGATTCAATAGATAGATCTGCGTTGTGGAACTGTTTACTGAAGAAAGGTGTGCCCGACAGGTTTGTAACCATCCTGAAAGAACTTTACAGTCACACGTCGGGCAAAGTCAGGGCTTACGGCATGCTCTCTTCTTCATTTGCTGTGACCAGCGGTGTTCGCCAAGGTTCCCCTATTTCACCTTACCTCTACAATTTCGCCATCGAAGATGTTGTCCAAAGAGCACTGAAAGGTGTCCAGAACTGCGGTGTTGAGCTTCTTCCTTAAGAAAGAATCACGGACTTGGACTACGCCGATGATATCGCCTTGTTGGGGGACGACCCACAAACTGTCCATAGCGCTTTGGACCGCTTAGTGATGGAGGCGTCTAAGTACGGCTTATGCTTCACTTCGGGAAAATGTAAAACGTTTCTCCAGGACTGGCAGGTGCCTGAACCAGCGCTCACCATTGTTGGGCATGTTCTGGAGCAAGTCCACTGCTTTACTTATCTAGGAAGTGGCATTACGGCTGGTAGCGGTGTTGGAGATGGTCTCAAACGGATTGCAAAGGCCCGCCTTGCATTCATCAAACTGAGACACCTATGGCGTCGTTGTAATGTCAATCTCAAGCTCAAGGGCAGGGTGTACAATGCTTCCGTCCGTGCAGTACTCTTGTACGACTGTGAGACTTGGGCTATTCGCTCGGAAGACATGAAGCGGCTGTCAGTCTTCGACAATCGCTGTCTACGAAGGACTGCTCGGGTGTGTTGGCAACACCACGTAACCAACGCAGTGTGGGACCGAGTGCTTGGAGCGAGTAATTCCTGTCTTCAGGAGGTTATTCTCCGACATCGCATGCGTTGACTTGGACACGTTTTACACATGCCAGCCCATCGCCTTCCACGTCGAGCGCTATTTAAACTCCAAGGGAGCGATTGGAAAAAGTGCCGCGGTGGACAGCCAATGACGTGGACAAGGAGCATGAAGAAGGCAACTTCAAGTTTGGCGGAGTCGGAACAGTCCGTCTTCCAGATTGGGGACCACGAGGTGCTGAATCTCCGTGATTGGAAACATAGGATTCCATGGCCAGAAACAGGCATCAGTGGCATCAATGTTGTTCTGCCATTATATCTCCCCTTTAATACACACAAAATACCCACAAAACAAAAACACTCAAATGGTGTGTGTTTCCAAATTTTTAATCGCAGTTCGTGTTTTTGTCTTCTCCACTTTTTTGCTCCTGCTGTGGTTCTGTTGGCACAATGTCTGTTAAAAGACTGTGAATATATATATATATATATATATATATATATATATATATATATATATCAGCAGCCAAACGTGTTCATCGTCCTTAGGACCGCAGCCAGGCAGTGGGGATACACCAACCGACGCCAGTGTCGAAGTGAGGGTTTTCATTCCTCTCGACCAAGTCATCGCTTGGTCCTCTCCTCCTCTTCTAACCGCACCCCCGGCTCGCAAACAATGCACGTCACGGGAGTCGGTGTGCTGGCATGCGCAACACGTGGCCCAGCCATCGGAGCCTGGTGCGTGATATAATGGTGCTGAGTGGTTCACTCGATCTTTCTGCACCAAATACGTGACGCCGAACACGGTCATTGCTCACGCGGTGCTCCCACCAGACATCAGCTAAGCTGCGAAGGCACTGATGATCGAATGTGACAAGCCGCTTTATGTCTGTCGACCTGATGGGCCAGGTTTCACAACCATATAGGAGGGTTGAACGGACGGCTGCGTTATAAACTTCGCCCTTCAGGTGTTGCCTACAGTAAGTAATGATCTGGTTCGATGCAAATGGGGTCTCTTTATAACAAAGGCTTAAAACGTTCAACTAGATCAGGGATCACCAACTACGGCCCGCGATGTCAGTTCCTCCGGCCCGCCTACTGTACCGGAATTTGCTTTGTAAAGCGTATAGGACGCGATACGTTGTGATACAACTTGCATTTGACACTGCATGTCTTGTTACACGTGGTCTTTAACTGTGAACATTAGTGTGAGCCAGCTCGTGGCTATTCAAATACATATATATATATATATCTAGCAAAAAATTCATATGTGATATATTCTATTACTGAAGGTGCCAATGAATGTTTTATGCACGTCTAGTAAGCCGTAGCTCCACCAATGACCTCTGGTCCACTGCTTTTCTGGTATTTAGATAGGCTTTTGTTATGTTTTCAAATCAGTATCCTTTTCTTATTCAGATCCCATGTATTTCAGCCTTCACCAAGACTAGTACGAAAAGAAAAGCGGACATCGAGTGTCTTTTCTCGCTTTCCTTGGGGCTTGCAAGTAGTATTGTGTAAAATTATTATGCGTCCAACGATAACTATTTTGTCAGTTTTTCGGCCTGCGCTATCTATTTTTTGGTTATCCGATCAACTGTGAAAACAGTTTGGTGACACCTAAGCTAGATGAAAGACAATAAAACAGGCAGTCGATGGCAATCATTGAGCGTGACAGCGGTCGAAAATTCCTTCCATTTAAATAGGATGAGGAATCATTTCGAAAATTGCAGATATATGATGAAATACACTGGTTTGTTCGACGTCATCACACTCTAACCGTGTTTGTGGAACGCTGCCCAATTTTCTTGAGGATAGGATAGAGTTCGAAGATCAACATTTCGCGGAATCTGAATGCATATAGACCTATGGATTACCGCAAATTGTATACATCAGTGTTTATTGTGCGTGGCAAACTTTTTAAATGCCAACCATTTCACTTTGAAGGCCTGCGGACAAGACAAATGCTGACATGACAGATGTTCAGATCCCATGCAATGAGGGACCAGGTTACCGATCCGATGAAGACAACAGAATAAGGATCACTGTCGGAGCGCGACCGAGAAGAGGCAGCAAATCCTTACAAGGAAGTTGCAGCATGACACCGGAGCAACTGGTAAGCCGGCCTCCATAACATTTTGGTTATTGACCTTTCCTATCATTGCACTCCATGGCCGGCTTCTACCTTGGTTGGACTCTTTAGATGGAGATGAACAAATAAATAAATAGTATAATTCGCATGGTACTGCTGAGAAATCGTATCCACGATGGAAACGGATCCTAGTTACACCAACAGCACACGCGAATATGCGAAAATACTCAGGGTGAGCAGAAAACAAGATAGATGAAGCGTTTTTTTATGCATAAATCATTCACGTTCCATCAGGTCCCCGGTTACACTTGGTAGAGCCATTTCGGTGTATAACATGGACCATGATTATCGCATGATCATTAAATAGTAGGGAGCTGGAAGCATCAACCAAATGAAACACAAAAAAACCCAGCACAATTCAGGTTTGTAGCAAAAAATAAAAAACAGATTATCTGTATGAGATTTAGACCATATGAGTAACGGGAATGAGAGAGAAAAAAGAGAAAACTCGAGTTGACATTCTCCCACACCTCTCTGTGGACTATTTGTTTTTTTAGCTAGAGTAGCCCAGCAGAGTAGGAAAATATACGCGGAACAGGATGAAGACTTTACAGATTATGTTGTTGAGAGCACAGGGAAAGGAGTAGTGGTCTGAGGAGTGTTAAGAAGAATTCCGTAATCCTTTATGGGACCAGTTCCTCGGAGCGCAAAACTTGACCGAACCTGAACGAACTTAGCCAGAGTTTTCTTTTAGAACCCACTTGCAGGTAGATTTTCAGTCTTGGCGTAGTCGGGTGAAATATGAAGGAATGCTAGGACCGAAAGAAGTAAAGAGAACCGATTGGATTTCCTAACTCATAATTCACCTGAAGTTGGGAACAGTCAATTTGGCATAACCGGACATCAGTAAAACACGAGGAGTTTATCCGAGCGCTGAGAAGAGCTTCTCAAGTCTGATCGAACGAATGTAAGTATCAAAATGTAGGGCAAAATCAGGTAGCTGAACTCTAAGCAAATCAATCCTACAGAAATACTGCGTCCACTCGCCTGAGCTCGGAGTGGAACTGGATACATAGTGGTTGAAGTTTCATCCCGAAGTCCTCGAGTTCGAGTGCAGCCTTGCTGTGTCTACCTGATGAATGTAAACGAGTATAAAAGCGGTCGTAGGATGCAGTGTTGCTAGCGGGCGACACCAAAAATCTAGATGCTTCAGTTACGATGACTGAAGTGGCCAAGTTTCACTTCCATGCGAATCATTGTCTACAATGTGACTTGACATGGCACTCCATTCACAATATTTTCTAGGTACTTTCAGCTTCATCCAGTATCGATATTCATGATTTGCGATGTGCGTAAGTTAAGAAATGTCACCAGAAGCATGGATATGGACTTCTTATTTGTGCGATTACAAACACGAGGTAGCTGTTCAGTTGAGAGCAGTTTCTTTTTATTGGTCGCGTAGTGAGTGATGCAAATGCGATGGCACATGACGGCACCTATACACTAAAGGGGTGTGTCAAGTTTTAGAACGGGTGGCTATTTAGCACCGTAATGAGCCAGTATGGACAATAAAACAAGAGCCTGATTGGCACTGGCAAAGGTCGTGCTTTGTCTACGGGCTTGTTCAATGAAGATATCGCATCAGGAAAGAATCGGCGCTACTGAAAAGGTAACCTGAAAAATGAACGGAGTTTACCAAAGCTCTTCATTACAGGATTTTCCTACCTTGTCAGGGTAACATACGGAGGAGTACGCACAGAGATCATATTGGTTGAAATCCACTCCCTGCAAAACGCTCAAGCACAATGAGCAGAGTTAGAAGATCATCCCCGCCAGTGCATCTGGAGCCAATAATTCCACTCAAGTAAGCACAAGTCAACCGTATCTTTTCTATATGATCAATAGTGCTCTGAAAAGTGTTGAAGGCGGAGGGCAAGCTAGGGTACAGAAAACCTGCAGTGCGCTTGGTGATTGCAGCGATATTCTGGAGAGTTTCGTTCCAATCCTTTTGCGAATATGCATGACCAAAATCAGACTAGGCAAACTTTCACCAGTTGTAGGATTTGCAGACAAATCCTCAACTCGTACTGGCTAGTATCTCTACAAAATGGAGGGTTAAGTTACGATATTTTTGTGTTTGCTTCACATTCGTACAAACTGTAAAGCTTGCTTACTGACACAATTGGCATCCCTAATTAGCGAATTGGGTGATAACCAATATAACTTGATTCGTTTGATCAAGCTTGACCAGCTTCTCCTTTGGATTTTGTGGTGGTTTGAGAGCCCTTAGCCTTTCACGACCATTTAGCAAAGCTTAAATATTATTTCGGCATCTATTACATTTTACTGATGTGGACAACTGTTTCCGCACCATAGCCTGGATGCGACGGAAAACGTGCGTCCAGGACCTCCATCGATATTACGTGCACGGAAATTGTATGTGTCTTAGCGTCGCGCATGCATAAAGCATTTATCAAGAACATATATCAATCGGCTGATTCAAGGGCGAGGGATCTAATTACAAAACGAAAAATCAGTTTTTTATGCAGTTATGTTCAGGTATCAGCACACCACACCTATGTGCATTTTCATGAGTACTCGCTGCTCATGGATAAAATGCTCCAGTGTGCAGTGTTGGACGATTGTTGTAAGTGGTGTTCGAACATACTTTAGGCAACTGGTTCACTCACATCAGACCGCTTCGATGGGTATCGCCTGCTAGTTACATCAATCCGAAAGGGGCTTGGTTAACTTGTATACCAAATTTGCCCTATCACTGATTCGTCATGCTGATTATTGATATCAGAAAGTAAATGTGCAACCGTGTTGGTTAGCGCATAGATCAAAAACCAGTTAGTGCCATTGGGCTTTTCTCAGCTGCGATGTCTTACCCATTAAATTTAAGTTTCAATGGGACTAGAGCAGTAGAAAATTCTCGCGGGCTTAAGTTGTAAATTTTTAAGCTGTTCATCCCAGTAGTTCACAAGCTACATAGCACAGACTAGTCCGGAAAAGCACCAGACGCGTTTCGCCCTATTGGGGCTCGTCAGTGGTGCGCATTCCCTCGGTCCCCTAATGGGGATCGAACCCACGACCACTAGAGGCAGATGCCAACTAGCCAGCAGCTTAAACCACTGAGCCATGGGGGACATTGGCTGGGCTACATAATATGCAAGCTAACTGGGATATAGCGCCACCTATCTTCCACTGTCACTGACAGTGGCTAGCCCGCAAGGTGATGAAGTCCTCTACTACTGGGATGAATAGCACAAAATTACAACTAAAATCCTGCTACTTAAGAGTAATATAAAATAAATTCCAGTAGCGGTTCCTTTTGAGTGCGCCTTTGAACTGGGGTAGAGCTCGTTGAATCAACTTGAAGTCAAGCATAGCCATATCAATACCTTCGAATCAAATCATGGTCAACTAGTCAATGCCCACGTGACCTACACTAGCAGTCCCGTTGCACCATCCATGTGGTATAAGAGATGGAAAAGAAAAAAAAGATTAAGCAGAGTAGCTAAGTCCTGATACGGCACAGAAGGATAAGACGAAGTAACGGTGATGATAAGAGATGGTAATTAAAGGAAGCAGAAGTTAAGACACAAAGGGAAGATTAGAAACTGCAGTCCATGGGCTTCGAGTTCATGTTCAAACCACTTCACCTTTGGCACTAATAACAATTCCTTGGGTATCACGTCCCAAGTAGCGATAGGCCCTAACTCGGGGCTTACATAACTTCAATGAATGATCTTGAGGAGTTGTCATCCGAGCAGACGTGAACAGTTGAGATGAATCAGAGCCATTCTACCCAGTCAATATACGATAACTCATGAATTATCTATTACTAACATAAGAAGTTCAAATAGCCAAGATATCTCTTTTTAACGATTCTCATCAGGCTATTGCAAATATAAGAATGAATAAGTTAAGACAGTAAGTTGCTCAAATCTATATTAAAGGTAACTAAGCCACACGCGTTTAAATGAGGCCAGAAAGTTGGATCAATACTTAAGTCGATTGACTTAGAGCAGGTTTCGCGGCCAACAGTCCGCTGCCAGTACACGAGACTTGGGCCAAGGAAAGTGTGGAGCATGTATGAGAGCCCTCCGCTTACACAATTCCGGTTAGGTCAGTCGCATTTAGGAGACGTAATGGTACGGAACATCCGCTATCCGAATTTCTTATCCGCTTGGGAGCAAATGCCCCATCATAGCACTGTTGATGCTTCTAGCCGTGCCTCCATAGCTACCCTCGGCAGTGTTCTACTACCCAACTGGACAAACACCTGGTAGCGTGTCCTTAAGATAATTATGGACTGTCACTCCGAAGAGGCCTACAATGTAGTGAAAACGTTTGCAGCCTGTGCAGCCGATCGAGATACCGGCAGTGTTTTAACTCATGTTCAAATTAGTGCTTAAAACCGGCTCATCTACTATCCTGTCGCAGACCAAACATGGGGTACAAGTTTACGCGTAGTATTCGAAGTATGGTCTAACGAAGGGTGAATACAGCAAAGTAAACATTTTCTTTGTTAAGATCCCGTACGATCTGCCAGAGTATCCGGAAGTCATTGCGAGTAGCAATCTCCTAGTTCTCACTGGACTTGAAGTCCGTGAACGGCGAAATGTCCGATTCAACCTGATGGATCGTTTGCGATACTACATTCCCGCCCAGTAAGTAACACGTCGAAAGTGCACTTTGTCCTATGCACAGAACTGAACAGATCGCAAGACACATACGGAAGTAACACAAATCCGACCACCCATAAGATTTAACAAGTCCACGGTAGAGCCAAAGAACCACCAGTATCACTCGCAGTGCTCCAAAATTTTAAGCCGTTTGCAAACAGAAGGAACGGTACTTCGAGATATTAAGGGAGATTGTTAATGTAGAGTGCGGACAACAGAAGGCCAAGGACTGATTCCCTGTGGAACACCATAGAGGACATTTTGTCAGAAAAAAAGACCGGAGCCAACTCGAATGCACACCATCCTGCTCTCTAAGAACGCCGAAATTCACTCTAGGACTTGACCGAAAACCCCGCACGATTGTCGTTGAAAGATAAGGCGATACTATGGGACGGTGCCAAAGGCCATGGAAAGGTCAATGGATAAAAGATCCACTGCTTTGCCTAAATCTAGTTTCAGTCCAGCATTCTCGGGCCACTAACAAGTTAGTCAAACAAGTGTTACCTCTACGGAACCCATGTTGAGACGAGTTGAGCAAACTGAATTTCCTCAAGTGCATTACAAGAGCAACTCTTAGCAGTTTCTCTAACGACTTGATCAGTACACCAAATTTTAGAAGAATGCTGTAAGAAGCTTTTGATAGGTAGCCGAGCAGACCGTCTCCTAGGACAATGTGTCATCATCTCTTAAAAGAGGTTCACTTTAGTGTTCTGGTCTGAAAAGCCAAAGATCAGATATTGTGATAGCCTTCGAACTTTGCTGGATCAACTTCCTTGTATTTGTAATCATGAGTGACCCGATGTATATGAGCAGTGAAGTTGTTCATGTTTACTTCCGCCTCCTGGGAAAGTGTGGGGAAGTGATAACCGCAAAAGCGCTTTGCCGAACACCATACAGGCACGTGCGCTCAGTGCATTATATCCGCGCAGAGAGCAACAAATCATACCGGTCTTTAACAGAAAGAAAGTGGGCTTCGTAATCGATCGAGTGCTGACGTTTTTCTGTCCGTAGTATGTAATACTCTGTGCCCATTCCGATAAATAGCATGATGTGACATCGACGCATCTTTTTACTTTTCCAAAAGGCGTTCCTTAATCTACGATGGGGAGTCAACGAAGCGGTCTTCTCTGTAGTAACTAAATACCAAGGTACGTGTCAGTGCGCCAGCTTTATCTACTTGTGGAACTGGGATGAAAAAATCGTCATATCAGATATCGACGGCACAATAACAAAGTAAGTTCGAAATTCTCCAAGTGAACTCGTGTTTTAAGTGTTCACCAACTGCCCAGTAGTCCTAATCAGTGACTCTTGAGTGCAGAGTTACCTCTTCCACCCGTCACTGACTAGATAGAATGTGCACTACTGGAGAGTTCCGATGAAGAACAGCCGTCCACTGTTTTCCGGTTATCTGTTGTGAAGGTTTATTTGCGCTAAATCCTGCCAGTCTATAGCATCTAAATTCCAACGTCACTCACGGAAGAAATAAACTACATGAAGCATGTCACAGTAGTTACTACATCAGGGATAAGCGTTTATTCGGCGAAGTCGACTGAGAAAATCCGTTTGTTTGACAAGCGGAGCTCGATATATTTACGTGCACTACTATAAACAACGACCTTTATGGGCTCAGTTAAACTATGAAGAACCCCCCTTAGCGTACACGAACATGGGTCAAGCAGCGTCAAATGATCAATCCGTCATATCTGTTTCCCATCGCCTCTTAGCTTCCTCCTTTGATCTTATGTTCATTCTAGTAGAACACTCCCATCATATCCCCCCTTTTTCCGTGTCCTTGTATTTCCACCTTGCTAATCACTCCATAAACTCTACCACTTCGCATTGCGTTCGCTGCACTTTCCGCCGCGGTCTCATTGCGATACACTGCAGGACGTGCTGTTTATCTATCTGTCTCTCGTGTAACCTTAACTACACCCGGTTTCTTCCGAGCGTCTTCTCTCCAAAACTGATTTCACATGACTATGCACCGACCTTCGCCGTCACGGCACCTTTTCCCCACCGTTTTTAAAAACCGGGTACTGACTGAAGTCATAATTTCTCCCCAATATCAGCTCAGGTAGTGCCAGGGCATCTCGGTTGTAGTTTCGTTTATGAGTGGTCATTCGGCTTCTGAAACCGTCTTGTAGTGTCTCATGTGATGAAACTTGGTGTAAACGTGTGACAGATGCCGACATTAGAGTTGTAATCCTTCGAATGTACGGGCACTGCGCTGGGCACAGACAGATATCCGTTAAACGAATGTTACAATTCTGCAGTAGCAGGAGGTACTGGTCCTCACGAGCCACTCTAGCCTTCGCTAACATTCACTTGATTTGCTTCATTCCCGACACCGCCTTTTCATTTGATTGACTGTGATATGGGCTCGCTTGCGAAGATCTGAAGGCAATGCTGGTGACCTGGGGATGGTAGTCGGATACAACTCCTCTGGTATTTCGTTCTGGGAGAATTGTTGTCTGAGTTTGTTGATTATTGCTTCTGTTGTCAGTGATGATTACATCAATTTCGAAATAATTACCATACTAGGCCACAGGGAGTAAGTAATCTTCGCCGATGTCACCGAATAAATGCACTGCCGTCTTCTGCCACGGTCGGTTGGGGGCAGCGTGTAACACCGTTGGTTCCTTGATCTGCCAAATTTGGTGTGAACAGCATGCCTCACGATACGACCTTGATTTTATCTGTCATACTTAATGAGAAAATTAATTTTATTGCTTTGCTAAAAGTACAGTTATCACCCAGGTAAAAGCGATGGAGATGTTCCAGAATTTCTTTTCGGAGCGATGACGGAATTGGAGAACGGCTTTATTTGAACAGAAAACCATCATAGATAGTGAGTTCTTCCTGAAAATTGAAATACTACGATAGTTCCTTCTGAAGCTGCCCCTTCGGGTTTATTTCCCGCAAAGCTAGAAACGATGCTGCTTCTGCCACTTGACGTTTTGTTTCTTTTAGATGATCTTCGTCACTGCCAGCTGTTTTGATCTCTTCACATTGATGTTCGGTTACCGGCAGATGAGACTGACGGGGTGTCTACAATGAACATCTGTGCACCCGGCGTATACACAGTTTCCATTTCGTACTTTCGAAGCCGGATAATCGCACGTTTTAGACGACGAAGAACGTTGCCTAGCGATTTACTATTAATATGTATAAGTGGTTTATGGTCGGTATACATAGTTGTCTTCCTTCCGAAAGTATAATCGTTAAAATGCACTACAGCGAGCATCTTCTAGTAAATCTGCGCATAACCCTGAACCCCCACTGTAAGTGATCAACCACGGAAATCCAAAGGTTTTCTATTCTGCAGCAGAGCAGCGGCCATTCCGCTCTGGCTACTAATACACTGTATCTCCAGAAGTTGCGTTGGATCCTAATATCCGATTGCATGTGCGTTGCTGATAAGATGTTTAATAGTCGCAAATGCTGCTTCCTACTCGTTTCTTCAACTGCACTTTACTACCCTGTAAGTCAGCTTTCTGATCGGCGTCATAATTTGAGCGAATCTTGGCATGAAACGGCTCAAGTCATTCTCCATATTGTTCAAACCGTGGATTACATTCATGTCGTTAGGGGACGGCATCTGTCTTATTGTCATAGTTTTTCCTGGATAGACTGATTTCCTCGAATGTTAACACATGTCAATGGAAAATCACCTCGTCTTTCCGAAGCTCTAGCCTCTCATATTTATGCCTGATTTTGTTTTGCACACAACGTTACAAGAAACGGTGGGGATTGGCGTCATGCTCTTCTTCAGTCGATTCGTAAATCAGAGACTCATGTGCCACATAGGTTAAAACATTTAGATCGTCCAACGCTTGCACCAACCGTCTCCGGAAAATTTCACTCAGTCATTGAAACCAAGCGGTGAGTGTAACCGACGACAACGTCCGAACGGTGTGTCAAAGATCGTAAAGAAACTGCGTTTTTCATCTAAAACTACGTACCAGGATGGAGAAGATAGGTACACCTTCGTGAAATACTGTGTTACAATTACGGAGTCAGAAAGCAGTCTAGACTAACGCACAGTCTGGGCGACAGGACTAAGAACTGAATAAATTTCATTGTTAAACTGTGGTTCTAGGATAGCAATTCAATAGATTTACGAATAAGTGAAACGACTTGCAAAATAGGGGTAAGAGTAAATCCATGCATCGTTCAAGCAGCAACCAATACGAACACGTGAATGTAACGCAGTTAAGCGAAGAGCGATAGGTGTGAAGGATTGCAAGTTTATACTAATAAGCAAAGATGATTAATAATGGAAAAGAAATATAGTCGGAATATGTGATTCTGTAGTCAGGACCAACTGTCATGCTGTTCATGATCGACTAGTTAAAATTTACGGCCAGAAATCTAAGATACAAAGAAATGTACAGTGATTAGTTCAGAGGTAGGTCAATGGTTAAGCAGCAGATCTTTCGTCACTGTCTCACTCACACAGATCGATCGGGGTTACGTAATCACGCTGACGACACTGGTATCAGTGTGATGATTAGATTGACTGCTGTTCGACCAGGGTAGACAGAGCCCTAGTCTTAACGGTGATACAATTGTTGAGCGTATAACAAGAAAATTGACATGGTCGATAAGGAACATTTTCCCAGCTGCGGAAGTGCGATGTGTCTTCGCCACCAGCACGCTTACTCCATTGTGCAATAAGGATAGACTATCGAAGCCGATATTCTCTCACATAATCTAACGACCTGAGTGCACCGGTGGTGTGACAAATATTGGTCGGACGACTCGTCAATTGTCACGTCACGTTAAGGAACAAAGTCCTAAATGGTTGGCTAACAGAGGCACTGGATTCTCGGCAAGTGGAATTTCGGCCCACTTATTCGAATCAGGCCATGGGTTTGACATTCTGAATGCGTTTACTATGGTTTACCAGATCCCATTGAACAAATCGAATTGTCTGTATCTATGAATGTTCGCTATAGCAGAAGATATTGTGATCCAAGTATCCCAATCCCCGTTATGCCCGCTAAATAAGTTTGTTCAACCGCTCTGTCTATCCTGGCTGAACCATCACTCTTACACCGGTGACATCAGTTTGATTACGCAAACCCGATCGATCTATGTGAGATAGCGACGAACTATCTGCTGTCCAATCATTGACCTACGTCTTAAAGCGATCAATGTATTTTTCTTTGTATTTTAGCCCTATATCGTTTGTACCGGCCCGCGGATGAATCGCTGAAAGCAACTGTTTGCTTCAGACTGGTGTTCTCTAGAAATTAAAGAATCGACCAGCTACACATTTTAGTGAATTTAGTATTAGCACAACTTTGGCAAAACGAGCTAAAACAGTTCCTAGAGTCGGTAGCGCAAAATGTTCTCTACGTAGGGACTCATTCAACGGTTTCGGGTCAATATACACGCGCAATTTTCTCGTCTTCTTCGTAATGAATGTGACCTGAGTAATCCGGTCTTTCAGCTCGTCCTTTGACAATCACACTCCTCATGAATTTGCTCTATTCAGTGGAGAATCTACCACGCAGAGCGAACGGAATCCTCCTAGTCAGCAAGGAAGTCGATCGTACTGAGGGCTCTGGCGACTAGTGAGCAGTTCCCTCAAATTTCCCCAAACCCTGGTCAGTCTCTCCCTAACAAGTATGCACGAAACGATCATCATTAAAATGAACAAAAACTAGGGGACTGAACTGAACTAATGCCCGGAATGGGCGTGAGCTTCTTTTTCACACCACAAACTCCGGTCGACGTGGGGCTCTGTCCTCTGGATTCACTACTTCGATCGCAGCTGAGCTTTTCGAATGAATTATAGAGCTATTCCACATGCGCAAACAATCTTGATCAGATCGGCTATACACTCAGGGACGGTGCTATCTGGTTAGAATGTTGATAGTAGCACCCGAGCCTAACTGGATTCGTACGGCTCCGACTTCGATAAAAGGAGTTGCGTAAACATATTTTTGTGATCAATTCCGACTGAATGTTGTAAATCTGCAACTAACTTTTCACGTACGTGTGCGCTGATATTGCCCGACTAACAGCAATGAACAGTGACCCTATTGTCCACACACTTTCGTCCCCACACCCGAAGTTGTTCACGACTCCTCAGGGGTCGCGCGTCAAAAAATTTGTTGCTAGCTTCGTGGTTTTGCCCTCCAAAACCGCACCATTTTGCATCAGTTGCGAGCCTCATCAAATGGTAATGATAAGTGGTCGAGGACTCAATTTGCATATGTCGACGTACTGACAGAGTAATAAATTGCGTTATCGCAAAAGCCTATAGGTCCCACCTTCGCCATTGAGTTCTAGAACCATTAGGTTCCGTGCATTACTGTTGGTTATGCGTTTTGAGAAATTGCAGGACCGGACTGAAATCGTTAACTCAGTGACGGATTCATCACGAGTATACGTAGCGTTGATGAGCTTCGTTGGATTGGCTTCAGCAAGTAACTGAGACCTTTGTCAAAACAATGCCGAGCCACACGCAAGTGGTTGCTAGTCCAAGCGCATAAATATGCATAAATCCATCCATTAGTTCTTACAGAGAGGCCAATTACTTGCTAAGTCCCGTCCATCCATATGTAATGGGGCAGACAGTTGAGAAGCCAGGGTTGCACCATTAAGCATCCGATAGCCGCTTGCGAGATTCGTCTATAGCTTCTCTGACGCCATGTCGCAGAAGTCAGATGAAATTACAGCACATTTTGCACGTAGAGCTCCTCGCTTTGTTGTCCGTTCGCTTCCATAGACAACGACGTTTATGTACTGATGAGGTTGCTCATTTGACCGTTAAACAAATTATGAGGAATTTACCGTAGCGCACACGAACATCGGCCAATTGGCTTCCAACGATCGAGTCTGTTAGATACATTTTTCATCGGTTGTCTAGCTTGTTCATCTGATCCGTGCGTTCAATCTAGTGGACATACCCATCACAAAGCATATTAGGTGTTACTGCAGATGTTGCTAGCTAACTGAGAGCTAGTGACACTTCTAAACGCACGGTCTGTGCTGTGAGAATTAGTAGTAGTGGGCAGTACAAACCGTACTGGAGTAACCGTAGTTCTACATTTGTGATCATAAGGTAAAATGGGGACGCATATGAATAGGTGAACAGATTCACAATTAGATGCTGTACACATTGATCTGTGCCGCTATAGACAGTTTCTCTCATCAAGAGAAATATGCGTATTATTATTATTATTATTGTCAGATAGTTCCGCGGATTCAGCTCAAACAGTTCCAGCTATTTCAACTGTGTAGTATGAGGTGGATTAAAACAAAGGACCTATGTATTTACATAATATGAATTGGTATTTGTAAATAAAATAGTTTATAGTAAAGATCAGGGGGAATTGGATGATGAGCAGTTTGTCGGTTGGCACTGATTCCGGGTGAGGTCAAATGCGGAGTTCGTCCATACTACTTGCAAATAGACGACAGCAAAGCTGAATCGGTGAACTAGGGATTCAACATTCAGTAACATGGTGGATCAGGTTTGATATATTGTGTGACGCAACTCTCAAGCGTCTGTGTGTCGCTTTACCTTAGACTTTAAGCTGTGATTTTCTTATACATCCGATGGGTTCATTCGCTTCAGTTACTTTGCCTTTAAATCGGCCGTTGCCGTTTACGCCGAACATCACTTTTTACATTATCTACTGTATATATCTCAGTTTGCAAGATTACGCTGACAGATATATTGTGTAATCAACTTCCAAGGTCACTGAGACCCTCTACTTCCTCCAATTTTGAATATAAACGCATGATATCGCGCATAAAATGCTACGTCAATCGAAACGAATTCTGAAGAAACATTTTTATGAAACCTTTTCCCTTTCGAATGAATACAAATCCCGAAGATTTAGTTCAGCTTTCTGGGATCGTTACTTGCTCGATCTATGACAGTACATTCCCATTCTTCTACCCATTGTTAAACCTAGTATTTTTCATGGTACCCCTTTGGTAACTTTACAATTGATAATGCAAAATGCTGAAAATGCACCCATTTGGGTACATAAGGCTTATAATGACTTGAGTTGAAGAGATTTCACTGTCTAATTTATGGAGCCTGTAAGAGTTTACACATTGGTTAGTTTCTGCTGGTCAGGCAGTTCCCCGAATTTCCCCACATCTGCAGACTTGCAGCTTTATACTATCGATGTGGCAACTATGCATACATTTCAGAGCTGGTGAACGACGTGGTTATCGAACAATTAATTACACCAGCTTTGCCAGGAGCGCCGTGATGTGACACCATTGTTGAGTTGGTGCAGAGGCTTGGAATGATGTTACATAATATACCTCGTAAATCAATCGGACCAGGGTCGAATGACAGATGTGGCCTCGTGTGAACCCACCATAACTAGCTGCATTCAAGGTGAGTGATCGTGAGGCACCTCCTCGTCCGATGCCACTATCGCGATCGCGCCAGACTTAACGTGTGGTTCCATTTTAGAGTGGGATACGGACCAGTCACCCTCTGTGTGCTGCAGGTACGCGTATCTTCCCAAATCTGCACCGATATTGTACATGTTGGATTTCGATTCGCATGAACTCCGGTCTTGATTACTCGAGTGTATGCTAGTTGTACCGCTTGAGCGGAAATGAGAAAAGTGCAGTGCATGTCAGCCGAAAATCAGTGCGACAGCCGTGATGAAGAGAGGTACAGCAGTTGACAGTTCAAAGGAATTGGGTGATACTTGGCTCAGTTTTGAAACCGGGAACATTGTTTACATTCCCGCAATTGTTATGAACAGGCTGGACAACGTCCAGTAGCCCAGAGCAACACAGGTATTGCAGAACAACAACTGTGTACAAGCAGATAACGATACAGTGGATACGAAGCCTTGTGGCCCGGTTTCTGCATCACGTGCAAATTTGAGGCCGAATGCAGGTACCAAAAGACCAAGTCTCAAGATTCTCACAAAGTGTCGGTCACCGGACGAGCTACTTTATTTGGAGACGTTTGGCTACAATGTTGTGCATGAACTCTGGAACAGTGAAATGATGAGACATGCGCTCAAGAAGGGCGCAAAACACTAGGTTAATCACAACGAATGACAAATCAAGTCGCAGAGTATGGTGCGAAGATTACTGAATTAGACACGTGAGCTGGGGATTTAGTCTTTCGATTGGGTTATCTAAAATACTGCAGGAGACGACCAAGACTAGCAAGTGGTATAGTGTAGTACTTCACATAAGTGTAGAGGAAGTCCTTATTGTTGTCAATTTCAGATCCGACTGGTTGGGACATTTGATGCCAATTGTGGGTTTCCAGTGGATCCATTCAAATGTCGCGCCAGTCTACTATCGAATTGCACAAAATGGTTATCGTTTTGTATACTTGTCATCAAGACCAATTGGTCAGTCACGAGCTACCCGTGGATTTCTAAACACGGTGCGCGATAGGAATTGCCCGCTACCCGATGGACCTATACTATTGGCTCCCTTCTCCCTGATCAAGGCCTTCCAAAAGTAAGTGTTGAATCAGCTCTTGTAATAAACAGTACTTTGAGACCGCTTACATTATCGCCAATTCAGCCTTATTGAATGTGATGAGCTAATTTGTGTGGTAAAACAAAGTCAGCGCATTCTGTTCGATTTACTCGGCGCCATGGCACAGTAAGTAGCAAACGGTATTGAAGCTACGGCGGATTCTGATGACGAAAAGGAATCGACCTTGAGGTTATCCCCATCATTTGTTTGGCGCCTCAAAGCCGAACCCTTCATGCATAGCATTAAACTTCACATTGCAATTAACTTATCCCAAATTGAGAGCGATTGCTTTCACTTAACAGCATCGTCTTTGTTCAGTTTTCATCATCAAAGCCCCCATGAATCCGTTGCGATGTATCATATTCTATATTACTTTAACATGAGGGTACGACGTTATCCAAGTCGAAAAACAAGCACTAGCTCGCTTTATTCTACTTTCATAAACCACCAAATGCGGCCGAAGTACGGTTGATTGTCGCGCATATTTAACTTGAAGTGACGAACTAATTTGAAACCAATTTAGGTCCGTTCAATCACTGAACGTTAGCCGGTGGAACATGGTATAGGTAGAAGGGCTCAATTAGATGTTTAAGTTTTGTAATTAGGTTTCCTTGAAAAATCAGCGAACCGAAGTTAAGCGGGTCATTCGCCGGTAATAGGACAGTGTTCCAACGAAGTGGTTTTCCATTCCTGAATAATAATGCAGATTCCGTAGTTTGGGCATTAAAAAGACGAATAGAATGATTCTTCGAGTAGTTTAGATTAGAAGCATAAATTCTTTCTCCGGTATCACTAGCAAAGAACACTGGAGTTAGTGATGCATAGCCGATTCCGATGAGAGTAGAATGATGTTGAATGTAGAGTAATCCTCGCTTGATGCTGTGTTGGTAGCCTCCAAAAAGTCGGGAGGCGCTTTGTAGGAAATTAATCGGTGGTGATCACCCACGTAGTTACTATGAGGGAAGATCCAATGCATCCACATAGTGGGAACCTGCATTCCATCCAGATATTATCGAAAAAAACAGAGGCAACGGAGAAGTTGCATCTACGACAGCCGTCTTCGTTATTTTTAGGTGAACCTCGGCTGCACCATAGCATCCTGTTCGTGCAGAAAAGGTGGTCTCTTCAGTGCATATGCTGAGGTACAAGAGACACTACTAAGAGTTCAGACAAAATGTAGTGTGTGATAGGCTGGGCTTCTTTGGTGTCATTTTTGAGAATAATGGTTCCGCATGATCACTGTAATGATGGAACAAAGCTGAAGCTAATTACGTCGCGCGAAACGTATATACATCGTTTTGACAGAAAAGCCTCCCCAGGCAAACAATTACCGTACGTTTGAGAAGAGTCTTTCGTTTTTGCTCAGTCGCACAGGGGTAGATTGGAGCTCACTAATTTGCCGACCCACCAATGGCATGTAAGTCTACTGTATTTACTCATCCACGCATGTCTGGGGGTGTGAATACGACGTGCGGACGCATTGCGGTGCATGTGTCCTTGAAATATGTTAATTACCCTCGTCGATTTTGACACCGGCCAGTTCAGACTGGGTCGATGCCGACATTTTTGGCTGGTGGTTTGCAACATCTCGACAGCAGTGTATAATGCACTGGCTACCGTGTTCAAATGTTGATGGCGCTTCGACAGTTGCTTAGTGTTATCCCAGCAAATGATAAAAGGGTTAGTGACAACGCTGTTGTAGACTGAATGTTACCTTCACATAAACCACCTTAGCAAAATAAGAATTCGTAACAATTAGGCGGTGAAAATATGAGATGCTACTTCTGCATAAATGAGTCCGGAACAATGTCTACCAGCTACTGGAGGCTCATCGGATCTATTTGCAAGTGCGCGGCCGCCTAAGGAGTTAATTCCAGCAGAATACAGAAATAAAAAGAAAGCTGAGTGCAGTGGCTTTTGAACAGATTTTATCAGATCTCATTTTATTCCATCAGCTTGGACAATTAAATCAAAATCAGTTTCGCAATGAACACGAGAAGGAGTTTTACAGTATTGGTATGGTAAAAGAATCCTAGAAGTAGATAAAGAAGCGTTTAGGTCAAATCTAATCACCCATTTTAGAAAGAAAGGTGATGGAAAAATCCAGCGCGTACGATGCATTTATTTGATGAAACCAGGCTGTTTACGGCTGAATATTCTAGCGTTGTTGGTGTATTAAGCATTTTATTGACTTGACTTGAGTTCCCCGCCTTGACAGACTTGAATGTTTAAATATTCCTTATCGCCCAGATACGTATCCGGCCAATCTGGAAAACCTTAATATGCCATCCTACTAGAATTTTTGGCATTTTAAGTATCCATGGAAACTGTGTAAATAGATCACTGACGATTCACGCTCGACCGTTTGTTCCACGGTGGTGGTCTTCAGATCGTGTGCCCCAAGCTTGTAGACGTGGACTTGTCGATGGCGGATATGAACAACGCGACATTTGTCCACATTAAACGGCAGGGCGTTTCTCACCGACCAATTCCAGGCCTCATTCAAGTCACGCTGTAGGACTTCATGGTCGTCTGATCATTTTATCGCCCGCCAAACCTTGAGGTCGTCCGCGAAGAGTAAGAATTTCGACGTAATAACTCTTACTAGATCGTTAATGAAAAGCAGGAACAAACGAGGCCCAAGTACCGAACCCTGCGGTACGCCGCATCCCACTCGAATCGGATCGGAAAAGGATGATCGAACTCTAACTTCTAACTGCCGTTCAGAGAGAAAGTTACCGATCCATCCTAACAACGGGTCTCCGATACCGTACTGTTGGAGTTTCATGAGCAGGATTCGATGATCCAGGCGATCGAAGGCTTTCGAAAAGTCCAAGAATGCAACATCGACTCCTGTTCCCTCATCGACAGTCTCGGTCCAGTTGTCACGAGCTATCAGCAGATTCGTCGTACATGAACGATGTTGACGAAACCCATGCTGTTCTGGCGCAATTATGCCGTAGTTTTCCAAGTATCCCATTAACGCATCTGCTATCACCGCTTCCATGACTTTGGCGATCACAGGCAGAAGCGTTACGGGGCGGTAATTGACAGGATCCGATCGACTTCCTGCTTTGTATATGGGCGTTATTACACCTTGTTTCCACCTCGAAGGTACGATGTTCTCATCGAAACAGCGCTGAAAAAATGCAGCTAGTGGTTCGGCCAAGTGGATGGCAGCTACCTGTAATGTTTTCGGGTGAATGTTATCGGCCCCGGGAGAGCTGTGTGGACGCAAGGATAGCAGCTTTTGCAGCACCATTTCTGCAGTGAACGTGACGTTGGATAAAACGGGCGGTGGGGTAACTAGTGGCGGAATATACGTCGAGGCTTGTACACCTTGGAAGATTGGGGAGTATTGGGCCCGTAATGCGTTGGCCGCCTCTTTCGCAGTATGTGTATACCCATTGGTCGTATTAAGTGGTGGGATTCCCCGTTGCACCTTGCGAAGTCCATTCACATGTTTGTAAAGAAGCTTTTTGTTCGAACAGAATCGTTTGGCTAGCTCCTGCTGATGCGTTCTCTTGTCTTCGCGAACCAAAAGCACACAGTAGTTGCGATGCGAAACGTATTCCGTCCAGTTTTCTGCGCTGGGGTTGCTTTTATACGTGCGCCATGCCCGATCCCTTAGAGTCATGCATTTTCGCGTCCGGCTTCGCAAGAATGATTTCGCTGTGCGGGGATGTTGGGAAACTTTTGGTGTTGAGGCTTCTATGACTAGTGACGTGATGGTGTTCGCAAATGTCTCCCAGGCTAGTTCTGGGGTGCAGTTAGCTAGAAACGTCCAACTGGTATTCTCAACTAAGGCAGACAGAACGTGGTAATGGATAACAGATTGCCTCGTTTCGAGCTCCGCAGCTGGATATTTGGCGTAGCAGATGTAATCGAACTGCAAAGTCAAGTGATCGCTGCGGCCCAAAGGACTGCACACCTTTAGTCCATCGACCATGAGCTCTTCGTTAGTGAGCACTAGATCTAATATCGATGGGTTGTTTCCTGTTCTGAACCTGGTTGGAACGGTGACGTGGTTATACAAGAAGGTGCTAGAGAGTAGCTCTTGCAAATATGCCTTGAACACCTCGGTCTCGGATGCTGGATTTTCTAAGTCATGGGTGTTGAAATCTCCTGCAACGAGGATGTGGCTGTACTTCTGATTAAGCACGGAGCGAAAAGCGGAGATAAGTCTGTTGTCCCTTTCCGGAGTGGATTTCGGTGGTCGGTAAACCACAGAGAGAAGGCATACGTCGTTGCGTTCCAACCACAGTTTGCACCAAAGGACGTCGGTGACACAAGTCTGGGGATCGTCTATGAGCTCACAACGAAGGTTCGTTCGGAAATAAATGAGCACGCCACCGCCCTTGCCCGTTCTGTCGTTCCGGAGAAGTGACATACCCGGTATGGCAATCTCAGGGTCTGTGATTTCGCCGCTCAGCCAGGTTTCGGTGATCATTATGATGTCTCGAGGCTCCGAAGCCAAACGGTGACGGAGTTCTACCAACTTACTTATGAGGCCTTGTGCATTAGTATACATGCAGGATAGTGCTTTTGTAACCAAGAGTGAGCTAGCACAGGTTGTGGTAGAAATGGAGTTTGTGCCGACCGTTAACGGGTCGGCCATTAACCGTTTTTTTGTGGTGACGTTTGCCTTTGAGTTTGCTTTCGGTTATACGACTGATCGCGGCCTTCCGGGCCCTGCTGGTCCCCCGTGTTCAGCCGTGTTTCGTGGGATATTGCGGTTGTTGATAAATCCATGCCTTCACAAAGTTGCATGAGTGGATGGTTCAACAATTTGATCGCTCCCCGTGAGTCGTTGGTAATCCGTGGCAGCGTACCTGATGCCTTTAACCGAATTTCAGCTGGCAGCTTCATGCGGAATTTGGACCAGTTTTCCAAGGCGAGCGGTAACATAAACTCAGATTGAAGCACCACCTTCATAAGTCTGGGACCGTTCCCTTTGTAGTTGGGTGAAAATGGAATCCTGGTCAACCGCTTAGCGATGATATTATTGAGGGAGATTTCGTGGCGGATGTAACTCCATTGCTCCCGGTCATGTGCATCCGCTGAATCAGAGGTTGAATTTTGGAGCTCAGGAACCCCGTACACAATTATTGTCCGTTTCGCCTCGGCTGTACGAACTTCTTCACGGTTGCTCATCTTTTTCAGACGTTCGTTCCAGGGGATATCAGGAAGTATACGCGCCTCGAGTGATGAATGACAAAGCCTGTTGGACGATAGTAGAACAGCCTCTGTGTCCTTGATGGAGTTTAGTGTCACCCGGAGAAGTCGGGGTTCACCGTAGTGCGCTGAATTTGGATGACGTGTGACTCGTCTCAGCATTGCAGGTTCAACCGAAATGCCAATCGCAGTACATATAGACTTCCACTGATTACGATCATCCAACAGCTTCCCCTTTATTGTACTCGCCTGTGATTCAGCAACATTTGTACACACAACGGTTAACGCGCCTTGGCTCCTTGCGTTGGATGCAGATTTGCCATGACTTAAAGACACGGTGTTAAACGGATTGTTTGGTTGTTGGAGTCTGGTCAACTTACTGTTGCTTGGTGAGGCCACCGGAGTCGGAGGTAATTTAGCCGGTGTATGCATTGAGGCGACTGAGGCGTATGACGCCCGACTTTTCTCTACGGCGGAAGAGGTTTGCCCCGGAGCTTCCGCGGTTGCTGTTGAATGGAGGTGGGGCGTGTGACTCAAAGGTGTGGACATCAGTACTCTGGATGTTCGTCCGCTTTTGGGAGTTGAGTGAGGCAAGGGATTTGGAGAAACTGAGGCTGCAGCGCGACTTGAGCGTCTAGCCCTTTTTTTCGGCCTCGAGGTGGAGCTTTCTTTGACCGACTGTGGTACAATCATGGCCATATTCGCGGCCGGTGGTGCAAGCCTGGCGTTCAACAAATAAGCGATTGTCGCATTCAAAGTATCGCACCTTTCCATGAGTGCACATAAACAACCGACCACTGGAGTTAACTGGCAAGTTGGACAAAACCAAAATGCGTCAGTAGCCTTGTTTATTTGCCTTGCTTCTTGTGCGGACTTTCCTATACAGCTCGGGTGGAACGAGCCACTGCAGTTTCGGCACGTTATACCCATTTTAAGGGCTTTGCCGCAATTAGCTGAAGAGCAGATACGTCGTTGCATGATATTCGGCATAGTTTTTTTTTTTTTCAAGCACAAGGACAAGCAAGATGTCGATCACAAATTCCAAAATGACGGGCACAGCAGTAAATCACTGAGATCTCCGAAGATATCAAGCGGAATTCCACGAAACTTTCACGGATTGATGAACACACGAAACGAAAAAGGTTGGTGCACAACTAACACAGCAACACACGTAAAATACAGTAATTCCAGAGAAAAAGCAGGATCCAGCGCGTGGTAGCAGAAAATTCCGCGGCGTCCGTGGGTACAGCCAGTGTCTTGAATGAGGCCTGGAATTGGTCGGTGAGAAACGCCCTGCCGTTTAATGTGGACAAATGTCGCGTTGTTCATATCCGCCATCGACAAGTCCACGTCTACAAGCTTGGGGCACACGATCTGAAGACCACCACTCAGGAACGCGACTTGGGTGTGCTGGTACAGGAAGACCTCGGGTGTTCCAAACAGTCAGATTCCGCTTCTAAAAGGGGCAACCAGCACGTTGGACTCCTGCGAAGAGCATTCGGAATTTTGGATCCATCCATCTTCTCTTTGATGCTGAATGCCTACGTGCGTCCTCACGTCGAATATGCAATCCAGGCCTGGCAACCCTGGCTAAAACGTGACCTTGCAGCGCTTGAGACCCCACAGCGTCGAGCAACGAAAATCGTCAAGGGCTTGCGCCACACTCCTTACGAGGAACGACTGGAGATACTCGGAGTGTTCAGCGGACGGTACCGGCGACTTCGTGGAGACCTCATACTAGTGTACCAGATATTGATCGATCCCAGTCACGTATGCCGCCACCTCTTGAAGCTCAGCCCGAACACTAACCTTCGCGGTAACAGTTTAAAGCTGAGCCAACAGTACAGTCGTCTAGACTGTCGGAGAACCTATTTCCCCCTCCGGGTCTGCGGGCCCTGGAACGCTCTTCCAAACTCAGTTGTTTGTGCCCCCACATTAGATACGTTTAAAAAACGATTGGACGTCGCACTGAGCGCCCTGCGCTTTGTTTTATGAACGAAAACACTTGTATATATTTAGGCTGACCAGCCTCTTTGGATTTATACTCCAAATTCACGGTCGTAAATCTGTGCGAACCGGTGAGTACTCCATTTTTATTTGCTACCATCACCAACGATAACAATTTCTTAGCCAGTTTGCGTCGTACCACTTTATCCCCCTAAAACTGTTATACTTCTACCTTTTATCTCACTGACACTCCTTACTTCAACCACTTATGTGGTTTGCCAATTTGTTAGTATTTCTATTGCCAACCTGCGGGACTCGTTAAGTGTATGCTTTTTTACCCGTCATATACCATTGTTCCATTGTTCCATTGTACGGTCATGACACACTCAGTAGTTGCGAATGACTTAACAAGCGTAAAAGTATTGCCCATTAGTTAATTTCTGGTGGCCGGTGGGACTCTTTTAACTTCCGATATAATTCCACGGGATGTACAGCTGAGCGGCTAATCGTACTCCCACAACGACAGAACAACAACAGATCATGGTGACGTGCTGGTATAGATTTGTTTTCCTATTTCGTTAGACTGCTGCTACCAAAAGAAATGCGGATGTTCTACGTGTGCCCTAAACCTCGATCCACCTGAGTGTTGGCGAAATGTGGGTGGGTGAGATTTACTGTTTTATGTGAAGCTGCCGTTTGCACTAGTTGCAAAAGACCCAAGACAAAATGAACCGTAATCGCTTTCAGCTCATACGTGCTTTTGACACGTCAAAGAAATTGACCAGGGGTTCAAATTCCCTACAGACCTTGTGAACTGGAAGCAGAGAGTGCGGAGATGATATCTGAGATTGGGGCAGCACTACACGTCTGCTGGTGGACTCGCACCAAACCGCAATCAGATCCCTCAGTTTAATGGGGTGTCGTAGGTGAAACTGCAGCCTTCACGAGGGTGTATAACGCATTCTTGAATTGACTTGCATGAGTAACGCACAAGTCGAAATACTCCGCTTCCCATTTCAAGCAAACGACTGTTCCGTGTTGGATGAAGAAATCCGGAAGACGAGGCGCCCGTTAAAAGAAAAATATTCGACACTGATAGCCATATTCTTCAAAGATTTAGTTATGTGTTGCATACTTTTAAACCTGTTGAAGTACAGTGCAAATTTGGAAAGTTATCTTTTCATGCTGTAAGCTATATTTCCTGGTAGGGGTATAATGAGATGCTCAGAAGTTAGAAACGTGTACAAGTGTGATATTTTAGAGAGAGCACTAACTACCACCAAATATGATCTATCACGCGCTAGTCTTTAGCAAGCTGCCGCCCAGAGCGTGCTTGTGTTTACATGATCCCATTGCTCACGGTGCATTTTCCTATGATTTTACGAAATTTGTTCCTTGTACAGGATGAAAGTACTAATAAGTCTTGGAACGAAGGCCTGGAATAGCGCGTTTTATTAACTGCGTTATATTTGAGCGATGTGACCTGCAGCCATGCTGCGCGGGTATGAACAGAGCTTTATACTCTGTCAGCTACAGCAGTCATTTTTTCACGAACTTCTCGGTCATTTTGGCTAAAACAGCTTTTAGGATACTCAGCCGGTACTTTCCATCTTGATTCGGTCATCACTCTTCGAAATTGACTTCCCAACCGGGCAGTAGCACTTGCTCAATAGTCCGCTGTCGGTTAGCGACTTCTTGGAAAGGTCTGTTACAGAAGTCAAGATGGGGCAGACAAGTAAATGCGACTTGTTAGGTATAGCATGTGAAGCACCGCCAATTACCAATGAATATCTTGCGAGCATCTACTATGCCGTAATTCTTCTGTCAAAAGGGGCAGGGCCTACACAAATCAAACTCTGTACCACCTCCTAAATATTTGTGAATAAGGAATTGAAGTGCACCACAAGTGTCGACGCATGGTCCCTCCTGGAAGTCAGGGACTGTCCGGCTGAACCCTTTAACATTGCTCCGTCATCTGTACTCCTCAAGTGCAGCGTCACTTAATGAATGATCCTCTTGTGGGTCGCCTTCGTTGCGGCTGGGATTTTTGAACACTGGTGCTGTTGTGTGAAATCAGCCATGATTATGACACCACGTAATCGGCGGCAGAACCCATCGGACTGAATTTATTCCTTAGTACACGTCAATGTCTAATCAAATAAAATATACTTGTCGAACCATTTTAGTTTCATTAGTGCAACCATCTGATAATTGAGGGGTAAGGATCTTGCGCACAATCATTTTCCATACTCCTTTAGGATTGCCTATATTGCTTCGATAGATGAATCTTGCTGTAGTGACCAGTCCACTTGATTTGTAGCTCAGGTAAGTTCATGGAAGCCAGTTTACAGTATTCCTAGGATGACTGCTACGGAAGCGAGTGTGACAGCAGCAGCTTTCGCCAAGCTAGGGTCACTGGATTTTCACTAGGTATTACTGGATTCATGCCTCACACTGCATGACAAGTTGTTAGCAGCTCGTCAACTTCAAATTCATACATGAGGGATCTGATTACGGTTTGGTGCGAGTCCACCAGCAGACGTGTAGTGCTGCCCCAATCTCAGATATCATCTCCGCACTCTCTGCTTCCAGTTCACAAGGCCTGTAGGGAATTTGAACCCCTGGTCAATTTCTTTGACGTGTCAAAAGCACGTATGAGCTGAAAGCGATTACGGTTCATTTTGTCTTGGGTCTTTTGCAACTAGTGCAAACGGCAGCTTCACATAAAACAGTAAATCTCACCCACCCACATTTCGCCAACACTCAGGTGGATCGAGGTTTAGGGCACACGTAGAACATCCGCATTTCTTTTGGTAGCAGCAGTCTAACGAAATAGGAAAACAAATCTATACCAGCACGTCACCATGATCTGTTGTTGTTCTGTCGTTGTGGGAGTACGATTAGCCGCTCAGCTGTACATCCCGTGGAATTATATCGGAAGTTAAAAGAGTCCCACCGGCCACCAGAAATTAACTAATGGGCAATACTTTTACGCTTGTTAAGTCATTCGCAACTACTGAGTGTGTCATGACCGTGGAACAAACGGTCGAGCGTGAATCGTCAGTGATCTATTTACACAGTTTCCATGGATACTTAAAATGCCAAAAATTCTAGTAGGATGGCATATTAAGGTTTTCCAGATTGGCCGGATACGTATCTGGGCGATAAGGAATATTTAAACATTCAAGTCTGTCAAGGCGGGGAACTCAAGTCAAGTCAATAAAATGCTTAATACACCAACAACGCTAGAATATTCAGCCGTAAACAGCCTGGTTTCATCAAATAAATGCATCGTACGCGCTGGATTTTTCCATCACCTTTCTTTCTAAAATGGGTGATTAGATTTGACCTAAACGCTTCTTTATCTACTTCTAGGATTCTTTTACCATACCAATACTGTAAAACTCCTTCTCGTGTTCATTGCGAAACTGATTTTGATTTAATTGTCCAAGCTGATGGAATAAAATGAGATCTGATAAAATCTGTTCAAAAGCCACTGCACTCAGCTTTCTTTTTATTTCTGTATTCTGCTGGAATTAACTCCTTAGGCGGCCGCGCACTTGCAAATAGATCCGATGAGCCTCCAGTAGCTGGTAGACATTGTTCCGGACTCATTTATGCAGAAGTAGCATCTCATATTTTCACCGCCTAATTGTTACGAATTCTTATTTTGCTAAGGTGGTTTATGTGAAGGTAACATTCAGTCTACAACAGCGTTGTCACTAACCCTTTTATCATTTGCTGGGATAACACTAAGCAACTGTCGAAGCGCCATCAACATTTGAACACGGTAGCCAGTGCATTATACACTGCTGTCGAGATGTTGCAAACCACCAGCCAAAAATGTCGGCATCGACCCAGTCTGAACTGGCCGGTGTCAAAATCGACGAGGGTAATTAACATATTTCAAGGACACATGCACCGCAATGCGTCCGCACGTCGTATTCACACCCCCAGACATGCGTGGATGAGTAAATACAGTAGACTTACATGCCATTAGTGGGTCGGCAAATTAGTGAGCTCCAATCTACCCCTGTGCGACTAAGCAAAAACGAAAGACTCTTATCAAACGTACGGTACATTTACCGGTCGTCCAACCCAGCCTTCTGAAATAATGACTTCCCGATCGGTTCCAAACATTTCCCAAGATATCGAATGCTACTTCAAGATATAAACCTGACTATACGCACGGCCTGGGCAGGAAACGGTTGCGATACGGTTTTACACTATAATTCTGTGCCCGTTGTTTTAAAGGGCAGAATAATATAGAAGACAAAACTTTTGGCTAGGTTTGCAACGTGCCGGCAGTGGGCAGAATTAGATTATCGTAAAAGTAACGTTAATAGCAGACCGATGAAAGGGTGACCTTGAGACATAAAGTACATGCAAATGAATAACGATACTCACCAGAGAATGTAAGTCCAAAGCACGAAAAGCGCGTTATTGGGCGGGAAAATCAAACTAGGTGGGAATAGGGGCACTGAGTCATCGAGCGGGAATAATCTATCTAATGCAACACATTAAAGTTCTTTCGGAGTTTACAGTTAAAACATACCGGAAAAGTTCCCACCGTTATCATGTCGACTATACGCTCCTAGTTTGTGAACACTAAGGTCCAGTAGTCATTGTCTCTCGTTTCGAACCTTACATTAAAGGTAATAGGGTCGTAAAGAAGGAAATCAATGCTACACTCTGGAAGCTCGGCTTTGAAAAGCTCAGCTAAAGGCTGGTCTATAGAGCGTACAAGTGGAAAACTCATACAATGTGAACATGTATGTGAGACGGTTTGAGTACGCAGTTAATGGGCAATGAGGCGAGAAAGAATCGCTAAATCAGAATTACGCTAAATGACAGCCACCAAAATATGTCTCAAGCTTTATGTGAAGACGGCACTACATTTGACTAACTGGTTGAGGTGGCTTGTGGATCAAATCGAGCGTAGGATCACCGGGATGATAAGAGAATACTCAGCCTCCCCAACAAAGTCAATTATCTCGAAGGAGCGATACTAGGCAACGCGATCCCAAGCTCTGCGCACTACCCCAGACGGTGCCTCACTTTGAGGGCCCGAGGTTGAAGCCTAAAAGGATCGATGTCTGGTCGGTTAACCGATGAGCTTCATACAATTGTATACAAACATACAAGTATCTACGTTGTCAAAAGTGTATGTCCCCATAGTCCAGTGGCCATAATCACGGACTCGTGAGAGTAGGGTAGCGAGTTCTAGACCGATGGGGGGCAGATAGAATGCGCACTGTTGATAATTCCCCAAGTTATGCAACGACCACAAAATGCTTCTGCAGACATGTGATGACTGTCTGATTAAGTATAGACGTGATAAATTCGATGTGCGTGAAGCTATAGGTCCGATCCAATGCCAATCCATGTAGACTTGGCTGTTTATTTGTTTTGGAAGCAGATGGAAGACATTGTGTTCAGATTCGCTAACAAAAGGAGGACCAAATGCTCCGACACTGGTGCACTTGCACGGCACACTTACCGCAGATAAGACAAATAATTGCGTAGATGAAATTAGTTACAAAGACTACGCACATGTGTACATAGGTCAAAAGACAAGAGAGCTGCGCATAAGGATATCGGAACATAAGAGGTGCATAGCACTACTTCTGAGAAACGAGCTTAAATATAGGGTTCGACCAAGAGATTCGACGGTAGTGACGCATCCGATAGACACAGATAATGAAATCGACTCGGATAATGTTGAGATCATTAGGAGTGAGTTGCGACTGCTGATGCAGTGGAGATCACCAACATCAACAACTGTGTGTGTGGACAGGGTGGAGCTTTCAGAGGTGTGGCGGGCTGTAGTAACCCGACCAGTCTGAGGAGAGCGGGTGGACGGATCCGGGGCAGAGAATGAACAACAAATCAACCCCACACCCATCACTGACAGGTGCCTACGTGTTATGACTTTGTAACGTGGACCACACGCGACCGTTCTATGCACCACTTGAAGTAGCACTTTGACTTGTAACGCGATTAACATTCTATCTACATCCAAGTCGTCGCGATTATCTTCCCAGTTTGCAATAAGTGCTTCACCACTCATCTACTGGTTCACTCGACCTGACGAAGCGCATGTGTCAAAAGCGAAATGTTGCCCACAAACTATACCAACCGGTCGTTATCAGACCTTTCTGGGGTTGTTAATGGTTTCGCCTCCTCTTTGTCACATGATCTTAACAGCTCCTTGGCATGGTTTGAATGTTTATTTCGGAACTGACACCATATTCTTGGATGCATCATTGCACGTGGGTCGGATCTTTGACGAGATAACAGTATTGAGGTAAAGCGTAGTATGAATGGAGCGATATTCTATCTAATGGTTACACATTCTGTTCATTGTAACCCGGAAATACCGGGACACTGGATAGCGGTCCCTCGTCTTTCAGCTAACAGCGATCGTAACGGGGAAGAAACGCGCGGTGCACGCCACAATTTATTCCAGTTAGTCAATCATGATTTTAGCACCGAAGCATGATGGACAAAGTTGCCACGACTCGCACCGTTAAGCTAAAGAGAGGAAAAACAGAAAGTGACAGAGAAAGCAATCATACAAACGGACGCAAGTTCATCAGAAGAGAAGCCGGCGGTTTAACCGATAACAAAAGCAGGAGGCCATATGTAAGTACCATTGGCACCACGACTGTGCCGTGTTTGGCAGGCTCATCAATTGCGCAGTGTCAGAATCCGACGCACACCAAATGCGCGACCAGTGGATTCGGAGAACCTGACGCATATAGGGTAGACGATTCCAGCTGAACAGACCGTCCAGTGCAACACCCAGGGGCTGTCGCCGAACGCAACTTGGTGTGTTCAAGTGCTGTCACTTTATGGTCCCACCAGATGCGTAGGATGCCACACAGGCACAGATGGTCAAAGACCAATCCATTAATGTGCACAGCGCGTATAATAGTATTTGGCAATGGAACAATACTGTCTCCCATGCTCACGACTGGTAGTCTAACGCAGTGTTTCTGAATAGGTGCTTGATTTTAACAGACTTTACCGCTGCCAGCCCTGGATTCCGCTGATTTGACCGTCAAAAGTGACTGAAAAACCTAAATAAGTGAGCCGATAAATAGCCAAATGGTGCTATTCCCCAACTGAGAGAACTGGAGGCGTGTAGCCCGAATCTCGTAACAAATCATTGCGTTTGGGTGCAAAGCGTATGGCAAGTGTGTAGCGTTCAGGGTCAGCCCAGATGTATAGAGGCCAGATAAACTTGCAAGAGAGCTGCATTGTAAGTGTAATCTAGATATCCAAACAGTCGTCTTAGCAGCTTCCTAATTCCGTTGTACATAACTGCCGTTAAAAGAAGTCGTGACTCTGGGGCCAGCCCAGCTTTCTATGACGTTCGTAACTTGCATGCCAGTGGAAGATAAGTCACGCTGTCGCAGTTAGCTTGTAAGTCATGACAATCTTCTGCCCTCACTAGTGGCCTAATGGCATAAGCTGCTAATGTCGAAAAGTCATGGGCTCCGGTGACGTGTAGTGAGGTAAACATCTACTGACTACGCGTCACCGGATAGAAGTTGAATCAACGTTCACACTTGTGTTACGTCACCCTATTCCCCATTTCCTCTGTTTCGTTGATGCCGTTGCGATAAGCCGGCCCTGTGTTCAAAAGCAATTGTGTGTCAGGTTAAGACTGACGTGGACATAGGGGTGGAACTTCCGTCATACATTTTGCACCTCATGCTTATTCGGTCACACCCATAGTTAAGTATATAGTTGCATACCGGTTATTGTTAATGGTACTGAGGAGACAATACGAAATGCATGCATCTAACAGACTTCGTCTTCTTACCGTTCATTTCAAATTTCCGAAGGTAACTAGCTGCTTTTAATTTACATCTATTAATCGGTCGCCAGAATGTACCTGTACTCAGTGCATTTTTCAAATGGGCTGCTGATAGAATAGCTTCTAATTTGTCCAACTAATTAATGATTCTCCGGATTGTACCGAATTTAACTGACTCTTAAAGCACATGCTAGTTGCTTTAACCTGAAAAGCCGTTAAATGTCATACGTGATGATGAGCAAGGGAGCCGATGTCTAAGAAATCTCGCGAGATAATCACATGAAAGCTACAAAAACAAAAAATGTTACCAAAATAATGAACAGCAATGAAGCAGTGAGTTAACGATATGTAATTCGTTTTGATGGACAACGGGACTATGACTCGTGTGGTGGCTGAAGTCCAGTAGGTTGCAATCTACATGACGGGGATTACTCAATAGCCAATACGCCATCAGTAACCATCCGCAGGATCCACTATATGTCCGAGTATATGCAGCCTTTGTTGGTATGAAAGCTGGTGCAGAACTTGGTTATTCTTTGTTCCCCGACGTTGAGAGGGGGGTCTGTAGTGCAGTCAGGCCACAAGTCTGCCAAGGTTGTCTGGTTGGAATAGCATGATGGATATGAGAATGGGCGTGATCATGGCAAAAACGGACTAGCGAAAATCCCTGAGTTTCTTCTACAGGAAATTACCACTGTTTCTAACTAATGAGTTTGCCCAATAGGAGAACACTGATGTGATCTACGTTCGGAAGAGGTTTAAAGTTTTGTTATCAAGGAGTGTCTTGCCAAATTTGCGCCTGTCCGACTTAAATCACAGCCTCTTCCGGACAGCTCGAAGGCTCGTGGAGGTGATGTTGGATTAATTTGTGCTCGTCCGATCCCATGGTCGTTCACTAGTAAAATATGTGGAATTCGAGGCGATACATCTGCTAGATCTTTTGTGAAAATAAAGAACAAGTGAGACGCGAGTATAGAAATCTGCGGTACAAAGTACTCGGCTTGTGTTGGGTCGGATAAAGATAGACTCATCCTCGTGTGCGAATGGTATTCGTGGAAAAGCACGCTATCCATCAGAGTTGGGTCACCAATACCATAGTTCTAGATCTTATAAAGCAGGATGCCAACTTCAAAGTGGTCAAAGTACTCTCCGCAAGTTCAGGTAGGCGAGATCGACTCGTTCCCCCATCAGCCACTTCGGTCCGGCCATCACATGCGCGGTGAAACCCTCCCGCTCCGCTGTCATGACAATGCGGTTCTGCGGATAGCCCGTCAATATTTCCGCGATGCGGCAATTTGTACGTACAACAATGCTACTTCCCTAGTCAATAGGGGTGATGTCCCCGGCCTCCACAGTGACGTAATGCTTTTCTTTGTGCAGACAGCATTGAGTAAATCCGATCACCTATTCGGGTAGATCAGTGGTTTCGACCTGTCGTGGCCAATAAGTGGCTTATGGGAGGGATACACAAACTGAGACTTAGTCGTGGATGGGAATCTCTGGACAAATTCCATCTGCGGTTGGAAACCCCATACCGGAAATGGCGTGGTTGCGAAGTCAATGACGCTTACGTATTCGGTCTCTTGCGTCCAGCCGTTAATATTCCGACCCCATTAATTTTACCCAGTTTATTTCTAACCCCTTTCTCTGTACGCTTGTTGAGTTCTACAACATTTTCAGTTACTGAAATTCAGCCGAAGTCAGTCAAAACAACTGGATCCAACACGCTTTGGTATTCCAAAAAAGTTTACCTGCTTTAGCAGAGCTGTGCATATGAGGGAGCAACAGCCCGCGACTCGCTGGTTGAGCGGGAACTGTTGAAGCCACAATGCTGGTCGCCTCTTACAGGTTATACATACTCATATCAAGCATAACAAATGGATAAAGCACGCGTGTCACTATGCAATAACCGCTCACATAATTGTGTAGAAATCTACGGTTTGAACAAGATCGTTTCCATATTTCCTGTGGAGGTGGCACGTAACAATTGCGCTAAGCCAGATTTCAGGAGTGGTAGAGACCCAATGAACAGGTCATACCACCTAGTCCACAACCATGAACATTGGCGTGCTGCTCTTCAAAAAATAGGTGGCTTCGAAGGGTATTCGGATCCGTAAGTCTCGTAAATAGTGCTCCAATCTTAATCACACATGGCTTCCAGGTGATTTCCGGGGTGCGACAAGCCACGAATGCTCGTAGTTTCCCAGATAAATGCGGACAGCGCGTAAAAATGAGGGCCCATTCAGTACGTTCTCCGGGATAGTGTTCATTATAAACGCAATCAAAAGACTTGCTGTGATTAACCTGTCGAGTATGAGATCCCTGCGGGTGTGCAAAAGATCAGGCATTGTTGTTCGTCCACTGTCTTGAATGTGACCAGAGAGGGCATGTTTGTGCGAAAGAAGGCAAGCCTTAAACTGTCAGACAACGGATGCTGGGGCTTCTAGGTTGTAAACATAACTGAATGTTCGGTTTAGAACAATCTTCAAAACAGAAATTACACTGTTGGTCATTTCCGAAGCAGATTTTTGAGGTAGGTATGTTGTTGGTTCTTAACAATAGCCAACATCGAATAAATTCATTGATGCGGACTTAGGGATCATCAGGCGACCCACATCTGCGTTTTTCAATAACACCTTGGCGCAACTAAGTTTCGATAAGGATTATGAGACCCCATGCTTGTGACGCTTGACGGCACAAAAATGACTGAAAATCGGTTTACAATGTGAGTTTATGAAGAATGACAGTGAGAAGAAAGGAGTGATGGGGGCAGGGGATAATCTCTAATAGCGCATTAGGCTTACAACACTCTATCGTGTGAATTGAAGTCAGGCTCTAGCTATTGTTATTGGGGTAGCCCAGACGCATAGAAAAAGGTGGCCGGTGTGTCAACCTGTCAGCTGATTAGGTACTCAAAACGAAAACTCCTCACTTGCAAAGGGAAACCGGTTGAACAGTCGCAATAAATAAAGGGAAGTGAACGAAGAATAGGTGAACACCTGCAAACTATTGGCGTAGAAAAAACACACCGGACATTTTGCAAACCGCTGCCGGCCTGCACACTGCTAACGCCTTGTATAACATTAAGCTAGAGACATTGTGAAATTGGGCATGTACCGATAAATTCATGCATTCGCGTTGCAATAAAAGAGATGTTATGATCTTTTAACCGACAGTATGAGTGTGGCTTTCAGTTCTGTTTTGAAAGTAATTTCTGTTGTTTTACTTGTCTCATGGTAACGAAATGTTTTGTGCCGAGGTAATCACCAAGGCAAAATAACTAGGTGTAACAGTGCGCACTTAAGCAGTAATGAGTTAAGTAACTACGCAGTCACTACAACACGACATGAGATAGACTTGAGTTTCATTGTTTTGAAATCGGTGTTGCATCAAAACATTTCGTAAAATATCCCTACGCCTTGAACAACGTAAAAAAACATTGTCCATCGTATCACTTTTCCGTATCTTGCAAGGGAGGTTATCCAAAAGAAGGCGGAAGAATTCAAAATCGAGTGTCTTCGACAAGTCAGGGATCTATTTCCTCTGGTGGAAGATCAGACACATGGAACAACTGCTCTGGTTGCGGGTTTTGGAAACCGACCGTCAGATGTTCTGACCTACAAAGCCGTTGGGTTGAGAGGGTCCCAAATTTTTACGGTAAACCATCGAAGTGAAATTGTTTGTGACATCGACAACACCAGGACAAAAGACTTGGATGAACGAAAGACGACAGCGCTGACGCCCTGCAGTAAAATGTCGCTAACATTTGAATCCCTGCTACAAAATGTCGACGTCTACTTTCCACGAGCACGTGAGAGACTAATGTACGCAACAGAGCATTCAGACTTCACATACTGGCGAACATGATAGGCCCATTAGACAGTGGAGAGAATGGGTGTTTGTGAGGGAAAGATAGCTTTATTCTTGTATATTTTGTTTACAAACATTGATTTTGTACAAAAAATGATCGGAGAATCAGCCCTTGAGTTAGCGTGCGGTCTTCGGACAGTCAAGCGTTCGTTTGGCTAAAACGGGTGAAAGTAGTGGAGCTTTCAGACCAGCATCAAAATGAAACGATCAATATCAGTACTCAAAGTAAACTGGGGATGCCGTGTGTTGATGATTTAAATCACAACCCCTATGTGGAACAACTGTAGCGGGGTGGAAGCCGCCTTGGTTCGCATGCATTAGTATTGGTTTCTTTCGATCAGGGGACTAAAAAGCGTATAAAACCGTTAACGGGAGAGGTGTCAGCGCACGGCAAAAAGGATATACTCTACTAATGACAAACGTTATACATATCCCACAAACACAGAACATGTTCAACTGGTCAACCGATATGGGAAAGTTGAGCTACCACTTTTGTTAACTAGCCCCGCTGTTCTCTGACAAAACATCAAAACAATACGATCCGTGTAATGGCATTAAGCACAGGTCGCGTACGAAATCAGACAGTGAGATTGTGGTAAGTACTGTGATCACTCTTAAACTTCGTTGCCAAGCAGTAAGGAAGAGAAGAAGTTACGCGCAAGAGCTATGGTCTTTCATCCCATCACCGATTGACAGTGCCGCGCAAGACAGATGTCAGGCTCTGCAAATACGCACGTTGACGTATATGACGTTCGAAACAGAGAGACACTGGTAGGTCGATGTAAGTGTAGTCAATCCGTGTGAGTTTGTATAAAGTGATAAGGGATGTTCCAAATAGAATTGAGCCGAAAAAAGCCGGCTTAGAAAACAAAAGTGCCGTGCTTTTCTTATCCGATGTAACAGTATCGACTAGATAACTAAAAAGAACATCTAGCGTCAGAAGGGGGAGTACCGGTGATAAACTGCTATCTATCACGATCCCATATTTTAGGTAGGCAGTCATACAATTTTCGGTCGACTCAGCCGATTCGAGCATTGAGGCAAAGATGTCGGTCCGACTTGTCGAGAAGTCATCCATCATCATCACCAATACACATTGGATGAGAGTGAGATTCCACCTCAGCTGATATGCCGTAATATAAAAAACATTATAGACTGCCAAAAACTAAAAGAACAAGTAATATAACGCAAAAAATCATGCATTGGATATGAGATGGTTGTTGGATGGAAAGCTAAAGAGTAGGGATGGACAAAGAGAATCACCACACAAACCCCACTGAAGTCGCTATTCGCCATGTCAAAACGTATATCCAACCAAACGTGCTCATTGTCCTTGAGACCCCAATCGGAATACTGCAACCGAAGCCAGCTTCGAAGTGAGGGTTTCCATCTCTCTTTACCAAGTCATCGCTTGGTCTCCTCTCCTCCACTTCCGTCCATAACCCGGACCCGCAAACAACGCACGACATGAGGCTCGGTGTGCTGGCATGCGCAACACGTGGCCCAGCCATCGGAGCCTGGTGCGTGACATAATGGTGCTGAGCGGTTCACTCGCTCTTCCTGCACCAAATACGTGACGCCGAACACGCTCATTGCTCAGGCGGTGCTCCCACCAGACATGAGCTAAGCTGAGGAGGCAGCAATGATCGAACGTCGCTACCCTCTGTCTGTCGACCTGATGGGCCAGGTTTCACAACCGTATAAGAGGATTGAACAAACGGCTGCATTGGAAACTCTGCCATTCAGGGCGAGAGTGATGTCACGTCTGCGCCAGAGGTGGCGGAGATTAGCAAAAGCACCTTAAGTAATTACCAACATATTCGTGCAGTACTTGTAAACATTATCAGATTTCAGCAGCCGAGAGAGCTGAATCTTGCACCAGAGGAACGTGTCGCATTAACTGTCTTAAAATAAGATCCGAATATTGTTATCACAAAAGCCGATAAAGGCAAAATCACCGTGATAATGAACAAGTTAGATTATTCGGAAAAAAATGGAGGCGCACCTAGTGACGGGACCATAAAAGGTTATCGACAATAAGTCCGTCATGTCATTGATGAATAAGAATAAGACAGCGGTTGGTAATTACTTAAGGAACGTAAAGCAGCATCTAGGACGGGGAAAATGGTACAACACATACCCGAAATCATCTCTTCCACCAAGAGTGCATGGCTTACCGAAGATACATAAGCCCGATGTACCCATTCGACCTATTGTAGATGGCGTAGGTTCCCAGACACATGAACTAGCTAGAGATTTGGCTAGCACATTGCAACTCTTGACAAAGTAAACGAATATGTTCGTAAGGAACTCTTATGACTTTGCGAGAAAGGTATCACATCTTGAGGTTGAGCCGGAGGAAATGATGGTCAGTTTTGACGTTAGCTCGCTCTTTACCAACGTGCCAATATGCGACGCTTTGGATATAGCGAAGCATCGTCTAACTGAGGACGGTAATCTGGGAGAGAGGATGAAGATTACGGTAGATCAAATAATGGAAGGAATGAAATTGTGCCTTAACATGTCTTATTTCACGTTCCAGTCTAGAGTATACACTCAGGAACTAGGACTTGCCATGGGATCGCCAATATCCCCTGTATTGGCAAATTTATACATGGAAGATTTTGAAACGAGGGCGCTGACTGACTCTTGTAGCTCACCGAAAATTTGATGGTGCTACGTGGATGACATCTTTGTTATCATAAAACGGGATAAGAAAGACGAGTTTCTAAACCGCTTGAACACTTGCGGAGACTATAAGTTTCACTATGGAATTGGAATCTGGCAGTGGAACATTGCCATTCCTTGACTGCTTAGTTCACAGGAATGGGGGTAATCTAAAAACAACGATATATCGTAAGTCGACGGACACAGATGGTGTACTCCACTATAGTTCAGGTCACCCAAAGCATGTGTATGCTGGAATCGCCTCATCTCTGTTTCACAGAGCGCAGACCCTGTGCACAGAGGAAGAAGATAGGAAGGCCGCCCGGAAAGAAGCAATGAACCAATTGCTTGGTAGTGGACACCCGAGGCGGTTAGTGAAACGCCAGTTGCAGCGGATTTTAAATCCTCAACCACGGCGTACTACCGAGTGGATTGGGACGGTAAATGTTCCTTATAAAGATGGAACTTCGGAGGCCATCCGAGCGGTCTTAAATAAGGAAAACATAAGGGTAATTTTCCAGAAAGGTCAAACGCTCCGCTCTACACTAGTGCACTTGAAAGACCTACTTCCTGCAGATAGGACGACCAATTGCGTTTACAAAATTAGTTGCAAAGACTGCGCACAAGTGTACATCGGCCAAACCGCGAGAGAGCTACGCACAAGGATAGCAGAACACAAGAGACGCATAACACGGCCACCGAGAAACGAGGTTGAATATATGGCTCTACTAAGGAGTTCGGCAGTAACGATGCACGCGATAGATACAGGGCATGAGATGGACTTGGATAACGTTAAAATCGTTAGAAAGGGATTGCGATCAACTCCCCAGAGGCTGACTGCTGAGGCGGTTGAGATTAGCAAAGTGAACAGCTGTGTGAACAGAATGGACGGGGCAGAGCTTTCGAGCGTGTGGTGAGTGGTTAACCCGACCAGTCTGAGGAGCGCCGGCGGACGGATCCAGGGGAGAGAATGAATATCACACCATCCCTGCACCCATTGTTAACAGGGCTTACGTGCATGACCTTGTAACGCGGACCACTTATGACCGTTCCATACACTATTCGGAGTGATGCGTTGACCTGTAACGCCTACATCCCATCCGTCGCGATTATCATCCCAGTTCGCTATAAGTGCTATACCAATCCTCTATTGGTTCACTCGGCCTGAGGAAGCTTTTGTGTCAGAAGCGAAACGTTGCCCACAAACTGTACCAATCGGTTGTTTTCAAACCTTTCTGAAATCATGAGTTCTCGATCGATTCCAAGTATTTTCTAAGATGTTCAGATTAACTGAAGTCGTCTGGTTGCCTGGACATGAAGTTATCGACTGGACCGGAGCGACGTCCTGCGGTTGCGTGAGTTGAAACCAGTAAACAAATACCTATCAAAACAAGATTGGGTGAGGCCCAAGAACTGGAGAGGGGTGAAATAGAAGTTGGAATGGGACGAAAAAACGCGAGAGAAGAAAAAAGGATGGAAAAGTCTGAACCGTAGCATCCCCGCCCCTATCCACTCTGCTCGATGCAACAGATAGGGCGCCGTTGATTACCACCTGCGACGGCCAGAGCATGAAGACATTAAAAAGAAGTTCATTATATTGCGTGGGCAAGATACTATCATGTTGCCCAGGTCTAGCCGAAAGAACGATTAGGGTTCTTCACGGAAGTCTTTGGTTCAAAAGCCTGACCACAAATGCAGCAGTGTTTTAGCACTGGGCCACAGAGAGTCCGTTTCATGAGGTAAGGAGCCACCCTCACTTCAACCAGCAACTTGGATAACCAGGAGACTGAGCTTGTTAGACTTCTAACCATTGACCAATTTGGTATCAGTGGCTCTGAAGACGTAAAAAGCACCACCCAGCATGGGTAAACGGACTGTTGAGGTGCGCAAACCATCGTAACACGTTAAAGTCCAGTCTCGTCTCTTGTAACAAAACATCAGCGTAAACGATCGTAAAAAGGAGCAAAAAAGGAAAAACTGGTGATTTAATACCATACTTTACTATTCAGTTCAGTTAAACAACTATGATCCGAGCACGGAAGTGCGGTAGATCTAGATAACATGATTCACTCACATCGTCGGAATACGAATAAACAACAGCGGTAAGATAATGGGCTTGGATGTGGATAGAATGCAGGGAAAATGAAAGCGAGAAAGAAATGCGTTAGACTAATCAGAATGGAATGAAAATTAACAACCAGATGCAAGAAACCGAATGCAGGAATGCCACTGACTTCGTGACTGCACCATGTCTGATACGGTCTCCAGACATTGGTGTGGACAATTCCGAGGCCTCTATCCGAGCAGACGGCATGCAACAATCTGACTAAGTCTCCGAGTCAGTTTCTTCAGCTTTTATGCCATGTCATGGACAGTCCACCCCGCGGTTTCGCCCAACATGGTGCGGCCATGGCGCATAATGCATGCCGAGGAAGCCGATCAATGGGCATACGAATGACATGGCAAAGTCAAGGTAAGCAATTAAGATACAGAAAGCAACCGAGTGAGGCACCAGAAGGCTTCTTGTCAAAAGCTAACGGGTGGATCTCATCATTACTCACCCGGTGTTCCCACCAGACGTGGGTAATAGTCCGCAATCACCAGCGGTTAAACAGCCAAGCATTTAATGTCTTCGCCGCGGACTGGCGAGGTCTCTAATCCACACATTAACACAGGCCTTATCGCAGCGTTATATACCCTACCTTTCACTGACACAATGATATTCCGTCGCCTCCATAGATGGTTTGGCCTCTGGCAAGCCACACTGGCAATGCTTACTCGAAGTAATCCCTTCAGTGATGTGGCTACCAGAGGTGACACAGCTCGCAAGGTAACTGAACCGGTCCACCACCTCCAGTGGCTGTTCGAAAATATATAATACCGTAGGTGTGCCGGCCTAGTATTGAAACAACACTTTGCACTTAAAAGGTGCAAAGTACACGCCAAAGCGTGTAGCGCTACGCACAACTCTGCACAGTGGTGTTTGCATTGCCAATGCATCAGACCTATTGCAATGAGGCTGGACCATATGGTGGTGTGATGGTCTGCGTGCCTCAAAAATCCAGTGAGCTGTGATGGGTGGTGTTTTTGTACCTTCAGAGCCACTCATACCAAATTGGTCAATGGTTAGAGGCTAGACAAACAGCATCCGGGTCCTCCAGGTTGAAGTGAGGGTGGCCCTTATTCCTTAAAACGGACTTCTTGTAGCCCACTGCCAAATCCGCTGCCTTGTAGTTAGATTTTTGATCCAGAACCCTAATCGTTCTCCTGTCTAAACCTGGGCCATCTGCCAGTATCTTGTCTTCGCAATACTATGAACATTCCCTCAAATAATTTCTTGATGCATTAACCATCGCAGGGAATAATAAGCGGCGCCTTATCTGATGCATCGAGTAGGGTGGATAAGGGTTTGGGTGCTACTGCTCAAGCCCTCTCGCCTTCTCATTCCCCTTCTTAAACACATTTTCACCCATATCGTCCCGTTCCAACTTCACTTTTATCCCCTCCGCTTTTAACTTCCCAATTTGCTTTGATAAGTGTTTAGTTCCTACTCAAATGCAAACGTGGAGTCACTCCTGCCCTGTCGACAAGTCCTTGTTCAATCAAGCGCAGTTCATTAGCTTCCACTTGGAGCCCTCGATCCTCCTTCAGATTGGCATGCGCACATTGAAATATGCGCACATTGTTATAGATCAGTCAAAAGCAGCACTTGCCCGAATATTAGAAACCCTCTCGATCGATATCAGCTGGTTATCGGAAACCCACCTGCAAGACTCGAGCTCTGTGCTCGCTTTGAGATTCCCTTCAGGTGACACCAGCAGTGCTTTATCGTTGAGCCTATGCACATTCGAGTACCGGCTGGTAGCTTACCGGAGCGATGCCTATCCGTTACTGGTAGCTCAACTGGCGTGCAATGTCGTATGTTATTTTCTTTTCTTATGTAATGCGGCACAGTAGTCGAGGTGTTTCCCACCTCTATCTAAGGTGCATAACGATGATTATGGTGACTGCATCAGACCAAAGGAGAATTATGTCGTCTGCATACTCCATGTTTGTCAGTCGGTCACGTGGCAGAACTTCCACTCCAGAATAGTCCGGAAGAGCCGAGTCATTCATAATCATTTCGCTCATAAAGCTGAAGAGGAAAGGAGATATAGGACAACTCTAGCGAACCCTATTTGTCGTGGGAAACTCAGGAGACAGTTCGGCGTAAACCCTTACACGGTAGAGAGACTGAATAATGGAAAGGACTTTAGCCAGCATTTCCTTCATGGATATGCAGTGCCACAAGCTGGCGCTGTCAACGGAGTCGAAGGAGGCTTTTAACTCAGGGAAAACCAACATAGTCGGCCGTCTGTATGTGTCTCTGCTTTGACACTTAGCGAAGAGTAAATAAGTGGTCGATACAACCACAGTCAGGGCGGAAGCCAGCCGGGCTTTCAGTGATTCTGTTCTCACGGGGACCAGTAAGTCGTCGAAGAATGATACCCGTGACGCTTCGAGGTAGTGAAGATAAGGTGAATGCCTCGATGAGTTTCGCACAAAGTACGCTGACCCTTCTTGAAGATGGGCACGACAACGGACAGTTGCCAGTTTGAAGGCACTTCCTTAGTGTACCAAATCGTGTTGAATAGAGTAGCGAGTCCAGTCATCTTTCGGCGAAGATGCAGGAAGGTTGCCAAGTCTAGGAGCCTGGTTACATTTCAACCCGGCGAGCTCATGTCGAATTTCTTCCAAAGTAGGAGGTGTGACATCTACCTCCCACATCGACTCAGACGATTTGGCAAACGGTGATGTTGCACCAGGCCTGATGAACTGCTCCTCAAAATGTTCCGCCCAACGGGCTAGTCGACGACACTGAGAATGAATCGATAGTCCATCTTTTTCAGCTATTTCTTTGCTAACTGATGGCTTTCCCGGACATTTGTTCCAGATGAGCTGGAATAGCACGGGGCCGTTTTCAATAGGACTGGTTTTGTCCATCTCACGGGCCCTTGCCATCCACCAACGTTCCCGGTCGTTTCGAAGACTCCTTGTCAGACGTCGTTTCATGGAGTTACGGACACGCTGAAACTCAGTGCCCGTCGGAGCTTGTTTCCGTGTTTCAACCAAATTGATCGAACGATTCAGAGATCCATTCACAGTTACGCGGTCTCAAGCGGGGTGCACAACAAACATCGAAGACATTCTTCATGGCACATTTGAGACGATCCCAGTTAGCCTTTGGTTCACCAACCTCATTCGTCACTGACAATTGGTGGGCTAGTTCAGTATAGTATTGTTGCACCGCAGACTGCGAGTTCGTTACAGGTAGGAAGATTGGAAGATAGGCGCTTCTATGAATGGGGAAGAGAGTGCCAGGCGTGCGGGCACTAGAGCATAGTCGGAATCCAGGCATGTGGTCTAAAGTGAGTAAGTCTTGAAATGATGTGCGCCATCTGCAGCTGATGGTAATATGGTCAATTTTGGTCCAGGTTATGGAGGAATTCGGTGGGCGCCAGGTGACGCGGTGTGAACGTTTGTGCTGGAAAGCAGTGCGGCTACAGGAATCGACCACCATTCTCTGTTCAGCGTGCATCGACTTCGAAGCGCACTCCCAGGCGTTGTTCGGAACCTGAAAGACGCCCCACTTGGGCATTCATGTCACCAGCAACAATCCCGATGTCAGTATTCTTCGCCATACGGAGAAGAGATGAAAGACGGCGGTAGAAATCCTTTTTGGTGCCCTACGAACTGCAGTTAGTAGAAGCATAAACAGAGGCGATGAAAAGGCACCTTGTCTCCATACAGTACTTATTAACCCCAATGGAGGTTCGAAGTCGAACCGCGCACGTGCGGCTGTTCACCGGTATCCAGTTGAGTAGATGACCTTCAGCATGTCTGCTGTGGGCGAGACCAACACCGTAAACAGCATCAGCCATTGACTCGGTACTGCCAAAGACGCGAAGAGTGTAATCATCGTCGTCAGGTTTAGAACCAGGGCGTCGAAGATTCGTCATAACGCTGTTATCATATATGCGTGTTTCGGATACACAGTACACATCAATAACAAAAGAGTGAAGAGTGAGAGTCAGTGTTGCCTGCTGCCTGATCTGACCTAGAGTGCGGACGTTAAAGGAACCAAAGTGAAATGAGATTAGTGGTTTGATGGTCGAGTTATGATGGCAGCAGCAGCGAGGTTAGCGGCAGATTTTTGCTCAATAGTCGGGGAAGGAGAGTTGAGAAAGGACAAAGAGATAAAAAAGGGAGTATTGTCGATGGAGTCGAAAGGGCAAGTGATACTCTCAGGCTGCCTATTCCGAGGTGACCTGCCTCTAGCCTTTGACTCAACAGTCTGGCGCACAAGGCAGTGGGGGACATTGAGGTTCGCTTGAGGGACTCCGTCCGGAGCGTTTGGCTCAACAGCCTGACCCACAAGGCAGTGGGATGCAAGTCCAGTTAGGGAGTGTGATTGCAGAGACCGGTTGGAATCCGCTCCAGGCCTGTCACACACAGCCTTTGGAGATTTAGAACAATTTACATGTTTTGCGCACCTCCGACTACGGCAAGCCGCAGGTGAGAGTTGGCGGGTTTTGCACCAATTTGACCAGGGGCTACCTGGCTTGAGGCGGGCAGTGGCAAACTAGTGAGCACCGGAAGGTGCCCTCCCTCCGTCCGAGACAATGCGTGGTGCTCGTGCTCTACGCCAATCGAGTTGTGAACTTATAACCCGTAGACCTGTGGTCTCTCCTGGCTGAGTTTTAAGGGAAGTGGGTCATTTAACTCTTACCAACGTCCAAAGAGGACTATAAGAGTGAGCGCGTCTGTTTCCCAACCACTGAGTGGCTCTGAAGGCACTTGGAAAATGCCACCCAGCATAGCTCAATAGTTCACGGAAGTGCGCAAACCATCGCACCACGTTAAGGTCCAGTTTCGATGCGATGGATACTTAATTATTGCTTAACTATTGATTGTTTTATTGTGAGGCGGCCCGCTGAAGTGTACGGTATGTGAGAACAGCAATGGCTGGGTTCATTTTGTCATCATATGGAGTGGGTACTCGTCATATTGGCCTCAATTAGCCAACCGAGTACTATGAAGAGGTGATCGTTTTCGATGGGGCAGTGATAGGTTTTCTTCAATAAGCAAAAGGCTTTTAGATGAATGCTAAATTACTCCCAAATGAGAGCAATAGTGCGCAACAGTATTTGGTTATTCTCGGCACAGCTGTAGTTAGTTCAAACGATAATGTATTCAATAACAACCAGTGTACAAGTATCGTAACTATGAGTCTACGGAAATGCGTCACGATTCATGAAGTGAAGTGGGACATTTTCGAGGCAACACGAAGGGTATCGTCGTAAGTGTTACGCCGCTAAGCGAGTTTGAAGTATTCAGACTAATTCGGGGACCCTCATCTACAATTAGTATTTGGTAATCGCGATTATAATTGCGTGAACCGGCTGTCGGGAAGTAATGGCTGCGCGCAACTTGTCGGAAAGGGATAGAAATGTGGGCCGCATCGTTTCACATTGTGAATGCGCGTGGCGGAAAAAGAAACATGTCACAGCGCGAAGGATGCTACTCTCGGAACGAAGTGCTGAAGACGAGTTATCAAGGCTAGTGCGGCCCTAAAGAACACGGAGCTATTGTAGGTGGAGAGAAGCCGAAAACGGGATGAGAAATATGTGTGGATATGAATAAACATAGTTCTACCAAGTGCATGGGGCTGCACTATGACAACATATGGTGTCTCTGCTAATTGATATGATCGAGTCCGTAAACCTCATGTGGAAGGACGAGGCCCTAGAGCAACTTTGATGTGTGATCAGAGCAAGTGCGCTTTTTGTTATAGTAGTGCCCGGTTGAGTGAAGTGCTGATGGTTAACACACCGAGACACCGAGGCGCTTCGTCTTCCGAGTGGGCAACTGAGACGTACAAAAGTGACACAGACTCCTCGATGAGTCCAAGTGAATTAGAAAGTTTCGGTGTAGCTCTCTCCCATCCCTGTACTCCACGACCGACAGTTTCATCCTGGTTTGGACTCATTAGGTTGAGATAGCCGAGCTGAGAGTGGAACTCGGCGCATAGTGCTTGGCGGCTATCGCCATGCTCACTAGGTCACTGAGCTCCGCGAGCAGTGAATTAGCTGAGTGAGTATTTTGAAAGGATCTTAGGACAATGTGAGGACAGGGAATATAAAGCATAGTCTTAGAGTAGCAGTTGGATTTAAAATAAAAGCGAAAACAAAGGGGTATTTTGCGTTAGATTAACGGCAAGTATTTGCATGTAGGGGCGATTTGAGCTTGAGGAGAGCTACAATGCGCGTGCATCTTGTGTAGAAGATAAAGGATTTAAGTGTCAGTGAAAGCTAATCGCAAAAGAATCGAGATCAACCAAAGTGAAGACTGCAATCAAGCAGTAGAAGATGACCACAGCAGGTAGTCTGATTGTGTGAGCCTGCCTGAACCGACCATGCAGCTAAATATACCGAGCGGAAATCCATCCGAATTCACAAGTCCAATATTGCAGCATAGCCAAGATCATGCTCTGGTTTTCTAAACGAGGCGCAGTGGATAGGTGACATTAGAAGATGGCTCCAAAGAAACGCAGCAGCGATACACATTCTGTCAGTGGAAAGCATCTCGTCATAGATGTTTGAAACTGTAATTCAACTGACAATACAAGGAGCGTGGGTAAGTTCCAAGTCATGGAAGACTGTGAGATAAGTTATGCGATTGCTCCTTTCTTGCTAAGATTCCTAGCTCGAAGTGACAGAATGACCGGCCACAGGGTTAAAACTGCTATAGTACGCCCCAGTCGTGACGCTCCGGTGATAAAGACAGAAGAAATCTTGTGATGGCCTCATCAGGTAGAAGGAAGCAACATTACCTATAGATTGAGTACAAGACACACGATAGGTCGGTGAATTGCAGACATCACCTTACTGACAACTGTACTTGGTCGTAACAGCAGAGGGATAGTCCAAAAAAGTTGATGTCTCTAGAAATGGAACGGTTAAGCTTCAGAGAATGTGCGCGATCGAAGTCGAGTGCTTTGCAACCAGTAGGAAACGACTAGATAAATCATACACTTATCGGAGCTAGTCGAGATGGAGAAGGAAACAGACGCTCACTCAGTCCAAGAGATGAACTCGATGTGCAACAAGGTAATCATACGTGTCACAGACACTCACTCCAAGGTCAGATCAACAACGCCGCTGGAATGCAAGCCATCAGCTGGAGCTACGGAGTCCGAGTTAGCTGTCACAAGCTCCAATACTGAATTTTCGTCCGCCATATCGCAAAAGTAATCCAGTATAGCCAACTGTTCTTCCAATCGGGAAATACGCTGATAGTGCCGAGCTAAATGAGTAAAATGGAAACACAGAGTGATCAGCAAAGAAGTGTGTGAATCCACAACGAGAAAACCCCGTGTTGATGATGCTGATGATAAATAAGCGCTTATAAATAATGACAAAGAGTTCACCGGTACTCGTGGGACACAAGTGGCGACGGGGTGAGGCAGAATGCCAGGATGGATTCGCATCAATTTAGGAGACAAAAGCCATCCCGATGGAATGTGAATTCAGGCGACTCAGATGTGTAGTGTCCCGTTCAGCTACAATGGGAGGTATGCGCGATTCGCACTATCAGTCATGGAGTAGACTTCACATATCAGTCTGTATTCAGTGCAACCACGATACATAAAAATTCCTTACAATGAATATCTTGCCCTATCGGGATCAATCACTTAACTCCAGTGCTTTCATCTGCCATCCCTGTCCCCATTCTTCGATCCGTTATGTCCGCACCTCTATGATCATGGAAAGATAGGCGTGTCTCGCACTATAGCAGGTGAAATGGATGCAAACAAGGTACAAGGTGATGATCGTACACTCCTCACCCACAAGTCATTTCTGTTGTTTTTCCAGGCGTAGATATTTTCCTTTTTCTCATTTTCAATATTTGAACTGTTAAACATATGAAGCAAAATAACTGCACACAGTTTTACCAATGATTCCGAATGCGCGCCATGTTTTCAAGCGTGTTAAGTCACTGACACTCCTCATCTTTGGGTGCCTATCCGTGAAGAGGTACGGGTGCGACGGAGACCAGACGTCAGATCAGCGATTTCCTATGCTGTTATCAAGTGGAAGACTGACCACTACGCGGCACGGCAAACGTTCAGGTGTCACGTTTAATATGTGACTGAACCAATTAAACTGATGTAGTAAAACCAACTTATTGAAGGGACGCGACGTCTAACGTCAACACTGTAAACGCGGTGTTATCACCACACATGAGCGATCCTCCTCAAACAACCGTTGTTGAAGGCACGAAGACGGCGCACTTTCTCCACACGAATTGGCCAGGGCTCACTCCCATACGACACTGAATGAATAGATAGACTATAAATGCGGCCCTATAGTGCGTCGGTCGTGCGCTAAACGGCCAACCGAGAGCAATCGGGAGGACACACTAAAATAAGCTAGAAAAGGTTAATCGAACGGTCGCTAAAGTGACTAAAGTTAAAAAATAAGACACCAGAAGAGAGCGTGTGCTGATTGCGAGGAGGAGAGCTAGTCGCAGGTCGCGTGTGTTTTAGTCGTAGAGCGGACGCGAGTGTCTTACGTGCGACTCAAACAACCCGGAGCAGCATCCAAACAAGTAAACCGCTTAAGTCCCTAATGCACCAGAACACTAAAATTTTAGAATAACTTACACAGTCAAACGGTGGAATCTCCAGGTCACTACTGTCCTTTATCGGGAAGGAGACGTCCGGACGACGTCAAAAGTGCCTCAGATTGACATATGCTGGTTGGGATTTAGTAATGCGAAAAACTTTCTTGACGTTAGGGCTCCCAGCAAAAATACAACATCCATGCTGGACGAAACTACCTACCTGTTCGAGCATGTAATTTCAAGAGTAAGCCCGGGAGCAAGTGTGGACCAAACTTGGAGTAGCATTTTACACATTGAGAGGGCGAAGTTCATGCCATATCGAGACGATTCAACCGTTAAACGGTTCAGAATGAGTTGCATACTCTGCGGATCGTTGTCAAGTAAAGCGATACCACCAGCATAGCCGAAGCTCACCCAGTAGATGCTCTAGGCTAAAATTTTATGAATCATCTGGAGCTCTCGTTAGGACGTCTTCGATTGCAAAAGTGAAGAGTAACGGGGACATAAGGCAGCTCTGTCGAACACCGCTATTGACAATGAAGGACGAGGAAAGCTTGCCGCAGACCCTCACTCTGCCAGAGACATGAAGAAGTGCACGTACGATGGCAGTATACTTTTCTGGCACCTCGTTCTTCAGCAAGCAACGCCATAAAGCAGATCGATCAACAGTCAAATACAGCCCGTATGTTGAACACAACGATTACGGGCCTGTGATAAAGGTGGCGGTGTTCGAAGAGTTGACGAAGCATAAAGATCTGGTCCATGCATTCACGGATGGGACGGAAACCAACTTGTTGTTCATGCTATTTCAATTCGCGTATTGGGGATAGCATGCAGAAAAGGCACCGGCAGTACGCCGGCACAACGTACAGAAGCGTCGCTGCCACGCGACCAGCATCAGTCACGAAGTCGTCCGCACCTACGCGGATTCGATCCGGTGATGGGATTACAAAGCAAGCGCGCAATGCTTTCGGCCACCGGCAGAAGCAGAATGGAAGCCAGCAACTTAGTGATAATCGAAACGAGACTAATCAGTCAATGACTGACAAATGAAATGCGAACGCATTTTTTGAAAAGCGATTCGCCAGATTTTAGAGAACGACGAGGTAAGCCAAAGTGTCCCGTTTTCGTGGCGGCGTCCAACGTTCACATTCCAAGACAAGTAAGTCAACAGGCTACACTCGCACGCACGTTAGACACCCTGGTTATTGACGTGTGTCGTGTGCCAGAAACCAGATCAATGATCCTACCGGGATATTGAATTGACTGCACCCTCTTATCTGAGACAATACGTGAGCATTGTCCAGCTAAGCTACGCAATGGTGGGAGAAAAACTGTGATGAGCGTCGTGTTGGCACACTTGGTTGGTTCTAATCACTCTCGTTATTAGTTGCACGCATTCGAGGACGCTGATGCTGCAACCACTGGTCATGCTGGTGTGGGCATCGTTCTCGGCCCCAAGACTGAGTCGTTGTTGGTTGACTGGATTTCGGTGAACAACCGTTTATGTGCAGCCCGTTTGATATCAACCAAGATTGATTCACGAAGCAGTACTAGACGCTAATTGTTGGTGGCTTCCGCTTATGCCCCCACCAACTGTAGTTCTGATGCTGCCAAAGACAGCCTTCTAGCACGAACTGAACACGCTGCTACGCAGTGATACCAGTTTATACATCATAGTTCTCGCAGGGGATATGAATGAGTAAGTAGGTAGTCTGGGTTCTTCAGTAGCTCAGCTAGGTGGTATGCATGGACTTAATTTTGACCGTACGGACAACAGCGAGCGTCTGTTGCAACAGTGCCGTCTCTTAATAGCATCGCTTTTAGAAACAGGGGGTGCTGAAATGTCAATTGCCTATTTTTTGCACATGTTATACCTATTCCCACACTTTTTCCTTATTTATTTACAGGAATTTACACATGTTTGATTTAAAAACCTGCATTATTTACTTTTCTTAGTTTTTTGACAGACTGTTGATTAACGAACTGGTCTGCTGTACCGTTTCCGCACGCCAAGTACCTCTTCAAGTGTTTATCCTTCTACATTACGATTGCAAACCTATAATTGAGTTGACTACTGTCTCCAATTTGAATGATAGAAGCATGATAACAGGAATTTACATTTTATTCCCTCTACTCAGCACGTTTGTACAGTATAGGCTCACTAAGTTACAGTTTTCTTATCCCGTCTCGTGCAATTGCTTAGCCTAGGCTTTGTATAGTCACCACAGATGGTTCAGGCATTCGACATCGACAAGTGCTGTCACCCGTCGTCCCTTAGGTGTAAGATCATGACCTCGACCACCAGAGAGTGATGGTGCGCGTTAACCTTGATACTGCGTACCAACAACTAGGAATGAATGAGGTGAGAGAGTAGAAACTATGGCTTAAACCGACACAGATCAGCGGCTGAACAACGAACAGCACAGTTGCTGTGACCATGTTCTGTAAGCAACACAACCGTTGTACCACTGAAAGGACAATAACCCATCCTATGTCGCAGCAAGCTTCAAACGAATCGACAAAAGGCGGTTGTATATCACAGTGCCAAGAGGGGTAAACAATCCGGATGCAGCGGGTCTGCGAATGTTTGAAATGTGTACAATTGGCAGTATCGCAGCGACCGGCATCAGTCTATAGATTTACTCGAAGCTCAGTACCTGCATACAAGCTACTTGCAAGGGTATGCACTGAAGACGCCACCTCGAATATTGGCGAAACGTATGCAATCAAATTGCACAGCTCGGGGAAAAAATCCAGATTTCAACCACTAACCCGAGCTACCGGCAATCAGGTTAAGTCCAGTTTATGGAACGGTTGTCCGGTGTTCATCCGGTTGTGAGATGGTTATGGGTTGGATCAGCCCACTTGTGATGGCTAATTTCTTTCGGGTTTAATGAATGTAAGATACAACCGCAAACACCCAATCGATTGAGTTTACTCAGTGAAATGAACCAAAAATGGCCGGTGACCGAAAAGACAAGGTGTCTACCTTGCAACATGGATGTCACCGGTTCCACCCTGCGTAGGGGACCGGGCGACCCTCGCAGTATCCTTAGATCAAATGCGATTGACAGGGTTGCGTGGGAGCGAAGGTTCAATACGGCGTACTGCTGAGATTTTTCCTTTTTTCGTTTTTCCAATTCGCTAACCGTAATGAGTACTAGTTAGAGCACCAAATTAAACAGAAAAAAGGACAAATTAAGCAGGATGGTGCTGTCCAGCACACGGATCATCAGCAATGTGCATGTGAATAGGATAAGCCGTGCAGCACCCAAGGTAGCCAGACACGCCAACTGCCTTCAGTGACCGTGAACCGGTCAACCCAACAAATTTTCAATGCTGATGATTTCAGAAAAAATCAAGCAACCGAGATGGTTGTGATTTGACTTAATGTTATCCGTAGTTTCACTAAGCCCGCAATTCACATTCAGGTGATGCAGGCAGCAATCACACCGAAAATGCTGACCCCTTAACCATCTTCAGCAGCGGATGAATGAGAATCATTGGGAAAAACACTTAAAGTACGTGACGAAAGGTTGAGCATACAAGAAAAGACAACAAAAAGAAAGGGATCAAACCTTTAGCAGCACATACATACTGAATGCCGCGGAAGAAAAGAGGTGGGTCACTCAAACTTTGATATACAAAGACGAAGTAATTGATGTGAAAACAGCGAATCAAACTCGGTTGAGCTCAGATTTAGTATCAGGTGACCTAGAGGAGTAACAGTGTGATGCTCGATACACCGTTCAACTTACAGTAAAGAAGCCAGAACGACTGGAGGCGTAACACAAAAATTCATCACAAATCCGCGCTAAGGTACATGCGGCTTACTAACCTGTGTAAGGCTTTAGAGATTCGATAGTTTTTGGCATTTCGGGCCATTGCATCAATTGTGATGGAGTAAAAGAGGTTAGCACCCAGTTCAGAATGCACTGAGCTACAACGCAAGTACGCGCCCGAGTGTTCCAGTTGATAGCATACTTCAACAATCGCTGCGGCAGAAACTCGACGGGTTCGATGGTTTCCTCGCCTTCAGGTGGGGTCAACAAACCATCAAGCGCATTCCTCAGTTTTGCATAAAGTTTGCCCTGTTTAGTAGGGTCTGTTTTGGAATCGGCCGCGTCATCCAGGAGCAAATCTACGGAAAGTTTGTGAAATGAAAGATTGACGAAGCATGAAATGACTAGACCGAAATTAGGAGTCATATGATGAGTGCTCGCAGCAGAGTTTCGAAAACGCAAAAGCGTCGTTTAAAAAACTAAATGATCGGCAGCAGCAAGCGGAGATACAAAAACTGATTTTAAAATCAGTGGCGGCACAAGAGGATGATGTTCCGATGGAAAAAGGTGTCCCATGTGGTAGATAGACGAAGAGAAAAATGGAATAGGTAAACAGGTTCGAGAATGTGCTAGGGTACAGTCATTTGAAGGGGTGATGTATTTCAAAAGCCAAACACGAGCTCTGTGAAAAAAGCTGTGGAGGATTGCTTGGTCTTAAGCAATCAACAGTAATGAAAATACTTCGCGAGTACAAGATCAGCAAAAAGAAACGGCATCGAATCGTTTGTCATAACTAATGGAAAAGCCAACACAGAAAAACCAACAATTACTCAATGCCGATGAGTTTAAAGTACAGTGGACTTTAGAGGTCAAAAAACATGCGCTAACGTGTAACGAGCAGTAATCCCAGTGTACTTTGAAAAAACGGGGGCGTAGGGCAAACTTGGCAGCACAATAGTTCATGTGAATGATAAACGGTAATTGATTGATGTAGAGAACAGTCCGAAACTCACTCTGGAGCAACTGCAATGCTTGCTTCGGTTGGTCAAGTTTCACAGCATGCCGAAGAGCACGACTGAACTGTTTTGCAGCGATAAGATTGTCCAGCAATTGTTGCCTTTGAATGAGTACCGGAAGAGAAGCAACAATGAAATAGCTAAAGAACAGATTACTCCAAGTGGCAGAGACTTAAGGGTGATAGTTAACTGCAATGGAGTAAGGGATTTATCACAGGAAACACAGTAAATACCCAATCAGTTTTGTAGGTAGAGAAATAAGGTCAAAAAGCATCATCACCATCATTATACACGTCAGATAGAGGAGGGAAACATCTCAGCTACTGTGCCGCAATATATAAAAGAAAAAGAAAATAAATACGACAGTTGCATGCCAGCTGAGCTACCAGCAACGGGTAGGCATCGTTCCGGTAAGCTACCAGCCGGCTACTAGGCAAAAAGAAAAGTTATTATGTAAAATTATATTACGCTACCAAATGAGATCGCGCTTGGAGGGGGAGGCATAGAAGGATGGGTAGGGACAAAGAAATTCACAGCACGAACGCCACTGAGGTCGGCTCCTTGCCATGTCAGCAAGTGTATCTAGCCAAACGTGTTCATCGTCTTTTGGACCCCAACCAGGGAGCCGAGACGCTCCAACCGAGGCCAGCTCCGAAGTGAGGGCCTTCATTCCTCTGGACCAAGTCATCGCTTGGCCACCCCTCCTCTTCTTCTATGCACACCCCCGGCACGCAAACAACGCACGTCGTGCAAGCCGGTGGGTTGGCATGCGCAACACGTGGCCCAGCCATCGGAGCCTGGTGGGTGAAATAACGGTGCTGAGCGATTCAGCTCCTTTTTCTATGCCGTCAACAATGCGCCGGACACGCACTTTGTTCACGTGGTGTTCCCACCAGATGTGAGCCAAACGGCGAAGGCACCGATGGTCGAACGTAACTAGCCTCTTTATGTCCACCGATCTTAGGGGCCAGGTTTCGCAACCGTACAGTAAGGTCGAATGTACCGCTGCATTGTACACTCGACCCTTCAGGACGTGCACAACTTGAACAGGTAGATAGTTTCGTCTACCTTGGGAGCTGTGTTTCTGCTGACGGCACAATCAACAAAGAAGTTTTTCTTCGTATCGCTAAAGCTCGATCAGCATTTGTCAATCTGAGGCACGTGTGGCGTCGTCGCGACGTCTCATTCTCACTAAAGGAGCGCATTTACAGCGCATCAGTTCCCTCAGTATTGTTGTATGAGTGCGAGTCCTGGCCGATTCGCGTGGAAGACATGCGTCGTCTTTCTGCGTTCGATAACGGTTGCTTAAGGAGGATCGTTCGTGTTTGGTGGCAACACCGAGTTAATAATAATGACGTTTGACATCGCATCTTGGGGAATGCGAGTATTCCGTTCAACAAACTGGTTTTGTTACGCCAGTTAAGATGGCTCGGTCACGTCCTACGCATGGCATCTGAGCGTCTACCGCGTCGCGCACTATTCGCTCGTCAAGGACCTGGCTGGAGGCGACCGCGTGGTGGTCAGCCTTTCACTTGGCGGCAACACATGAAATCGCTGACGTCGTGTCTATCCGCTGTTGGATCCGTAAGTCTTCCAGGATGGGGACCCAAAGATGAGGAGTGCCAATGGCTTAACACTCTTGAAGATATGGCCCGCAACCGGAATCAATGGAAGAATTGTGTACAGTATTGTTTTGATTCACATGTTTAATACTACAAACATTAAACTGACAAAAAAAAGCCAAATCGGCGTGTGAAAACAAACTAAAAATGTTTTGTTCTACTTTTTATCAAAAGGTTCCATTCTTCCTGCGGCATATTAATTGAAGTGTGTTGCTCACCTTCAACTAGCATGTCACGATGATTATGACGCGATGATTCTTGCTTATCTGCTGATCTCCATGGTTTTATTCTGGCTCTGTGTCTAGTTAATAGACTGTTGAGACTACATACATACTACCCTTCAGAGCGAGAGTGATGTTGCGCCGCCGTCATAGGTGGCGGATAGCAAAAGCACTTCGAGCTTCTGCTGTACGGTTCGTGATCTCATCTTCAATCCCACGGGCGCTGATACAACTTCCCAGGTAGCAGAATTTCTGAACGACTTCTAGCTGATCTCCACCAAGGGTCAGCGCAGGAGGCGATCCCTGTCAATCTTGGAGGAAAGCTTTGCACTTCGATGGTGCAAAGCAAAGCCCGAAGCGGCTGACAGCCAGTGCTAATCTGTCCAGCGCGGCTTAGCACGTCTGGGAGCTGTCACAGATGAGGGCAATGTCGTCTGCATACTCCAAGTCAAGAAGTCGTTCTCCTGGGATTAGCTCCGCACATTCTAAGTCATGTCCTGTAAATGCAATCTCCATGAGTTCGTCAATAGTAAGCTTAAAGAGGAAAGGTGACAGCGGGCATCCTTGTCTTACACCGATGGAGATATTGAAGGGTGGTGACAGCTTGCCGTAAGCCCTCACTCTGCCTGTGCTACGCGCGTATAACGCTCGGATAATATTTACATATTTCTCGGGCACATCTTTCCTGAGTAGACAATTCCAAAGGGCACATCGATCAACCGAATCGAAGGCACCTTTGATGTCGAGCAACACGACTACGGTGGGCCGCCAATATGTGTGACGGTGCTCCAACAACTGACGCAAGGTGAAGATGTGGTCGATGCAGCCACGACGCCGACGTAACCCGGCTTGCTCCTCACGAATCTGGCTTCCACGAGCACCAGTTAGTCTGTGAAGAATTATGAAGGCGATGGAGATCAGACTGATTCCTCTATGGCTGCCGCATTCCGAACGCGAGCCTCCCTTGAAAATTGGGACTATGACGGAGCGGCTCCAGTCGGTTGGGACAGTCTCCTGCTCCCACAGTTTCACTAGTAATTCATGTAAAGCATCAACAAGAGCAGAGCCTACGAATTTGAAGAGGGCTGGAGGAAGATTATCTGGTCCCGCGGCTTTGTTCAACTTCAACAGTCCGATCTAACGTTCGACTTCTGAGCGAGAGAGTGGATCCAATAGGACAGCCCACAGAGCAGGGCGATCACTGGTCGGCGAAGAATCGAACAATTCTGGCAGATTAAACTGCTTTTCAAAATGCTCAACCCAACGCTCTAAGTGTTTTGATAAGTTGTGGATAGGCTTTCCACTCTCGTCACGTATAGTTTCACTAACACCAGGTCTCCTGCTGCCCGTTTCCCGTATCAGGCGGAATAACTTACGATGGTTGCCAAGGGCAGCGGCCATTTCCATCTCTGTTGCACGATGAGACCACCAGGATTCGCGGCCTCTCTTCAGGCTAGCACGGAGTTTTGCCCGGAGCTCTTTGCGAGTTTCATTGTGTTCGCTTCCAGGCGGGATATGCCGGCGAGCATCGATAAGTTTCAGAGACCGCGAAGAGACTTAATGTCCATGTTGGCTATTAGACTTACCACATGAGGATTTTCCTGCTGCTAATAAGGTCTGGTGAACATGTGACCAGTGACCTTCAATTGTCTCCAGTGAGCGCTTACTCAACCCGCATATCAGCGTACTTTGATAGGCATTCAGAACAGCTGGCTTTGTCAGTTGGGTGTGTCAATGTGCTTAGTCAAGAAGCAGATGCACTGAAAAACTCGAATCCGTGGCTCACATGTGCATACAATTTGGTTAGGTCTCGTTGTGTCCAATAAGTTCGGCTAAATCGTGTAATGAAGGCAGATTAATGCGTCATCGAGTACGGGTTTGAATTCGGTCGAGATTAGAACGGAAGTAACTGAAAAGACATGCAGTGCTCGAAACAACACAAGCAACTGCTGTGTGTGTGCGTGTGATGGATGGGTGGGTGGCGAGTTCATCCGGGACTCGCCCTATTAGGGCGAAACGGCCGGTTGGTGCTTTTACGGATTGTTGGTAAGATTACCGCACTTGTGAGCTGCCAAGACGAACCAGTAGATTTTCTCTTAAAAATCCCCCTACCCAGCTTTAATAAAATCAGTTTTCATTGATCTTCCGTAAAAGTGTCGCCCATATGCCAACACAAGTTGGAATGAAGCGACCGTTGAGAAATTGACGACTGGCAGCAAGTTGGATACGTTCGCATGGACGCACGCTGCGATCAGTGACTCCGCAGGAATCACGGCCACATTGTCAAAAGACATTAGCATGGCCACTACCAGAGCAGAAGAAACAATGCATACCAAGAGGAAAGGTGGTGATAAACACAGCACTCTCAGAGCAGTCTCGAAGAAAGTAAATCAGATGGAGCAAGATTACCAGAAAAGCAACCGGACTATCCACAGTTGAGCAGGTGAATAGAATTGATGGATTCCAATAATAATATGGGGTAACAGCCCATAGTGAAGTGGGAAGTAACAAGTAGCCAAGCAAATCGGACAAGGGAGTTGAAACACAGTGAAAAAAGAACAGGTGAAAAAGAAACTGCAATAGGAGAGAATGAACCTACATACTGTTATAGTTGCGGTGGAGCAGTGGATGAGAGTGAAGATCATGGTTAGAGCCGCGTCACGACGTTGTACTTTTAAGGCACCGGATCGCCTGGCCTGACACATAAGTGGTGAACTTGAAGGTAAGGCACGTGGACAAAATGTCTCCACGGAATGAATGAGGTGTTGACCACACGAGGACAAACAAAAGGTCAGCCCCTATTAAGTAATCAATGATGACCCAAGCAGTGATGGTGAACGCAGTGGATAGTAGAGGTAATGCTAGTAAAAATATTTAACAAGTATGAGAAAATGGGGATATAAAAAGTAAAAAAATTTCAAAGCTGTCACAGTTTTTGTGAAAATTAAGGCAGAAAAAGAGAGGCAACACACGGGGGCCAGTACAGCAGTAGAAAAAATTTGCACACCAATCTGGCCAGTGTCGACGTGTGCATATAGGAAAACGACAGAAAACAACCTACACAAATTGTTCAGTCGGATCGATCATGATTTGCAAGTGTCGCTCTCAAGCCACTATGCAGTCGCTTCAACCTACAAGTACATAGGGAAACGGAAAGCAAACTACATGCTCTGTTCTGCAAGTCAAACCACACAAAATGGCGTCAGCAGTACGCAGGTAGGCGGTACCGACGCTTCGCTGCCACGCAACAACTATCAGTCACATGTGGGCTAAAGGGCACTACGTGGGCTCGAACCCGCGCCCTCGGATTACAATACAGGCATGTAATTCTTAAGGCTACGGGCCGGTAGTCAAACCATGACCCAGTAGCAGAAGCATGGCAGACCCGGTTGTCAAGTACAGTGTCGAGCAGTACCGTGCTTATTTGCAATCATCATGTGGAGTTGGTATGAATGCAACATGAAATCAGAACGTCGGGTTTTCAGCCCAAGCATTTACCGCAAGCCAGCGGACGACAACAAACATTTATCTGCTTTAGATATGGTCCCAGTTGTCGGAATGAGCGAGGTCTACTACAAAGTAAACCGAGATCCCAAAAGAGATTGCATACCGAAATCGACACGCATGGCGAGTAGTCCAAGACACAACATTGAGTGCTTAACCGTAACTCTAGGCACTGCTCGTGGATCCCAGTGATGAAGGCGTCGATCGCCAAAATCCACATCCCGGATTTAATGCTCAGCTCAGACAACCAGATGAGCCCAAACAAGGATAAAAGCAGTCGTGAAGTACAGTGTCGGGAGCGCCCAACACACAGGAGAGACAGTTACTGTTTCTATGCTGCTTCTCAAATATCCGCATTCAGCTCCGGTTAGTAAGGCCAGCTGAAACTGACTAGCATTCAATGCAATAGAAAACAATTTGCATTCAGGTTGATTACTGCAAGGACACTGCTCATACCCCTGATTCGCTATGACGGGAAACACAAGGGGCCACCCAGTAAACTGGGACCTGAGGTTAGTTATGAATATCACGACTTGTATGTGTGGGTCACTGGCATCGAATCTAGACAGGTTCTTGAACGATTCGATGAAGTGCAAACACTGAAAAAGATGTAAAATGTATTCAACTGCAACCGCTAAGGTGGTTGAAAAGAGGAGATAAAACGAGCACTGAGTTCTGTTAGCAACTGGTTAATTACGAGCGTCAAATGCGAGGGAACAGCCTTAAGGACATATGTACAGGGTAAAGTAGGGTCTTTCTACTATATGGCAACGACATCCAGTGCGTCGACATTGTAGGTCAGATCGGCCAGCAGGCAGCGATGACTCTTAACCTTCACTCTCATGGTATTGATGTGTGCTGTGTCTCTGAAACACGCATACAAAGTAATAGTGCAGAGACGAATCTTCGACTCCCTGATTCTGAATCTGAAGACGATGGCTACACTCTTCGTGTCTATGGCGATACTTAGTCAATGACTGAAGGTATTTAAGGTGTTGGTATTGCCTTCAGCAAATATGCTAGCGTATCCAACCAAACGTGTTCATCCAGATTCGGTCCCCAGCTCGGCACTCGGGAAACACCAACCGGCGCCATGTTCGAAGTGACGGTCTTCATTTCACTTGACCAAGTCTCTTGGCCTCCCATCCTCTTCTTTCATTCACACCATCGGCGCGCAAACAATGCACATAGCTGAAGTCGGTGTGCTGGCATGTGCAACACGCGGCCTAGCCATCGGTGCTTGGTACGTGACATAAAGATGCTGAGTGATTCACTCCCTCTTCCTGCACCAAATACGCGGCACTGAACACGCTCATTGCTCATGCGGTATTGCAACCAGGCATGAGCTAAGCCGCGAAGGCAGCGATGATCGAACGTAACTAGCCTCTAATCTCTGTCGACCTGATGCGCCAGGTTTCGCAAAGGTACAAGAGGGTTGAACGGACGGCTGCATTATAAACTCTGTCCTTCAGGGCGATAGTGATATCGCGCTGGCGCCACAGGTGGCGAAAACACCTTAAGTTTTTGCAATGCGGTGTGATCTCATCTTCCATTCTACTGGCGCTGATATAGCTGCTCAGATACTCGAATTTCTCGATGACCGGTGGCCGAAGAGAGCATAAGTAGCAGAGTAATATGATGGTGAACCGATTAATCAGTGAAGATAAACTAAGCATTGTTCGCATCAGTAAATCAAAGAGACAAGAAAGTGAACACATCCCGAATGACTCACGTTTGAACGAACTCGTCTTGCTTTTTAGTTAGCTCTTCTTGTACTTCCTCTGTGACATCCTAAGCCGAAATTAGACAAAGACCGGATTAGCACAGAACAGAGCATTGTAAAAACATGTAGTATTGGTTAATCGTACAAACTAAGCATCTCATGGAGTCACGTGAGCAAGTGCTAATGTGGTAGCTAGGGGTGGACGTACAAGAAAAATTCAAAAAAAACATCCGGAGTAAAATTTGGGAAATTGGGACGCGGTTACTAAATGGCCGGGCAGAACACAAAAGTATTTAAGGGAATTTTCTTGAGAAGTCATTGGTCAAAAACACAGACTGGCGCAGCAAACGCTTCGGGTGTAAGGCGGGACGGCAAATTTAACGACACTAGTTAACTAGAACGCATGCAAACTTTATTCACTGAAATTCGCCTGAGTGAGAACATACTTGGAAGTAACATAGTGTCTCATCCTCGCCGCCGGTAAAAAAGCCAGTTTCTCCCGGACATACGGCCAATGACCAGATTCTACCGTCATGTGCTTCTATCACGTGCGAACGACCGGTGTCGTAGGCATCGGGCTCCCCTTTGCCAGGACCCGGTCTTGAGACGTCCCATATTCTAACGAGTCCCTTCTGGTCGCTGAAACAGCAAGGTTCCACAAGATAATGAAAAATGTAGAGAAAATCTAAGTGGTAAATGAGAAATGAAGTTAAGACGAGAAAACGTACCAAGATAATATCTGACGTTCATTTGAAAGAAACACAGCCTTATAAACCGGTTGTTGACCTTCAAATGTCTGAAAACAAGGAAGTGGGACCGATGGGGTGGAACAAAGGTGAAAAGCAATGATATAACAAATAGGGAAGTTCTATACGCAGGTTTTACTGCGATTCAGAAAAAAGTATCCGTGCAAGTTAGAAAAAGCGGTATCGTTGGGCTAACCAGTGTGGTCTCTCATGAGCAGAAACACATGTCGTTAGATAAGACTACAGAGGAAACTACATATGTGAACTCAATGGCCTCTCGAAAATGATATTGTGAAGCTAATAAATATAATAATAATGATAATAAATTGATGCGGAACGGCGTTGAAACGATGATCATTAGGAGTAGAAAGTTGACGGTACGGCAAAAACTCACTTTGATACAGGAAAAGTCTTTTAAGTTCCACAGCTTGATATCCCCATCACCAGATGCAGTTAGAACAATCTGGTTGGAAGCAAATAAACATCAAATAGAGAGTGCATGCGCAGCGGAGTAAACAGTAAAATCACCCATCCAATATTTACCAAAGTTTGACCTGTTGACAGCTTAATAGTGGTCCGAAAGAGAACACATCAATGGAGGCGGAGGATATCATCGATATAAGGAGGCTGCGAGTGAATAGACGAGCTAAATATCGACCGGGGGTAAACGGGACAGTACAACCGGTTGGAAATGAAGAAAAGGAAAGCCCGCATAGACTGCGCCAAGAGAAGTAGTGAGCGCAAACAGTCTAAGAAGAATTTAACAGATCAATCGGCCCTTTGCATTGCTTGAAACCCGAGCCAAGTTGTGCGCATACAATAAGTGAGTGTATAAATGAAATTAGTAACCAAATTTGGGGAAGCACGTGGTTATTCGGTGGGCTTTGAGTAATTATCATCGGCGTTGTGGTCACCACTGACGATGGCAAGAAGAACAATAGTAGCAGTGCATCAATACTTCAAACTGGTGGTGCTTTGCTACCAACAATCACAACCACTCCGATAAGGAAGAAAAGAGAGGGCGACAATGAGTCTATAGGGCATAGTGCCCATATTCACGAGCAATGAACAATGGTTATATACGGGTTAAGAAGCAATCGCTTTACTGGTTCCAATGAGCACTCTGACGAGAGCTTTCCTAAACGTTACCGAGGAAAACACTTTGTACTTCATTTGCGAAAACTAAACCCACCTCTTTACGTATCTGTGACAGGATAATTCGGCTCTTCGAGTTGTCTGTACAGCACTAGTATGTAACGGCTAGTAAAACCAAAGTATTTTGTACTGGAAGTGGAATCGTGTTAAACCTTCTCACTTTCTGCAACTCCGAAACATGCAACTAACTTATTCCGCATCAGCTCAAACCAAACCGAGGATAAATATCAAGACAACCTTGTACAAAATAACGTGTTAACCTAGGTCAAAATAGAACTGCACAAAGGCGGTAGAGCATGGTCAAAGTTGTAGATCGCCTCAAGACTTTTGACTTCCAGAAGTAGAAGGTCCACTATCAAAAGTAGCAGTGCCATGGTGATGCAGCCAATCTTCAGGAAAATGTCGGGGTCACGTGCAGGTGCTAGAACTTAGTCGATTGCAATCGATGAACCACTAAAGTAATGATTCTTTCGGGAAATTCTTTCTCTCGGACAAATTGTAAAATAATGCTAGATGACAAGGTGTCGGTGACTGTGAGTCGTCCAGATATCTTTTAAAAATGGCTAGTGTCGGTGCGGAAACAAGCGATTCGAAGAGTGCGTTCTAAAGATGGCATACGCGAGGAGGAATGTTTGCGGCATTCCAGACGGCTGTACTGTTCCGACAGTTCAAAAAGTGGCTTCCAGATTGGTGTTACTGCTGAGCATTGTGCATTGTGTTGAAATAACTGACTACAGAAACAAGACCCGCAATTGAACACGTAATAACGCGGTAACGTAAAATGTATAGTGCCCGGGTACGGAAATGTAACTTTTCGGGGGAAGGAAAAGGAAACAGACGCTTCGTACGCGCCACACTGCTAAATACACTCGCACTGACGATGTCACCTCGAGTGGTGACGAAACGTTTGCAGTCAATCTGCCGAGCTCAGCGAACAATCAGCCAATCAACTAAACAACCTGAGCTACCAACATTTGCTTCTATATCGAAACAGAACAATACCATCGGATAGAACACGGATGGGTCTAGCATCATTTATAATAAAAAGTAGGGAAATCGGTTTTAATACACGCCACTTGGGTGTTGAGGACAAACCAGCGGTCGAGCCGTAGTAGTAGTAAAAACGAGAATTAGAAGTTGGCAACAATTGGTGGGAGCGTCGTACACAGGTGCCAAACTGTTCGAAGCGAACAAATGAGATAGGCTAGAATATCGGTGTTTTGAAGTGACTTCTCACAGCTTCAGCTAGCTTGACAAGTTGACTGCAGGATCTTTGTCATTGGCAGAAGATGTAAGAGTACATTGCGGAAAGGAGTGGTGTTTCTTCTGCAAATGACTGTGCGTTTCAAGGCAAAAACAAGGAATAGAACACAAAGCCGGTTAAGGTGACTCAACAGAAGAGGTTGCCACAAAGTGGCGGAAAAGAGGGAAGTAAGGAAGATTGGACTCGAAATATGGAATGCAGTCAGCGAGTACATAAATCAGGCATTAGGAAAACGAAGTAACGTCGATGACCAAATTCAAGCGTAATCAAAGGCAAACTTGAAGAGGAAAAATTACCTTTTCATGGGCGGAAAAACAAACTGACCATACACCGCGGCGATGACCGATCAAGGTACCAACGCATTCGATAACTCGTTTTTCAATCGCCCAAATCTGAGGTGCAAAAGATGTACAACGCGAAGTATAAAGCATTACGGATACGTAAGTATATAAATATATATATATATAAATATATATATATATATATATATATATATATATATATATATATATATATATATATATATCTGGAACGGATGACCCGAAAGTAACACGTTAAAAGAGACAGACGCAAGATGAAACAGCGATAGCAAACTAAAACGGATGTAGGATATAATGGCAGCGGTCACTCAAGTGGAGAGACCGTCAAGTGGCCTTCAAAAGGAAAAATTTCCACAACTTTGGTGATCGGGTGGGAAACATTAGTGAAGAAATCAGTGCCAGTGTGTTGGTCTGATCGACTGATTTAATCCACTGCAATTCAGATGAGTGCCTTAAATAGTGGCAACCACCTTCACTCGGAAAGTAGAGTATACGCTCCAATTGAGAAATTGAAAATAGGAAAGGAACAAAGCTTGCTTAAGTTGGATGCTATATGTTATACTCTTGAAAATGACCCGCAATGTTCTTCATATCAACACATAATTGCCTCTCATCCTTTACCCAAAGGGAAAAACTCGGTTCGTTCCCTACAGTGCTTTGAGCTGCAGAACTACCAAAAAAAATATTATTCTCATTTCTGCCTCACATTTAGATTATCCTGTAGATATCATGAGGAAACAATTGAAAAAATCATGTCAAAAAGCGTGTCTCGTGAAACCGATAATAAACATAATAATAAACATAATAACAATGAAAAAGGGTTTTGAACAATATTTGTTTGGGCTGTTAAGGTTTGTGTTTACTTCCAACATGCGCAATAGAGTGTTGGTACATGTGATAATATTCGTGAATTTGCCTGCTGCGGCTGCGGCCGAATCAGCTGTGGAGAAGAATAGGTTCTAACACACGGTCCTAAGCAGCTGGTCAAATGTGATGCAATCAATAAAGTGTAATTGAGGGACTGACTTTTTTGTTACTACAGACTTTTCAGGCAGCCTAATGTTCATGTTGCAGAACTCTGCATTGCGATCAGAATCTGTTAGAGGCTCATCAAGTGATACACGAACATATAGTATGCCGATGGTGAAAATGAAATCTAAGATAATGTCCAATCTAGTATATTGCCTAACGTGTTAAATCCTAGAACTGATACGGGCACGTTGGATTACTCCTGCAAGTCCGCCAGTCAAAAGTGGGATCCAGCCTATATTTGGCACGTTGAAATCTACAAGCACGGCGAATAGGACAAAATAAAAACTCGTAGTTTGGTCAGAATCCAGAATGTCTAGAATGACACAAATGAGGTTACTCCATACAAAAATTACCGTGAGCTGAATCCCAATACCTGAAAAGATAATTCAGTACTAGAAAGCCTCATTAGGGGTATCAAATGCAGATGCGTTGCTATTCCTGTGAAGTTTTCATATCGATTATTGTCAGAGAAGGCAATCACTGAGAATTGTTCATGTCGATGCGTTAAGTGTTAGGGTGTATACAGTTGCTGTAGCAACGATTGTCCCTCAGTGGATGAGACCCAATGTAGAGCAATCCACATTCACACACAATGAATGCCACAAAATGACCCCCCCCCCCGATATCTAAGGAGCCATTACTCGTTTTGACAGAAGATACACGTAGCAACTCGGGTTTGGCTGCCTGCTCTTCCTACCTGATGAGATCAAAACAGAGTGAAGCCAGTCATGGAGTGCAGTGCTGCAGACGAGTAACACCTCACCATAACTCAAATTGTTTTGGAGAGACCAATGAGTTCAAATGCCAATTCCTTCCCATACACGCGTTACATGAAATATATATATATATATATATATATATATATATACATATATATATATATAAATATATAAATGGTTGGCAGCATCTGACTCCCGAACTGCCTGTCAGTGCGGCCTCCATAGAACAGCCACAGGATGCCTGAGCATACAGAAGAACCATGGGTGGCTTGCGCTGCAACACCCACACACCCCATATCCAGTGTAAACCCCAAGGAATAAGACCGGGAGGCATGTGGATGGGAGCCACGTTTCATCAACAGAGCCGGCCCACACTCCTTCACAGGCAAACACAAGCACGCTGTATTTGGGGAATCAACCGCACACAAGGCGGTGGCTGGACCGTAGTCCGCTCCACACTGACTGCATGGAACCACTCCTCGAGCCTAACACGGCCACAAGGACCGTGCACCCCGTCCCTTCCAGCAACGACCAACTGTCTCCTGGAGCTGGCTCCAGTATGGACGAGGTAGTGGGTAATAGACAGGTAGGCATCTTGTCAACATGCACATCAAGCGCAGCCACACCGGGGATATCAAGCAACAGCCAATCACTTGAAACGACAAGATGAAATAAAACAAATCCAATACTGCATACAGATACGGTGGCATAACTCTTCGCTAAATTAGCATATGAAGTAAGTTGGTTAGCAACGAGTCCGCGATAAGTAAGAAATGTCCACAAGTTACTTAAAAATGCTACAAACTCAACAAAATTACCGAAGATAAGCGCAATTAGCGTAAGCAACGTGGCCAGTTAATAGAACATTATTCAGGTAGGCAGAACAAAACAACTAAAGTGGAATGAAATTTATTCAGCTTAAAAAGACCTAGTTTAAGTGTAAGTTGGTTTAGCCCAACTGCGGTGAAGAAGCATCAAGAAGGGATATATATATATATATATATATATATATATATATATATATATATATATATATACAATAGTCTACGGATAGGCATGGAGCCATTAAAAACCATAGAACTCAAAGTACAGTTATCGTAAAAAGAAAACAATACAATACAGAATAGAACGTGGTTTCGTCAGAGGGCACGATACTACCCGATTGCCGAAGCGGATGTAGAAGGTTGTCTTAAGGAGGAAACGCCCTGAGCCATTGGCCGATTTGCCTATTCGCAAGGAGACGGAGCGAACTCAGCGAATCGCGCACATTAGAGGCTGGTGACTGAGTACTCAGCCCATAGGCCTTTCGTATGTTCATTTGCCAAACGGGGCCCAATCCTCCGCACAATTTCAGTGCCTCAACTTGTTGGAATACAGTGCACTACCGCAGTGAAGTAAGGAGCACAGATTTCATTTAGTGGCGAGTCAAATCCGCCACGTCTCAGTGTTGTTAAACGAACATATGTGTCTTTTAATAGGTAAAACGCTTGCCAGGTGGAAACCCACCACGTCCTGGAACACTGCCGCCCAACCACTTGCTGGAACGGGAGACCCGGACCACCCGGCTGGCACCACGACGAAGTTATTCGACAAGCAACCTTGTCAGCTGTACAGCATAGGCTGATAGGAGACTTATTAGATGGGACATTGAACACAAGGCAATAATAAGAAGGCATGATCTACATCCTTCGGTTTCCATACATGAAGGTCAATAAGGTCAACACTTCGTACTGAGGAGCGTAAAAGTTTTAGTACGTGGGGAGACAGTAAAGCAGAGGAATTCTTAGAAGCATGCTACTTCCCAACTGGTAAATTGAACTAGACGCGCTATACGCAGCAGTAGAAATTGACGGTCTCTAAGCCAGTAGAGTAACCCTGAGAGGAGAATACCAGACAAGTAGACCGAGTGACAGGTTCAGCTGCAGAAACAAACACGTAAAGGAGTAGGAATCGGAGTGGTCCAGTGACCAAGCAGTGAAATCGTTTACGGGAACAAGCAACCAGGGTAACACAACAAGGTGTACGACTACTCGGCGCACAACGCTAATGCGAAATCGCATTCAGCTACACAACAAATTATCGATGAAACCACGTAGATTGGTGATGAGACGCTTGCAAAAGGTTGTCAAGCTCAGTGAGTAGTTCGAACGATACAAAACTTGTCCCTGAAGTGTAGTTGCCTAGCGGTGGCTGAAGATGGGGAATAGATTAGAAGAAAATATTCGCCGCAACTATCCTGTCTACAAATGCAAGAACCAGGAGACTAGGTTCACTCTAGCGCAGTTTGCCTACCAGTTCATATACAAGTGGCCCTGAGCATTTGCTAACGAGGCGCCACCTGGGGTAGGACAAGGGGGTGTGGGGGAGCACATCCGGTCACATCGTGCTGGTGCGTGACCATCAGAACGCAGGATGGGGAAGTAAGCAAAACCTAGTTGACATAAAAACAACACGCTGTTCATGTGGTACATAATGTCACAAAGCCGTTCCGGATGTTATCCGCTTCAGTCTGCGGGATTCCACCTAGGGACCAGTGATCACGAGGGCATGAGCTGGTTCATAGTAGGTATGCGCATGGTGGATGAGCGAGCGGTCATCCGATCACGTAATGTATAGTGGCTGACCGTTTTAGTTTATTGGCTCTCATCGCATACGCCAGGATGAAGTCACATAGGTAACCCCGTCATCTGTTTAATGGACTGTGGTCAAATAGAAAACTGAATCGTTCCGGAAATTACCGATAATATACACAGCGTCGAGTCTTATTAAGCAAAAGGTGAAATTCTGCAATTGGTAGTCGAACAGCTGTCGCAACTGACGTGAGGTGGAATGTACCGCAAAGGTGCACATAAAGCCTATATAGAACCCAGAGCAGGCCATACATAGTTGGCAGAAACAAGCAGTGTGGTTGGAGTTTGAACCGGATAAAGTGAGTGTGCTGACCATCATGTTTCCCCCAGTTAGTATCGATTCCCTATTCACTATGATGCAATACGGGTCCAGTCAGGGGTGGGTAATTGTTCTAAGGCTGAGCCACCGTTGGTTGATTGGAGTCCAGTGAGGGCTTGTTTGGTAACACCAACCAAAATTAAAGCAAGGAACAGAGCGAGACGGCTTCTGTTTGTTGCTGCTTATAGCCCCACCGTATACAGCGCTGAAGCTACCAAGGGCGCTTCCTACAGCGAACCTAACATTGCCTCGCAGCATTACCATTTCAGACAATGTTCTACCTACGGTTTTGATTGGTTCTCCGAGCTGAGTAATTCAATGGCAAACGTTTCACCACTTGCTTAGTGGCATCTTCAGTGCACGGCTGCGTAGAGGATAATCTCACGGAAAATGTTCTACCTGAGGGAGATATGACAGCGCAAATACGTGGTCTGAGCTGGTCAGCGGTTCAACTAGGTGGAGTTTGGGTTTAACAAAACGCACGGACAATGGTGAGCGTTTGTTGCAAATGTGCACCGTCCATCGGTTGCTTCTTATCAACACTGCCATCGAGGACACTGAGCGCAGAAGGGCCAGGTGGCTTCCTCCTGCAACCGGCTAACGATGAATCCAAATTGACCACATCACGATACGCTTTAGATGGTGCAGTTCCATCCTTGCTGTCGCTCATTCTGTCACACGTCCGGCGACTATGATCATGCCTTGATTCGTCGACAGTTTTCCGTGAACTTTACGAAATTTCGCTCAGTTAAGCAAAACTATCAGGATGCCTTGCATAAACGGCTTACATTAATTTAAACCAATGACCTTAAGCTTCGGTGATTGGGGGGGGGAGGGATGATGCAACAAAAAAGATTCGATTCTAGGATGAACAGGAGCCCGTCACCATTCATCCCCAGGCACATCATGACAATTCGTCATCATGTGAGACCGCATTAAAGGTGTACTGTTCGACAAAAACCCGATAATTTTAGAATGCAGTGAGGTGTTGCAAATTAGTGCGCATGTTATGTGTACAAAAACTTTTGAAGCAGTCAATCTCATCATGCACGGCGCTGGAGCCTCTGTTTGTGGCACTATCAGTTGTCATCGCACCAGATGATAGATATCTAAGAAGTGTGGGAATCCATTGGAAAGCAGAAAAAAGCTGCTTGCTGGCAATAATCACAATGTGACCAAGTGGGGGCTGAAATGGAGTCTGTGAGTTGGTAAAGAAACCTGGTGGAGAAAAATGGTAAAGGAAATGGAAGAGTCAGAAGCAGCGCGCAACTGTACAGACACTTTCAACTGATCCGCACTACTGATCCTAGGAACCTATGGGTCAGTAAAACAATCAGAGACAGCACTGGTACATCGATTCACAATAAGGAAAGTCGTCTGAACTGAGAGTAGTTCAGTTGGTGCTCTACTCTTGGGCCGACTCCTGCTCAGTTGGCGTGGACTGAGCACTCTCCAGGTTAGTGTAAAGGCTTCCTTGGAGGTTCAGGTTCGAAATGCGACAACAGCCCTCGATCGCACTGCAAATACAAATTCTTCTGCACCTGAGCTATTAAAAGATGGAGGTGAGGTCGTAAGCAATGTACTAGGTCAGCTATTCGAACAGGTCTGCTATGAAGGCAGCATCACAAATAACTAGGGTGGATCGAAAAGATTGGTGATATATAAGAAGGGCGTCCGCACCGACTGTGCTAACCACAAAGGTATAGTTTGACGCAGGTAATGATAAAGCTAATGACCACAATTCTTATTTGTCGAGGAAGTTCGGAACGGGAGTCCCAGATGAGAGAGAAGTAGATAGGTTTCCGTCTTAGACGACGCGGAATAGATCATACATTCACTCTGCGTCGGGTACAACAGCGGCGCCACACGCACCGCAGACCGACAATGTCTGTATTCCTCGACTTCAAGAATGCGTTCGACACGGTGGATCGATTAATCCACTCCAACATACCTGCAAGGAAGAGTAATCCCATGAATATTATACGCGCCCTGTATTCAAATAGGTTGCATCAAGATCCCCAGCGAATTATCAGACATTTTTCTGGCAACGCAGAGTTCTCCAGCTTTGTCACATCCCTCCATTTCTGTGTAACTTAAGGTGCATTACATCATGGAGTGCTCCTCTGCGGATTGCTTCGGCCGGTAGCCTAAAGGACTACACGCCTGCCTTGTAATCCAGAGGTCACTGGTTTGAATCTGTGTGGGCGACCTTATGTTATACCTGGGCCAGGAGCGACTGTGAGTTATCGCGTGACAGCGGAGACTCAGTACGATGTGTTAGCATACTGCCGACGCGCACGTCCCTTGCGTAGTCTCACGATGTGGGCTTTTGAGACGTTAGCTAGTGAAAAACTGATCGATCTGGATCATGCAAATGTTATCGCCTTGTTGTTCGACAACCATGATACGACACAGTTGGCTTTGCATAAACTCGATAGAGTGGTACCATCATGTGGTGTGGGCTTCGCGGCCTTAAAGTACAGATTGCAGCTGCGGAACTATCAGCCATTTGAGAGGCCCTTAACTTTTGATGACGACGAATCAGAAGTATAGTAAAGCCACAGTAAGTCGACCCCCAAGGGGCTCTGGACCAAAGAGATCAACATACAGAGGTCTCGGTCCATAAGGTTTACATGGTGAATGCTCGAGCAATAAAACATAAAACGGTCAGCTTAGGGAGGTGGTCAAGTTCGGAGATTTTATTGTAGTTGGCGAACGCACCCATTAAGGCGACTGAAGTAGCAATGATGGGTGCGTGACCGCTGAAGTTGATTCGACTATCGCGAAAGCTAGAATCATCTTCTCGAGACTGCGCATTTGTGGCGTCAGAAGAGGCTCGCTCTCAATCCGAAAGACCGTGTGTACAAGACCGCAGTGAGGACCGCCCTCTTATAAGACTTGGTCCCCTTCAGTATGAGGATCTACAGCGTCTTCAAGTCATTGATCATCGCTGCCTACAAAGCATTGCTGGTTTCGAATGGCGGCAGCATATTCGCGACGATGGTATGCGCAGCCAAGTACCAGGTGTTGATAATCAAACGTGCCTTAGTATAGCAAGAAGGATTGCACAAGTTGCGCTGGCTTGGTCATGTGCCCGCTCACCGAGAACAGCGTCATTTCCCATACCATATGGTGGATGGCGCAAGGTTCGATGTGGGTAAAAGTTGATTTGGTAGCGAGAAAAGAAGACGTTGACGACTAAACTGGTGCAATCGGTCTACCTCGTGTTCCAAGCTGGAGTCGGCGTGACCCACCTTGTGCCTGACCGAAGAATTTACAGGTGTTGTAGAGAACGGTCGAAACATTAGCGTGGGAAATAAATTTGAATTGTTGCTATGACGGCACCTTCCGTTTGCCGTTACAGAAAAGGACAAGAAGATGGAGAAGCCTTTTAACTGCGACGTTCATACTATTTTCTTTGTACATATAGTTGTTCTCTTCTATAGTAGCTACGTGTCGCCTCATATAAGTTCCCGCTTCGGCCTTAGAGTTCTGCGTTATATTGTCTAGCAAGTCGGCACCAATGGCACGTTTGGTGTGTCTCCTAGTAGGGCTGCATGTGTGAACCGTGTCTGAGGTTGAGTTATCTGCGGGATAATTGCTGATTATGACGCGAGACAGTGAAAGCTGCAAGGAAGCTGTCTCCCCGAGGCCACATTATATTCGCACGAAGACAACAATGTGTGCATGCTTTTAGGTTAAATGTTTCTTGGGATGTGTAGGTTTTACACTAGGTCCCCTTCCCTCTTCGTATTCCCTAGGTCACTGCGGTTGTACGGCGGCGAAGCACCAGGCTGCTGCTGATAATGATGTGGACATAGTAAATAACAGTCTGTCAAATGTTCAAATAACTCCGGAATTTCATAGGCACTTTTTGAAACTAAACTAAGCAGGAAGAGGGTTCGTCGTCTCATCTGTTCGCAACCTGAATCCTTGTGCACTCCAGTGGATTGCGTACTGTCAACTGAAGGATATAAAACGGACCATCAGAGCTCGCGTAGTGTGGTAGTTATTCGAGGTTAGAGCTAAGGAATAACGCAAAATCGTAAATATGTTTTTGACATGATGATCAATGTCTGGTAATAGAAGGCTACACATGCGCTAATATCAATGCAGTGGCAACCGAGTTTCATGGTCACTAGTGAAGTACGTCGCGTGACGATCTGACTTGTGTTCCGGTCTAAGAGTGTGTGAACATGTTGGTATCCGATCTTGAGCGCTTTGCGTGAAGGTATACGCGATTGCGCCAAGCAATCGTGGAGGGGGGAATTAGGGCGGACAGAGTAGGTCAAATGAAATGGGGACTGGGCGAGGTGTAGGGGAAAGGGAGAGAAGGGATGCGCCGGTGGTATTCGCTTATCAACCCCACTGTATGCAGCAGATAAGGTGACAATTTTATCCCTACTGCGCAACGGCCGGTGCATATGCGTTTGTCAGTGTTTGTGCTAATCATCTTTGGCAGATGGACTGATGTACTGCCAGGGCGTCTACACCTGAATAGGGTGACGGTGGTCCACAACCAAACCCTTCGATTAAATGTACTCCCGAAGCAAGCGGGAAATGAGTCATGAGTCAAACGACTCACGCGGATGCGTTCTGACTCTCAGCAAGAAGAAGGGTAGAACCCTACTCCCTTACACTTACACGCCCTTACACTTAAGGCACAAGGCTGGTTAGTTGATATCAAGACCAGAGCAACAGCGAGTCACTGATCGGTTAGGACCTCACCACTGTAAGGCTCAGCGAGTCATAACCTCTCCCATTATATAAGTTCGATGGTAAACGCTTTCTGATTCGCCAGTCCCTGCGGCCTCCTAAGGAAAGCCATAGGACGACTGTGCCTACAGAGGGACCATGGATGGCTTGCGCTGCACCACCCACAGCTCCAACCACATACCCCATATCCAGTGTAAACCCCAAGGAATAAGACCGGGAGGCACGTGGATGGGAGCCACGTTTCATCAACAGAGCCGGCCCACACTCCTTCACAGGCAAAAACAAGCACGCTGTATTTGGGGAATCAACCGCACACAAGGCGGTGGCTGGACCGTAGTCCGCTCCACACTGACTGCATGGAACCACTCCTCGAGCCTAACACGGCCACAAGGACCGTGCACCCCGTCCCTTCCAGCAACGACCAACTGTCTCCTGGAGCCAGTATGAACGAGGCAGTGGGTAATAGACAGGTAGGCACCTTGTCAACATGCACATCAAGCGCAGCCACACCGGGGATATCAAGTAACAGCCAATCACTTGAAACGACAAGATGAAATAAAATAAATCCAATAATGCATACAGATACGGTGGCATAACTCTTCGCTAAATTAGCATATGAAGTAAGTTGGTTAGCAACGAGTCCGCGATAAGTAAGAAATGTCCACAAGTTACTTAAAAATGCTACAAACTCAACAAAATTACCGAAGATAAGCGCAATTAGCGTAAGCAACGTGGCCAGTTAATAGAACATTATTCAGGTAGGCAGAACAAAACAACTAAAGTGTAATGAAATTTATTCAGCTTAAAAAGACCTAGTTTAAGTGTAAGTTGGTTTAGCCCAACTGCGGTGAAGAAGCATCAAGAATGATATATATATATATATATATATATATATATATATATATATATATATATATATATATATATATAGGTTGCGCTTGTCCAAACAGTTGGCCGGCTGCCTTTCGGAAGTACATTTTACCGAAGGCTTTAGCCGAAGACCCGAGTAGCTCTCATGTTCATGTGTGAACGCCCTGGCAGTACACCATGCCGAAACCAAGCCATGAATGGCACCAATACTGATGACGTCATGCCGCATCGGACGTCGCGCAGTAGTGGGGGAGTGAAAAGGATTATCGTCTTGCTTGCTGCACACAGCGGGGCAGATAAGCAAAACGCCGCTACCGCAATTCCATCCTAGCCCCCCATTTCCACTAACCCACTACTTCAACCCAGATCAGCATCCGATCGATTGCCAGCCATCGTAATCGTATGTCTCCGCGCGAAGCGATCAACATCGGGTACTGGAAAGTGCGCACCCTACTCGACCGGAACTGCAGCGAACGCACCGAGCAACGCACAGCACTTATCGTGATGGAACTCGCGCGCGACGGCACTGACGTTACCGCACTCGGCCTGCTGACTAGAGCAAGCTGCATGAGGCGGGTGCTGGGTCCACGTAATACTGGGTTGGAAACGCCACCACAGCACCACGTGGAGATAGGGTAGGATTAGCAATATGTGGGCGCCTAAATAACCCCATGGTGGAAGAGCCAACCGGTATCAACTCACGATTGGACTCTTCGCCTACGACTTGCAAGAGGGAAATTTGTCAGTTTATTAGTATGTATGGCCCCACCATGTGTTATCCTGACGACACGAGGGTTCAGTTTTACGTTCAGTTGTACTCGGTGATACGGTTTGTGCCGAAGAGCAACCGGCTATTCCTGCTGGGTGATTTTAACGGACGCGTTGGGCGTGGTGCTGCGGTGTGGTCAGACGTAACCGATCCTTATGATACTGGCACAGTGAATGGGAACGGTGACCGGCTGTTCACACTGTGCCACTCACGGCCTGACGATCACGGACACCCAGTTTGTACTGGGTGCGAGCAATACAGCAATTTAGATGAACCCGCGGAATGGCCGCACTCACCTGTTCGACTATGTCATCGTACTCCAGTGTGACATACGTGAAGTGCACATGACACGTGTACTGTGTGGAGCGGAGTGCGGCACTGACCACAAATTGGTGCGGACCAAATTGTACATGTATTTTCCCAAATCTGTGTATTGCTCACCTGCCGTCATCCTGGGCAACATTTTTTCCATAGACACTAGTGATAAGAGGGAGTTCGAGAAGGCAATGGCTACCCGCTTTGGCGATGTCGACTCTATCGCATCAGTCGGCGACCTGTGGTGCCACATCATGGAACAAGTCACGGGTGCTGCCGAAGAAACGATCGGACGAGCAAACTGTAAGCGGCCCGATTGGTTTGATGACGACAATGCGACCATTGGCGCATTTGTATCGGAGAAGAATGCAGCATGCGTTGCAGGTAGGGAGGACCCTGCAGATGAAGAGAAGGAGAGCCAGTTCCGCAAAGTTCGAATACCACTGACTCGAGAGATCCGTCGCATCGAGAATGTATGGTGGACGGAGAAGGCAAACCAGATGGAATGCTACGCCACACACTGCCAAGGCATTCTTTGACTACCCACCTTGCAGCCGCTGAAGAAGCTGGTGGATGTTATTTCAGGCGCTGCCTGCACAAAGACTGCAGAAATAGTGCATATCTGGCAAAAGCACTTCGACTGTCTTTTGAACAACCGTCCAGAGTCTGACTGGGCTACGTCACACGGTCTGCAACAACAAGTTATAAAGACGTGTCTTCCGACACACCGACACCAGATGAGATTCAGACAGCACTTGCTCAGTTTCGTAACGACAAGTGCGCCGGCGCCGACTGGATAACACCAGAAGTGTCTAAACACGGTTTTCCTGCGTTGATACATGCGCCGCAGCACTTGGTGCAAAGCGTGTGGATTGAAGATGTGCCGGCCGACTGGAGAGATGCCCTTATGCTACCACTGAATAAGGGTAAAGGAAGGAAGCAATGTGCCACGAATTATCGTGGTATCAACTGGCTGACTTGTATTGGGAAGGTGATGGCAAGGATCCTGCATAAACGCCTCGTTATTCAAGTCGTTGAACCGAAAGTGGCGAAAGAGCAATGTGGATTCGGTTCGGTCAGCAAAACCATACATATGATATGCACGGCTCGTTAACTGCTGGAGAAACATTGAAAGCGACACCAGCCAATGTACCCACTGTTTGTTGATATCACCAAGGCATTTAACACGGTGAACGGTGAGGCACTGTGGCTAGTGTTGGGAAAGTTTGGTTATCCAAGAAAGTTTGTAAGTCGAATTGAACGTCTGCCCAGTGATATGCGGGAGAGGATGCAACTGAATTGACAAACCTCGGATGCCTGCAGTTGTCTCTTGTGCGAAGCAAGGTTGAGTCTTAGCTACCTCCCTGTTTAATATTCAACCCATTCACAACCTTTTTAAAAAAATCTTTGGAAACTGTTTTGAAAAAGCACACATGCGATCACTTTTGATTTATTGCCACAGGCGACATCCCGTGGAAGACGGGAACATCCTAGTTTTCTTCGTGAGCGACAGATAGTGTTACCAGGCAGGTTAAAGTATGTGATCCCCAATTGAGAATCATGGTAGCTAATGGGTTAAATGAAATGATCTCTTGTGAACTTAGTGATCGTGATTACGCTGTTCGCGTTGTGCATGGTATTGATAGTGGGCTGCTGGACATCTGTCGTTCCGGTGCGGGAACCTTAGCACGTGGGACAATCATCCATATGTTGCTGTTTCCCGACGACTGTGCGTTGTTTGTACATAGCGCGGATGGATTGCAGCACACGACCTCGGCTCTCGCTTCGACAGCGGACCAGTTCTAGCTTATCATCAACACAGGCAAGATTGCTCGTGTTTTTGAGCCTTCACCGGAAATGGAAGCCGTGGGCCGGTCCCAAATCCAGTTTGGTACCGACGCTTTGGAAACCACCTCCATATTGTACTATCTAGGGAGCTGCGCAACCGTCACTAGTCGCACGTAGGATACAGATATTGCGAGGGTCGCTCGATCGCTACGAAGGATCGACTCCGCGCACTCGGATTACAACGCAGGCTTAAGATCTTTAACGCTACGGTTAGGCAAGCTGGCGAGCGAGCTGCGTATCCGCGAAGCGATGGCGGCTGCCGCATGTAGCAAACTGGAATAGCGTGTGTGGACGAATCGCCAGCTTAGTACTTGAGCGAAGCTGATGGAGTACCGGTCGGTGATGCTGTCCGTTGTTCTCTACGGCAGCGAAAGCTGTACTCTGTTCCAAAAGGACGTCATATATCTGGAGCGCCTTCAACTACAGTGCCTGTGTCGGACTGTGCGCATCCGTCGGTGTAACAGTTGCAGACATGGAGGTGTGTCACCGCAGTGGATTGTATAATTCTGATGCTGCCAAGGTGCCTAACTGTCAAAAGCCGCTACCTCGATTATACTGACTCCAGTAGACAGTTGGTCGTAGCTTGGGCAGACAGAGTGCACGGTCATCGTGACCGCGGTAGGCCCAACGAGTAATTCCATGTATTCATTGTAGAGCGGGCTATGACCCAGCCACCGCCTTGTGTGCGTCTGGTAAGCATGATTCTCCAAATAGATAGACAGGAATGATGCTGTGCATGGTTTCAAATCAAAGCAAGAGAGTGCTTTATGCACTCAGAACTGGTGAATATTCAGCCCTAACATATACGCTTTCAGATATACAGCACGATATGAATGCAATGCAAAAATGTGGATCAATAATTGAAGAAAAATAATATCATCATGGCATAATCCGATTTGTCAATTCTTGGACAACTTTGTTTTGGTCTAGCAAAAATCGCGCTAGGTAAAGGAGAAGTGACGAACGACACGTTCGTGTGCGGGCATATATGGATTTGTACTTCTGTTTGGTTGACGAGGTTGACAAACATTTCGACAATACACAAAGAAGGGGGTGACTTGTGTCGGCGAACTCTTTTGACGCTAGTCTCTTGCGGGAATTAAGAGTGGATACAAGTATACCAACAACCGTGGGCTTTGACATACCGCTGCATCGTAACAAGTGTTTTAACGACCCGGAGATTTAGCTGGTCTTTGCCCAATGGGCAGGAAAAATCACTGGTGAGCAGTACGTCCAGTGTGGAAGAAAACAGGCAACGACAAAGAGAGTTATTAAATTAGAGAAATCTTTCAAGCGTGAGGCGTAGAACGAAAATCCCCAGATTTTTGTAAACGTTTCTTTTACATGGAGTGACCAAGATACATCGTAGCTAAGAATGATGTGGAATAGCGCAACCTCTCGCAGTCGATGTTGTGTTCCGGGCATTGCTGGAGAAACTGTCGATATCGATCTCGTCTGTGTAGTGAAAAAACGACAGTATTGCATTTGATTTGTTAAGCGGCAGCTGGCGGGCCTTTGACAATACGTGAAATCGTTTAGCAATCCGACTGAAGAGGTAGTGGTCGAATGATCTACGCCCAGGACAATGTCATCTGCGTAATTAAGCGAGGTTGACTCTCCTGGGACTGGTGTCGAACTCACATAATTGGAAAATAAAAGTGGTGACAGAACACCGGTGTAGGTGATTAGGGGCGAGAAGCTTCTGCCTCAAAATCGGGTAGTCTGAGTACGAAGAAGTAACAGTCGGCTCCGTTGATGAAGCTTGGCTTCCATCCACATGCCTCCCGGTTTCATTCCTTCGGGTTTACACTAGATATGGGATGTGTAGATGGAGCTGTGGGTGGTGCAGCGCAAGCCACCTATGGGCCTTTAGTACGGACAAGCGTCCTGTGGCTGCCCTAAGGAGGATGCAGCGACAGGCAATTCCGAAACTGCATGCCGCCAACAATATACATATATATATATATATATATATATATATATATATATATATATATATATATATATATATATATCCTTCTCTTATTGAACTAGCAACAGTGACTTAGTTGTGGCGTGACAGTGGGCAAGAGATCACACCAGAGGAGCCGTAGTCACACGACTCAAATAAGTACCGGGGTAGTTGGGGAGATGGGACAGTCAACGAGGTCTATACGTAAACAAACGGAAAACGAGGTTTGGGAATTAAAATTAAAGTTCGGTAAGTTGGCAAAGATATCCGAGAACATAGGGTAAAAAATGAAGCGCATCGCAACGAAACGAAGAACTGGTAAAAATGCTCAGCTAAGCGGTAAACGATAACGACCCCGTAGAAAACTTAATGACACGCAAAACGGTACACAGAGAAGAAATGGCAAACGGTCACTCAATACAGGTTATTACCTTAACAGTCTTGTCCCTGGAGGCTGTAGCTACTAGCTGATCATTGCACGAAATGTCTATGGCGTTCACACTGGCGTTGTGAACTCCGTGAGCGACGGACCGTTCTGTGATCAGGCGTGGAGATTGGCCTTTTGGCAATGAACAAACTGTGTGGTCCGTATTCACCATCCACATCTTTAATACATTGTCATCTGAGGTGGAGATAAGGATGTTCGTTGATCTGATGGCAGGAAAGACAAAGTGCACAAAAATAGAACATATAACGTCAAATGGCATACTTCTCGACAGTGTAAAGCACATTTCAAATGAATGGTCTGACCAATACGTACAGCAGGATCGCATAAAATAGATTATCTGAAACACGAAAGTTCCTTAATACTTCCAAATAAGATCAGAAGACGAATGTTGTGGAGTGACACTGTCATTTCGTGCATTCTCGTCGGTCAGGTGCATGCAAATAAAAAAGAAACCAAAACAAGACAGCAAATCGATTGTTGGTATAGCTGGTGCGTTACTTGCTGCCACGGAAGGATTAGTGTCACAGGCAGCTGTTTTTAACAAAGAGCGATGGGTACTGTCGATCGATAACAATGGCATCCAGGAGCTTGAGAATGGGAGGCCTTTGAATGCGCATGAGGACTGTGAATGATGGATCGGGGTTTACCTGGTGCACGGTCCTTATCAAATGCCTCGTAATTCAGGAGGCAACTTTGATTCACCTGGTATAACCGTCGAATGCTACATCCGTTTGGAATGTGTTCCTTGTTTCGAACACCTAAATTTCGATCAGTGCGCCCAACATGGCTATGTCCATAGCTACGTGTGCATTTGTATAAGAAATGGGATGTGCACTCCTTCTACACCGGTATCTTCGCCGAACGCTTAAGTAGTGGGCTTGTGGACACGAGTAAACGTAGCTCTGCTGCATTGTATTGCCTTTTTCACTGAAGCGCTTATTAGTGACATGCGAAACTTAACACGACTATAGTCCCGATACTTTAACACATTGCTCATACGACGACCAGATAATTCAATCCAAAGGTTAGTCTACCGGAAAGCGACCTGGACGGTTGAATATTTACACTGTAAGAGCTTTTCGCAGGCGCCCCTTAGTTCGAGCTTTATTCCACCGAGCTCATATGACTTGCACCACATACACTGGAAGCAGAGAAATAACTACCGTTTCAGATGCTACAACCGAATAGTCATTCATTACAGTTCATAGAGCGTTTCAGTGACACAGTGAGATGAGATTGAGAGATAACGGTTTAAAAAAACATAATTTCATTGAGTTGCCATTCGAAGATGACCACCTCATAAAAGTCACCGTGAAACAAATAAGTTAGGTGGTATCCAAACGGATTTTCGGAATGAATGACGAGTTGGACATGATAGAAGGATTGAAAAGTTGATAATAATAATATTATTATTAATAGTAAATGCATAGATAGCCAAACGTCTAAATAAGTTGATACGTTCATGCACGGAACGATCTCCAGGGGACTTCATGCTATCATGCTCGAATGGCTTTAATCGCACTTTCATGCCCCCCATCTCATCGTGTGCCGGTATGACTTAAAAGTAACTGAGTCAGCACCGCTTTATCTATAAGGTTGTTATCATATGTTTATTGTGTGGGCACTTGAGCCAAGCAGCCCACTCTTCACTATTAGGCTCTTTGGAATTGGGTAGATTTATTACACGCACCTGAGCGCATGTTGACACCTCTTGCATAAGTGTACTCGTTAGGTTGAAAACTTCAATCTTTCACCTCAGAAGACCGGCCCAGTAGTGGACATTGAAAAAGAGAAAATAGAATAAAAGGAAATGATGAGAAAAGTAACTTTAACACATAAAAAGCATATTTCACTACAGAGCAAGAAAGACCAAGGACTATCCGGTTAAATTTCGCATCGGGATACCCGAATCAGATAAGTGCATGAATACACCATAAGGTGGTACTAAAAAGTTGTCAGATCCATCCAACAGTTGCATACGTTCAAATAACACAGAATCTCATAAGAAATTCTGAAAGTGCTACGGTGCTACTGGCTCTCCACACTGCAATTTGTTGAATATGAATTCACCAGGAAAATCCATGAACAAAATTTACCAATAAAAGAGGCAAAATCCCTGAGTTCGCAGAGAGCAGCCGGTGCGAGACATGTTTCAACAAAAGGTATCAAGGCTAAGTCCGACCAAAAGAGAAAGATAATGTCATTCGGACAGCGAAATGCGAGAGATCCAGTAGACTTGACTCGCGTTACCCACAGATTGCAAGCCAGCTTATCTGAACGACACCGGTCAGATAAGTTTCATCTTAACCAAAAGCTAAAAGTGACGTAAAAAACTAAAAGCTACAGCATATAATAAAATTGTCGTACATAAATGAGCCTGACGCCGAAGAACTAACTGCCCGTCACTTGACAAATACATAACCTAATTCGAGCGCGACATAGACAAAAGCCAGAGCAATCCACACTACACAGTGAGTGAGTAAAGTGACTAACAAGAATGCCCAGACGTGATAGTTGAGAAAGTGCAACTGTTGAAAATCGATAAACATGTAGGCTGATGATTTCCATGTCAGGCGGCCATTCAAAAACGGGGTTAAATCTACCTACTCTCGGATGAATAGCATGAATGATTAAATGAGAATATCTAATGGAAAGATGATGCTTGGTATGCGAACAAGTGAGGTTTAGAACACATACTTGCCAAAACAAATGCAGCGTATATGGGAGGAATGAGCCGAGTCCAAACGCTCTGCGAGAAGCACTCGTACAGACGGGCGGCTAGGTGGCGGTGCCTCGATAGAATCACTGTCCACTACGTGCCAAAGGCAAATAGACAAATCTTTCGAACTTGTCGCAAACCATTCGCCATTGGGTGAAACAGACACATCAGTGATCACATCGCTGTGTCCTCCAGGTACGAGGTGACAGTTCCACGAGCGCAAAGTGGAAACAGAGGTGCCATTGAGGCCGTGAGGAGATATGAACAACTTCAGGTGAGGTGATGAGTCAGCAAGAATGAGATAATTGTGAAGTTTTCCAACGACGCACAGCTGGTCAACTTGACCGATGTCACCGAGATACTGGGAAAGGGAGATAAAAGCAAAGCAAAATAGTTAAAAGTATAGTGCTAATTCAGTATGTGAATGGTCTTAGAGAGGGAAACATCTATGGGGAAACGAGAGTTAAGCTTTCTGCCCCAAAGGTTCACAGCGTATTTTAGGATGACTCGGCCTCAAACCTCAAGTGCATCATGCTCAGACACATTTGTAGTACCGTGCACAACTATGCGAATCCGATCTGTGGTTTCGGATGTACTCCTGTAAACCAACGGATCTCTGCACGATCACTCTAGCTTCCCGAAGTCTGTCGAGCGACTCCCAACGGTGGTGAGAACGATTCAATGTGCAGGACTATCAATGTTGAACTCAAACAGACACTCCGGAAGGGTGGTGAGGTCGGGCGGACGCATTGGGCCATAGAGTGAACAAGCGGCCAGCCCTAGAAATCACCGTAAGCATTTCCTCCTGACCTTATTCCCTCGTGGCAAAAGAGCGACCGCAAGCGAGGTTATGTGTGAAATAAGCGGCGAGCCAATTCAATGTCGACAACATCGGAGTGTGCTTTAGGTTGGGCATTTTAAACAGTTTAAATGGTCAGTAGCACCTGTGAGTTCTCACTAATGAACGTTGAGTGCTGCCTAGTGCCTAGATGATTTAGCACCACACCAGAGGCAAAGATTGCATACTAATTTCGCCTCCTAAGGTGCGATAAGGCACCTGGCCCAGACGAACTTCATGTGACAGTTTTCAAACATGGAGGATCATAAATTGTCTGGAAATTAGCCATCCCCCAAAACATTTGATCATCGGAGTGCCTCTGTCCGATTGGAACTTTGCCGATATTGCGTTCGTCTTCAAAAACTGTACCGGAACTGAGGGATTAGTCTCATTTGCGTTGCGTTCAAAGTGTCTGCCACTGTGCTTTTAAGGACGCTCAACAAGGTACGTGAAGAGCAAGCTAATTTCCGCTCAGATCGGAGCCAGTTGATCACATATTCGTGACACACCAGATATTCGAGTGTCGACTTGAGTTGTCAATTGAGAAATGTCCGAGAAGTATTTTATCATCAACAGCAGCAACATCGCCGTCATCACCATTAACAGCAGTTTATCAGTCATTTGCACTGATGCACCGCTGTTGAAGAACTACAACAACCTATGGAGCAAAACGTAATAAGCAGGAGAGAGAAGGGGGGACCTAGCATAAAATTTTAATCCCTAAGCAAACATTCAAGGTCAAGACGCCTACACATTGTAGCAACAACATGCCGTCACAAGCAGCTGGCTATCGTGCAAAGGTGAAGCGGCACCAATGAGACAGCTTCCTCGTAGCTTTCACTTCCCCGCAGATAACTCAACACCAAACACACAGTCCGACTACGAGATGACAGTAGACGCGCCATTGGTGCCGACTGCGAGCCAAGCACAAGGCAGGTTGTGTGGACAACAGCCTGGAAGGTGATACGGAACGACAGTACCCAATTTGGTTATCAGTGACTTCATTTCCCCGCTGCCAAGTTAACTTTCCATACCTCAGGCCTTGTGCCGCCTTACATCTGGCAAAAAAACAAGACCCTCCTTGGTAATCGACGGCCGGGCATGCGTAGTACGTGCTTAAGCCAACGCAACTTAGTGCTATCTGTTATTCTAAGGAACTAGCCAGATTATCACTGCCTAGCATTCGCCTAAACACACCATCGTAGCGGACACATTGGTGTGATGCGATATCAGTTGTTTCGCAGACAGCGATGATCAAAGGCTTGAAGACGCCGCAGACCCTTCGACTGAATGGGCTAAGCCTCACTCATATACAGCATGTTAACATGTAATCTGGGACCTCGGGCCGAGGGCAAAAATACAGTGAAATTTCGCCGCCTTTTGGCATCACAAGTGGCGTGAGACAGGGCTGCCAAGTATCACTCTTCATATTCAACTTGGCTATGGAGGACGCCCTGGAAAGTGCTCTGGACAAATGCAAACTCAGCGGCATGCAGCTGCTACTGACAGGTCGACTTTAGGACGTGGAGTATGCAGACGACCGCCGTAATATGTGATACTTCACAAGCCGCCGAAAAGGTACTCTGTAGGTTGGAGGTGTATATCTCCCAATCCGGAATTACCTTAACCCCATCAAAAGTGTAAAGTTGTACTGCAGGACTGACTAGGAGCTGGTCCTACCCTTACCCTTTCAGGTTATTCCTTCGTAGTGATAGAGAAGTTCGTTTATCTCGTGAGATAACTCAGTGCTAGTGGTTTTGTAGCAGGCGTATTCCTTAACAGAAGTACTATTAATTAGATCAATGTAAGGATTCCGGCAACAGTGTCACGATCACTTGAGATTCTATAGTGCCAAACGAATCTCGCAACTGGGCATGAAAACAAACCATGATCGCTAGGACTGCCGTTTCCGAATGTGGGGTAAATAAGTTGCATCGGTGTTTTCCCATTCCCGGGACATTAAACCAGTAAAAGTAAATCACGTCGAACGATGCACTGTTCCTCAGTGTACAGCCCGTACTAAATGCTGATCCTTGTGGAACGGTCTGGGCACTACTTGCTACGAACAATAAGGCTGATGCTACATTGGCTAATTCAACCTCGCTGTAAAAGATCGTGAAGACACCAAACATACGTGTGCGCTTTGTGGTTAACATCAGGTGGAGGACAAGTAGGCCGGTACACAACCAGTTCTCACTTCTACCAAACAACTAATGCAATCGATCGATCGGTTCACGTGTTAAGGATACTGATACTTATGGTGGGTGAATCGCCGAGGTTATTGAAAGTACCAATTAAGCCAGTGCGGTTTTCTAAAGTCCCAAAGATACGGTAGCAACACACCCAAGTGTAATTTGAAGAAAGAAAAAGCACAGTTTTGAAAACGTGTCTAAAGAAGAGCAACAAATACACCTAGGAATCATTACAGTTAGCACCATACATATATAGTCGAACTTACTTCGGATAACAGCCGTCCATTGAGAGGGTTGTAAAACTCGACATGATTGCTTTGGCGAACAAGAGAAAGTTTGGGTAGGAAAGTGCCTTCATAGCAGTCACTATCACAGGCGTCCTGTACGCTTTTCACATATACCAGTTGAAGGCTAACGATAGAATGTAATCCGTAATCCACCTGATATCTGGTTTGGGATGTTGGTAAGTTTTCTGCGCGTGTTAGTGGGGTACGATCAAGCGGTCCTTTAATTTCCAGCAAACATTTTCCATCAGTCGGATGCCATATTCGAAGGCAGCCCCATTGCCCACCAGTAACCAGCAGTTCTTCAGTGGAAACAGCATCACCAAGATGGTTCACTAACGCACCAATAGGCAAAAATACACAGGAATCCAGGCTCTGAAAACGAGGGAATAAGTAAAAGGACGCAGACAGAATCAACTGTGAAGCAGCATTCAGGAAGAAATACATTCACTGGAAACGAAGATGCGGAGACTTAACGTTAACATTACCTACATGTAGTACAGAGACACGTAAAAATACTAAAGCAAGGTGATGTAATGCCTTCGAAAAGTGTGTTCAAAGACATTACTGAGTCAGAGGTGGGTTAGTTTGTTTCTTATAGTCATCCATCATCAGAATACGTTAGATGAATGTGAGAAGTACACTTAAGCCATTGTGCCGCAATACAAAAAGATATATGAAGAAAGACACACAAAACATTATAGAATACAAAAACAACAGCTAACACGCTGCTTAGTAATAAGTTGTTTCAAGGGTGAGACCGTGGTTGGAGTGGGAAGCTGAAGGCGAGGGGATGGACAAAGTAACCCACAACATAAACGTTGTTAAGGTCGCCGCTTCGCCATATCAACCAGTGTATCTAATCCAAACCCGGGAGTCGGGAGATAGCAACCGACGCTAAGTTCAAAAGGACAATTTTTATTCATCTTGACTAAGTCATCTTCTTCCTTCCACATCCCGGTCGCGCATAGAACGCAAATCGAGAGAGTCGGTGTGCTGGCATGCGCAACACGTGTCCCAGTCATCGGAGTATGGTACATGATATACCCCCGCTGAGCGGTTCGCTAGCTCTTCCTGCAACAAATGCATGAGGTCGAACAGGCTCATTGCTCACGTTGTTTCCACGAAACATGAGCAAATCTGCGAAGGCAGCGATGGTCGGACGTAAGTAGACTCTTTATGTCTTTCGATTTGATGGGCCAGGTTTGGGAACCGTACAGCAGAGTTGAAGGGAAGGTTGCATTGTAAACTCTGCCCTTCACGGCAAGAGTGATGTCACGCCGGTTCCACAGCTGGTGAAGAGCAGCAAAATTGCCTCGGGGTTTTGCTATACGGTTCGTGATCTTACCTTCCATTTTACTAATGGTGATGTAGCTCTTTAGATATTAATTTCTGGACGACTTCTAGCTGATCGCCACTAAAAATTAGCGCAAGGGTGGGCCCTTGCCAATCTTGGAGAAGGGCCTCGTATTTCCAGGGTGCAAAGCATAGCCCCAAACGAATGACAAACAATGCTAATTTGTCCAGCGCTGATGGTTTGTTTGGGAGCTGTCACAAACAAGGAAAAGATCGTTGACGCATTCCAAGTCACATGAGAGTAGCCCCAAACCTTGTAGGTCGAATCTGGTGAACGCAGTTTCCCTGGTTTCGTCGATGGAGAAATTAAGGAGAAAAGGTGACAACACATCTTTGTCTCACACCACTGGAGATACTGAGGGGCGGCGACAGTTTGCCAAGTCTACTCTTCCCGAACCGCGCGCGTAAAGCGATCTGATAATGTTAACGAATTTCTCGGGTACACCTTTACTGAGTAAACAGTCCCAAAGCGCATAAGGATTCACTGAATCGAAGGCACCTTTAGTGTCTTCATCATAATTAGCAGCATTGTATTAGCCATCTGAACTGATACTTTGATCACCGGAGTACTTCCGCCCGAATGGAATTTTGACGATCTCGCGCCTGCCTTCAAAAACGGTACCGAAACTGAGGAATTAGTCTAAGTTGCGTTGCATTTAAGGAGGCTCAGTATGGTACGCGAAGAGCAAGCTGGGTTCCGCTCAGATCGGAGCTTAAGTAATCACGTTTTCGCGAGGTGCCAGATACCTGAGTGCCGTCTAAAGTTGCTCTGTGAAAAGAGGAGTATCCGATACTTCCTTGCCAGCACGCAGGCTCCGTTTTAGTTCGCGCCCAGACCCAGCCGCGAGCTTTATTTTGGATTCCAACAAGTTCATGGGCCTCCAGAATATCGAGTCTGGTGCTGTAACGGTTGATAGTGATACAAACAGAGAATCGCGAGTCGTGCATGATGGCCGAGATCCTATTACACTGAATATCAGTCTTGTTAGGACGATGACTCAGCCTTGGGACGATACCCACCTCAGTTTGACCAATTATTGCTGCATCAGCGTCTCCGGTTGCGCGAAACCAATAGCGACAGGATAAACTAGGTGCTGTCAGTTCAACAACCCTGCGTGGGTCATTGATACAAGTTTCGGACACGCAACATGCGTCAATACTCGGGGTGTCCAAGGTGCGTGCGAGTGAAGACTGTTGAGCTAGTTGTCTCAGAATGCGAACGTTGAACGCCGCTAGGGAAACGGGACAGCGCGGCCCTACAAGGGGCGGTTGGTGTTCATTGGGTGGTGCGGGAAAACAGCTGCAGAAGGCTCGACACCAGTGTGATTACGTTTTCCACCCGTTCCGGGTGGAAAAGAAAGGTGATGCCACCAGTAGCATTTATTCGCCCTGTTGTATGCAGCGGATAAAGCGACTCTTGATGAGCTGAATGGATGAAATGAATCACCAAGCGCGCGCCGTAACGGCGCTTCGCTGCCACGCGACCACCAGCAGTCGCGCGTGGGCCGAGTATACCGCGAGGACGCCCGCCTCTATGCGGATTGAAAAACGATGACCTTATGGTTGCAAACCAGGTGCGCGGACCAGTTGGCAACCAGCCGATCATGATAAGCTGCGCGACGACCGATGAAGATTTGAGGAAATAGACAAGGATGTACGTGGGCTGAGATACTGCTATGACGTCCAAACCTAGAAAGGAGAACCATTAGGGTCCTCAAGCAAAGTGTTTAGCTCAAAGTCTGTCCGTAAGGCAGCAGGGAGAGAGCAACTATACGGTTTCACAGAATTGGACACCATACCATTTCCAACCCCAACGTGGAGGACCAGGAGACTGAGTTCGTCTGACCTCTAACCATTAACCAACCTGATAGAAGTAGCTCACAATGGGCCCAAAAGCCCTACCCAGTATAGCTCAATGGGTCGAAAAGGTATGCAAACCGTCGCACTACATTAACGCCCAGTCTCGTTATGACGATACATTGATGTCGAAAAACACAACTAATGTGGGTAGCCAATAAACATGGTGGTGCTCCAACAATTGAATTAATGGGATGTGACCAATACAGCCGCGACTTCGATGAAACTCGGCTTGCTCGTCACGAATCTGGCCTTTACGGGTGCCAGCAAGTCTATGGAGAACGACAGAGGCAACTAATTTAGAGGCAATTGAGATCAGACTGATTCCTCTATGAGTGCCGTATTCAAAACGCAAGCTGCTTGCGAAAAGTTAGACTATAACGGAACGACTACAGTCTATTGGAAAAATCCGCTCACACAACTTCACTAATAAGTTGTGAAAATCAACCAAAAGAGCAGATACCCCGAATTCGAAGAAGTCTATCTGCTTCTGCTGCCTGACCCAATTTCGACCACTTGATCTGACGATCGACCTCTGCGCGTGAAGGTGGATTCAGAGAGGACGGTCCAGAAAAGGTGATCAATGAATGATAAGAAAAAGGGTAACTGATTGATTAAATTGCTTTGCGAAATGTTCGATTCAACGCTCCAAACGTATGGTCTCGCAAACATCAGGTCTCGTGCTGCTCGTTTCCCGTATCAGACGGAATAACTTCCAATGAGTATCAAGGGCGGCTGCTGTTTCTATCTCCGATGCACAGCGATACCATTAATCCTCGTGGTCTCTCTTCAGGCCAGCAACACATCATCATCATCATCAACAGCAGTACATCAGCCATTTGAACTGATGCTTCGCTGCCATACAACCATGAGGACAAATGAAATAAAGAATAAGAAGAGGGAGAGAAGGGGACTTACCTGAAAACCCTAATGCCCTAAGCAAACATTCTGGGTCAAGGCGCCTACACCTTGTGTAGACAACATACCGTCACAAACAGATGGCTATCGTGCAAAGATAAGGCGGCATCGGCGAGACAGCTTCCTTGAGGCTTTCACTGCCACGCGTCATAATCAGCCAGTACCCCGCAGATAACTCAGCACCAAACACACTTTAAACAGACAATCCAATTAGGAGACGGCAGCAGACGCGCCACTGGTGTCGGTTGCGAGCCATGTCCTGTACAGTCTCGAGCCAAGCACAAGGTGAGTCACGTGGACTCCAACCCGGAAGGCGAGACGGACCAACGGCACCCAGTTTGGTCGTCAGTGACTTCATTTCCCGCTGCCAAGTCAACTTCTGTCCACCTCGAGCCCTGCGCCATCCGACACCTGGTAGACTGAACAAGGCCCTCCTAGGTAAGCGGTGACCAGGCATGCGTAGCACGTGCCCGAGCCAACGTAACTTATTCAGTGCTATCTGTTGTTCTAGGGAGCTAGCATGATTATCACCACCTAGTACTCGCCTACGCACATCATCGTTGCGGACACGCTGGTGCCATCCGACACCAGCAATGCTTCGCAAACAACGATGATCAAAGACTTGAAGGCGCCTCAGATCTTCAGACCGAAGGGGCCAAGTTTCACTACCATATAGCAGAACGGCCCTCACTGTGGCCTTGTATACACGGCCTTTCAGACGGAGGGAAACTCCCTTCTGTCGCCAAAGATGACGCAGGTTCAAGAAGGCAGCTCTAGCCTTTGCAATGCGTGAGCTCACGTCAGTTTCTATGCGCCCATCATTGCTGACGCAGCTGCCAAGATAAGTGAAGTGATCAACCACCTCGAGTTCCTCGTTAGCAAGCGTCAAGGGGTCATCGAGTGGCTGGTGGTCCTGCAGCAACACTTTGCACTTTGAAGGTGCGAAGTGCATACCAAATAATGGGACCACTCTGGATAGGCTATTCAGGGTTGATTGGGCCGCCTCAACATTCTCGAAAAGCAAGACGATATCGTCCGCATAATCTAGATCAACTAACCGTTCACCAGGCAGCACTTCAACACCTACATCGTGAGATTCTGCAAGGGAACACTCCATGATAGAATCCACGACGAAATTGAACAAAAACGGGGAAATCGGGCAACCCTGTCGAACGCCACTTTTAGTCGAAAAGCTATCCGATAGGGCACCATAGACCCTGACGCGGCCTCTAGTGTTCGAGTATAGAGCACGAAGGATGTTCACATATTTCGTGGGAACACCTTTTCGCGCAAGTATTTCGAACAGAATCGATCGATCGACTGAATCGAACGCACTCTTGAAATCGAGAAACACAGCTATTGTCGGTCTGCGGTATGCGTGGCGCTGCTCTAGCACCTGCCGCAAAGTAAATATATGGTCTATACAGCCACGTCCTGGGCGAAAACCGGCCTGCTCTTCTCTAATCCGAGATTCCCGTTCTGCAGTGAGGCGACGAACGATAATCGAGGCCAGTAATTTGGTCACAACTGGCGTTAGGCTAATACCCCTGTGGTTCGCACAGTCTGGGCGACTGCCCTTCTTGTATATTGCCACTATAATCGATTCGCTCCAGTTAGCCGGCACACTCTCTTCGTTCCAGATACGTTCGAATAAGGAGGTCAGTGCTTTGCAGAGGACCTCACCTCCATCCTTAAATAGCGCAGGTGGTAGGGAATCCGGGCCAGCGGCACGAAAACGATTGAGGGCTGTGATCGCGTTTCGGACCTCGGCCTCCGACGGAGGCTCTAAACTAACCGTCCATGGCTCGTCCTGCATCACCTAAGTAGGAAGATGTCCGGGAGCAGGGGGCCAGCTGAACTGATGTTCAAAGTGCTCAGCCCAACGAGCCATACGGCGCTCCTTATTGTGTATCAGCGCACCCGCGCTGTCCCTGATTGTCTCACTGACGCCTGGTTTTCTCGGACCAGTGGTGCGTATTAGCTGGAAGAGCTTCCGGTAATTGCCTACTGCTCCTGCCTCCTCCATTTCTTGAGCCCGACTGGTCCACCAGGCTTCCTTGTCAGCACGTAGGCTCCGCTTTAGTTCACGCCTAATAGCCCGTCTGGTCACATTGTGTTCAGAACCAGCCGGGAGGTGCCTTCTAGCTTCCAAAACGTTCACGGACCTCTCGAATATCCAGTGACTGGTGCGATGACGACTGATAGTGCCACAAGCAGATGCTCCTGCGTCGTGCATAGTGGCCGAGATCCTATTCCACTGAAGTTCAGTATCATTAGGACAAGACAGCGAGAGTTCGCTATGCAGTGCTTCTTGATAGGCTTGCCTGACAGAGGGCTGGGACAATTTCTCCGTTGCCGATCGGAAGAGACGCTTTGTGCGCCTTCCGGTAAAGTTCATGGAGAAACGACAGCGCACCAAGGCATGGTCAGAGTCGACACAGGTACTCCAGTACGAGCGGCAATCCAGAATGGAACCGCGCCACCTGTAACTTATGGCTATGTGGTCAATTTGGGTCCATCGCTGACCAGCTACAGGTGGACTCCAAGTGGCACTTCGGCGCCCACTGTGTCTAAAAGCAGTGCTAGTAAGGAACAACTGGTGCTCCGCACACAGTTGCAGCAGACGCTCACCGTTGTCAGTCCGTTCGGCGTTAAGTCCATACTTACCACCCAGCTGAGCTTCTGAAGAGCTCAGACGCCCTACTTGTGCGTTCCTATCCCCTGAAAGTACTATAATATCTGAACTAGTAGCACTGCGTAGCAGCATGTTCAGTTCGTGATAGAAAGTGTCCTTGACTGCATTAGAACTGCAGTCCGTGGGAGCATAAGCAGAAATCACAAACAAACAGCGTTTTGTTTTACTTCGCGAATTCACCTTAGCTGATGTCGTCAAACGGGCTGCACATAAACGGCTGTTCACCGGAATCCAATCAACCAACGATGACTCAGCCTTGGAGCTGAGAATGATACCTACACCAGCTTGACCCGTGAGTGCCGCATCGGCATCTCCGGATGCGTGCAATCAATAACGAGAGGATAAGCCGGGTGCAGTCAATTCAATAACCCCGTTAGGATCATTAATCCTAGTTTCGGACACCCAACACACATCAACACCCAGTGTGTCCAAGGTGCGTGCGAGTGCAGCCTGCTGACCTGTTTGTCTTAGAGTGCGGACGTTGAATGTCGCCGTGGAAACGGGATAGCGTGGCCTTACAAGGAACTTTTGCCGATGGGCGTCCGATAGGTGCTGTGGGATGGTGGCTGCAGATGGTTCTACTCCAGTAGCACTTTGGTTGCTGTCAATTAAGCTGCGAATTACAGAAGGAAGGTTAGTAATGGGGGCCGGGATGGGAGTAAGAGAAAAAGGTGGAAAAGAAAGAAGGGAGGCGCCAGCAGTAGCATGTTTTCGCTTATCCGCCCTGCTGTATGCAGCAGATAAGGCGACCCTTGATAATCTGCGCGACGGCCGATGCAGGATGAAGTTTATGTTTGAAGAAAATGTCACAACACAGTTTCGCCCAGATATCTTTGCGCGTTTTGTTGTGTTCGCTCCCAGCCGGAATGTGTCGGCGAGCATCCAAAATTCATGGAGACTGCGTACACTGTCTTTTATAGATGAACAGAGCGAAGAAGACTATTAGCGAGTCCTAAAGTCTGATCTGGAAAATTAAACCAAGCAGGTATGATATGCACTGTGATTTCAGAGACGCTCGTAACAAACATGTGCCAAAGCCAAATAGTATTCCCTGGCCATTTAATGTGGAGACTCTAATAAATGAAATAAGTGAAATGAATTTGGTAGACGCGTGAGAGGGTTTCGTCGAGTCTGGAGGGGTTAAACCCATTCATTATCAAGCAGAGTCAAAGAAACTTGCTGCAACGACAAAGAGGTAGGAGGAACCACTACAATAGTTCCAGAGCGACTGGAAGAAGAGTCCTCAGACGAAGTTGGTAGCCGGGCCGAAGCGCTCTGCGTCTAATCGCGAGCCACTTATTTAGTAATTTCAAAAACAAAGCAAAGAAAACATTTCGCCGGGAAAGAAACATAGAAAGTAGACAAGGTGATGAATCAGCTTTACAGGGAGGTTACAAAAATGCCGAATCTTACTTCGAAAGCTGGAATGACTTGAACTCGAGTGAAGTGAGGGTGTGACCAGATCATGATGACTTTATCTCTTGCACACCTAAGAAGCTTAACTGATGAAAGGCCATAAAGCAACGTACGTCGCGAGCAAAGAGCCACTGTGAGCAAAAGCTATGTCAGTGACTGTGCTCTGGTGACCGTCAAGAGATCCGACATTCGTGCCATTCTCAGTGTCCCACACAGCGACCGCAAAATCGCCCAGCGCGGATGAAAAGAGATGGGGAGAATCTGGATGGAATCGCATTAGTCTAAAATGGATATGAGTAGATGAGAATCAGGTTACCCACGCGCGTACGAAATCGCGGGGCAAAGGAGGTAATATACCAGAAAGACTAATGGGATTAAGACATGCATGCTCAAAGTTGAGTGACTCTTGAATGCAGACCGTAGTCGGTGAACATGAAGGAACCTGAGTAGTGAGTAATCACTTGACCATCTATCCAGAGAGCGCTACAAGAAAATGAGCACCAATATTTGTGTAGTTGCGGTAAAGTGTAAGTCGAGGGGAAACAAAGCAAAACCAACCGATGAAGAAGTAGAGGCACAATTATGGGGATTTGCGTCTAAATAAACAATATAAACACGCCAAGAAATATTAGATTCCGCTTCTAAATGGGATGCGAGCGATTTTTCTAACATGCACAAGAGGAGTTGGACAATATTAGTTATGTTAGCATACAAGAGCATCGTCCAATCAACACACCCCCAATCACCATAAGATTGGATGTAAAGTAAACAGTCGAAGTGTGGAAAAGCGAAGTGCATGGAATCTGGTCAAAATATAGTCGCGTAAGTCACATACAGGCAAGTGGCCATGACGAGGCCACCGAAGTGCGGTAGATCTAAGGGGCTGGTTCGCGTGGCCAAGATGAGAAAAACAAAATGACAGACGGAAATAAGTGGATAAAGATGTCAAAGGAAAGCTCAACACCAAGGAAAAACTGCTTGCATAGGAGCTGAGCTATGTAGAATTAACGAGATTGCCAGCCCATAGGTCAAGTAACAAGCCGATCAAGGAACTTCCCCGGTGAAGTACATGTATGTATGTATAAGCAGCAGTCTATTGGTTTGTTCTGCCTACCTGAATAATCTTCTATTAACTAGCACACATTCCTTACGCTAATTGCGCATATCTTCGTTAACTTTATTGCGTTTGTAGCACGTTTTGATTGACTTCTGAACAACTTGTACTTACCGCGGATGCGTTGCTAACGAAATTGTGTGCCCAATGTTGTGGCTGATACTTCTTCACCGCAGTTGGGCTAAACTAACTTACACTTAAGCTGGATAAATCTCATTCCACTTTATTGGCTTTGTTCTGCCTATGTGAACAATCCTCTATTAATTGGCCACGTTGCTTACGTTAATTGTGGTTATCTTCGTCAGCTTTATTGTGTTTGTAGTACTTTTTGGGTAACTTGTGGACAATTTGTACTGATCGCGGATTCCTTGCTAATCCGCTTACTTCGTACGCTAATTTAGCGAAGAGTTATGTCGGCATAGCCGAAAGCTTTAACAGATATATTTTATTTGATATTGTCGTTTGGCTGTTGCTTGACATCCTCGGCGTGCCTGCGCCTGATGTGAATATTGACAAAGTACCTACCTGTCTAATACGCTTCACCTCAATTGCTGGCTCCAGGAGACAGTTGGTGGTTGCTGGAGGGGACGGGCTCCACCGTCCTCGTGACGGTGCTAGGCTAAAAGAGTGGTTTCGGGCAACCTATGTAGAACGGACTACGGCCCAGCAACCGCCTTGTGTACGTCTGGTATGTATGGTTTCCCAATTAGGCCGGAATGATTCTGTTCTGCTTCTTGAAAAAGTGTGGGTCGGCTCCGTTGATGAAACGTGGCTCCCCTCCACATGCCTCCCGGTCTTATTCCTTCGGGTTTACACAAGATATGGGGTGTGTGGTTGGAGCTGTGGGTGTTCCAGCGCAAGCCACCTATAGTCCCTTTGTAGGCGCAGGCGTCCTGTGACTGTCCCCATGTAGGCTCCCTATATATTTGGCGTAGTTTGTATAGCGTTCTTGGCTACGTTTGGCTACGTTTCTGTTAACACATTTTCCGTGGTCAAGGTCGTTGGACTTGTGATTTTTCTTCGGGCGGGCTAGAATTGTTGCGGAGAAACTGTTGGGTGTTTAATTCGGAATAGCGTGAAAACATAAAGATCTAACAAGGGCGACGGACAAGCACGAAAATGTTACAAACTTTTCTGCCGAACATTTCCAAAAGGTGCTCCTTCAGTAACAATCACTGATGGACACACAAATGAAACTGACTGAAAGTTTGACACAGTGCTTGAATGTACAGTCAAACGGAACAGCTACACGGGACACACAGGCTGTTTCACTTGATCTTCTTACAAATTCAATCAACGAATTTCATTATGATGCTGATTCCGAATGTACTTTCGAGGTGTCGTTCAAACGCTAGGACATGTTCCGGACAGATTTCAGCCGTCAAGATGATTCATGGAAAGTGCTTGTTTTGCGCCGCAAAATCGGCACTAATGAACATTCAAGATTCGTTGACCATATCCTATCCAAAGAGCCGAAGGACACCACTTTCCACGAAGCAGTGGCAACACACAAAGAAAATGTTGGTGAGTCAACGTCTTTGTTTAGCATTCGCTATCAATGTCTAAAAATTGTTAGGCGTGATATGGACGATTATGGGGCACTAGCAGACATGGTTAACCGTGAAGGTTTAAAGTTACGCTGCTTGACGGATGACCAGTTTAAGAGTCTCATATTTGTCAGTGGTTTACAGTCTCCACGCGACGCGGAAATCCACACTCGGCTCCTTGCTAAGTTGGATCAAGATTCAGATTTGACATTGAAGTCTCTTATAGGCGAATGCAAACGGTTGATTACTTTGAAACACGACACCGCTATGATTGAGCAGAGTCGCCCCATCATTTTCGATACTGTTCATGCTGTGCAAAAAACAAGAAAGGCTGGCTAGAACAAGCCGTTCAACAGAGCGCCGAACAAGCCGCCTACACCTTGTTGGTCATGTGGTGAATGGCATTTCGCACGATACTGTCTATTCAAGCATCACATTTGTGGCAAGTGCCATAAAAGCGGTCAAGAAACGTTAAGCGGTCCTACCGAAGGAAGAACTTCAGGAAGCCTGACGCAGAATCACTATCGGTGATTGCCACTTTTCACAACGATTCTAGAACAAGCCGTCGATTTATCACTGTGCTCATCAAGGGAATCCCAACCCGGCTGCATCCGATACGGCATCAGATATAACGATCATTTCCAAAAACATTTGGAAGCACATAAAGTGGCCGATGGTAGATTCCAACAAAGTCGCCCACAACGCATCCGGTGGAGTGCTGAAGCTGCTCGGAGAAATAAAGTGCAAAATTGTATTTAACAGAGTGAAAAAGGCCGGAACCTGCTACTTGTCTGATCGACCAAACTTGAACCTCCTTGGGCTTGACTGGATGGAAAAGTTGACTGTTTGATGTTCCAATGAGTCAGATTTGCAATAGAGTCCAAACCGACCCAGTCCATGCATCATTGTCGAGAGAAGACATGACGAGAAGACTAAAGCAGAAGTTTTCCGCCTTGTTTGAAGATGGTCTCGAACACTGCACTAAGTTCAAAGCAAAGCTGTGCCTTGGCGAAGGAACCAAGCCAGTCTTCAGTGCAAAAAGACCGGTACAGTATGCAACCATGGCAGCAGTTGATCGGGAGCCCGACCGACTGGAGCACGCCGGTGTCACCAGTGAGTTACTCTTCATGGACTGCGCCGATTGTTGCTTTGAGAAAGCCGAACGGTAGAGTGCGTGTGTGCGCCAATTTTTCGACTGGCCTGAAGCCGCACAGGACGACCATCAATACTCCCTTCGGATATCTTTGCCAAGCTGAATGGTGGGAAGTGTTTCGCCAAGCTCGACTTGTCCGATGCCTACCTACAGGTCGAGGTTGATGAAAGCTCGAGAGGATTGCTGACCATCAACACTCATGGTGACTTGTATCAGTACAGCCGCCTCCATTTTGGAGTGAAAATAGCAACAGTCATCTTCCAGCAGAAGATGGACACCATGCTCGCGGGAGTTTCTGGAGCCGCGACATACTTGGATTATACCATTTTAATGGGTCGGACGGCAGAAGAACTATTTGAGAGGCTCGCTGAAGTGCTTGAACGCCTCCAGTCATATGGTTTCCGTATCCGTGAAGACAAGTGTACATTTTTACACCATCAAGTTTCTCGGCTTTATTGCTTGAAAGACGGTCGTCGCCCTGATCCAAAAATATCCGAGCTATTCAAAAGATGCACCCACCTGCGGACTTGCAATCATTGCGTTCATTCTGTGGCCTAATCAGTCATTAAAGCGCCTTTCTGCCAGAAGTGCATCGCCTGCGTGCCTCCCTGGACAACGGCCAAATCTGGAATTGGACGCTAGAATGCCAGACTGCGTTCGAGCGGGTCAAGTCATTGCTGGCTTCAGACCTACTCCTGACTCACTTTGACCCGTCCCCAGAAATTGTCCTCACCACAGACGCGTCGAGTCTAGGGATCGGTGCCGTAGTTTCCTATACGTTCTCAAATGGATCTCAAAAGGCGATCATACATGCCGCCGGGACGCTGACGAAAGCCAAAAGAAAGTAGTCATATCGAGAAGGAGGCACTGACCAGTGTTTGCTGTGAAGTTTCACAAGATGCTGTATGGTCGTCGCTTCAAACTCTTGATGGATCACAAGCCGCTACTGGTCATTTTCAGCTCGAAGAAGGGAATTCCTGCCTATACAGCCGATCGACTCCAACGATGGGCACCCACCTTGCTGGGCTATGGTTTTGACATCCGTTATCAGTCAACGGGTTCGATGGGCCAGGCAGATGCGTTGTCACGCCTCATCGATTCCCAGCAGCAAGCAGACGAGGATACCATCATAGCTTTAGTTGAGATCGAGCCTGATGTCAAATTCCTGGTGAGCGAGGCATTACATGGTCTGCCAGTTACAGCCGATGCTGTGCGGGCCGAAACGCTTCGAGATCCAGTCCTGAAGAGAGTTACACACTCTCACAGAACCAGATGGCCACGTTCGTGTTCATCTTCCGAAATGCAGCCATTCTATCAGCGAAGACATTCGCTCTCCATTATGAACGATTGCGTCATCTTCTCAGAGAGAGAGTAGTCATCCAGTAGGCGTGGCAAGAAAGAGTACTGCGGCAGTTCCATGCAGGATATCCAGGGTTCAACCGAATGAAAGCGCTTGCCTGGTTATGCGTATTGGTCGTTTATGGACAGACAGCTGGATCAGCTAGCTAGTTGTGGTAACTGCGCTACCGCTTCAAGGGCACCGCCGAAGACTGAACTCCACCCGTGGCCTAAACCAACTAAACCTTGGAGCCGTGTTCATGTCGACTTTGTAGGCACAATTAATGGCCAGAACTTTCTCATAGTGGTCGACGCTTACAGCAAGTGGCCCTAAGTGTCCCTCATGAGCAGCACGAAAACCGGCGCAACAGTCACGAGGTTGCGACAAATCTTCAGCAGGTTCGGCTGCTATGAAACATTGGTGACGGACAATGGAGCACAGTTTACTTCGGACACATTCAAGGAGTTTTGACGAAGCTGCGCCATCAAACACGTGCGGTCTCTATCATTCCACCCACAATCGAACGGCCAGGCGAAGAGATTTGTGGATACATTCAAATGCGCTCTCCTCAAATCAAGGAGGAAGGGAGACATAGAGGTGATCGACCGCTTCCTCTTTCTGTACCGATCTACACAAAATCCACAAACGCCGGGTGGAATATTACCAGCGAAGGCAATGATGAAGAGAAAGCTTTGCATGCCAGTTGATGCAGTACAGCCGTCCTCAGAGTCCACAGCTGGTGAAAGGAACCTCACGATGGAACGTGACTTTAATCGGCAATATGTTGCTAAGCGATGTTCGTTTAAACCGGGTCAGTCAGTACGTGTATGAGATCACCATGAAGGACAAGCAAAATGGACGCCAGGCACTATCCAGGGTAAGCGTGGGAACGTCATTTATGACATGCTGAATGGAACGCAAGTACGGGTACGCCATGCAAATCAACTGCGACCAACACTGTGCCAACCGCAAGCAACAGAATCCGCCGAGCTTCCATTTGACCTGTTGACGCACAGCCTCAATTTGTCTAAAAAGCCCGTCGAAGAACCGTCATCAGCCGAATGACACCAGGACGCAGAGAACGGAACTTGAATCCAGAACACTACAGAAAAGGTGATGGACCGATAGGCGCAGAACCCATTCCAGGAGGCTTCAGATTAATCCCAGGTTAGCATCATATACCGCAGCAGCCGTTTCATGAGAGGAGGTATCCGGGGAAAAGGTAAAAACATCAAGGAAAATCTATTATTTTAGCAATAAATCGATTATCTTCGATCGTGTATTGATTGCGAAGATGCCAGAACCTTCCATTCCTTCGCATGATCGCCAGCATACGGAGGTTTAGCAGGGAGACTGCTAATTACACCAGTTGACCGTCTTCTAGAAGCTGAAGGTCTTTGAGCCTCTATATATATGGCGTAGATCTGGCGTAGTTGTACAGCGTTTTGGCGGCGTTTCTGTTAACATGTTATTCGTGGTCAAGGTCGTTGGACTTTTGACTTTTTTCGGCTGGGCTAGAATATTTGCGGAGAAAATTTTGGGTATTCAACTCGGAATAGCGTGAAAACGTGAAGGCCTAACAGGGTGAACCAACAGGCATTAGCGCGCGACTGACGTCTGCTAGTCTACGACTCGGAAGAGATAAGTTTGCCACTTCTATAAGCACGTACGGTTCGGTCATGTTTTATCCTGAAAATAATAAATAATAATAAATCACCAGCTGTACGCCGTAACGGCGCGTCACTGCCACGCGACCACCACGGGTCGCGCGTGGACTGGGTATACCGCGAGGACACCCGCCCCTGCGCGTATTCGAACCGGTGACCTTATGGTTGCAAAGCGGACGCGCATACTATTCGGCCACCGGCCGACTATCCTGATCGTGATCAATTCTACACTCAGTTAGCCTCCGCGATACGGTCTGTGCCAAAATCGACCGACAATTTCTGCTGGGAGATTTCAAGGCGCGCGTTGGGCGTGATACATCGGTGTGGACAGATGTTATCGGTCCGCATGGCATTGGTTCAACGAATGCGAACAGTGACAGGCTGCTCTAACTGTGCGCCACTCACGGCCTGACGATCACGAGCACTCGGTGTGCACTGAGTGTGTGATATAGCAAACTTGGACACACCCACGGTATGGTCATGCTCACCTACTCGACTATGTCATCGTACATCAGCATGATGTGCGCATGACACGTGTACTGTTTGGAGCTGAGTGTGGCACTGACGACAAATTGGTGCGGACCAAACTGTACAAATATTTTCGTAAATCTATGTACGGCACTCCCGCCGTGAATGGGCGTAAATCTAACCTCTCCCTCGGTACTATGACGAAACGTAGTGAGCTGGAGAAGGCGATGGTTGCACACCTGTGTGATGTGGAATATATGGCTACAGTGGGCGACTTGTGGCACCACATTCGCGACCAGGTGACAGCTGCTGCCGAGGAGACCATCGGGCGCGCAAACTGTAAGCGGCCGGATTGGTTTGACGAGAACAACGTGAGCATTGGTGCACTGGTGTATGAGAAAAATGCAGCATTTGCTGCACATGTGGCATACCCAAGTAACTTGGGGAAGAGAAAGTTTGGGTGAATTCGACGACGAGTGACCCGAGAGCACCGTCGCATTAAAAATGTATGGTGGACGGAAAATGCGAAGCAGATGGATTGCTACGCAAACGCCGCCAACACAAGGAATTCTTTGACACCTTGAAGGCGGTGTATAGACCAAGGTTGGGGCCGCTGAAGACGCTGAACGTTGGTAGCTCAGGCGCTACCTGCACAAAGACTGTAGACAAAATGCACATTTGACAAAAGACTTTGGCTGTTTCTTGAACAACCGTTCAGAGATCGACTGGCCTACTTTGCACGGCCTCAAGCAGCACGATGTGAAGGCGCGTCTGGCAGACACGCCGACACTGGATGGGACGCAGAGTACACTTGCTCAGCTGCGAAAGGACAAGTGTGCCGGTCCCGACGGGATCCCGCCTGAAGTATTGAAACACGGCGGACTCGCGTTGGTGGCTGCGCTGCACCACTTGGTGCAACGCGTATGGATTGAGGAGGAGGTGCCTCCTGAGCTGCAGGATGCCTTTGTGCTACCACTGTACAAGGGCAAAGGTAGCAAGCAATGTTGCACGAATTATCGTGGCATCAACTTGGTGAGTTGTTTGGGCAAGGTGATTGTCCGAATCCTGCACAACCGCCTCGTCAGTCAGGTTGTGGAACCGAACGTGGCGGAAGAGCAGTGTGGACTCCGTTCGGGTCGCAGCACTATAGATATGGTGTTTGTGGTTCATCAGTTTCAGGAGAAGTGTAGAGAACTGCACCAGTTGTTGTACTCGCTGTTTGTTGATTTCATCAAGGCATTTGATACAGTGAACCGCGAAGCATTATGGATAGTGGAGGGTCAGTTTGATTGTCCGCGTAAGTTTGATTGAATGTCTGCACATTGGTATACAGGCGAGAGTTTAGCAGAGTGGAGAGACCTCGGATGACTTTGCAGTTGTCTCTGGTGTGAAGCAAGGCTGTGTCTTAGGTCCTGCCCTGTTTAATATATATCTTCATGCCATGATGTCTTGTGCTTTCGAATCGGCTTGTGCTTACGGTGTTCGCGTGGAGCACCGTATTGATGGTGGGCTGCTGAACATCCGTCGTTTCGGTGCAAGAATAGTCTGTGAGACAACTGTCTGTATGTTTCTGTTCGCTGATGACTGGGCGCGGATGAGTTGTAACACATGACTAGTGCTCTGGCTTCGACAACCGTCAAATTCGGGCTCAATATCAACACAAGCTAAACTATATGTCTCTTTCAGCCTTCACCGGAGGTGCAATCTTCAATATTGCCGCGAATCAGCACTGGTGCTGAAGTACTGGGAACCACCTCCCGCTTCTGCTACCTTGGAGAGTGTGATGTCGACTGACCAGCAGCTACACAGTGAGCTGCGTATCCATGTCTCGAAGGCAGCAGTGGCATTTGGGAAGCTAGAGTACCGAGTGTGGAACAACCATCAGCTTAGCATTGGCACGAAGCTGATGGTGTACAAATCCATGGTACTGTCCGTTCTTCTATACGGCAGCGAAACGTGGACGAGGTACGGGCGAGATGTGAGATATCTCGAGCGCTTCCATCAACAGTGTTTGCGACGGATTCTGCGCGTTGGTTGTTGCGACAGAGTTGCGGACACGGAGGTGCTGCGCCGAAGCGGAATGTATGCAGTGTACTGTATACTTTTGCTGAGACACTTAGGGTGGTTCGGTCATGTGTGGCGTATGGATTCGACGCAGATACCGAAGCAGCTATTATATGGTCAACTGAGTGTTGGGAAGCGCATATGGGGAAACCGAAGCTTCGTTACCAGGAAATGATCAAAGTGAGTCTATCACGTTCTAAGGTTGATTTCAGATATTGGGAATCGAAGGCGGTTGATCGGCGTGCATGGCGCGATCTGATAACGAAGAAAGTTGCCGAGGTGCAAGAGAAACCCCCCGTGCGTGCAGAGAAGAAGCAATTGCAGAAGTGACAGGCGCTGATGGTATGTGCTCCACCTACGTCGAGCACATGGTGTTGCAGGATATGCGGTCGAACGTGGCTGAGTCATGCAGACCTGTTGAACCACGAGCGAAGCCACTCAGTACCAGCATGGAAACGACCATGCGTCCTGCTGAGAACGTAAACAGAACCGGCGCAGCGTTTGTAGGTACGATGCATTCGATTTACTAACGGTGTGCTTGCGTGCTGAGTTGGTTTAGTTTAGATGTTAGGTTTCCTATCTTGTCTTAATGCTTATTTTTTCATTTCATCTTAAATTCTACGACGAAGGGCCCTGCTGAGAACGTAAGCAGAAACAGCGCAGCACTGGTAGGTACGCTGCATTCGATTTACTAACGACGTACTTTCGTGCTGAGTTTCTTCATTTCAGGTGACTGGTTTGCTATATTTTGTGAATGCTTACTTTGTTAAGTCATTTATGTCTGTTAAATAAGATTCTTTTTAGTTAAGCATGTCGCTTAAGCAGATTGTGGCAATATTCGTTAACCTTTTTGCGTTTGTAGCATATTTTATAAACATCTTTTTCGGACAGCTTGTACTTACCGCGGATTAGTTCATATCCAATTTACAGGGAAGCAAAGAGTTAAGTCGGTAAATCCGTATGCTTTATTCGATAACTATTATGTGATATTGTCATTTTAACTAATTAGCTGTTGTTTGACATTCCCGGTGAGGCTACGCTTGATGTGCAGGTTGATAAGATGCCTACTTGTCTAACACACTGTTATAATCTTCTCACTAGACGCAATTCCAAAAATAACAATTGACTGCTCCACAAAACTCCCAGCCCAACCGAAGGAAAAAAACAAGACGCCAATGACCCTGACAATAACGTATTAATCGCAGCCAACGAACACTGTACAACAACTGCGGACCTTGGCTGTATTTATAGGTCTCTACTGACCTTCGACTTCTAGAATTGGAAGGTCAGCTGCCAAGGTTAGTGGTTCCCCATATCTTTTGCCGAGAGGTCAGGTGGATTTTGATCACGTGTAGAAGAAGAACATTCAGGAACGTTCGGAATTGATGCGATAATCGATTAATCGCTAAAATAGGGAATTTCCAAGGCAATTCTTACTTTCTCCCGGACACCTCCCCTCCTGAGATATGTTCCGAGGTGTTAGAGGAAAGCCTGGGATTAACTTGCAGTCTTCGGGACGGTGTTCTCTGCCTGTCGGTCCACCTCCTTGGCAGTAGCGCCCGCGAACTTTGTTCCGATGTTCTTGTTCTGGATTCGTTGCTCGACCTTGTGCAGTCGTCCACTGTTACCTTCAGCAGGTTGAAAGTTTCCACCAGTAAATCGAACGGGAGGTCAGTAGGTCTTTCTTGTTCTGGCTGGCACAATGTGGGCCGTAACTGGTTTGCATGCCGCGGCCAGACCTGTGCTCCCACCTTCACGTCATACTTGACGTTTCCGCGCTTGCTTTTGACCGTCCCTGGCGTCCATTTCGCATGGCCTTCCCGGTAGTCACGTACTAGTACCTTCTGTCCAAGCGTGAATGATCGCTTCTTTGCTCCATGCCGCCGGTTAAACTCCTGTTCCATTCTGCGGTTCCTTTCACAAACAGAGGACTCCGAGCACGGTCGGATGGCGTCGAAAGGCATGCGGAGCTTCCGGTTGATCATGGCCTGTGCTGGAGAGACTCCGTCTGGCGCTTGTGGATTCGGTGTTGATCGGTAGAGGAAAAGGAACCGGTCAACCACCTCCTCTATACGTCCCTCCCCTTTTGATTTGTGCAGAGCTCGCTTGAATGTATCGACAAATCTTTCTGCCTGGCCATTCGACTGTGGGTGAAACGGCGGCGAGCGAACGTGCTGGACGGCGCACTGCTTGCAAAACTCCTTAAACGCTGCTGAAGTAAACTGTGAGCCATTGTCAGTGACCATTGTCTCAGGACAGCCGAATCTGCTAAAGGCTTGGCGCAGTTTCGATATGGTGGCATTGGTGGTTGTGTTATCCATGAGAAATACTTCTGGCCACTTGCTGTATGAGTCGACTATAATGAGGAAACTTCTCCCGTTGATCGGCCCTGCAAAGTCGAGATGAATGCGGCACCACGGCTTAGTAACCATTGGCCATGAACAGAGTTCTGCTTTCGGTGGCGCTTTCAAGACATCAGCACACTTTTGGCAGCGTCTGGCTATTTCTTCTAACTGTTTGTCCATTAAGGGCCAGTATACGTAACTGCGGGCAAGCGCCTTCATCCGGTTGATTCCAGGATGCCCGGCGTGAAACTGTCGAATAAAGCGCTCCTGAAGTGCCTTGGGAATGACCACTCTGTCCGAAAATAGTATGCAGTCGTTTACAATAGAGAGTGAGTGTCTCCTCTGAAAATACTGTTGCAACTCGGCGGATGGACATGAACGTGGCCAACTTGTTTTGTGAAACTGAGTAACCTTCTTGAGTATTGGGTCCCGAAGTGTTTCGGTCCGTACAGCTTCTGCGGTAACTGGTAGACAGTGCAGTGCATCAGTTACCAGAAAGTTGACGTCTGGTTCAATCTCCACCGAGGCAATGATCGTGTCTTCATGTTCTTGCTGACGGGTATCAATTAGGCGTGACAGTGCATCTGCTTGGCCAATGGAAACTGTCGACTGATATTGGATCTCGAAATCATACCCCATTAAGGTAAGAGCCCAACGTTGTAGCCCGTTGGCTATGTAGGCCGGGATGCCCTTTTTCGAACCAAAGATAGCGAGCAAGGGTTTGTGATTTGTCAGAAGCTTGAAGCGGCGGCCGTATAGCATATTGTGGAATTCCTTAACCGCGTACACTATGGCCAATGCTTCTTTCTCAATCTGACTGTAGTTCTTCTCGGCCTTCGTAAGTGTGCTGGCGGCATGGGCGATTGCTTTTTGAGATCCATCGGTGTACGTGTGTGCAATTACTGCACCAATCCCATGGCTCGACGCATGTGTGGTTAGGACGATCACTTTGGAGGGATCGAAATGTGTCAAAAGCAAGTTTGAAGACAACAGTGACTTGACGCGTTCGAAGGCATTCTGACATTCTGCTGTCCAGTTCCAAGGTTGTCCTTTGGATAGTAGCTTGTTTAACGGGGCACGCAAGCGGTGCATCCCAGGCAAAAATGCGCTGTAGTGGCTGATGAGCCCACAAAAGGAACGCAGAGACTGTAGATCTGTGGGTGAAGGCATTTTTCTAATGGCTTCGATGTTTTCCGGGTCTGGTCGACGTCCATCCTTTTCAAGGATAAAACCGAGGTATTTGATGAGCGGCGTGAAAAAGGTGCATTTTTCCTCACGGATCCGGAACCCGTACGACTGTATGCAACCAAGCACTTCATCCAAGCGGTTGAAGAGTTCTTCCGGTGTTCGACCCATCACTATGATATCGTCCAGATATGCAGCGGTTCCCGAAACTCCCGCTAGCATGGTGTCCATCAACTGTTAGAAGATGGCTGGCGCCGTTTTCACACCAAATGGCAAGCGGTTGTATTGGAATAGCCCACGATGAGTGTTGATCGTCGACAACTCCCTCGAGACTTCGTCAACATCCACTTGCAGATAAGCGTCGGATAGATCAAGCTTAGCAAAGTACTTACCACCATTCAACTTTGCAAAAATATCCTCCGGTACAGGTAAGGGGTACTGGTGGTCATCCAGCGCGGCGTTGAGGCCAGTTGAAAAGTCAGCGCAAACGCGTACCTTGCCATTTGCTTTCTTCACTGCGACAATAGGTGCGGCACATGATGAGTAGTTGACGGCTGTGATGACTCCGGCAAGTTCCAGTCGATCGAGCTCTTGCTCAACGGTTGACATGGCTGCATATGGTACCGGTCTTCTAGCCTTGAACACTAGTTTAGCACCTGGTCACAAGTTCAGTGTTGCCTTGAATTTCGTACAGTGGCCCAAGCCATCCTGAAAGACAGAAGCAAATTTTCGCTTCAGGGTACGTGTCATGTCTTCGACGGACTTTGCAGATGGGTCTGGACTTGTTCGGACTCGGTTGCAGATCTGATTCAAGGGAACATCGAGGAGGTTCAACTTTTCAATCCAGTCGAGGCCAAGAAGATTCAAATTCGACCGGTCCGAAATGTAGCATGTTCCCGACTTCTCCACACCTTGGAAAGCAATCATGCAATTGAGTTCGCCGACTAAGTTTAACACACCGCCGGATGCATTATGTGCAACTTTCTGGGAGTCGACCATCTTCGGCCTCTTTATGTGATTCCATGTGCGCCTGGAAATGATTGTGATGTCTGAGGCCGTGTCAAATTGTAGCTTGGTTGGGATCCCATTGATTAACACAGTGATGAATCGTCGTCTCGGTTTACACTCGCTTTGGAATGCGGCAACTATGGACAGAGACTCAGCGCCGCCCCTTCTAGAATTACCTTTTCGATAAGGCTTCATTTTCTTCGACCGGACTTGACTGCAGCATTCCTCTTTATGCCCACGCTTATGACACGTTTGACAAATATGTTGTTTGAAGGGACAAAAGCGAGCGAAATGCCATTCGCCGCATGACCAGCATGCTGTGGGCGGTTTCTTCGTAGGCCTCTTGAAGGATTTGCTTGCGTTGGCGGTCCTGGTCTTTTTCACGAGTTGCACAGTATCTGCTGGTGCGAGACCATTGCGTTCGACCATGGCAGTGTCGTGTTTTAGAGTGAGCAGCCGTTTGCATTCGTTTACGAGGGCTTTCAGTGTCAGATCAGGATACTGCTGCAGCTTAGCTAAAAGCCGCGTGCGAATCTCAGCATCACCGGGCGATTGTAGAGCACTGACGAAAATGAGACACTTAAACTGATCGTCCGTTAAAGAGCGTAGTTTGAATCGTTCACACTCACGGTTAATCATGTCTGCTAAGGCCCCAATATCGTCAGATTCCTGTTTGACTATTTTCAGGCATTGATAGCGAATACTAAACAACGATACCGACTCACCAAAAATTTCTTTCAACTGCGACACTGCTTCGTCAAATGTCAGATCCTTCGGCTGTTTGGGCAAAATGTGGTCTATGAACCTTGAATGTTCACTTATTCCGAGCTTGCGGAGTAGCAATCGCACTTTCCAGGAGTCGTCCTGACGACTGAAGTCCGTCTGGAACATGTTTTCCCAGCGTTTGAACCACGCTTCGAAAGTGCTTCCAGAATCCGCATCGTAATGGAATTCAGTGATGGCGTTCGTGAGAAGATCAACAGAACTCGCCTGCGTGTCCCGCGTCGCTGCTCCAGTTGTCTGCAAACTCAAGCACTTTGTCAGATTTTCAATCATTTTCATTTGCGCCTCCATTTGAGCTTGCTGTTGAAGAAGCAGCTTTTGCAATTGTTCAGCAGAAAAATTCATCACATTTCCACTTTTCTCCGTCGCCATTTGTTATAATCTTCTCACTAGACGCAATTCCAAAAATAACAATTGACTGCTCCACAAAACTCCCAGCCCAACCGAAGGAAAAAAGCAAGACGCCAATGACCCTGACAAATAACGTATTAATCGCAGCCAACGAACACTGTACAACAACTGCGGACCTTGGCTGTATTTATAGGTCTCTACTGACCTTCGACTTCTAGAATTGGAAGGTCAGCTGCCAAGGTTAGTGGTTCCCCATATCTTTTGCCGAGAGGTCAGGTGGATTTTGATCACGTGTAGAAGAAGAACATTCAGGAACGTTCGGAATCGATGCGATAATCGTTAATAATCGATTAATCGCTAAAATAGGGAATTTCCAAGGCAATTCTTACTTTCTCCCGGACACACTCTACCTCGATTAATGGCTCCAGGAGACTGAATCGTTGCTGGGAGGACGGGATCCAGGTCCCTGTGGCCTTGCTGGACCCGAAAAGCGGTTTCATGCAGTGTGGAGCGGATTACGGTCCAGCCACTGCCTTATGTGCGCTTGATTCCACAAATGCAGCGTGCTTGTATTTGCCTGTGAAGGTGTGTTGGCAAGATCCGCTGATGAAACGTGACTCACATCCGCATGCCTTCCGGTCTTATTCCTTCGGGATCACCCTGCACATGGGGGAGGGGGAATTCAGTCTCCCAGGTATTCACATCTATGGTCGATGTCCAGCAGATGGTCGGTGACCGACAGTTGAGGGCACTTTGATCCGTTATGCAGTAAAATGTATGGGCCTGAAGGTGAGCAATGCATGCTGAAACATGCAGTGCTACGCAATAGTTAGTTCGGCTGTGTTTTGATATCAAAGAAGTACAAACATGAGTCAGCTATACAGTCTGTATATCCCACATCCGTTAGTCAATCGCCGGGTCGGATTCCCACTATGGAAAAAGCGGGGCGACCGTTACTCATAGGTTTATAGGTTGCGAACTTATAAGGGGAAAGATATTTGTGACGAATCAGGTACATTCAATCTGTTTTGATGAGCGTGTGTTTCTTTACAGCAGGCGTATCTAGCGGCGTGAGTAGCAGTAGAGAAAATGAGAAATCAACTCCAACAAAGTGCTCTTCGAATCGGGAAGATGTCACAAATGAATCGAAGTTTTAGAGAGACAGCAAGGTAGCAGTTGCGCGTGTGTAGAATCTAACTACATGACACAAGTGTTCTATCAAGGCAGAAACCGGCTTGGCCCTCATCGACACAACCCATCCGAAGGCCAGTGAGCGATCATAGTATGAGATTTTTGAGCGCTTTGGGGGCAGTTGCAGAAAGGTGAATTACATGAAAGATTTTATCGCCTACTAAAAATGAAGACAATCAAATGACTGCCAATATTACAATTCCTAGTACCCTAGATTGTGCCGAACAGAGCAGTCAAATTAACATTTCAGTTGCTGCCGACTCCTTGTAACGCGAGTGAGATAATCGAATCCAAGTGTTGTTTTACCTAAACAATAGGTAAAGTGGGATTGTTTCTATACTGAGGAGTGGGATACCAAAAAAAGTATCAGCTGTACGCTGTAACGGCGTTTCGCTGCCATGTGACCACCACCAGTCGCATGCGGGCTGTGTACACCACGAGGACGCCTACGCGGATTCGAAGCCGCGTCGCAAGATTACGAGACAAGCTCGTTACCTATAGGCGACGGGCCGACACCAACATCCCATGTAGATTTACGTGGTTTAGGAAGCGGGGACTCAGTAAGATTACTAAAGTGTACTGTAATAACGCCCAAATCGATGGACTTAATAATATATCAAAGGCCCATTTTCGTCACATATTGTCTCAATTATGGAAACATTTCCAAATGTTGTTTCTAGTGAGCTGGCATAACACGTGGCTGTTTCTGATAGAACCTAGTTGTTAAAGCTTGGGGGTCTGCAACCTTTATCAATGCTCCTGAGCATTCTAGAAGCGTCTAGCCGGACGCTCTTTTTGTGACGCGGTTACATTGTTAGACCCTCTGGATTGAGAAGCGAACAGTCTTATGGTTCCGTTTTGAGTGCAAAGAACCGAATGCCCCCGAACAAGGTACATGCATACAATGAAAACAAGACCGGGAGAAATAGATGAAACCACACTACGACTAGTCACTACTGCATATTCACAGGCAAAGGCACATTTTTCTATATAGAACAGCGGAAACCAAAATGTATGTTTCTACGAGTACCAGCGACAAGAAAAATATTTTGTCATCGTTGGAACATAGTTAGGTCTAATTGTAAGAAAATGCATTTATAATAGATGTAAATGACTATTAGCGGTAAATTGGGCAGTTAGTTTTTCAGCAACACATTTTGTTCTGCTCCCGTGAGCGACCACAGTTCAAGACGAATGATAACAGTACAATTTGTTGCTCTGGGTTAGGCTTAGGCTAACCCGGCTGGACAACTTTGTATTCTTCAAATAAATTGTTCCGCCTCAGAAAACGATCAGCGAATGGGATTTTTCAAACTGAGTGGGAAAATGCTTTCTAATGTCTCAATAATTTCTTGGGGCGACTGCAATCGAAACTTCGCTATTCTCCCCTCCCATTCGTTAGTGATAGCTGAAGTTTTAACTTAGATAGGCGGAACCGACTCACGAAATTTCTACTTGGGGACTTGGATGGGACTGATCGGGTGAGTGTGATATGATATCACTGAGGCATGGTTGGAACCAAAGATTGATTGACAACGATTTATTGAAGTGCACTACTTATAGTCTATGGACAGTAAGGTTGGTCGATGTCCGGGGTCCCGTAACAGTTGGTGGGTGCCAAGTGAGGCCACGCGATGCGAACACTTGCGCGAGAGCAGAGTGCTGTTGATATGAAGACAGAGGCCAGCACAGAATTGAAGAAATTGACCACTATTATCAGTGTGTTAAGCATCGAGTGCGAAATGTCTTTCTAGGAACTATTCAGTTACATGTGTTTTCCTGAAATCAGTAAACACTCCGATGTCCGTGGTCATGGGAGGACGAGGGTGAAATTTCGACGGAGCTCATCTTGTACAGACCATGAGATGCGTCAGATGGGGAACCATAAAATGCATCAGAAGTGCGCCGGTACGCAGTATCGACGCTTCGCTGCCGCGCAATCACCTGCGGTCGCACGTGGACTAGAGATACTGCGAGGGTCGCCCTGCCCCTACGCAGACTCGAACCCCCGCCGTCAGATTGCAAGACAAGCTTGTTACCTTTAGGCTACGGGCCGCGAGCAAACCGAAACAATAAAAAGATACTGCATCCTCAGTTGTAGCCTAGTGACTGCGATGAAGCTTGGGGTGGAACAGTGCATATACGATACACATTTAGATCAATTATGGAGGATTTATTCAACAATGACGCTGCATGCGACCACGACATAAACAAAGGTAGCCACCGATTGAGCAGCACTAAGTGAACAACGAAAAAAGTCGCCGCTAAAATCTAAGCTAAACAAAGAAAGATTGACCAGGACAATGCAGCGTTGTATGCGCGCTTCTGGAACACAATACATATGTATTACATGAAAAAGGATGAGGACAAGTTTCCAGCTGGCTAATCTGATACACAAGCAGATTATATAATCCGTCAGAATCACCATGCATACGTACGCTAGCTGAAGGAGAAAAATGAGAATATGCGTCAACGTCATTAACTTGAAGAACTACCTGGTATATTTATTTAATGTGATGGAACATAGTAGGGTTGGATACAAAGCAGAGTGCGAGAGGGAAGACAGAAAAAAAGACCACAGACGAATAATTCCAAAAAGCTTATTGTAAGAGATGTTCTAGAGTAGATTTTAACTCATTATTTCGATGCTCAGTGTGATGCGGGAGTGATATATATATATATATATATATATATATATATATATATATATATATATATATATATATATATTTATTCACAATCTGTTAACAGACATTGTGCCATCAGAACCATGGCAGAAGAAAAAGGTGAAGAAGATGGGGACACTAATGCGATTAAAAATATGGGAAACGAATTTTTTGGTTTTACACACGCCATTTTGTATTTTTTGTTTTGTTTTGTGAGATTTGTGTGTATCAAAGGGATGGTGAAATTGCGGAACAACATTGCCGCCACTGATGTCTGTTGCGGGCCATGACGTCCAATGTTTCCAACCACTGCAATTCAGCATCTCGTGGCGCCAGTCGGTCGGGATGGTTTCATACTCGAAAAGTTTCACCAATACATCATGCGAAACATGTATGATAGCAGGTCTCAGGAAGCCGAAGAGGCGGTAACAAGTTAAGCTGGTCCTGTGGCCTTATAAGATTTCAGTAGTCAGACAACACATTCGAGTTCTGTGCGACAGAATAAACCCGAAGAGACAGCACAGAAAGCAGGACAATCGCTGGCCAACAAAGATGTTAGCTTGGCATATCGAATTTTGCTTCGAAGTACTTAGCCCAACACTTTAAGCGTTTTTACAAGTTGTGGATAGGCCACAAAGTCTCGTTGCATAGTTTCGCTAAAACTAGGTCTTCTGTCGTTTGTTGCCCGAATGAGACGGAATAACTCGATGTTTACCAATAGCAGTATTTGTCTTCGTCCCCGATGCACGATTTTCTTCGGCTCAGCACGCAATTTGTATTGTAAATTTCCGCACGTTTCGCAAGAAAGCAATCGCAGTGTGCAACCAGCTCAAATCCTGATAAGTAGATGTTAGAAATCGATAGGCCGTTAGTATTCAGATAAGTGCTGACCGATCTGTAACAAAGTGTGCACGTCGAGGCATGCTACTGGTAGTGAGGATCGAGGGATGTAAATAGAAGTGTGTGAACTGAAGTCATCCACTTGGCTGGATATGGGCATATCAACTGGACCGAAGCGACACGCTGCGATTGCGTGTGAGTAGAAAGTAGAAGACAAAGGCCTAGCAAAGCAAGATGGGGAGGAACAAGAATAAGTCAAAAAGTAGGGGGTGAAGATGAAGCTGAAACGAGACGATAAAGATGAAAAACCGCAGAAAGGGGAACAAGCAGACTAGAAGACCTAGGCAGTAGCATCCTCATCGCTATCCACTCCGCACAATGCAGCAGACAGGGCAGTCAATTATCCTTTGCGACGGTAAGAGCACCGAGAAGTCATTCGAAAAATTTAGCGCTGTATTGCATGGGCAGAATACTGACAGATTGCCCAAGCCCAAACAGGAGAACGTTTAGGGCAATCAACCAAAGCATTTGGTTCATAAACAACCACAAGGTAGCTGGAGTTTGGAGGTGGATACAGTGTCTGTATTCATCATCAGCAACGGTATTACATTAGTCATTTGGACTGATGTTTCGCTAACGTACAACCACGGTGACCTAAGAAACAAAGAATAAGGAGAGAGGAGGGGTCTAGCGTAAAACCTTATTGCCCAAGCAAACATTCAAAGTCAAGGCGCCTACACCTTGTCCACAACGAATCGTCACAAACAGCTGGATATCGTGTAAAGACGGAATCGGTGGGATAGCTTCCTTGTGGCTTTCACTGCCCCACGTCATAATCAGTCATTACACCGCAGATAACTCAGCACCAAATGTTAGACAGGTGGTTCGACTACGAGACGACAGCAGACGCGTCATTGGTGCCGACTGCGAGCCATGTCCTGTAACGTCTCGAGACAAGCACAAGGTGGGTCATGTGCACTCCAGCCTGCAAGACGAGACGCACAAACAGCACAAAATTTCGTATTCAGTGACTTGATTACTCTCTGCCAAGTCAACTTTTGCCTACCCAGGGCCTTGCGCCCACATACATCTGGAAGTAACGAAGCCTTTCTCGGTAAGCGCTGAGCGAGCATACATGGTATGTGCCCAAGCCAACGCTATCTGTTGTTCTAAGGAACTAGCCTGATTACCACTGCTTAGTACTCGCCTACGCACATAATTGTTGCGGACGCGCTGGTGCCATTCGACACCAGCAGCGCTTCAGGCAGTAATGACCAAAGACTTGATGGTGCCTCAGATTCTCAGACCGAAGGGGCTAAGTCTGTTTAAGGAATAAGGAGCCACGCTCACTCCGGAGGAGTAATTTGCCTGTACTCTAACCCTTGAACAATTTGGTATCAGTGTATCTGATTGTACCAGATAAGAGCCGTCGTTCGCGTACTCGTAGTTCAACCGGATAGAGGCTTTATGCCGGAAGTGAGAATCGGGAGTGAGTCATTCATGATAAATTCGATTGAATGGAAAGGAATAATACAACTTCAACGTGCTCTACTTGTCGCGGTGAAACCTGGTGGTAGGTTCCCGCAGACCCGGAGCATGGCTAGAGGTACCACTGAAGTGCCAGTCATAGGCAGATTTTGTCACAAGTGAGATCAAGTGAAGCAAAAACAAAATTCAAGTCCGCGTGTAGAACTATGAAGGGGCGTAGTAATTGCCATGTAACTCGGTTCTGGTACTTTTTTATAAAGTGGTGTTGCTGTCAAAGAGTTTTTGCTCGGTACACAGTTGAAAAACGATCCACACTATGGGAAACAATAACCTCGAGGCTGTGATGAATGTGATAAGTATACAGGTCGCCCAAAATGATCAGAATGAAAAGAAAACGATAGTAATAGTAAATAAAATAGGGATAGTGTGTCAGCTGTACGCCGTAACGGCGATTCGCTGCCACGTGACCATCACCAGTCGCGCGCGGGCTATATGGAGAAGACATGGACCATTATGCGGATTAGAATCGGGGACGTTATGGTTGCAAACCAGGTGCGCAGACCACTCGGCCACCGACCGATAGACCCAATAGCCACCGGCCGACAACTACTCGGCCACTGGCCGGTAGCAATAATGTCACTAACCAACGCTTCGAATAAAAGAAGAGAGCTGCTGAGAGGATACAACTTCAGTCTCTATGCTGCAGTCAGTGGCAGTATAGCCCGAAACGATGTAAAGTATCCTACCTTAAACCGCTGCGCATGGACTTCGATGTACCTACGAAGTTGAACCGCATAAGTCTGACTGTCTGCCAAACGCCAGTCTAAGACAGCGGTTTCTACATCTTGGCTGAGAGCAATCTATACTGCGAATGTCGCTAGTCATGAATTCTGGAGCAACGTAGACGCGAAATATCCGCCATAAAAGCCCGAGTCTGATACAGTTACGTAAAATGTTGTGGTCTTGTATGCGTTTTCAGCAAATTCAGTACGCATCACTCATGAAGGTGGTTTAAGTTGTAGGTAGGACACAGTGAAGACGGTGAAAGCGATTGCGAAACACAAACATAGATAGGAAAGGCTTTTCTTCGGATAGTGAGGCTGGAGAAGTCAGAGATGGAATCTTAATCGTTAAAGAGAGATGATGTGTGAATACTGATTGAATACTGAACATAGAGAGCGAAAAGATATACACATGTGTCGTTACATCGGTATATTATCGGAAACGCACACGCAATGACGCCATTTATTATCCTGCAAGTTATTTATCGCTCGGCTGTGTGGCAAAATTTGAATCAGGTGAGACGCACTCACAAAACCTGTGATCCGCAACGTGAACGTCCACGAATTTCTTGAACTCCGACACAGATTCCACCTCGACAATTTTCTCCGGCACTGTCAAAAAATAGGGGGTGATCTATCTGATTTAGGTACGGTACCACAAGCTTGTATCGGTGCCCGTGAGTGCTGCTTGGTGCGCGCACATTCAGTAGTAGCCCCAATATGGGTGACCCAGATGCAATATCCGGTGGGTCATAATGAGGTCAATTCTAAAACGACGATGCGACAAGGTTTACAGATTCAAGTGCATGCGTCGGTTTTCGTACGAAATACTCCGCAAACTGGGGAGTAGCCTGGTAGCCAGATGCTGAACATATTCCAGTTTTTGCGCCTCGCCACAGGTGATCGGAAAACAGGCCAGCGAATCGCACTCGAGCATCGGTCTTTTGACGGAAGAGAAGAAGCGAGTGGCAATCATTTCAGACCAAATGCAGAAGCTGCGTTTGAGCGCCGAAAGCATGCACAGTCCAGTTCCATATAGCTTATTCGTGTTGTCTACGGATCTGAGGTCGCAACTTGAGAGTACGCCGAGATCCTTCACGGAATATATGGGATGTAGCGGTTGGCTGAGCAGTGTGTGTCTACGCCCAGCAGCACTTCTCCAGGCTCATAAATAACGATTTGATTGGCTTGACCGGCAGATCGGCAGCTGAAGACCGTACAGACAGGTGTTCGAGGTCATGCAGAAGTATTTCGCAGTCGTCAGAAGCATCAAGTACTCTCTATATCTCCAGGTCATCTGCAAACAAGGCACAAGGTGATCGAAGAAGCTGAAGTACTTCGTAGATGCGGATCAGAAACAAAATGGGCCCCAGTAATGTAGCCCGGGATATCCCACTCGTGAAGGGATACTAGTCCGTTAGATGGTCATCTACCTGTATCCTCACTGGCCCAACAAAGAAATCGGTGATCCACAGGTGCAGTGAACCACTAACACCGCATATCCTCAGCTTGTGTAGGACCGCATGGTTCACCTTATCGAACGCTTTACTGAAATCAATGTAGATCACGTCGACTGACTTCCCCCATCCATGCCGCGTCAACAGCAGGTTGAGGTGCATATGTGGCCTTTCATGAAATTGTGCTGGGTCGGCGTGAGGTCTTTCGACCCTCATCATCATCATCAACAGCAGTACATCAGCCATTTGAACTGATGCTTCGCTGCCATACAACCATGAGGACAAATGAAATAAAGAATAAGAAGAGGGAGAGAAGGGGACTTACATGAAAACCCTAACGCCCTAAGCAAACATTCTGGGTCAAGGCACCTACACCTTGTATAG
>OX104064.1:100075552-100201130 GCA_944474145.2 Dicrocoelium dendriticum | reverse complement strand
AAGCACCTCGAGCTTTTGCTATACGGTTCGTAACCTCATCTTCAATCCCACGGGTGCTAATATAGCTGCCCAGGTACTTGAATTCCTGAACGACTTCTAGCAGATCACCACCAAGCGTTAGCGCAGGATTGGGTCCCTGCCAATCTTGGAGAAGTACTTTGCATTTTGATGGAGCAAAGCATAGCCCAAAACGACTGACAGCCAGTGCTAATCGGTTCAGTGCTGTTTGGCATGTTGGGAGCCGTCACAGATTAGGGCAATATCGTCTGCATACTCCAAGTCAAGAAGTCGCTCACCAGGGAGTAGCTCCACACCTTCTAGGTCGTGTCCAGCGAACGCTGTTTCCATGACTTCATCAATAGCGAAGTTGAAGAGGAAAGGTGACAGCGGGCATCCTTGTCTCACACCGCTGGTGATACTGAAGGGTGGCGAGAGTTTGCCATAAACCCTCACCCTGCCCGAACTATGCGCGTACAGCGCTTTGATAATGTTTACATATTTATCAGGTACACCTTTCCTCAGCAGACAGTCCCAAAGGGCACATCGATCGACCGAATCGAAGGCACCTTTTATGTCAAGAAACACGACAACGGTGGGTCGCCAATAAACATGGCGGTGCTCCAACACTTGACGCAATGTGAAGATGTGGTCGATGCAGCCCCGACCTCGACGAAATCCGGCTTGCTCTTCACGAATTTGGCTTTCACGAGTGCCAGTCAGTCTGTGGAGAATGAGAGAGGCAAGCAATTTAGAGGCAATCGAAATCAGACTGATCCCTCTATAATTACCACATACCAAACGGGAGCCTCCCTTGAAAATTGGGACAATGACAGAGCGGTTCCAGTCTGTCGGGACTGTCTCCTGCTCCCAAAGTTTTACTAGCAACTCGTGTAGATCACCTATTAGAGCAGGTCCACCGAACTTGAAGAGGGCTGGAGGAATAGTATCTGCCCCTGCGGCCTTATGCAATTTCAACAGCCTGATCTCACGTTCGACTTCAGCGCGTGAGGGCGGATCCAGGGAGACGGCCCATGGAGAAGGGCGTTCAATGCCCGAAGAAAGTGATAACTCAGGTTGGTTAAATTGCATAGCAAAGTGTTCAGCCCAACGCTCCAAGCGTTTTGACAGGCTGTGGATCATCTGCCCACTCTCGTCGCGTATGGTCTCGCTAACACCAGGTCTCCTGCTGCCTGTTGCCCGTATCAGACAATGATTTAGTTTTACAGAAATGGACGCCATCCCATTTCAAACCTCCAACCTGGAGGACCAGGAGACTGAATTTGTCTGACCTCTAACCATTGACCAATCTGGTAGGAGCAACTCTCAAGGTGCCCGGAGGCATCACCCAGTATAGCTCAATGGGTTAATGAGGTACGCAAACCGTCGCACCACATTAAGGTCCAGTCTCGACCCTAGCAGCTGCAGTACTCTTTTTCATAACGTTCTCGAGTACTTTGGCCAAAACGGACAGACAAATCGGCCGGTAATTGTCCACCTTACTTGGGTCATTGTTCCTCGGAATCGGCCTCACAAGCAAGCATTTTCAGTCGCTCGATAATGCACCTTAGGACAGCGACCTGCTAAACAGAACAGGCACGGAAGGAGAGATGATAGTCAACAACGACTTGAGAATCAATGGCAAGCTTCGTGCCATCAAGACTGGAAAGTATATTATGGACATCTTCCAGATTCCAATCCAGTCTCTTGAGTTCAGTAGGGGTTGCATACGTCGAAAATAAAAATGAATAGAAACGATCAGTAGCGACGAGGTCTACTGGGAAAACAATACTCTCCGGCTATTTATTCAGAGAGGGGTTTGACTGACCTTCATTTCTAGCTTACGACTCAGTGGCCCGATTCTTAAAGTGGAGGAATAAACGGGTTCGCTTGGGTGACTCCATACAGGCTTTGAAACAAAAGTTTGGTTAACAAAGCAGTCAAGAACAGATGCTGTACGCAGAAGCGAGTAGTACTTTCGGCATACATTTGTAACCTAGACATATAAAAGTTGAAATTCGTGGTTGCGGTGAGCTGAAATAATATCAAGAACAACAAACGAAAGCAAGAGAACAAATAGGATCACGATTCCAAAAACTTACAACTGACCAGAATGAAGCGAAAAAGTGATGTTTCATAAAACTACTTTTAAAGAAGTGCGTACCCTTCAGAAGAAAAAAAGAGGAAGTTTGCAAGATAGGATTCGGCATCGGTGACGCATTTGTAATAGTCTGCTAGAAAGGGTACTTGTAGAGTTTGTACAATGTTGTTATATGTGGGATAAGTTGATTGCAAAATAGGGCAGTAGTGGCCGAGGGCAAACTAATTCGTCGATACCGACTTACACTAGAATAAGAGTGTCTTGACCCTGAACGTTTGCTTATGGCATTAGTATGTCACTTCAGGTCTCTCATCCTTTTAGTTAGCTCTTGTAGGATTATAACGGCTAGATGGTAGCGAGGTTTAAGTAAAAGACCCTGATGAACGGCTGCTGAGGATGACGAGATGCATCCGTCGTGGATTCAGAATAATATATGTTACATAGTTCCGCCGAAGTGGAGAAAAGCTTGCAAAAACAACCAAAGGCAAGTGAATTTCGCCGATTTTGTGCCTTGGTGGCCACGAATAATTAAAGTTGAGCGGAGGAGGGAGTAACAAGTAACTTAACGAAGGATGTGATATCTCACCATAAGTGACACCCAGTTACGCCTGCACTGCAATCAATCGAAGTGGGTTCACGATTCGTGAACTCCTAACTCAGATGACTGCGTATGGAGAGAATATGACCATTGATCTCCCAATGAACTCCTGCCAAGAGGATGGCGAGGGTGGATCAGTTACACCATTAAACAGGGAGTTACACGGTCAGTGGTTCTGAAGGCATTACGAAATTGCTATACAGCGTAGCTAAATGGAGCAGAGACATAAATCATCGCATCACATAAAACTTGCCTTGTCGAGAGAGTAAATAATAACTGCTGATACAAATGAACCCAACTCTGATTGAGTGAGTGGCGACCTTTTCGAACTCAAGTGCACCGACCTCTGTAAAACTGTGGATCAAGGTCGAAACTTTCTTCCGTGGCAGAAGAACCCACAGGTTAAAAAGTCGGTTAACGATCCCAGAGTTAAAACTTGGCAACGGGTCCCAAGGCAGTGTTGAAATGTAAATATTTTAAGAGACAGCTAAAATAGATGGTCGAAATTTAAACGTTGTAGAAAACGGCACACTCCAAACAGTATTTCGGAGGGAGGGTGAAGCATGCATCATCGGTGTCGATCGCTCCATTCTGTTATGTCTGCAGTCTAGAACAGGTTGGAGCACGTGGATTCAAGACTGCGGTGGAAGAAAGACAAACAGTACTCGGTGCTAGCGCAACAATTGTTACATACGAACCTAATGAGGCCCAATACGGTTGAGCAGCACAAAGTGGTTACAACCGGTATGAGCTCAAACCGATGCGACTTATTTACTCTTGTTGGTTTAAGTAATGAAATGTCGCCTGGTATTCTGCGTGCCTCTTAAGGAAGCTGGCTCCACTCGACATGAGCAGTGTACCGAGGACAAAGATGGCTACATAAGAGGAAAATGCACCTTGCGCTGGTGCATCGATGCCATCAAAATTTATATTGAGAAGACTACAAAAAGGTAGGAAGACGACACATACCCAAAGCTGGACCTAAATGCATGAAGTAAACATTTAAAGCCTTTGGTGCCATCCCATAGTTTACATCAAATGTCCAGTGTAATCAGTCGGTCAACCGAAGTGCGGTGGATCAAGGTATACTGACTCCCGACACCATGGTAATGAATGAAAAACAGAGTGCAGGGGTAATTGGTTAGAATACTTAACGTGAAAGGTACTGCGTGAAAGACAACACTTATCGGATAGAAGGGATGAAAGGAAAGAAGGAACAAAAGTGCCGGTATATCAGCTTTTTCACCGTATCGTAAGATAGGAAGACCAGATACAAGCACTTGGATGAATCTCGCACTGCCACTGATACGCACCGCCCAACCCAGTATACCAACAGTAAGGAGTTGCAGATAAACAGTCGAAAAAGTTGACCAAGCAAACGCAAGTGGTGCAAGCAGAACACATGTATTGCAGTAGTAGTGAATCCGTTGATAGGTCTCAACTAGTGACACAGCATTACATACTCGTTTGTGCCACCGAACAAGAAATGTGTTCAGTAGGTACGTTAAGTGAAAAACAAGTAGTGCTTTGATGGCGGCAACTAGATCAACCGCAGTTCGGTGCCCGGACCATAGTGGTTCAAGCGAAATGAACTAAATGGATACGTATCACGTGCAAACGCAACTTGTTTAATGCTAATTGCGTTCTAGAGTAATACGCCGACTATCCTGCTAACACTCGCATAAGCATACCATGGTTGAAGATACGCTAGGAGCATCCGAGACCAGCAATGCTCGAAAGCCGCGATAATCAAAGGTTTGAAAGGGTTTTAGATCCTCGGACCGAAAGTATCGGTAATACGCCTGCACACAGTGCCCATGCTTCGTTACAACGCGACCGCACTCCTGTGGATTCGAACCCGCGACCTTTTGACTACAATGCGGGCGCGTAATCCTTTCCGCCTACCGAAAAGGACAAGTCTCACTAGAATACATTAGGGCGGTCCTCATTATGAGATTGTACACATTACAGTTAAGCTGGAAAGAAACCCCCTAATGACGTAGTATGTCGTGGGTTCATGAACGCAGGTTTAGTTATTGTTGTACGTGAGCAAACTTCAGCACTCATACGTCCGTCACTGTTGATGCAACTGCCGAGGTAGATGAGTTGATCAACTACTTCGATTTCCTCGCTACCAAGGGATCATCAATCGGCTAGTAGTCCAAGAAAAATATCAAGCACTTTGAAAGGGCACGCCAAATGATGGGGTCACGCTAAAAAGGTTTCTCAGGGTTGACTGGGCCAACTGAGATAAACTTGGTCGGTTCGCTTAATGACTGCCATCAATGCTAACAGATGTTCGGCTACCGAACCGTGGACGTAAGGGTCTAGAGAAACTGTGCATGAATGCAACAACAGTGCGCCGGTACGCAGTAACAAAGCTGCGCTGCCGCGCAACCATCATCCGTCGCACGTAGGCTACGGATACTGCGAGGGTTGCCCTGCCCCATACACAAGCTAGAACCCGCATCATCAGATTACAGGATAAGTTCGTTCCTTTAGGCTAAGGGCCAATTGTTCCTTGTGTGAGAAAGAGAAGCAGCCACATCGAATGGCACGCAGTGCACGTGCGGCTGCAGGTCCTACAGTATTGTTCAGATGATCTTCCAGAAATGTGGAATTGATCCTTTAGGCTGACGCATGCAGTTGGTAAAGTTGTGCATTACGTAGACTGAGGAATTTAACTGGGTAGTGGGTGCATCGCCGTTGAAAATTATTGAATAAAAGAGGCAAAATGGAAAAATTAAATCCAAGTAACATGTAGACCGGAGAATTTTGGTTAATATTGAAGGCGATAATGGGGATACACACAAACCCGATACTGAAATATTAAAGTACGGACTGAATGGATAGCGAATATGGTAGGACTAGTAAATACTACCCCGAGAAGGTGTGCGTAATCGAGCGCGGATATCAGAAGTTAAATAAAGTCGGGCACAGCGGACCGCATTCTAGGAAGGCTAGAAACGAACGAAAACATATGAGGCGGCCAGACCGAACGTTATTGCCGAGACACACTGAGGACACAAGTGTTGAGCCGGACGTAAATAAAACTTGATGAAGGTAGGAATTCGAACAAAAATCAATGTACGATTGAGGAAAAATAAACCTGTGCCTAAAGATAAATATATTTTGGGTTGCTACAAAACTCACGTAGGCATACTTTTGTGAAGTCGCAGAGTAGCCGAGAACCCTTCCTTCGGCCCAATGTGCCATAGACGAATGGATGTGTCGCCGGATCCCGTGGCGAATCGTGTGCAATCTTTGTTAACGGACATTCGCAGAACAGGGCGATGATGTTCCGACTAAAGTTGAGAGGAAACAGATGGACAAACCCTCCAGATTTTTACAGCCGAAGATCCATAATCTATCCTTTTGATAAAGAGGCTTCGCAGTGCGACGAATATGTTCTAACAGAATCATCTTATAAATGACACACTAACCATTCCATCCGTGGAAACAGTAAAACAGGTTACTTTATCATCGTCAGATATTTTCTTGATAAGAGCAAAGGTATTTGCGCTTAAAGCAGATATAGTGATAGAATCCTCTACATCTTTCCCACAGAACAGGACGTCTCCAGAAGTAAGCTATGGAGTAGGTAAAATGAGGAAAAAGATACCAAAACGGGATGGTGAGAGGAGAGACTCGGCTCAAATCTATTGCCTAAGCGAAATCTGGTATAGTGATTATGTGACTTTAGGTGGCTCACTTTCGTGTAACAGTACCCATATGAAAAGACGTGGAATCACCAAACGGGCAAATGAACACGGCCTCGTGGAATTCACCGACAAGCAATAACCGCAGCTTGTGTGTTCAGCCAAGGTCACCTCCTCAGTACATTGAGTACAGCTAGGGACGGAACAACAGGATAGCCACTAGAATGTTCCCATTTTCGCATCCATGAACCAGGATATGATGTCGAGTTAATATATTCGATACACTAAAACAATACAGCCACACGTCCTGGCTAAACAATGTATTGACCTGTGAGTTCTACGCGGTAACTCGATTTTTGGTGTGCCATATGTAACAATCCTCCGGTCCGGCGTTCTGAGCTCTTCCGTGTTCAAGTAGTGCGACAAGCTGCAATGCAAAATAAATACCTCGTAGACGGCTGTATGCTCGAGCCGCCTAGTAAGAGGCCGATGTAAAGGAAGCAGCTAAGAAAGCACAAAAGAGGGAAGGAAGAGTGCCGGAGAGGAATATGAGAGTAATGATAACAGGAAGCAAAACCGACCTACCTCATACCTGTTAACGTGTTACCGTGATGCCCGCGGACCGGCTACACCATACTGATCGAGATTTTTAGCTGAAATAGCGTAGAAAACAGTGTTTGAATAAAGACTTTAAAGATAGTTTCGATCGACTAAGGTGGTCTGGACAAAGCGTCTCCTGACGCATATTGGTAATTTTGCAGTTGTTCCCTTTTTAGTCGCGTTTTGCACCCTGTTTGCCTTTTTATTGCGGTAGTTTTACGATTGTATACGTTTTTCTAAATTCTGCTCGGTTTTTCACTTAAACGTGGCCGTCTCGCGAAAAACCGAGGCGGGTGTACCCCTTGCGTCCTCGTTTGATGAGTTAAGTGCAGCTGGCAGCTATTCTGCCAGTTCACGGCCAGTCACGGATTCATCTGGTGGTATGCAGTGTGATGTTTGCTCTCGTTGGTAGCACAAAAGTTGTACCAGCCTTCGACTGAATCAGTACATTATACTATCATCCAGTGAAAACCTTCCATTTAGATGTGCTGATTGTTGCACTCAGAAAGCGAAGCTCCCGGCTTTCACCCGTGCTGAATTCAAAGCACTGGCATCCAGATTCACAGTGATTGAGACGTCATTATCCGAGCTTGTCACTCTTGCCTCTCTCAACTCTAAAGTGGATGTGATTATGAAATCCCTGAATATTGCGCAAGTGGACGCTGTAACGGACTATCCTGCTGACAGTCCAACCGTTGACGAGGCGTTCATCCTACCGGACGCTCCTGTTCACGTGGATGTAACTGACACAGATGCCTCGGAGAGCATTGTTGACCCACCCCAAATGAAAGGAGAGTCATTGGCTCCTGAGCCTTTGAAGAATAAGCGTGAGGGCAAGAATGGCGCGCCCACCCTCTGCCCCCAAACCGGAAGGGGATAAAATGCTCAAGAAACAAACGCCTGAGTTCGAAACACCACCTGGTGTTGTACTTCCCTCAGTGAGAAAAGAGGTGCCGTCACCTTCGGTCTCAGCGATTCCTGTCAAACAGCCATGTGGTGTGGATGGTAGAGCATGTGGTGTAAATACACCTCGTCGAGGAGATGCTTACACAGATAGCAGTGTGATTTTCGGAAACGTCACTGAATCCACTGCCGCTCTTCCCACCGAGCGCATGCTTAATGATCTTGGTTGGCTCGAAGCTTGCGTGACCAGGCTTTTACCACCAGGTTTATCCGGCGTTACTGTCAGGAAGCTCATCAGCTCAGGGAACGTGCCGGTTGGCCGACAAAATCCTCGACCCCGTCTGCTTGGGGTGGTCCTCTCCACCCCAGAAGAGCGCAGGGCCTTACTAAGATTTGCCTTCTAGCTCAAAGCTACCAACATTAGTGTGCAACCAGACCTTCCGTTAGCGGATAGGTTACAGTTAAAGGAAGCCATCAGAGACATGAAAGTCCGGCGTGTAGCTGGCGAGCAAGGTCTCCGATTTGTAGGTTTTCATGTGGTCAGCCGGCGATCCTTTTCCGCCCTGCCAGAACCTATTCTACTTGCGCACGACCCAGGGTTGGTCGTGCCGAAGCCCTCCAAGTAGTACTTAGTAACGTGCGTAGCCTGAGGAACACGATGTACGAGGTGGGTCGGCTCGCAGGCAAATCTCATCTAGATATACTTGCTTTCATTGAAACGTGGCTGTCTGAGGGAACCACAGATGGCGAATTATATCTGCCTGGCTACGCACTGTTCCGCGCTGACCGCTCAATTGGCCGTCAAGGAGGTGGTGTAGCTATTTATGTGAGTTATCACATTGATGTATTGAGGACCAGCGTTTTTCAGTCTCGCGACAAATCTGTTGAGGCTTTTGCAGTCTTGCTTTGCGCTTCCTCGGTTCAGACTACGGTCGTGTTAGTGTATAGAAGCTCTATGAGCACCTCCAATGGAAGCATTGAGTTTATACGCACTCACTCTGCAAACAAGTGCTTGGTACTGGGAAACTTCAATCACCCATAGGTTTGTTGGGATGATCTATCTTGCTTTTTGGCTCTGAGATCGTCCGGTACAGAACTGCTGAATTAAACACTGCAGGTACCACTACATCAGTTTGTGGACCTCCCCACTAGGTATATGAGCAATCAGCAGCCGACCATCCTAGGTCTTTTTTGCTCTCACTTAACTTTGTAAATGACATTAAATACGACTCGCCTCTTGGCGCTAGCGAGCATGTTTGCTTGTCTTTCTAGTGTACCCTTATCAGGTCTTGCCAAGCTACTACCAGTAGGTATCCTGACAGTTGGGACGCGGACTTCCAAGCGATGCGGGATAAGGCTAGGTCATCGCCTTTTGTGAAGTGTGCGACCGACACTGTGCACGTCGCCTGGGAAAAACGTAAGGTTCACCTCGTCAACAATTCTGCACCTCACATCCCACTGGTAGAAAGAAGTGAATCGAGAGCGCAGCCTCCATGGATAGATTCCGCGGGCAAGGGCTTGCAAAGAAGCGGTCTAGATGCTGGCCAGCGTACCGAACGATTCCGTTGTACTGTATGTTTGACAAGTATCGGTTGGTTAGAATGAGTTCAAGCTACATCTTAGGTTGGACCGGCTCCAGTACTAAAACGGCTTAGCTGACACTGCCTCGAAAAATCCCAAGAAATTCTTCGCTTAAACTAAACGACACTGTGGTGCAAACTCGCCCATACCACCATTGCTTCGAGGAAATGGGACCCATGCCTATAGTGACTATGACAAGGCATGAGTTCTTAGTGAGCATTACTCAAGCGTCTTTGTCCGCGAAACAAATACGCCATGCAAAGAGTTAGCTTCAAGAGTATCTGAGGACTGTTGGCTAGATGAAATTCCTATGACTGAGTCCCAAGTTCTCCGGTTGCTGAGAGGTAAACCCAACTAAGGCTTCCTGGCCAGATTCTGTTCATCCGAAATTGTTGTATGAATTGGCAGTGGAACTCAGTGGACCCCCGACTTGTGTGTTTCAGAAGTCACTCAACAGCTGTGTTTTACCTACCGTATGTAAGGAGGCTGTCGTCTTCCCGATTTTCAAGTGCGGTGCCAAGGACCTACCGGCTAATAACAGACCGGTCAGCTTGACTAGCGTGGTCGTTAAGTTACTTGAAAAGTTGGTACGAAATATGGTGGAGAACCATTTAAATGTGTTTATTCTGCTTAGCTTCGAGCAACATGGTTTTCGCAAAGGATGTTCGTGTTAGACGAACTTGCTGGTAGCTCGTGAGTGTTGGGCAGAAGCGGTAGACAGTGGACATGCGGTGGACGTGGTGTTCATTGACTTCGCCAGGGCCTTTGACACTGTCCCTCATTCGCGACTCTCACTGATGTTGAGGTCGGATGGAATATCTGGTCGCGCTAACCAGTTGATGTCAGCTTTCCTGGTGTTAATGGGACGGAACCAGTCAATGAGAGCGTTTTACGCTGAGGGCCATTGATTTGGCCATAAATTGAATGTACCGTTAGTTGGACGTTAAGCAAATATACGTGCCAGCCGTACGCCGGTCTCCTGCTTTGGGAAGTCGGGCTGATCAGAGTGCACGCTAGCAGCAGGTCATCGGTAGGTCAGCCGAAACCATAACATATATTTTTGGCGACGGAAAGTAGTGGACCAAGATGTCAATTTCAGCGGAAGACCTGAAAATCATTTTGTTGCAGTAACAGCAGCAATTTGAAACAGCACAGCTGCGTATGATTGAAACCCTCACCCAAATGTTATCTGTGCAGCCTACGGTCGTTCAGAACAATGGGAAGCCTTCGGCGGATGCGGTGATCAGTAGTGTTAATTAGTTCATATTCGATCCTGACTCAGGATTAATATTCGATGCGTGGTTCAGGCGCTATGAAGATATTTTCAGGGCAGAGTTGTCAGGTCTCGATGATGCATCTAAAGTTCGCCTTTTGTTACGAAAACTCGGAACGGTGGAACATGACAGATACATTAACTACATTTTGCCAAACAACGCGCATGAGTTCAGCTTTGATGATACAGTTGCTCGACTCACAGCGTTGTTTGGAGACCAGTCGTCTCTTTTCAATAACCGATACAATTGTCTAAAGCTATGCAAAAAGGACAATGACAGTCTTATTGCTCACGCGGCGATAGTCAAACGTGAATGCCAGACATTCAAACTGAAGTCGCTCACGGAAGACCAGTTCGAGTGTTTGATACTAGTATGCAGTCTACAGTCCCCAAAAGACGCCGAGATACGAACGAGAATACTTGGTATGTTGGAACGCGACACAGATGTTACATTACAAAACGCCATTGCTGAAGCCAAGAATCAAGAATTTAAAGCACGATACGGCTATGGTGGAAGATTCGAGAGCACATTCCGCAGATATATCTGTCCAGCAAATTTCAGGAAACAACCCACCGATCGCTCAAACTAGCAGATATCCACAATCCAAACCCCCATCACCTTGCTGGCAATGCGGAGGATGGCATTTTGTGAGATGGTGTCCTTTCAGCAAACATGTTTGTCAAAGGTGCTTTAGACGGGGGCACAAGGAGACCCACTGCAGATTCAAAACATCATTTAGATCGTCATGTGATACTCGAAAAGCAGGTTACCGAAGGTTCGCGACAAGAGCGAACGCTAACTATACGGACGATGTTAAAGATAGAAGAAAATTCGTCACTATTACCATCAACGGAAGAGTAGCGCGTCTGCAAATTGATACGGCTTCCGATATTACAGTCATTACGGAAAACTTATGGAAAGCCATCGGTTCACCTGACATTAAACCAACTAACCATAAAGCGAAGAGCGCATCAGGTACGAGTCTAAACTTGATCGGTCAGATTGAATGTGAGTGTCGCTTCGCCAACTTCACCGCTTGGGGAACTATTTTCGTCACAACACACAAGAATTTGAACCTCCTTGGATTAGACTGGATTGAGCGATTCAACCTCTTGGATGTTCTCATTAATCAAATCTGTGCAAGTTTACACTTACACAAACCAAAAGTCCCCAAGGCAATGGCAATCGAACAAATTCGAGAGAAATATGCACCTGTTTTCCGTGAAGGACTTGGTAAGTGTACAAAGTTGCAAGCCTCATTGTCCTTAAAACCCGATGCTGTTCCTGTTTTCCGTGCAAGCGTTAAACACGCATCAGTATCCTCTGCCAGTCCCAGATGCTTTGTTCTCGAAACTAAATGCGGGTCAGTGTTTTGCCAAGCTAGATCTATCGGATGCGTACTTACAAATAGAAGTTGATGAAGCTTCTAGAGAATTACTGACGATAAATACGCACCGAGGTTTGTATCAGTAGCATCGACTTCCATTCGGAGTTAAGTCCGCGCCAGCAATTTTTCAGCAAATCATGGAAACTATGCTAACAGATGTAGATGGTGCTGCCGCATATTTGGACGATATCATCGTCGTCGGAACTAACACAGATGACCTTTTCAGAAAGCTGCACTTAGTACTTGATCGCATACAAGAGTACGGATTTAGACTTCGCCCAGAAAAGTGCACGTTTTTCATGGACTCCATTAATTTTCTTGGCTTCATAATTGACAAGAACGGTAGACGTCCAGATCCGTCAAACATTGATGCTATAAAAAAGATGCCACCTCCCAAAGATGTGCCTACGCTGAGGTCCTTCTTAGGACTCGTCAGTCATTGCAATCAATTTCTGCCACATATGCACAGCGTGCGTGGACCACTCAATGAGTTACTCACCAAGGACAAACGTTGGCACTGGTCCGAAGATTGTCAAAAGTCCTTTGATGAGGTGAAGCGAATGCTGTGTTCTGACCTTATGCTGACACATTACGACCCTACACTTGAAATCGTGGTGGCGGCAGACGCTTCGAAGTATGGCGTGAGTGCAGTTATCTCTCATAAGTTTGCTGACGGATCGGAAAAAGCGATCGCACACGCAGCTCGATCACTGTCGCCAGCCGAAAAGAATTACGGGCAGATAGAGAAATAGGCATTAGCGATAGTCTTTGCAATAAAGAAATTTCACAAAATGTTTTATGGCAGGAGGTTTACCCTGCTTACCGACCATAAACCACTCCTAGCCATATTTGGATCAAAGTCCGGTATACCTGTTTATACCGCGAACAGACTGCAGCGTTGGGCCACGGCCTTACTCGCCTATGATTATGCGATGAAGTACACGGCTACAAAGGACATAGGTCAAGCAGACGCACTTTCCCGGTTATTGGAGCTACAACAGCATCAGCAGGAAGAATCTATAATTGCAGCAATCTCCCTTGAATCAGAGGTCAACCAGGTCTTGATGGAGAATTTTAGGAAGCTTCTCGTGACGTATGACATGGTACGTGACGCAACTGTGCGAGATCCCCTCTTGCGCCAGGTAATCAAATTTCACACTACGCAGTGGCCAAGTTATACTCTATCCGGAGAGCTACAAATTCTCTCTCGGAGAAAGGACGAACTTTCGATCGTAAATGTGTGTATACTTTTGGCCGAGAGAATTGTCATACCCAAAGAACTTCGCCAAAAAGTCCTTCAGCAATTTCATCGGGCACATCCTGGAATTAACAGAATGAAAAGCATTGCTCGGAGTTTTGTCTACTGGCCAAACATTGATTCGGAACTCGAGCAACTAGTAAAGTCATGTCCCAGATGCGCGCTTGCTAGTAAGGCACCGAGAAAAGCTGACTTAGCTTCCTGACCGTTGGCAACAATACCGTGGGAACGCGTGCACGCTGATTTCTTTGGTCCTCTAAACGGTCAGCAGTACCTAATAGTTGTTGATTCCTATAGTAAATGGCCTGAGGTCTTCTGTATGGAGCGTGCGACAAGTGGTGCAACAATTAACATTTTGTGGAGACTTTTCAGTCAACACGGAATACCAGAAACCTTGGTCACTGACAATGGTTCTCAGTTCACTTCTTCCCAATTTGCCGAATACTGCGCACAGCATGGTATCACGCATCTACGGTCGCCACCGTTTCACCCTCAGTCAAATGGACAGGCAGAGCGCTTCGTCGACACGTTTAAGCGATCGCTACTAAAGATGCGGGGGGAAGGAACCACACAGGAGATACTTGATACATTTTTGCTCGTGTACAGATCAACTTCAAATCCCCAAGTACCAAACCAGTTGTCGCCGGCAGAAGCACTAATGGGAAGAAAACTCCGTACTGTGAATTCCCTGCTAACTCCGAGGTGTACTAATGAGCAAGAAAGGAACGTTCGGATGGAGCAGTACTACAACGAGCGACACAGAACTCAAGCACGCCGCTTTTACCCCGGACAGCGTGTCTTAGCAAGAGACTATCGCGCGGGAAACCCGCAATGGGTGGTAGGATCGATACGGAGAAATATTGGACAGGTGCTATTTGAGGTTAATGTGGGTAATTTGATTTGGACCAGGCATTCCAATCAGCTGCGATCAACTAGCATCCCTGCGGGCACAAGCGCTCGGTTACTGCTGTTAGATATTCTACTAGAGAGTTTCGACATGCCATCCAATCCCAAAGCAATTCGGATGCATCCCGCACAGAAGTCTCAGAGGAACCGAAGGTCCAGACCCGGCGCTGTACTGATCGACTACGGAGACCTGTCGTAAGAATGCAGCTGGATCCAAAAATAAAGTCTTATGTCAACTTTTGCGGGGGAAGGTGTTAATGAGACGGAACCAGCCAATGAGAGCGTTTTACGCTGAGGGCCATTGATTTGGCCATAAATTGAATGTACCGTTAGTTGGACGTTAAGCAAATATACGTGCCAGCCGTACGCCGGTCTCCTGCTTTGGGAAGTCGGGCTGATCAGAGTGCACGCTAGCAGCAGGTCATCGGTAGGTCAGCCGAAACCATAACACCTGGATGGACGGAAACAGTGTATTCGTGTGGGAAGCAGTCTTTCGTTTCGATAAGCTGTACTTAACGGCGTTCCGCAAGGCTCTGTCCTAGGTCTGCTGCTTTTCTCAGTCTACCTGAATGACTTGCCGAGGGGGCTTGAGGTGCCATCGCTCTTATTTGCTGATGCCCTAAAGCTCTGGAATATTGTTGATATCCCTCGAGGTACTGTGGCTGTTCAACGGGCTCTGGATATACTCTGGGAATGGTCTGTCTTGTGGTTGCTGCCCATAAACTGGGCGAAGTGTCCAGTGCTGCGTATCGGAGTGTCTGCTCCATCCACAAGTTATGTGCTCGATGGGAGTGAACTTCCTCACGTGACTCATCAGGTCGATCTGGGTGTCGTCCACTGTTCCACACTACACTAGCGAGACAACTGGAAGAAGGCGGCTAGTAAAGGGTTCCGCAGGTTGTGGTTTATCCGTTGTTCTTTCGTGACCCTAAACGCTAATGTGCTAGTGAAGCGCTTTTCAGCGTTTGTGCGACCCCACCTAGAATATTGCTTCCAGGCCTGTCCACCACAACTTGTCCGGGACAAAATGGCACTAGAAAGGGGGTTGCTTGTCGGTACTAGGTTGGTCAAGGGATTACGAGGACAAACGTACCCCGAAAGCCTGCTTAGTTTGGGAATGCAGTCAATGCGCTATCGAAGGATTAGAAGGGACCTACTCATAACTTACCGTACGTTGACTGGGAAGGTTGGCCCTGATTTGTTCATGCTATTTAGTCCCGCTTGATTAGCTGGTCACCGCGGGCATTGTATGAAGCTGGATAAACCGCGGTCCGACCGAGTTAGAGCGGAGACATGGTTATCGCGTCGAGTCATCGAGCGCTGGAGCCTGCTTCCAGAAAAGGTTGTCAAGGAAGATACGGTTAAGGGACTTGAGCGTCAACTAGACGCTGTTGGGTGGCAACACGAAACATTTCTTTTTTCTTACTAATTCACATCATCATACTTCGATTCTATTTTCTATACTTTTCCTCGCTATTGATATCATTCTCTTCTTTTAACTGATTTCCCTTACTCTCTTATGTTCGAATTTTTTTCCTCGCTTTCTTACACGTTACTGACATAGTTGGGAAGCTAATGTAAGGAACGTGGGCATTAACTTGGTGGACCAGGGTGTTTTTCAGGCGTTTTCCTTGTAGAACCTTCAAGAAGTCAGAGCACCCCTATCTAATTCTGGATCGACGACCCGCACAAGAAGGAACACTTACGGGATTCATCCTATCGTTTCAGTCCCACTAGAACTTGAACTTGCATTTAAAATTCATCGGTTCATTTTTTCATTGGTTGGTAGAGAGCAGAAGGAAGTTCTTTTGTCAGCTCCGTCACTTCCTGAACTTCGCGAGGGTTACTGGGATCACTGCGGAACAAGGTTCAGCGGATGATCGCTATGGTTGTATTGGGGGCAGCAGAATCCATGCGCACTCAAAGAGTAGGCATCCAACAGTCGTTTGAAGCATTCCTCTGTCTCCGCATCGACGACAGCCTCTGGCAAGCTGTGCCAATCGTTCACTACTTGGGTGGATAGAGCCAGCTTGGACCGCACACGGCGTAACCGCGTTTTGAAATGTTTCCACCGGTGGCCTCGAGATGCACAACTTGTGTTGTGACAAAAGAACGATTGCAGCTCACTCCCCAGCTCACCACGTAGAATAAGCCGAGTGAATATTATATCTCTGCGGCGACGACCATAATCCAAAGGAAACAGGTTCAATCGTTGAAGCCGTAGGAGGTAGGATAAGTCCTGCAACTCTGGAACGGAGTTGGATCCACGCCGTTGAACTTTCTCAATCATGTCACTTTCGTATTTTGTGAGCGGATAAGCAGCAGGCAATCCGTACTCAAGGACTGGGCGTACATGAGAAGAAAACACTAGTCTGAAGAGGGCTTGGGTCAAGCGTGAAAAGGCTCTCCGTATAGCGTGGAGTATTCGGTAGGCGGATACGACTCACCTCCGAGTGTCGTCCATTGATTTGAGTTCAGGAGACACAATCACACCGAGTCCCTCTCTTGGTTGACATTTCTGAGCAAGAACCCCCGATATGGTAAGCCCCAAAAGGCTCGGTAGCACCGGTTGAAAGGACAGCGCATTTGTGATGGTTAATGGGCAACTGCACTTTAGTGACTAAGCGCGGAGCAGATCGAGTGTCGCTTGAAGTCTGTTTGCATCTTCTAGGCTGGATACCTCAATCCACAGCTTCAGGTCATCCGCGCAGATTAAGCAGCCGGTCTGCAGTTCGGATGGCAGGTCATCGATGAAGATATTGAAGCGTTTGGGGCTGAGTACAGAACGCTGGGGGACCCCACTGGTAATGAGAACTTGATCAGAAAGTTCTTCCTTAACTTTAACCTGCATGAAGCGACCGTCCAGGAAAGCGGAGAACCAAGCAAGAGAATTGCCAGTGACGTCGCTTCTCCGGAGTTTGAAGAGGAGCCTCTCATGGGGGACCTTGTCAAACGCCTTACTGAAAGCGACAAACACAGCATCCAAACGCCTACCGGCATCTAAGAACCTTACCCTTTTTCCCTAGCCACCAGCAAATTTGTGGCGCGTGAACGCGCCCTTCGGAAACTATGTTGGGCGTGAGAGAGGAACTCCAACTCATCGAGATGAAGGCGAAGGGCCCGTTTCAGAATCCGTTCCATGTCTTTGCCCAATAGCGGAGTCAGAGCGATGGGACGATAGCTGGCTGGGTTCTGTCGGTTCCCTCCTTTGTAAATAGGTTTAACGATTCCCACCTTCTGAGCAAATGGAAGCTGCCCGACCACAGGGGAACGACGGAAGATTTGACAGACAGGAGCGGCAATGTGTCCAGTAGGTTGGTCACAAAAAAGCAGGTTCCAGTCAAAAGAAGGAGCATTGAAAGCCCCAGCGATAAGACAATCCTTTTGTGCACCATGCTTTCTGATCGAGTCCATCAAGCGGGATCCGGATCCTGAACGCGCTCTGCAGAGGACAACAAATTTGAGAGGACTCCGGCCATCATGAACACGACACCAGAGGGCATCAAACTCATCGTCTTTGTCACTGATTGCTTCAACTAGGTGCACTCTGATAGCAGTCTTCCAATAGACCAGTACGCCACCGCCGGACCTCGATCTTTGTGGATCGGATCGGGCGAGGTGGTAACCGGGGATAGGCACCTCTGGATCCGTGAAGTCGGTGAATAGCCAGGTTTCAGTGAAGGCCATAAGGAATGGACGAGTCTCTAATTCAAGCAACTGAATCCCATCCAATTTATTCTTCGGACGGCGCACCTTGGCATTAAACACGCATAGTCCGTTTGTGTGCTATAGTGACTCGGGAGGAGGAGAAAGGGTCTCCAACGGGCTCTCAGGGTCTTCCAAACCACGCAAAAATCCACAAGATGAGGGTCAGTTTCACAATTTTCCCGGCGTGTTCGTAGCTCCTTAACAGTCTTTTTCATTTTTATCCGATTTTCTGGAGACAGATCCCGTGGTGCGTAATATGACTCACCTTTGAGACGCGAGGTCCGTCGCAGAATACGTCAACATTTTTCTTCTGTCTGACATGACTTTGAGGGGGCAAACTTTGGGTGTATCCTCTTGTTCCCTACCGAGCCGGAATGCAGAGACGATGTTAATTCCTTGTTCCCCTTCATCAAATAACAAAGGGACCAAGCGCTCGAGAAGTATTTGGTCACCCAGAATTCTTTCCGCTGGGGTGGCTTTCTTCGATTCGACAGCGTTTATAATGATGAGGCACCGGTTCCGAGAAGGTGGAGTGCGCTCAGGGATTTACGGTCTGCGAGAGGACGGATTTTCTTTGATCACTTTCTCTAGCTCAGAAAACCTATTGGGAACTGGCTTCGTTTGTGACGGAGGTGCTGAGCGCTTAGAATTTGGTGTATCCCCGGATTTGGAATTAAACTTAGGGGCGTTGTTGGCTGGACTTTGACTGATTAAGGTTGGGGTCACATTTTGCTTCACTGGGGAAGAGTTATCCCATGTGTTGGAATTCGCCTTGGCCTTAGAGACTAGCTTTGGTGGGACATGCTTTCAGCTGGGCACATGCTGGTTGTTGTTGGAGCGGTGACGCTCGCCACAGCAGCATACGTCGGGCTTACTTTCCGGTCGACACATCATCCTACTGGAAGGTAATGACTCGGCGGACGTAACGGAGCGAGTGCGGTTTCGGTTTAGTTCGGGTGTAGCGGACCCCGGTGCAGGTAGGGAAATGGATGATGCGGGTGACTCATCTTCCGTAGTGTACATGGCTAGGGTGACAGGGCTGCATATAGTAAGGAGACGATGGTTATCCAGGAGGCGTTTTTCCTTCACTATTATACGACATGCTTCACAATGGGAGCTCACAACCTCAGGGGCAGTGAGTTGAAGGCCTTCACCGAGGGCTTCATCGATGGTATAACATTAAGTGTGCAGCCACCCTTCGCACAAAGCGCACTGAAGAGCTTTTGAGCAAGAGGTGATGCGTTTGCCACAACCGAACAACCTCCTCGTGGTGCCAGCTGGGTGGTTCGGGTTTGACCCGTTCCAGCAAATAGTTCGGCGGCAGCCTTCCAGGACGTGGTGGGTTTTCGCCTGGCAAGCGTGCTCCCTATAAAAAGCCACAAATGTTTGCTTAACAACACTGTGACGTGGCGGTCGTGACTCGCCATAAAATAAAGTCACTGCCCCGTGGGTATCCCAATAAACCTATCCAACGCACGGACATCCATCTTCTACTCGAGCATTGCCGACGATATGAGAGTGAAAATTAGAGCAGCACAGTTACAAACAGGAACCTCACAGTTACACACCCACACACACACAGCTACATAATTACATACCCCCTACATAAACATACACTGGTACGGCAAACCTAACGTATTCTTGCACATTCTTGACCGCGCATTGTTGTCATAATGATCATGCCTGTAAAGGCGTGCCTCGCCTTGTCGAGAATAAAAACTTTATTTATTTATTTATTTATTTATAGATGATATAGTGGTTTGCCGTATTGATACAGAAATAAGAAAAGTGTGGGCGACAATCTCGACGGTGGATCGTTATCCGCAGTTGCTGTCACCTTTTTCAAGTTCGTTCAAGTTCAAGTGGGACTGGCACAGTAGGAGAAGTCTACGTGGATGTTTCTTCCGTGGGGCGTCGTCGATCCAGCATATTATTCGTCCCTAATAACTGGATTCCAGCAGAGCCAGGTCAGCCCGCGAGAACCACACCACTGTCAACTAATTACTACCCAAACGACCTGCATTGACTGACCCCGCCGCACTGGTCACGTGGAGTACGAAACAGAAGTACACAAGTAATAAGGGCGTCAAGAATCAAAAGCAATAGATTTACAAATTCAATAAGGCGAATAAGCCAAGATGTGAAGGGGAACATTAAGAAGTGAAGAACAAGTGTGTCACGCCGGTGTTCGAACTCTTGCATCATTGGTGTCAATACCACCTTCCCGGACAGTGCATTCCAGGAATCCACCACGGCATGATAAACGGTAGTCCGCCCGGACTCCATCCGAGCCAGGCTTGTGTAGTTTCATCGTGGGCCCTTGAAGTGATGGAAGTTGAGCCGGCTGGAAAAGCCCAGATAACTCAGAGCCTATTTTACCGGTATGTGTGCGATAGGTCAAGATCAGGTCGCCTCGATAACGTTGATAATGCATTGAAAACGTTCCCACCTCAAGTAAGCTTTCTAGATAAAAAGGTTTCCGTAGTCCACGGGCCAATTTGGTTCCAAGTCACAACACTCTCTCCATTGACATCCCGCCCCTGACGAAGCAGTGGACAAGTCTGGATGCAACCTCCCAAGAGTGGTCTGACAGAGGCAGAGAATAACCTAACAAACATATCGCCCGTGTTGGTCCCGAATGCCTTGCGGATCATCTATAACATTCTGAAACCCTTGCACCTAGCTTTCCTACAGTGCGCACTGGGGTTAAGTCCAGAAGACAAAGTGACCCCTAGGTCTGCCAGTTGAGAAACCTAGTGTAGTTCATTCCCGCCAAGCAGATAACGCGTTTAGAGGTCAGTTAGCCCTAATCGTAAGGTGGAACACTTTGCATAATTTATGGACAAGTGTAACAGCGCAGCACAGTCCTAAAGTTCATCGCAGGTTTGTTGCAGAGCCTGGGGTCCATCGAGGTCCGACACCGGTGCCAAAATGTAAGGTCATCAGCAAACATGATGGATGGTACCCCCAAGCAGTTCAGGTCGCTCAGTGACATATTGCGCAAACAGCAGTGGACCAAGCTCCAAACCCTGAGGGACCTCACTGAGGACTGACTGACGGAAAGTCAGACTGGACTCCACGCGAACAAAACGCGCTCTTCCTTCCAGCAACGTGGAGATCCATTCTACTGCAGCCGCTAATATTCCATAGAACGGAAACTGCAAGGCAAGAAACTGATGCAGTGTCGAAGGCCACGGTGAAGTCACTAAACAGTACGTCTACTGCATGACGCTGGTCCGAAGCATCTGCCCAATATTCGCGTGCAACTAGCAATTTAAAAGTGCAGGAGTGACCCTTGTGAAACTCATGGAACCATGGAACATGAGCAGCACCTAGCTACGCTGGTGGTTTTCTAACATATCCCTGACCATCCTCTCCAACAACTTGACCAGTACGCTTGTGAAACTTACCGGTCTTTACTAGGCATGGAGAGGCTTTCGCCCATTTTAAGAATCGGGCAGACGATGGCATCCTACCAGTCCTTGGAATGGAGCAACTGCAATGCTCTAACTGGAACAAACGTCTCACGGCCACATAGCTGTCTTGCGAGTTCATACAAAGACTTTGGGGGAATAGCAGCCATCCCAGTGGATTTTGCCCTTGAAGAAGATGGAGAACTTGTGCCTCCGAACTTGAAACGCCCGTTATACAACAGTCCGCTGGAACTCTCGTGGCTAAGCCAAACTGCAGCAACTGCTTATCCTGAACAAAAGTCCCGGCATACTGCGCACTGAGTAGACAAGCTTTTTTATGATCAGTGTTGGCAGTGGCGCCGTCGCAGTCTAAAATCACTGGGATCGATGAGGCAAAGATACTACGCCTTTTGACGTAGACCAAGATTCGTTAAGGATTGGCGGAGGCTGTTAGCCAGTTCCATGTCAAGGCTATGTCTAGTAGCTCGTAAATGACTCTTGCCTGCGCTCCGCGCTTCACAATAATGCCGATGTGTACATTCCAGGAGAACTGTCCGGTAGAGCCGCCAGCGTCTCGCCCGTCTACTCAGTAGCTGGTATGCGACTGAGTCCAACCATAGGGTACGCTTTGGTAATCTTCTTCAGCGAAAATGGGACGTGGGGTTAGATATATTAAAGTGAAAAGACTTAAACGTATCCCAAGCCGTCTGTGTATCATCATCATCATAGACTGAAAGTCGGCGTGCCAACTGTTCGGAGTTCGGACACCGCGTGAATCGTAGTCTCTAATGGAAGCGCAATCGGGTGAAAAACAAGTTTGCTCACTGGCTCTCAAAGGTAGACAATACTATGGGCCAACCACAACGTCAGTAGGCTTCTCGAAAATCAAGTCCAAGAGAGAAGGAGCATGACCCACCATGTACGTGGTGGGTCGATTGAAAAAATGGTGTAAGGATACTTTCGGCGTCAAGGCAACAAGCTCGGTAGCCATGCCTTTTGTCGCTGCCTCACAAACTAGATTATGCCAATTTAATTCAGGTACGTCGAAGTCCTTCATTCCCAAGCATCCGTTCGCAAAGTGAGTGTGGATGAAGTCAATAAAATCTTAGAAGCGCTTACAGCGCTCATATACAGCATCACAATTTTAAATTGCGTTGACTCAGTGGAGACTTAAACTGCAAGTGCTTTAACAGTTCTATTAGCTGTGTTAATAGTATATGTACGCTATGTTTACCCTATGTCTGAGGTACAGGCCAACTTCACCTCCGCAGCGAGCAGATGGACAATCAGATCTCAGTAGTTCGTAGCAGGGAAAGTATAATTCACTGTCCATGAGGGCAGAAGTTAAAAATGTTTTAGTGAACGCGAGTACATCAGGATGGGCGTTGTCTAGTTTTACGCAAACTTCACGTCACTTGTTTCGCAGGTTACGCACATCGTTGAGAACTAGATGAAAACGTCTGATTTGGGGAGCGCCGGGTCATGTGATACCAGAATGTGAACTGGTAGGGCGGAAGTGTACTATCCGCTCACACCCGAAAACTTACCAAAAATAAAGCTTTCTTGCCAGCTTCTCGACAAGCTCTGTTTTTTATGGCTTCCTTAAGCTTTATTTTATCCGCTAAATGTAGGTCCGATTTTATCCTCACTCAGGATCCTTTTGGTTTAAGGGCAATGCGCAAAAGAACTTGGCGCTCCTCCAGCGTAGACAAGAGCACGCGAAATAGACGGAACCTACTTCTAGTACTGTCCCTTGATGTTTTCCCGAGCCTAGTAAGGTTGCTAATCGTAACCCCAGGAAACCCATGGGAAGTAGTATAGAAACGAAAGGTCTGCGCCAGTGAAGGGCATCAAGAATGAGACCTTTCGGCAGAGCCGCAGAGGACTCCGCGATATTCTTAAAGATAACGCTGCTGTCCATAAACGCATCACTACGACGAGGGGTGTTTACAGCACGCGTTACCGTAGCAGTGGCCGGCGAAGCGCCCGAGTTCATATCCTCCGTGGTAGGAAGAGCAGGTGCACAGGATAAGGATTCCGGTAATAAGGTAAAAGTGTTTTCTGTCTCCATTACCAGGGGCGGGGTATCGACAGAGCCCACCGCTACCTCTTTTCGTTTGCGCTTTGTTGCACTGCACGATTTCTTTAGCTTGCGCCGCCTTACCATCGCAGGTAAAAGTTCCCTACTTACAACTGAATTCAGTATAACCTCAGGATGTTTACCAACTTCGGGCACTGCCTTAAGATTTGGTGGATCCTTCAAAGCCTTGCTATTTTTGTAGTCGCCTGACAACAAGTTTGTTTTGAGGACTCATGCAAGTTCAAGGCTTAAGACGATTTGCTCAACCTTCCCCACTAAAGAAATAAACATGTATAGAGGTGTACCCACAATATTGGCCAATGTTTCAAACTCGTCCTTTGGGACCAGGCTATATGCCTTGTGCTTAACACAATCAGGACAATTATAAGGTAAAGCATCGCTGCTTTGTAGGAGGATAAACTGTTGGCTATCCAACCCAGTGCAAATCTCATGGAACCAAGGACTGCAGAGGTTGCGTTGTACCGCACCCTAAGAACCAGCAACTGGTTGTGATCAAGTCACTTTACCACAAACTGCTGACGAATTGATTAATGGGTCCAAGGGAGGCTTGGAACCTCATGGGGGCTTTAGCATCCTTGAGGCTTTCGTGCTGAGCTAGCTCTTAGCTCGGCGATGGGCTGCTTCAATCTGGATCTCCTAAATCTAAGTTTACAAATTCCTTTACATTAGTTAGTCTAGCTTTCGACTAGGTGCGTGGATAACCACATGCCATGTGCATTAGCTGAAGTTTCTACGAATTCACTCGATTTCGTCGTAAGTGATATTACGTACGGCATTCCTTAAGGAGCCAGCCCCCATATCAGAACGTCACCTTGATGTCTGCTCTTTAGGTATCATCAGGCTGTCGTCGAGGTATGCCATAATGCTTGGCGGGCTGAATGTGAGTCAATGCATGCTAAGACGTCAATTCTGCCTTGTATGGTTTCTGTGGTCGACACTGTTCAGACAGCCAGTGAATGATTTAACGTATCTCGCACCGGGGTCCCTGCCCCCACATTCCACTCCTTAAGAAAAGGGCGGCACGGACGCAGTCTCTATGGATGGATTTAACGTGTAAATACTTTTTCAGGAGCGGCCTATATGCTGGTGAACGTACCAAGCAGCTCCATAAAACATAAGCTCGGAACGTCATCGCGAGATCAAAGAGAAATGCAAGCTGGGTCACAGGGCTGCTCGTCTCTAATATTAGGAGGGTTTAGCCGACGCAGCTGCAGCAAATCTAAGTTCTTGGCTTACGTAAAGTGGCTCAGCGGTACTAATCTGTCTATTTTGCATTATTACTAACGGTAGAGACCAATCAGCTTACCCATTACGATAAGGCTAGTATAGTTAGCGAAACGTTTGCTGGTGCCTTTTCTCTTGTGGTTCCTCTACCATAAGCTGTGCTGGTCTCAAGCGTTTGGTTGATGCGTGCGCAACTGTGATTAGCAGGATGACTCAAGACATGGGACTACTAAAATGGTTAGGTCATGCCAGGGCTTTTGACCCTGACTCAATTCACCAGGAGCTGCTGCATGAAATGGCCGTTGAACAAGCTGGTACACATACTCGCATGACAGTGGGACCTTATCTTGAATGATAGGAGGTCACCATCAACAACATTGTCAAATAAGACAACATTAACCAGCTTGCGAACTGATGGCCAGACAGCTTGACAAGAGGCATTAAATATTTGCGTGGGATTCGTTGAAGAAGCACCTGCATAAAATGTTCCTCACAGTTGCACAAAACGGATAAGTAGGAAATTTTCGGCTTTGATAATAATTTATTACCTCAGGAAAGCCCGTGAAAGCCACTACAATTTTATGGTTATTTTCATGTTACCGAAGACTTTCGATACTATACTCGATCTACGACAGTGACTTACGTTGATGGGTTTTTGGATATCGAGTGGCACATTTAAATGTGTGGCTTAAATCATAAAGAAAAGTTAATGCCTCGTTCGCGTTCGGTGTAGAACTTGCATTACGCAAGCTTTTTTTAGCGGCATTTTGTATAGCCTAAAACAAGGGACGTGGATTTATGCAATTTATGTCAAGGAATTGCCCCGGGAGCATGAGGTACTGTCTACAAGTTTGCTGGTGAAATCAAGGTCTTGGATGTTGTGAAAAACCCTAGGGGTTCTGAGGCAATTCCGGGTGCCTTAAGGTTGACGGCAGTATCGGTCAAACTAATAGTTGTTGTATTTATATCTGGCCATTTTCTGTCCTCCGCATTGAAACGGCTATTCTGCACACCAGCAATGTTGTTTAAGAAAGCGTGATCCAGTTAATCACTAGACAGCTTATGCCAAGCGTCGTTTAAACCATGACCCTTTACTGTGAGGACTTTTGGGGAACGAGATGGAACAGGCCATAACTTTAGGAACAGGATACTACTACTACTCCGCTGAGCGAGAGGAAGAAACTACGCACTCGTTTCTCCTTAGTTGCGTGTATAGACACTTGGAATAAACTACCAACAAGCCTGCGAAGAATCCAGAACCCGAAGTTTTCCATGATGGAGGTGCAAGAGTGTATGTGCATGGATAATGCAAAACGGCTCTTTAAAGTCTGTGACTCGGTAGATAGCTTTTTTGCGCCTGGGCCGGATGGAGCATGAACTACTCCGGTGTACACCGGTGTAACGTTATGCGTTATCCAGCTGAAGCAACAGATACATTAGTGCGAGACCTTCGTGTCCTCTTTAGCTTACCATCTGTCCTCCCCATCTCTGCGCTCGAGCCTGAATCAATTGCAACCAGGGCGGTATTTGGCATACCACACTAGAACAGATTGGTAACTCTGCATGTCCGGTGCTTGTGACCTTTCTGCTGACAGCAATTCGTTATTACGCCATCCGTTAGTTAGCCCGTCTTCACTTGCTCTGAGGAGTACTGAACAGAAATGGTAGCCTTAATCTCTGAAGCGTACTTACACAACATGCTTCTATTTTCAACGCCGGACTTTCAAATAGGAACAACTGTGACGCTTGATAAGTAAGCAGCGGTCAGTTTTAAACTGGACGATCGTATATTTCGGGAAGGAGCAGCTTGAGCCACAACCCTTATTGCCTTAGCCCCACGTGCCCAATTTGAATGACTACCAGCGGTTACATCTCCATACGCTGCTTGCGCTTTCCGTACCTTTATTCTTCCCTTAGACCACAGATCTTTATCGGCCACGGTGTTTCCTAAGTCATAGGTCTCTTTTCGAGCGACTTATGACCTACAATTTCTTGGCTGGTATTCGGTTTTTCTACAAATATTACTAGACGCAGTGGCGAACCACTTTGAGTTGAGAACTTATATACCTAAACCAAAACTTTGTTACCCCTTCCTTAACTTCAGCTTCCTAACTATTACCACCGCTAAAATAGTTCGTCCTGCGGCTCTGCGTGAGTGGCCCAAACTGGGCAAACCCTCATTTTCGATGTTTTCGGCAACTGAGACTCGTGTAGACGCACAAATGTGCTGATGGCTTGCGGCGTCCATCTCTCAAGTGTTCTTATCAGGGACCCACTGAACCCATCGGTATTATTCAAAGCAACTGTGCTCTTTTAATACCACACTTATTTGATTACATGGGCCCTGTTTTGCAAAATTGGTGAACTCACTAGCTCTTATCCTCGTGGTGCATGTTAGCATCGCGATGGCACCGTTATTAAAAGCGTAAATATTTCCGTCCTAATTCACTTAAAAGAATGGAATAAACTATTTTGGTACGAAGTTTCTGAATCATACGTAACACTATGCGCGCCGTACGTCAAGCCACGGCCTTCTAAACCAGAAAAGATGTCACGGAAGTTCGCGCAAAAGAACATTCCATGGTGCGCTAGGAGCCTTTCCCCTAATATTTTTCACATATTCGGCCAGGTTTTAATACATTTGCATGGAAAAAGTATTTTGCGCCCACTGCAATCCTCTAAAAGTGTGACCCAAACCAGTATTCATAACAGAATACGTAGGCTTAGACGATCCTATAACAAAACATTCAATTTTGCGTACATTATGAGAACAACCGAGATTGCAAATCAGCTTTCGGCCAGACCTAAGCAACAGCAAACCACGCAAGGAATAGCCGCACTAAATAGTGCGAAGAAAACTAAGCAGCTCGGCTGGCTGCTGCGTTGTCTAATCCCTAACTAGGGACGACAGGTCTTTACCCTAAAGATTAGTCCCAACGACACTTCTAGTGACGCGGGCGATTTTTGTGTGAAGTCTACAGCTCACGTTTTAAAGAATCGCAGTGTTTGGAAATATGTTCAAACTTTCAGGCCCTGCAAGTACCCTTGACCAGTCCCTGTCCTCTGCACAGTTTGACGTAAATAGTGTCCATTCTGCTATTTCAACTACCAAGTTATCTTGGAACCCTGGTCTAGCCGGAATATCGCCTAGTCTACTTAAGATTGGTAGTGAAGGTATCACTATTCTTTTGAAAATCTTTACGTTATCAAGGCAGTAAGGTCTATGACCGACCGCTTGGCAAAATTCCATATGTATGCCAGGGCATAAGAGCGGAAGCCAACAGGAAGTTGCTAACTCTCCTGCTAATAACCACACTTCTATTATTCCGCGCGTGATGGAGAAGTTGGTTAACAAAGCCCGCATTACTTACCTTTAGGTAGGCGAGTACATAAATGAATCTCAGCAGGGGTTTCCAAGTGCTCGGTCTTGTGCAACCAGTCAGCTGGACTCTCTTAATTTAGTTACCGTGCGCATTGCCTCTAAGCTTTCAGTTATCATTATTTACACTGCTATGCAAAAGGCGTTTGACAGGGTACGACACATGCGCCTGATGCATAAGGTAAAGGCTTACGGGCTAGACCTTCCTCTATTATACTAGCTGGGTTCATATCTAATAGGACATACGTAGTCCGTTAAGGTTGAGCCAACTATAACCACCCCGACCCTCGCCCCCAGTGGCGTGGTGCAGAGGAGCGTCCTTGGTCCTACCCTATTTCTTATTTATATCAATGACATCTGCAAGAGTATCAACATGGTCGCTCCTTTATCTTTGCTGATGACGTAAAAGTTGTCTACCTCTTTCTCCCTGGTAATGAATTATCCGCAATTAATAGTATCTGTGAAGTTCTTAAGGCACATGAAAATTGATGAGAACACTGGCAGATGACCTTCTCTGCTCAAAAACCTGATGTCATGACCCACAAATTTTCTATATCTGCTGGGTCCCTAAAAATAAACGGCATCACTGTCAAACCGAATGCCATGACAACAGCTCTGGGCTTGCGCTACTCCATGAACCTCAACTTTGCAGAGCAAGTTCCTTATCAAGTGGCAAGGGTAAGGAGATTATGGTTCCACATACGCCGTTACATAAAAAGCGCAGATACAAAGCAAAAGCATTATAAGAGCCACATCAAGCCACATTTGGATATTGCACTTTTATATGCAGCAACCTACGGAAGTTGGACCGTGTTCAGCTTGAAAAAGCTCAGCGGCGCTTTACGAAGGGGCTGACTCCATCACAGCAAGTGCTGAGTTACCGGCAAAGGTGCGAACACCTTAAAATCAGCCCCTACGGCAAAGGTGCATTATCCTTAACCTGTGCTGCTTACATAAGCTAATTTATAGAAAGCTGCACAGTAATATCACTTGTCTTAAACTAAGGAACGCATCTGAATCTAAACTCCGAAACTAGGGCCAATCCATCACCCTGCTGAAAGCAAAGAAGAGACTGTGATCTTGTTTCTTTTTGGTCGTGCATGTGAACAAATGGCACAAGTTGCCTTCCAGAATAAGAGAAATCCAAACCTTGCAGGCACTCAGGAAGGAGATACAAAGATTCCAATGTTTTAACAATATACAAAGCATCTTCCAAGTCTGCGGTTCGCAAGACCACTTCTTCGAAACTGGCCATCATGTAGCTTGAGGACGCCCACGATGTAGTGCACGACATCTAAACACCTTGAGCTCACAACTCATCCACATTCATTGTCGTTACCGTCTTATCACCTAAGAGACTTTAGCCGTATCCGTCGCACACATTTTCTAGGGTTTAAAAATAACAATCCGAGTACAAGGTGACAATAGTCTTCTAGGATCTCTTTCTGACCTACTTGAGTTCTGCGGACAATTTCGCCTCATGACTGCACTGTGGAAAGCGTAGACACCACAACAAAAGCATTCGGTAAGGGATACTAAAGGTTAACCCCTATGAATTGTCTCCATCAATGACCCTAGTTCTTTTAACTTATCCATCACCGCAATCACAAGACCCAGGAGGTCTCAGGTAGGTCAGTCGCACGCAACGTACAGGGGCTAACATTAGGATCTGTATGCAAGAGATACAGACATTACTGATTAGTTCCTGAGGTGCTTCAGCCTCTTCACTGACACCTTGATCCAAAGGCTCAATGGAGCGATTGGTACCTACCACCCTCTGGCTTCTCTTTTTCAATGTTCACTTTGTCACTGTTTAAAAATTTCAACAAAGAGTACAGCCCAGCCTACTGACTGGCAGGTTCGCAAACCCGTAGTTATTTCTAATATGGGATATTACAGGGCAATGGCGAAGCCACCCGTGCAGGCGAATTTCAATCCTCACATCTTATCTAAATCTTCATTCCTTGTCTGCAGCTTCACATTTATCACTTTCCAACTTCTTAGACCATTGAGTCCCTGAAAAAACTATTAGGCATAGGACCCTTGACGTACGCCTAGTAAAGGCATCTAACCAGACCTAAGCCTTTCATAAGATGTTGAAAGCGTTTGTTGCTGCTGCTGCACCTAAGCTTATCATTAGAATCATCCAAAACCGTCCAAATACCGGCTTTAGCTAAAACTTTATGTGCTTTCGTTGATATCGGTTGCCAGCTGGCCCTTATTGATGCGTTTTCATTAGCTACTGTACCCGCAGTTTCCAACTGCCAGCAACATGTAAACAGCAAAATAATATATAACTCTTTCATATTGTCGACCAATAGAGCACTTTAAAAGTTCTGGTCCCAAGAATCAGACATTTTGCTCTCCACTTATCCTCATTTGGTCCCATATACCTAGCTTTCTCTGGCATACATTTGCCTTTTACTATTGGCGGCACGAGTAGACAGGCAGAATGAAGCCCAGATCCTCTTCTTTGACCGCTTTTGCAGATAAAACGCCTTTTCATATTTCATGTTGCTGGCACGAAAACTGACCAACGACAGAGAGGCCTCTGTCATACTGGCCGGCTGGACCACCAGCAACTTTCCATATTCACTTTTTGCACCTTGGCCACCCGTGTGTTATTTATCCTTAAGCTGCCTCCAAAGCCTACCATGCGTTTTTGTAATGGCAGGGGAACGACCAGCTCCCACTAGCTTTCGTTACTATCCTGCCCCTGACTTACCATATCACTCTTCGCTTAGGGTGCTAGAACAGCTCTTGTCAGGAAAGCCACAAAGGAAATAGTCGGTGTGACAGTATAGTACTAGTTAACATTGCCATCTGGGTGAACACCGCTGGCACTTGCTTCGGAACATAAAATTGAAGAGAAATAGCTTGAAAATAATCAAAGAGCTGCACAAGAGTGTGCATCAACACATGAGGCATAACAATCACTCATGTTCGAGCATGATCAATCTCCAGAAGTAGAGTTGGTAATGCCCCACCAACGCAGAGTAAAATGTATTTCGCGCCCCAAAGCAATTCGCTAAATTTTACTAAATTTTCCCCGACTCATATTTTTATTATTAGTGACAGGCTACTCTAGCTCACTGAGGTTGGAGACATAGCCTCATGAATATAGAAAATTTTCTCTAAGAGTGAAAACTTGCCATGTTTAGCTAAGAAATGTGTGTATATTCCAGGCCAAAATGTGTCAACTGATCTGAAAGGTATCCTGTGATACTCAGGTAGACCTGGCACATACGGCCTTGATTTAAACTTCAGAACCACTTAGAGGCTTGAAAGATACTAAACACTATATTCCTAGTGGTTTATGTGGCTCAGTATCCACTGCAAATGGTACGCTGAAGCCTTTCAACCGTGGGGTAATTATAAGCTCACCTGAATTTCCATGCAGACCTATCATTCCTTACTGGAATTTTAGTGATTTTGCGCATAATTATAGCTTATTTGTGTATATCTGCCATATATGTCTGCAAAGGGTATTTTTCGGCTATCTACGAAGTTCCTAGTTGTTGCAAACTATTACGGGCTAGTTAGAGCTTTTTAGGTAGCTATGCCTAGTTAAAACGTATACCGCTTCGCTGGTTTTACATTTTCTTTTCTTTTTTCTGCTATCTGCTTGAAAAGCAGAAAGCCAGTTTTAGCAAAAAGGAATAATGGACTTATTTGTAGACCAACATACAATGGAGTATAACTCGTAAACTACTGCACGTATTGCATTTTTTACTTTCAACGTAATCAGCTGTTAGGACTTGTCCGGAGCAGTCAATTTGTGTGCTACTTTACGCAGTATTCTAGCCTTAGAAAAGGTTTTTCGCTCTTCTGAGATTTACTCACGTTGAACTTTCGCACCAGAAAGCAATATCAGCGCAAGAAATGTTTGGCTATAATTTTTGTCGAATTGTATTTTTCTGGTGAAGCACGCCGCCTTAGTATGTCTCTTAACCAACCGTTTTTATTTTCTTGTGCGTTTCTAGTAAATAAATTTTGGTTATCCTATCCCTTATAATTCCGCCGCTCTCCTTTCCGCCATGTACGCACCAATAATTGCAGTAACTGAGCGGGCCAAAATAGTCCAATGAATTTAACTTAAATGTGTGGTGATTTGGATGCTGTTCCAAGGAAAAACGGCACCACTACGGCTCTGCACAACTTTCACGGCAAAAGAACAAGGTGTTCAATATCGCCCGGAGGAACCAGAAAAATTTCAAGTTGGGCGCCTGCGACCCCATCAACTCTAAACCAAACAATGCCAATGAATTTATAATTGACAACTAGAATTATATACTCGTACTTTGCTTACTTCCATGCAAGAGCACAGGATTAATGTAAAGATTGACCTGTACCCTTAAGAGTGCAGCCTCTAGCCGGTCTAGAAATATACCTATTTATTTATTTTCAACTGACAGCTCGGCAGTGCATCTCCAGTACTTTCTTAAACATCCTCTAACTCAACTTTACTCATTCGTCTCCATCGCCTCTGGTCTCAACCTTATATAGGTGCTCCGCTTACCCTGGCTCCCTAACACTTCTACGCGGGGCACTAGCCGTGTGGCTACAGACGTTCGCCCTAGATTTACCTATTTTCACGGCGCAGCTCGTTACTGGCCTTCCAGCACTTAACTTGCCTGTGACCCTAACAACTCGCAAAGATGTTAGAATTAATAACCTTGCGCGACGCAGCACGATGGCTGTAAACAGCTGCAAAAGGAACACCAACCCTACCTCCAACCGCCAAGTTTTCCCCGTTTTATTCGTACGTATAACAAGTTTATATGACACATAACGACAAATCTACAGTAAGCACAGCGTTTCCAATCACAGCGTTCTGTTGCATTCCATTCGTTTTCTCGAGTGCTATTTCGTTCTATTTCTCTTTAGTTTGCACCTGTACGTTGCACCTCTTTCTAAGTTTCCCACAGATACTTCCACTGGACTGGAACAAACCTTCAACAACTGAATGGTTCACAGTTAGCAACTCGGATAATTACCCTCACAAAGAACCCATCGCTTTAGTGACCAGCATTGAAACCCAACACGACCACAGGGCACACCATACGCTTCTGGATGGAAGACGGATAACAGTTGACTGCGAATACCAGCACAGGAAGTCTACTTCAAGCCATAACATGCACTTGGGACTAATTCTAGTATCACCTTACGTGCTTAACAATATTTTTTACATTTGCATTAACAATCTGTTGCAACGGCGAGGTAGAACCATTACCACAACTTTATATCACTTTTTACAATTTCCAGTGGCAAGAACAAAGTTGCTCACATCTGCTCGTTACAGATTTGACTGTACCTAGTTGATCATGCCTTGTTAGAGTGTCTCGCTCAACCCCGAGAATATAAAATTTATTTATTTATTTATCTTAGAATAGACAACATAGAACTTCAGAGGTTTGTACTTAAGTGAAACATAAGTGCAAGATATACGGAGACTTATATACCCTGAACGTTTGTCTAGCATTGGAATGCGCCCGATAACCACCCGAATAAATTGAAGAGCCTTGATCCTCACTAACTCTAATTTAACAGGTAATTTCAGTCCTCGCTTGTCCTTGACACTTTGTCCCTCTAAGCAGACTAGTGTTGACAGTCATACGTTGAGGTCATCCGGTTGTGTCAATGAAAGCTGAACTGGAACTCAATAGACTGAAAGGATGTATGGACACGGGCAACTCGGTACAACCGTTATGACGGTTAAATGCTTCACCCAAGCCAATCAACAACAAGCATGCGTTCGACCGCTGACCACTACATGGGCATATGCTTCAGCACCAATCAATGGCTAGAAACAAGAGTAAGATGTAATATGTTAACACCACACTGTCCATCCTCTGTTTGTACCTGTATAGTTAATTGTGTCCGTGTTTAAGCGGTTGCTTGCACAAGGTGGTAAAGGACATGCACCTGGAGCAGACACCACTTTATGTTGCCCATCAACACGAACCGGTCGACAGGTCTAAGCATCTGGCTTAACACTCGTGGGCTGACTACTGTTCTTGATGTTTCTGAGGTAGGTGTAGTAGATGTACTTTGAGAAAGTGCCGTGTACGGACGTCCCGCATTAACTCACGTCCCAGCTGGTGGTTGGTACATTTCTGGGATATACACAGATTCCCCTAGCGTAGTAGGTCCGCAAGTACCCCCTTCCTGGAATTGGGTATTTTCACACGAACTAGTGTCCATGGAGGGCACGTTTTCCCTACTTGTCTATACAGCTTGGTAACCAGCTCGTCTTTCATATTTAGCACTGTCCGTAATTTCTTCGAATTTACATGCGGCATTTAGCCGGGTTCGAACTACTCCTTCCAGCATCTGTTCTGATGGCATTGTAGCCGGTGCTGTAAGCGGTGTGGTACTGTATGCAGCCGAAGCTGATACAAAGGATTCCTTCTAAGTTTCTTCAGAGAGATAAAAGACTTGTATAGACTCCTTCAAGCTAGGACTTAGTCCTTCAACCATTTCATTAGCAGCCAGAGTAAAAAGAAGCGTCCTGGCGTGTTTGATACCATTGCTCCGAAGGAATTCGGCAAACTGGTTACTTATAAACTGGAGTCAATTATCAAGAAGAGTTATTCCTGGCAGCCTATATCTTGCAAATAAATGCCGCCGCCACTTTAGATTGACTCCTGTACTTGATTCTCCGCATTGGATAGCCACTGGCCATTTGCTATAAAAGAGTGGCAACCAGCACGTTTTCTTTCTGAGGACGCGCGTTGGTAATTGGACCCATGGTAACGATGGCTATTTTAACCCAAGACTACGTAGGATACTCAACGGGCTGCACTGGAGATTGTAAAGGTTTCGCACGCTTCTCGGTTTTTTGGCAAGCAATACTTTCTTGAACTGCAACCTACACACTGGCATTTAAATTCGGCCACCAGTGGTATTCGGGTATCCTGGCCTTCGTTTGCACAAAACCCGGTCTCCCCTTCATGCGCGCAATCGATCACCATGGAAATAAGACTAGAAGGCATCACGAGCGTTTCGCCTGCATGGAACTTTTGTCGCGAAGAGTATAGTATGGCATTAACTTTGGTTGGATGCGAGTGTGACTTCAGCACACATTAAGCAGCCACTCTCTAAGTCAGCATGTTGGCGTAGCCTTCGAACGTTATTGCATTTTGTGCTCCGGTTGAAAACTGACAAACTATTTTAAACTCGTCAAAGTCGTCGTACTCTCCTTCGTTTAATAGAGGAAGCTTTAAAAGTGCATCGGCCACCTGGTCAGCACCACCCGGTAAGCAGCTGATTTCGTAGCCGTATTTCAGTAGGCGCGAGTACAAGTGGCTAAGACGCGTCTGCTTTTGACCCTTATTGCCACGGTTCAGTAGGATTTTAAGGCCAGAGCACTCAGTAGTAAAACGAATGGACCCCGGAATAAGTAAGGTTGCCACTCCTCACAGGCCCAGATACAAGACAAAACCACGTACTCGCCAGTAGAATAATCGCTTTCCGTGTTCAAAAAAGTTCGTAAGGCGCATGCTAGTGCTTTCTCTTAACCCTGGTGTAACGGGGACAAAACGGCTTCCAAACCAACCCCCCAAATATTTGTGAAAACGAACGTGGGACATTACTCGTAAGAAATATCTACTAAAGTGACAAATACAAACCATCGTTCCTATGGCCAGATAAGATTCCGCCTGTTCACTCGCACAGTGGAATTGTTTTTTTGACGTGTCAATTTACTCATCACCTCATCGATAGTCACAAAATTGGCAACTGATGGAGATAATATGCACAGGCCCAAGCATTGTTTCACCTGTTGGTTGTTGCACGGTTTGGGGCAGTCAAGGTTAGCTCTGCTATTCTGCGTAATTGGGCTAATACCACGAGTATCGGCCACATGCCTAATGAATCCCACTTCAAACAGGAAGAATTACCACTTGCTCCTATTTGATTGAATATTGAGCGCATCAACCTAAGCACACGTTGTGAGGTTTTCCTCATGTTCAGTTGTATTGCTACGATACACACAAATAACATCTAAGTAAACACTACCTCCTTTAAGGTCGGAAAAGGAAAACTTGGCGAAGTTTTGCCAAGCGGCTGTTGAGTTGCTAAGGCGCATCTTGACACGCTGTACTGATACAGTCCATCTTGTGTGAGAAATGCTGTCAAATTCTGACAGTCTGGAGAAAGTGGCACGTTGCGGTATGCACGAAGAATGTCATGGTTTGAGAATAGTCTAGCATTGACGAGCGTCACTCTCAGTACATAGGTAGAAGGAAGTGGGCCTTTATCCAAAACTTCGCGCGAGTTCAGCTTTTTCAACGTATATAAGCGCGTATAGATTTATCTTTCGTTTACACTGCAACAAGCGAATGAACCGACTCAGAACACAGTATCGGTTTTATCAAGTTGTCCCCAACCATTTATTTTAATGCTGTTGATATAGCTACAAGTTTGGCAATGGGTACGGGTCTAGGTTGTGGAATACTGAATGGTCCGTAACCTGCCATGAAATGACTGCGGTGCATTGCCTTTAGAACTTTGCCAATATTCAGAAGGAAATAGTTTAGGTAGCTAAAAGGTATGGCAGTGAGACTGACATCGGCATTTGTAATTAGATGTTTGTTGTTTGACACATTTAATAAACCACAGCATTCCGGCTCAGCAAAAGATTACTGTCGCGCTTAACACGTAAAGTCAAATTGTACACGTTTCTCTGTCTTTTGAATTGAAGGAACTGTGACAAAGTCCAAAATTTGCCCAGGACCGTTTGCGTAGCAACTGAAAGTGTACACTGATGGATGCACAGGTAGATGAAGGACAAACTGTTTGTAAAAGTTCAATGGAACTATTGTAACCTGTGACGCGGGATATAGTTCCATACCTAAACCAATAGTTTCAAGCCACAGTTCCAAAACACCGTGCGAATATATGAGGAAGCCAATCTAGGCTCCTTAGCAGAACAATCAATTGAACCTTAACATTCACAAATCAAGGTTGGTCTGGGAGGCCGAAACCTTATTAGTAGAGAGATTAAAACGTGATATGTTTCTGGAACGACAGGCTCTAGCAAGATGTCCGGACGTACCGTAGTTCCGACACATTGCGTTTGTGGCTGGACATACTTGAATATTTGCGCCGCGTTCATCCTCCGCACGGAGGTAACACTTGCTACTAAATAAATAAATAATTATATTCTCGACGCGATGAGACACACTAGTGCAGGCGTGATATGGTGGCAGTTGGTGAAGAGTTTAAGCGGTCGTTCTTGGTAGACCGAATTGGTATGCCTTGATGAATTCACGAATAAAATATTTATTTAACTATTTATTTAAACGGTACGAAGCAAAATATTTTACTTTTTGCACTAATTTCGACCTTGGCATGAGCAATGTCGCTGGCCCCATCCCAGCGAGGTTTTCAGTGCCCTCTTTTAACAGGCATTCTCTAATTCAAGAACCTGATAGGCCGGAGAGCGTTTGCTGTTTAAGCATTGTTTCTCTTGGCTGCTTCTTGGGGACACTCTCATAGGCACATTTTCGCACAGTACAGATGAGATGGGGTTTGAAGTTGTCCAAAGTCTCGCTGTGTGTTTGCTTCATCTGAGTGAATCAGTAGCGGGAAGTCTGTATGTATACGCGCTCCCCAATGCTTATCAACAGCCACGGTTGCATCCTTCAGTGTGGGTTTCTAGCGAAGATTCAGCGCGCCATATAATTAGACCATCAGGACTGAGATGAAGCCAAAGTAGCATCATCGCAGCCTTCGGCTTTAACAGCATTGATGTGTTCAGGATCGGCAGAAAGAAAGCTAACCCAAAAAGTAATTTCTCAATCCTCCCAACATGTTGCCTTTGAGATAATGGCCAGATCCTTCCAGGATTGAGTGGGGAATGTGTTGTGTGTAGACTTTGGCGGCCCGCCACGGCAATTTGTTGTGTCCGTGAGAGCAGAAAAGGAACTCAGTAGACTAAAGGGATATATGGACTCAATAAACATATAACAATAGTAATGGCTGTTAAAGCATCCACAAAAGCCAAAGGGCAGCAAGGAAGCATTCGACCCATGCCCGCTTCGTGGACATTTGCTTCAGGGCAAAACAATGGCTAGGAACAAGTGTAAGGAGTACTATGACAACAACACTCGTACAAACTGCTTTCTGACCAGTAAGGGTGTAAAACCATTCGCTGCGCCTGTTAACTGACGTTGGAACATTCAGCCAGGGCACGTGCTTATTGGACCTGTAGTTGAGGTTTTTCGGAGTCAATTTGGTGCACTTTGGTGGCAGCACCCAAAATTCCCTTTCTAATTATCGACGTGCGTCTTCAGCTTACGGCTGTTTTTCAGTTCTTCCGTGTCTTGGTATTAATAGTATTTAATTGGCATTCCTACGCTTGTTAACTAAGCGTACCACTCACTCTTTTACTTTACCTAAGGCTACCCGGAAGAAAATGCTGGGCAGGAAATGCGGCCAATAACCTATCGTCATGGTCTGAAGCGCATATGGTTTAGTCATATCAACAGCTCAAAACAACATAGAAAGCCTTGTCATAAGGCTGCGTAGGATAAGCAATATTTGAGGGCGTGTCCAATTTTTCTGGTGTCAACAGAACTTAGCTTGAAGCCTAACCAATGAATGTCCCCATATCTTACCCATCAGTCCGTGCTGGGTCACAAAGGAAAAAGTGTGTGCACCATAACTTCGAAAAGTTAGAGGATAGATGTAAATTAAATCATCGTAATACCTAAGCCTGGAGAAAGGTAAAGAAGGAAAATGGAAACGCTGAAGACGCAAGGCGATTAGGAGCAACGGAAGCGTTGGTATTGCAACTCATGGGCGTATTTAGTGCCGCTTATATCATGACTGTTAGAAAAATCTGAACGTTAGAACGCCTAGAAATGGTAATATTGTACAGAAAATAATGATGAATAAAAAGAACCTAGCGCATGTGTTTGCGGGATGGCAGTGAGTGGAAGTCTGATCCAGTGCGGTTGCATACTACGACCAGGGTGAGTTCTGAGAACGTTGAGTTATACTTGCGCATCGGTCCTCCGGTCCTCCAGTTGTGTGTGATGCAAATTAACGGGATATAATTGTACCCGTCTTCCAAGTAGGTTTAAGTTAACGCGGTTTCGCAATGGCCCATGGTTGTCACTCGGCAGTGCAAACAGCGTGCTCGCAAATACTGTCAATGGTTGGATGGATATCTGCTTTTGGGTCACATTTTTCAAGTCACATCGTGCATTAATTAACTATATAAACCAATAGTTTAAGCTCGACAACTCGAGGCACATCTATGCCTCCCTGATGGTAGGGGACAACGAGTGGTCAGGAAATTACGATTGCCATACGTTTCGCCTAGTGGTGGGTTGGATAAGGTTGTGCATAGGTACGTGTGTAAGCTGATGCGTTTCATTGGTTTGCTTGCTTTTCGGGGCAAATTTGACCTGTTGCTTGCATCCTTAAAGTAGGAAGTAATCATCAGCTTCCGTGGACTGAATATAGTCATCCGGAGAAGCAAGAGGCGAAGACTTGTTTGTAGCGATTCACAACCGGCAAGTCGAGGTGTCTTTTAGTAGACATTTGTACCTTTAAGTAAGGAGAACACATGCCTGGTGTAAAGCCACCACGTTCTGGATCACTACCACCGAATTATTTGCTAGAACGGGGTATCCCCGAATTACCTAGCTGACAAGCCGTATAGGTTGTTAGACCACTCACCCATGTTAGGTAACGAAAAGGTGCAATCCTTAAAATCTGAACGCTTGGAAAACCACGGTATTTTCGGACGACATAGTGCACCGGAATCTAAGACGCAGTATCAGTGAACAGATCCATTTTCGTATATAACGCCCACTGGATTATAAGGCGCATAATACAAAACAAAATAGTCTGACATGCCAGTTAATTCAAAACACTAACAATAACTCATTATTGTGCACTAGTGACAAACATAAAATACATAAACACGCCCTTATTCAACCATTCTGCTTCTAAAAATCTGCCACATCCTTTAGCTACAATGTCCGTTTAACAGTTGCGCGTTAGGAACGTCTAGCAAGCCCAGGCTACACTTGTCGTCATCCTACTCAGTCTCCTTGCATTTGCTAGGCTGTACCATGATTATTCCGGACTTCGTGAAAGCTCGGCCGACATCAGAGGCCTATACGTTGGCCTAGGCATCGACGATCCATCGGCAAATAGTGAAGTAACTTGCACGGCGTTGCCACCCAGTCTTGGAGTTCGTTGGTTAATCCTCCCGGAACGGTGGCAACTCCCAACATATTTCCTTACTTAGCCTTCGACATTGTTGGTGAGATATGAGCACACAGAGTGGTATAAATAAGGAGGAAGATGCGAGGGAAAAGTCATGCGGTTCACGGGGATGCAAAAGCGGTGTGGAGCCTTGTCCATGTTGGTGATGTATTTTGGCTGGATCTTCATTTCGTTGACCTAGTTATTACAATAAGTGCGGACGATGGCAAACTTTTATTCGTAACCCTTTTGCAGTTGCTACGAGGTAGTAGTTCCTGTGCAGATGGAGAGCTGATGCCGTTTCATCTAGCGGACGCAGCAAGCAGGACCTCCTTGAAAGCGTTGATATTTATGGCACGTGTTATTGCTATTGCCTTGAATCGCATGAAGACTGTATTGTCGTTTCTACCTGCTATTACCTGTTCAGTACTTCACTGCTCACCTGCAACCAGCGCGCCAAATGTGCGTGCATTGGACGGGGTTTGCAAGGTGCATTGTTGGACCAAGTGGGGATACCAAGTGAGACACCACACATGGGGTATCAGCGTGGGTGGTTGGGTAGTTGGTTAGTCTATCGTCGCCAGGAAACCTCAAACCAGTTAGCTCCAGCACAGAATCCGCCACGCTCAAAACAAGCTGTCTAGGCAACACAGAAAGCCGACTTAACGAGGTTCCTGGCCAGCGAATATGCTTCGAGAATCTCAATCCTAAGAAAATATTGTAAAAATAGTTTTAGCGTAGTGTGAACATAGAAATTGCTTCGAGGTCAATAGGCCTCAGCACAACCATTCATACGTGTGGCGCACCAGAATATACGGCGCACTGCCGATTATTTTTAGCAAATGTTAACGTATAATAAAGCTTTATGCTCTATAAAGTGAAACACACCGTTACAGGCTTGACCATTTTGACCTAATAATGCGTGAGCATGTATGTGCAATAAACTTTAATATGTTGGCCATAGCTGTGTAGGTTGGTGTAGGGGTATGTAAGTAGTGAATGGTTTGTGCATTTAGCTGTGTAGTTTGTGCTTGTACTTGCGTTGCTCCATTCCTGAATGCTCGACATCGTCAGTAATGTGCGAGTAGAAGCGTGGTATCCGCGGGTTGGAAAGGATTATTCGGATATCCACGGGGCAGCGCCTTTATCTTTGGGCGCGGCAAGATTGACACGTCACAGTGTTCGTAAGCAGACATTGGTAGCCATTTATAGGGAGAAGGCGCGCCAGGCGAAATTCCACCACGTCCTGGATTAATGTATTTTTATAGTCCAGAAACTACGGTAGTCAACCAAACTTCAAATCCCCACCTAATTATAGTCAGTGCATGTGTTAGACAAGAGCAAAGATGTTTGTACTTTGTCATTGGTTTCAGTGGGCTACACACCTGTGGGGCTTACGCATACCTGCTCCTAATCGAGCAATTGCATTGTTTCCTTGACGAAACTCCCAGTCAGTGGAGTTGCTATCAGTGCTGCCGCCGACATAATGCTCAGGTTGCTTGGATTTTAGCTGATAGCATGGATACCTGTATCACAATATACGCAGTTTGCAAACGGATAAAGCAAATCGTTTTACTTCTATTAAGCAGCTGTATCTTTAACAGCTTAGCTTGACCTGTTGGAACAAATAGTGAAGCCTTTTTATGGAGATTGTAATATAAATAACTAGGTATAACTCTAGATTAGGCAGGCATCTCTGCACTTGTTGGGTCAGCTCATAAAGTACAGAAAGCACATGCACTTGCATGAATAAGTAACTAAATAAATGAATAAATAAACGTTTATTCTCGACAATGCGAGGCACACCTTTACAGGCATGACCATATTTAGCTAACATGGTGTCATCAAATTGTAAAAAAGGACATGTTTCTCATAACAGTGTATGTAAGTGTATGGGTGTATATACGTAGATAAGTGTGTAGGAATATAGCTTGTGAGATTGAATGCGCCGCAGAATTTTTGACTGTTATCGTCAGGAATGTGAGAATATGCGATTGATTTGCGTAGGTTGGATAAGATTTTCCGCATATCCGCGAGCCAGTGACTTTAGTTTGTGGCGAGTCACATCCGCCACGTCGCAGTCTTGTTAAGCAGACATTTGTGGCTTTTATAGGGAAAAAGCTTGCCAAGCGGAAACCCACCACGTCCTGGAACACTGCCGCCGAACAATTTGCTGGAACGGGTTAAACCCGAACCACCCAACTGGCACCACGAGGAGGTTGTTTGGCTAGCCAGCCATATGTACAGAGTGATCACGTGTACTGCATCAGGTCGGCGGGACTGGCTTTTATGACACGTAATGGCTCAATGAGCTATTGGTTCGGCTGTCTGCAAATTGTGAACAGGCTACAAGGCATTCTATTAGATAGAAGGTAGAGTCCACAGTCAATCACCATGCTTCTCAACATTTTCGGCTGAGATCCATTACATAAGGCTCCGCTTGTGCACCTTATAATCGCCGTACGCCAAGACTGTTGGAATGGTCTCTCAACGCTAGTCATGCTAGCTTCATTAGCCATTTGCATTAAATTGCCGGTCCCGATAAACGTAGGCTCCTTAAGGAAAGTAAAGAAGCGATTGCATCAGAAATGTCGAAGTGAATGTGAGTTGCAATTATGGCCAGTAAAAATAAATTTAAAAGTGTTTGAATATAAACATCTAAAACCGGCCGGCATTTCAACGTATTTAACTGGAAATCCAAAGCAGAAAATATAACAATTAAGTCTGCTCAACAGCTGACCTCGGACACCAAACTCAACTGATTTTAATCGTAGCCAAAAATAAAAACCAGTTTTATAGCAAATATAACGCTACAGTCAAAAACTAGATATGTTAGGCAGAACGCCGATTGATTGATGTTTACTGTAAGTGCATGATTATGGTGTTGTAGTATTTCCCGTTTTGTAGAGCATCTGTTATACCGTAACCAACAATATTCCTATAGACGCAGTATTAGCTTTTAAGCAAATACGATAAAAAAAAGAAAAACTATAATTAACGTTGATATAGAAAACAATAGGGCTGCTGGTCTAAAAATGTACAACCTAGCTCTAAAGTAGCAGTACTTGTGCTATACGACACAGTGACCGCAACACACACGTTCCAACCATACGTAACAATGGATGAACGTATATGTAAAAGCTATTCTGGGAACCGCTCGGAATCTACTATAAAATATTGTGCTTGAGCGAAGTTACAGGACATTTTGCAATTACGACATGGTTAAAAGACCTTAGTGTCCCATTCTCAGTACCCAGTTGGTGGAAGCAACAACAGTATAGGTAACAGCCTAAAAGTTTACCTTTAACTTTAAGCGATTGTGAATGTTATCCCACGAGCGGCGATTCTGGTCTATATGGCTAAGCCGAACCAGCTCAGTGTCCATTTGCCTGAAATGAGCCAGTACACTCCATCATCATCTTGCTGGCCTATCCGGACTCGTCTGAACGGTCTCCTGCTTTATGACCCACCTCGGACTTCTGAGATCTCAATGACCTAGGCTCTGCCAACGTAGCGTCCTGCAACTCTCAACTGAAATGCATTGTTGTCCTTGAATAATCCTTATTACTACGTCCCCTTTCTTCGTGTACGTGCCTATTCTGCCGATGCTTCTCTTTATTACTTAGATCTAAATTCTACGGTTTTCACTCTTTGAGCTGATTTTCTAATCTCGCCTCAATGGTCTCCTTGTTTCTGACTGTTGTGACCTGAATAACCACGGATGGGCAGACTTATCGGTCTACTCCCATAACCCGGAGTACGTCGTTGGCCTTTCGACCTCTTCTGAAGAACGTAACTCTCTTCGGACCTGGCTGTAATCTATCCTCGGTTGACCAGTCTCATTCTTCTCACTGCTCCCTGACATCCGAGACGTTATCACTTGAGGCTCTACATTCCAACCACTCTGTTCCCCTCATCTCCAGACCTTTCCTTGCATGCTAAATGGCTCATCATATAGTCACCTTCGTCCCGAGAGCTTCTTTTCTTATGACACTCACCTCTGCTATCCACAAGTTAATTTGGCGGCCTAGCTTCATCTTGCTGGCCTATCCGGACTCGTCTGAACGGTCTCCTGCTTTCTGACCCACCTCAGACTATCGAGATCTCAATGGCTTAGGCTCTGCCGACGTAACGTACTGTATCCTTCAACTGAATTGCATTGTTGGCCCTGATCAATCCATATTACTACGTCCCCTTTCTTCGTGTACGTGCCTATTTTACCGATGCTTTCCTTTATTACTTAGACCCAAATTCTACGGTTTTCACTCTTTGAGCTGATTTTCTAATCTCGTCTTAATGGTCTCTTTGTTTCTGACTACTGTGACCTGAATGACCAGGGATGGACAGACTTATCAGTCTGCTTTTCCGTCTCAGTGGTCTCTTTGCTTTTGACTGCTGTAACCTGAGTGATCAGCGATAGGCGGAATGGTCTCCTTTTTCCTGACCTCTCTCGGGCTTCTGCGATCTCACTGTTCTTGTCACTGCTGACGCAACGCTTTGTTACCCTCACCTCAAGAACGTTGCTGGTCGTGACTAATCACAATCATCATGTCTTCTCTCATCCTTAACGTGTGCATTTCTGCCGATTCGATCCGACAAAATGCATAGCTTACTATTACGCCTTTCTCCTTATGAGTCGACCTTCTAGTCTGGTCTGAACGACCCACCTTCCGACCTCTGTGACCCTAATGATCAGGGGTCGGCAGACCCAATGGTCTGTTCATACCACGTCGGGAATATCGCTGACTTTTCCACTCATCAATGAAAACGTTTCCTTTTCTCATTTTGTGTGCACTCCTTTTTTCCACTGGTCAGGCAACTCTCCGGATCTGGCGCTACTCTAGCGGCGTCCGACCAGCCTTCTTCTTTCTGACTACTTTCTTACATTCCAAACATTGACGATCTAGGCTCTGTTGTCCTGGTGCTCTGTCCCCCTTATCCTGAGACCATTCATCGGCATGCAACCGCCTTTTTATATAGCCACTTGCTTCCCAAACTGCTTTCTGATGACACTCATTACTTATTCCCACCCTACTTTGGAGGCCTAGCTTCAGCTTGCTGACTTACCCGGGTTTGACTGTACGCTCTCCTGTCTTCTGACATCGCTCGGACTTCTGTGATCTAATGATCTAGACTCTGCCGACGATAGTCTGTTACCCTCACCGCAAGACCACCGCTGGTCATGATTGAACCTTATTATCATGTCCCCTTTTTTTCTTAACATGTCCATTTCTGTTGATGCTCTCTGTCAGCACTTAGACTTTACGAACACGACTTTCACCCTACGAGCTGACATTCTGGGCTCGTCTCAACGATCTCGTATCTTCCGACTTCCGTGAACCTAATGAACAGAAACCGTAAGCTCCAACGGTCTGCGCACAGCACCTGGAGCATATCGTTGGCTTTCTTTTTCTTTCTCTTCTCACCCATAGAGCCTTTTTTCACACTCTAGCATGGCTTTTCTGGTTCTGGCTGTACGGCCTCCTGCCTTCTGACCTCTCTCGAACTTCTGAGTTCTAAATGATCTAGTCTCTGCAGACGCAATGCTCTGTCTCCCCCGCCTCCAGAGCATTGCTGCTCATGATTCATCAATAGTATATCCGCTTTTATCCTTAACACTTCTATCCTGTTGACGCTCTGTTAACTTTCTGACATTTATAATACGGCTTTCTCTCCATGAGCCGATATCCTCATCTCATTTCCATGGTCTCCTGCTTCCCGAATACTGAGCCCATACTTGTGAACCATCGACTGGTCAAAAGGTCTGTTCGCAACACCTCGAGATTTTTGTAGGCTCTTCCACTTCCCCTTAAGTGTCTCCTTCACGATTACATTCCTTAATTTTCGCACTCTGTCTGCCTTCCTTTATCTATTGGACGGATAACACTTCGGGCCTGGCTCCACTCTAGCCTGGTCTGACCAGCCTCCTATTTTCTGACTGTTTCCAGAAATCAGAGACGCACGTGTTCTAGGCTGTGCAGTCACAACACACCCTGTTCCTCAGCCTGAGAGCTTCGTTTGATATGCTAACGGGCTTTTTATATAGCCTCTGTAGTCCCACATTCACTACTGTTATCCCCACTTTAATCTGACTGCCTAGCTACATCATGCTGACTTATGCAGTCTTATTTAAACGCTCTTTTGCTTTCTGAGCCCTCCCCAAACACTTCTGCTTCATCTTCAATCTTTCATTCTTTACTGATCTGTGTTCCGCTCGATTCTCGTCGTATTTCGCCACTTATGATATACGTGTATATGCGATATTTAAATAACAATTACATGCATAGGGGTACAATAGTTCAGGCATCGCCGCAATTGATTGACTGCATTCCAGATGCATTCCTTTCTTCTGTCTGTGTGGCTGTCTCTGTTCGTTTCCTTTTTCTCCCGAGTCTGTCACAGGTACGGCGACACGCACCCAAGGAATTGTCATCCGTTTCGACAACAATACAAGGCACACAGTTCCTCTACTTGGACATGAGCGGAAAATTATCAACTTTTTTACAACTTACTAACCGGACAAATCAATCAATTCTTCCGCGGCATGAACCACTGAGTCCAATTTATCTAACAATGCCTCTTCCACATATCTCTTGACTGGAGGACTTTCGACTACGGAAGGCACATTCTCCTGCCAATACAAAGCTTGAACAATCGGTCATTCTAAGCTCTTCAATCCGCTTTGACCGCTCAAATGGCCGTGGTTACCACAATCTCTAATCAATTTCACTACATACCCCGGGGGATCTGCGATTCTTTCTTCGGAACCTATCCTGTCCTCCAAGACTTCAACATATTTCAACGTATATTCTTCGAGGCTTCACGTGGTTCTGCAGATGGTCAACACATCATATCCAGAAAGAATGCTTAGTTCCTGACCTACCGATCTGGAACAGGAGAGGACCCAGGCACGCAATGGCCACTCGCATAGCGCATCAGTCAGCAGAAAAATGGGACGCAACTTGACTGCGAATAACGGAGCAAAAAAACGTTCAACAACAAACATAGCCAGTTACAACTTGCCATCCAATGGATTGGCGGCAGTGTTTCAGGACGTGGTGGGTTTTCGCCTGGCAAGCGTTCTCCCTATAAAAAGCCACAAATGTCCGGTTAACAACACTGCAACGTGGCGAATGTGACTCGCCACCGAATAAAGTCACAGCCCATAACTTCACACTGGCAGCTCAATTAGAATCACCATACTGGATAGCTTACTCTTCAATTATCTTCCAATGGATCCCTCAGGATTTATCTATAATTACTCGAGGTATGACTGCGATATGTGGCAGAGTGATTATGTCCAAACAAATGGATCCCGATCCCACTACAACCCAATCGTTCTATCGCATGTTCACCATCGCACAGTCCCAAGCGTGGACATATGAACAATTTTCTACTGACACTACAGTTCCCATAAAATGTCTGTACAGCTGTACATACCTGATCATGCCTCAATTGGCGTGCCTCGCATAGTCGAGAATAAATATTTATTTATTTATTTATTTATTTATCAATTTATTTTGTAACTCGCATGGTTTAGCAAATCTGCTCATTTTGGGCAACCCCATACACCTACCCGCACTGCCAACAAGCTACGCATGCCGATCGTCAAGAATAACTAAAGAGCATTTGAAAAATGGCAAAATACCTCTAAACATGTGATTCGTTGAAGCCTGCATGCGTGGGTCTCAAGAACGTTGTTTTCAATGGTTAGGATGTTCTAGACGTAAAGCATTGTTCTGTCTCATGTGTTCTACTGTGCAGCTGTTTTGCTCTTTATGGACATTCCATCAAATTTTGGAGCGCTAGTATAAGTGACGTTAACGTAAATATGGCTTTAATGTCACACAAAGTAGCACGCCAGTTTATGTTTCGGTGCGACTTAATCTAGTTCGCCAGATAGCATAAATGAATAACGGTATGAGTCAGGAAGAGAACAGCGGACAAGAAAATGCAAGCCGGTTGAACACCTACCTTTACGCAGGAAGTAGAGCATTCAATGGAGCCAGTTAGAATATAAAGTTTAAACAGTTTAAAGTTTAAAGTTTTAAAGTTTAAAGTTAAAAATTTTAAAGTTTAAACAGTTTAAAACTTTAAACAGTTTAAAGTTTAAAGTTTAAACAGTTTAAAGTTTAAAGTTTAAAAGTTTAAAGTTTAAAAATTTAAAGTTTAAAGTTTAAAAGTTTAAAAGTTTTATAAAGTTTAAGTTTAAAGTTTAAAGTTTAAACAGTTTAAAGTTTAAAGTTTAAATATAAAGTTTAAAAGTTTAAAAAGTTTAAAAGTTTGAAGTTTAAGTTTTAACGTTTAAAGTTTTAAAGCTTTAAAAGTTTAAAGTTTAAAAGATAAGTTAAACCGTGGTTCGGAATAGTTGGAGTTCCCGCTATCCGGTTTGACATCGTGCTCTGACACCTGGTTACATTTCATGCCAGTGTCACAGTATATGAAATAGTGAATTTTAGCGTGGCAGAAAGGGTGTACAAAGATGGATCTGGTTCATCTAGCCACCGATCGACCAGTGTTTCCAATAATGTTTGGCGAACGTACAATTGCTAAATGCTAAGAGCTATGGGGCCAAGGTATGATAAAGTGATGTGCTGAATGTCAAGTTCAGAAGACTGCAACTTAATGACGGTGCAACTGGCATTACCTTAGCCTAAGACACGTAGTAGAAAAATAGATTTTCATTATTCGTACTGACTGCGGTTGGAAATACGTATGCATCCAATAACGGCACCGAACCGATGCTAACACCCATTACGAGGACAAGGGCTTGTGGGGTTCTGCTAGTAGCAAGATCTAGAATGTACTTAGTAGCAACCATTCTCGCAATGCCACTGGCTGAAAGAAGGGGCAGTAATATGGGATATTTACGGACTACTGGATGGAGTTTAAAATATGCTTGAAGCTGTATGGTTAACAGCACCCATTTAGATAAATAGTGTGTGTACTTAATAATACAGATGGGTCCCTTTTGGCTCTGCTGAGAGCAGCTGAAAGATGAACTCCACGGACTGTCAGCACATTTGTGCGCCTACACGAGGCCCATTTGCAGAAAGTTTTACAAAATGAGGATTTGCAAAGGTTGGGCTGCTTACACGGAACCGCAGGGCAAGCTATAAAGTGGTGGTAACAGTTATGAATGTGGAGGTAAGGAACTGGTGGCGAAGTTAGGGTTTAGGCATGCAATACGTCAAATGAGCGTTTTGTCAACGCGATAAGTAACCTTTACAGCAAAACCGAGTACAAGCTAAAAAGTGTGGATCATAAATATGTTAAAAGGAAATCTACGACATATAAATCGTCGAAACCGACAAATATCTTTGGCTTTGGGAAAGAATGAAGGAACGGAATGCGGTGCAAAAGAATGGAGATTAAACTGAAAGTGGTCTTTTAAATTTGGCACGTGAGGCTAATGAAATGAATAAATAGATAAACATATGGCTTATTCTTGGTAAAACGTGGCACAGCTGTGAAGGCGCGGTCAAATATGCATAGAGGCATAGCTGATTTGGAGTAGTAAAACAAATCATTTTAATGGACGGTATAACAGAATTGATGTAGTTCACACGAGTAAACAGTATGTCAGGTAATAGTTCGACCAAGGAACATGATGTCGCTGAGGCGCGTACAATTGTTAAAACTGTTGTGGTAATATTCGAGTTCAACGTGCTTTCGCTATGTAGTAAACCATGAGCACAGGAGCCAAAGCAAGATTTGTGTGCAACTTGTGTCCATTTAATCCTCGGAATGTTCTGTATGCCATCAAAGCATCCTCCATAGTAAGATCGCTTGTACAGGTTGAATGCAAACGTCTGCTGACTGCATCAGTGTAAAAGGTTCAGCTGTGACTTTATTCACTGGCTAGTCACATCGGCCACATTGCAGCCTTGTTAAGCGGACAGTTGTGGCTTTTCGTAGGGAAAACGCTTGCCAGACGAAAACCCATCACGTCCTAGCACAATGCCCTAAGCTCCGTTGGACAGGGGTGCAAGCCGGCGAACCACCGTACAGGCCGATTATGCACCCTATTATTCGCAGTCGGTTGACGGCCAAATTTCTTTGTTGCTCGACTGATTGCCTTCGTAATGGTCCGGCAGTAGTCGTTGAAACCGTTCAAAGAGGCAAAAGTGTCGTAGCTTTGGATGATGAGTGGTGCAGGTAAGTAAAACATGGTTAATAGAGACTGGCTCTTAGTATATACTTGGCCGGTTGTGTAGATTATTTTCAGCTATCCACGCTGGACATACCATGGGGATGGTGAGTGCAGTTGTTGCTGGTGGCTGAACACATGCATGTTATCGAAAATGCCACGCCTCTGTCTAATGCGGGATTGTTAGTTATTTCTTACTCTACAAAACAGAATCAGAATTCCTGCAAATGTCAGTAATAATTTGGTGTGTAATTGTCTCCATGATCTAGTGAAAACTCCTTGAAAGGCCATCGGATGAGACATTTATTCGTGCGCCATTGAAGAGCTGCAAAACTGTCCATGGAACGGCCTCGGTAAAGCTCCAGTTGAATGGAGAATCAGTGTTCCTCCAGAAGTTTGATGCAACGAACCCAATGTTTTTGAGCTTTGGTGTGAATAAGCAAAGCTATTCGTGGCAGGGCAAGTAATCAAGACAGAATTGTTTGTCTTCCCTTATGAAACAGGGGAGTTACGTAAACCAATTATTCCAGGTGTGTAACTTGTCATGCTGTGCGCATGAGGCGAGCTGAACCCATTTGTTTAGACTCCGTGCAAGGGACTAGTCTAGAATAGCGAAAAGAACTACATTTTCAACAACGAGTAGGTTCTTCATACCTGGAGAAAGTATCAAGTGTTTAGCTAACAGGTAAACCTTGTTTTGGCGGATGTAACTGGGGAAACCTCAGAAAAACACGGGTAACGGACAAGAGGCGGTCAGCAGACTGACGGCAATGAATCATGGCGCCCAATAAAAAGACTGGTGGCATGTAACGGTGCCTGTGGTACTCTGAAACCTATGTAGTTTTGCTTAGTAGACATGATTAGCAAGCGCGCCCTTTACATCACGCCGCTGGAGTGGCTCAAACTGCAACTACTGGGTAGGAAGAAGGTTCTGCACGCGCGGAGCCAAGAGACCAATATTACAAAGCGTGTTTGCTTAATTGAGCTAATAACACCATTGCTGATGAGAAACATGGATAAAACGATGATAAATGACCGCAGCCCGAATGCGAGAGGTAGATTAGGTAAAACTAAGGCAAACTAGATTAAGACCGAAAGCGAAAGCAACCAGTACGTAAACCAACGTTTCAAGAAGAGCAGGAAAGGCAGAAAACCGGCCAAGAAAGGAGGAATGCGGAAGGCAGTGCGAAGAGTAGTTGGTGAGAGTAATTACGCTGAGCGCTCATAATTCCATAGTCTGAGAGCCGTCAGACTCCAGCGAAAAGGATCACAGGGGACCAAAACTGCCGTGCATTGGGAGTCGTTAGCTTGGGTGCGGTTACACCGATAAGCAACTTCGAACATGAGGTAAAGAGCAGTTGCACACGAAGAGAGCTAAGGTGCGCATACTAATGGAAGTATTAGCCAAGAAACACTTGGCAATGATCAGAGTGCCGACAGCAAGCAGGAGCGACGCCAGAGCGGAGAAGACCATACGCACGAGGATAACTTGGTTAAGCGCACTGAGCGTGGTGGAACTAGAAACTAGGCGCAACAACCAAGATGACCATGGATAATAGGAAAATAAAAGCAACCGTGCTCAACACGTAAGTGCAAGAAAGAAGAGGCGCTGCCCAACCATCAGCGGGGATGGCCCGGACGTCTGGGAGTAGTAGGAGGGCAGAAGGCAGTTCAAGTAAGAATCGCTTAGTCGGCGCACTGAGGTTGGGTCGTACAATGGTGGTGAGAAAACCGTGGGAAAGGTCAGCGGCAATAGACCGGTTAAATGTCAGAGACTATATTATACAGGGGTGATTAGGTCCGGCAATGCGCCCGAAGTAAGGGAGACCGATCAGACGCCGCTTGGTTAGTCGGTGCATTGGGATTGAGTCGTACAGACAAGATGGAAAGAAAATAGGGGGATCAGCAGAAACAAGTAGGAAACAGTGAGTTGTGGCTCAATCTTCTGCTTCCGGAAAAGTAGGACAGTCAATGTTAAAACTTACTGCCGCTTAATGCCCAAGAGTCACAGTGGATCCCTGTTGAAGGCCACTCTTTAAAGATAGAAACATGGCGCAAGTGAGCTCTAGAGTTTAAGGTTAGCGTTTCTGCGCAGAACACCTTAGGGCAACGTGAAGAGAAGTTAAATAACTGCTGGCCGATTAATAAAGTGCTGCCATCGTAAAGGTTACATGAACCGGACTTGCGGAGTTGGCACTCTTTTCAAGCTTGTTATGCCAAGCAGCGCCCTATTTGCGCCGTCGTAACGGGGCAAGCCATGTAGATGGTCGAAGGGATGAGGCCACAATGTGAGTGCGCTAGGTCAACTTTGAAGCTGCACTTACACCGTCACATGGGTTCGTAGTACCCGAGTGACTGCAGGCGGACTGGGCATGGATCAAACGATTAGGAAAGCTGTTTAAGTTAGTCTTTAACTCAGATTTTTGTCCTTTGCTCCTAGGGCTATCGTGCTATTGACCCAAGAGAGATTTCAGAGGTAGGATGGACTAATAATAAACCAAACATGCCATAAAAGCCCGCACCAAAGTAGCGCATGCTTCACCTGGGTAATGCGCGAGGTAACACCGGGTACAATGTAGCTGTTCACTCTCCACCTGGCCCGGTCTCAAAAAGGCCATCATCCGGGTCGCATACGTTGAGGAGCCACTTTACAGTAGCCAGACATAGGAACTATTGCACCTCTAGCTTGAAAGCCTACAGGTGCCGATTTCCTCTCATCCATGTTGGTACTTTGTTCCAAATATTTGTATATGCAAATAAAAAGAAACAAGTGTAGTTGCTTCTTCGCTCTTGGCGTAGTAATAGTACTACTCCCCCTTCAGATAACATGCGCTGTTCCACCTCTCAGATTAAGGCTGGGTTTGGCCCTATGTACAAAGATAGGCATTTGCTTGTTCCGGAAGCATACGTTAAGGACAATACGTTGCAGCCACAGAGCTTGGAGTCTGAGCTGACCACACCGCTGTATATAACTAAACGCCTGGTATTACGGGCGAGAAGTTTAGAGAACCGCCGTTGGGCTTTCACAAGCAAACTGCGGTCTGACTCACGCAAGCTGCCACATTTGAAAGTACGATATGCCGAGAGAAATCAAATGTGATTCCGGTAGAGTTCCAGACGTGTTTCGTCCGTGTTTATGTGCCGGCTTAAGTAGAGGTGTAATTGTTGAAGCTTCGTGATGTGCAAGTGCACTTTCACAGAATAGTTGAGACGCAAGGACTAAAGCCTGCCCAGGTATTTTGCTCATGTTCGGAGCTGCTTTTAATTGTGTGCGCCCCAGCAGGTATTGACGCGTTGTACTGCATAGCGCCCGACTTTTATTGGCGGAAGTCCTTTGGGAGTTGCTGACCGCATGACAGTAGTGCTCTTTGGTCTTCTCTTAGTTTGTCGATTGCGGAGACGGTTGTTCCTGTGAGATATGTGGACGGTTTTGACACCAGCAGCGAATAGGAAAGGGTGACCGTGTTGTACGATGTTACGGATATATTTGAGATAAATAAGAAAGCGTGTTGGACCTGAAACGCTTCCCTTCATGACACCGCTCAACACAGTGGCCAAGCAGGATTCGACTTGTGATAGTTTCCATGAATGCGTGGGCCCCCTTAGGTATGATTCCAAACAGTCAAACAGGGGACTCTTTGCGCCATTAGCCTTGACCTTGTAAAGTAGGTGTTCATGCGGCACTCTATGGAATGTTATTTACGTGTGGAGGAAGAGTGTAAATACTGATTGATCTGGGTCCACCGGTTTAGCGATAATGTTAGGAACATCCGGCCGATGGATTGTACAGGATGGAGCACGCAGAAATCCACGGTGGGACTTGTTCACGTGCTTTCCTTCATACCAGAAGTCCATGAGAGTTAGTTTAACAATCCGGTTCCTTACTGTTGTGGTGACAGATGTATGGTTTATCAGGCGGAATTTGGCAACCTTTCCTGAAGCGCCACCTTTGTGCAGTGGCACGACGATGAAGTGTTTTCAAGCAGAAGGATAGTTCCCATACTGCATTTTGATTGTAAAAGTTTTATGAGGATAACAGGAATATCTTCATCCCCGTATATAATCAGAATAGGCGGAATACCATCTGGAGCGAGGTTTGATATGGCTTTATGATCGAAGTCGCAGGGCGGACAACTTTGATATCCAAAGGTACCTTGCAAACTGTATGGATAACGGTCACGAAGATCCGCTCTGACTGGGTGTGTTTTTAGACGTTGAGCGTCCTTAAACTAGGAGTTGAATGCCTTGCCTATATTAAATAAACCGTTGAAAGTTTTATTAACGCAGTTCGTATAAGGGAGTTGTATGGCAGTTGGTACCAAGTGTAAGGACGCAGAAGCCAGCTGAGTTACTTGGCTGCCTCTCCTTGACCAGTATGCTTTTGCGTAGATCTGGTTGACAACACAATAGACATTTCCTTTGCCCTCATGGCATAGGCATAGTTAGAAGTCCTACAGTAGGACGCAGTCCATTGAGCGAATTTGTATGGCTGGTGTTGCTTGATGGGCCTCTTGCTAAACGGAATAATGGAGCCGTGCATTCCAGATATAGAATATTCTCTTTTAAAAGCTTTTGGTTTCAGGAGGTCACTGTGCATTAAAATGTGTGCACGACTAGCGATCCGGTGAAACTAAATGTTTTCACCATACTCGTGGGTCAGCGTTAATGAGGCAGGATGGCCATCTCTTTCAGATTGATAACGTAAGTTAAGAGTCAGTGTTATCGTTGAGCACTGAAGTGAGTGACCAAGGAAGTTCAAGCTGATTTCGAACACCAGTCCTGCAAATGAATATTGAACAGTTGATTGGATTTTGCTCAAGCGGAGCAAAAGTGTCGGAAACATGTCGGTCTCTTGCTTCGGTGCACAGTGTTTCTGAAGGCAGAGTTTAGGTAAGCCAATAAATGCTTTTTCTCGATAACGCTAGACACGCCTGCATTAGCATAGTGCTAGTTTGGTAAAACATAAGGAAAGTTAAACGCAACGGACCTTAAAACTTTAGCAGTGGCAAATGGATGTATGCGAAACTTGAATGTGCAATTAGGTAGGTATGCGTGTGTACGGCTGTGTTGCTTGGGCTTGCGAAGGTAACGCCGTATCGTTAATTGGGGTTGGTCAGGTAGTCAGCGTAATAAGGGGTGTATGGAACGCTTCGTATTGGACGACCGATGACTGTGGGTTGGGTAGGCTAATGCAGGTAGGTTAGAGAAAGCAACTTCAGTTAGTGGCAAGTCAATGTCAGCACTTGCATTATTCATAGACAGACAAACTTTTATAAAGAATATACTTGTTAGGTGGAAACTCACCACTTCCTGGACCACATACGCTGAAGTATTTGCTGTAACAAGTATAACCCGAAACACCCGACTGGCACCCGGAGGAGGTCGTTCGGCGAGCCAGTGTCGACGATACGTTCAGCTAAACCGTTCGCTCCGGGTGACATGCCGTGGTACTAATCGATGTTCAGCTTGATAGTTACGGCAACTGCAGAAGAAGCTTTGAGTCGTCTTGTCGGGGATTATCTAGTAACCCAAAAATTTGCTATCCCCTTGGCAATGTATGCAAAGGCGTGGGTATCTGCACGTTTATTTGCAGTAAGAATGGCTTTAAGCTATCAAGTGAAAGCACTGGAACACGCCCTTATGCAGGTTGCACCACTGGAATATGGTAAGAGTCTAGCTGTCTAGTTTTAAGAAAGTTTCGATAAACGACGGGGTGTGTCGCATGACGTTCGTACATTAACATGCCAAGCAAGTCTTCGCCCAAATGCGGAAGTTTCTGCTATTGGTGGAACACAGGTTTGTCCGATATCAAATTCTGAGTTTCAAAACTACTTGGAGGCAAAATAAATGAATACTTGGGTTTATGCCCGGCAATGCTGGGCACGCCTCTAACGGCATGATCATATTATGAAGCGTTCTGATAATTTTCCTTTGCTTAGACGCAAGGGACAATGATCATCGGATTGCAATGGAAACACAACAGTCAAACGTACCTGTAATTCACTCAATAAGCCCATTCTTAAGCACCGTTGGGTTCCCAGTACAAACGGAGCAAAACTATAAGCATTGGCTTGCGTAAACGTAGCCATATGAAGTTAATTTAAATGAATATAATTGACTTACGAATATGTTACCAGACGTAGCGCTAATATTTCGCGACAGTGAGCCCAACCAGTTACAGCAATGCTATACCGGATCAGAAGCAAGCTTCAGGCAGCGGGTACTTGGGGGCGCCAATGAATTTGGGGCAGCGGTGAGACGGAATGCAACGGTCAACACCTATGCGGCTTATTATGTGGTTATGAGACACCAGACACTGTTTCGGTTAACCGGAGTGAAGCGGATAAACAAGTGACCCGATCGTGTTTTATACTTCGCGTCTGCTTTGCTACATAATTTAGTTTACCTTCGTGCAGTCAATTTTGCACCAGTAGATAAATAAACCAATAGCATTTTCTTGAACGTGCCTCGAAATTTTCGAGCATCACATTTTATTGTTATTGGTACGAAAGTGACATAACAAAGGTAACATACAATATATAAAAATTTTGCTGGGTAAGGAAATAAGGTTAAGAATGCAAATGTGCGAGCAGTGATCACATAGTTCCCACTCAACAGCCGATTTCGATAGGGTTACAATCAGCGTGCTCCTCCTTCCAGCTGACATCTGGAAAGCACATTTGCCCGGCATCATTGAGCAAAACACCTTGGGCGGTCCTAAAAATTACTTTTCATAAGAGGCCAGCTGTGGTCTTGTTTCTGGCAATACCGTTTGATCAAATGCGTTTTCGGATAGGCGTACCAGAGATTGAAGTTGAACCAACCACTTCTAATATCCGAATCCTTGATTTCAATTCCCCTTAAAAGCCCAAAGGACCAGAGCATCTGAGTGCGATAACTTGCCGCACCCACCACTAACAATTTCGTGCTGCATTAACTGCTTCACCGCTTCCGAATTTGAGTAGGTAACTAACTTAAGTCGCCCAATGAAACAGGCGGAAGCAACTTCAAACCGTTTGTGCATGGGCGCGTTGTTTTCTTCCATATTTTGACACCGTTTTTACTTTTCGATTCAACAAATCTCGCTAGCCTTCGCATTCCTATGATCCTTCGTCCAGACCATCGGTTGCACTGCGGTACGTGAGTTGCCAAATTTCGCGGTCGTGCATCGCCGAACTAACGGCCGTTTTACGCCTAAAGCTGATTCAGAGCCTCGTCATGTGCACACTGTAAGTTCTTTACTTTGCGCTCAGTTTCAGCTTGCTCCGGCTGATAAGTCACTGAAGCGTTACTAGCGACCCACTTTAAGTGATTTTTCTCGGCACCAACCGGAATGGCGGGGCGAGAAATAAGGCGTTCGGTAAATTCCAACTTACCCAACCTTTTCTAAGAAAGTGAAGGTTGCTTTGGACTCGGTACTTAAATGGTTGACACGTTGTTTCACAGTTTCTCTTACACACCGGACCGACAAGCGGCCACTCAGGCCGCGTAGGAGTAGTGCAATTCTCAGTTGGACCCCGTGCCGTTTTTCCAAGACCGATTGCGCCGCCAAATGTTTAAGTCCAATAAAAGTTTCGCTGCTACAAGCTTTTGCGTACGTAAAGCTTATCTCTTTAAAGCAACTCAAGAATTGAAGTGGCTCAAGTGTAATAACTATTCGTCTCACCTTTCGAACCTTCTCCATCGTCAAATTTTGGCTCACTGACTGGTTTCTCATTATCCATAAGCCAAGTTTCTAGCTGGTCCACTGCGGAATCCAGACTGCATTCGTGGAAATTTGTTGAGGCACCTAAACGTGATGGTTTGGTGTCTAACTACAAAGCATTTGGAAGCTGTGCACTAGGGAGCAAGGAATCGGTCGCCGAATCTAGCAAAGCGTTTGTTACATACGGACCAGTTGATGCCCTTTCTTCTTACTGCAATGCCACCGAGGCCCACTCCGTTATCAAAGTTACTGCTTAAGTTAGCTGCAGTGTGTTGCTAAAAGGCAGTGATTACACCCGCGTAACGTAACACGAAGTGGTGCATAGCATGACGTCCGTTAATTCCACATATCGCCCTTGAGCTATGGTCAACAGTGAAGCGGCTGGTCTTACGTCAACAACCGCACAGGGGTTTCATAGACAACAAAGGCCCGTTGAGTGGTATCTAAAGATTAAATAGGTGTAGTTTTAAACTGGCTCGATGCTGCTCCCGTAAGGTATATGCTCAATGTTTACCTTGAGCTTATGCTCTTACATGGGAGTAGGAAAAGTGTAAGTAAATGTTCCTTATTTGCAATCGCGAATAAAGTGGCTATGTTCGGTGTACTGCTAATGGGGTTGTAAACACCTAACTTGAAATGCTTCTAGTCCCTTCAGGCGATATTGAACTTCTTAAATTTGCTTGTTGTGAAAGTTGCCTAGAGCTGTAGTAGCGCAGCTTTCCTTTGGAAACAGGATCCAATTCGCCACAAGATAAATGTTTAGACTATTTCGGCCCGCTCAGTCGTCACATTTGGTAGTGCGCAGATGGACATCAGGAGGAACATTAACAGGTGAAAACAAATTGTAAGCAATGCGTATTATATGAAACGCAAATGGTAAGAGACATACACATGTGGCGTACTTCCGTAGCAAAATACAAACGGGCAATAAATTTAACCAAAATTCTTTGCGCTAATTTTAATTGCTGGCGCCACAGGTCAACCTGAGTAAACCTCCAAACGAAAGCAAAAAAATCCCCAAGGCTTGCATATTGCGAAAAGTAGTGTAAAATATGCCGCAGCCCAATTTTTCCCCGTTGTTTAGGTTTAAAGTAAAAGCAATGCAATACGTGCAGTAGCTCACGAGTTGTTCGAAATTGAATGGTATTCTACGGATCCCGATACTATTTCTTTTCGCTAAAGAAGGCTTTCTGCTTTGTAAGCAGCTATCGGACGAAGGAAAAATAATGTAAAAAGTGGCGTAGCGGTATAAGTGCCAAATAGGCACAGCTAGCTATCAATGCTCAATGTATACCGTAATAATCCGCAACAACTGGCTACGACGTAAGTTGCCGAAAAGCAAACGTTTTAAGCATGTTTAGCAAATATAAGTAATTAAGCGATATTGGTTCGCGAAAATACCAAAAATCCAGTAAGGGATGTCACATATGCAATGAACTTCTGCACAACTTGTAATTAACCTACCGTCAGAAGACTTCAGTATACCACTTTCTGTGAATATTGAGCGACATATACCATTAGGAATATAGCGTTTAGTATTTTTAAGGCCACTAAGTGGTTGCGAAGTTTATATCAAGGCTGCTTGAGTTAGGTCCATCTGCATAATATGGAGAAGCTCTGAACCATCGGAGGCGTTTTGGCCTAAAGAATGCACACATTTCCTAGATAGCTATCAGATTTTATATCTTAGATCTAAATTCCTATCTTCATAAGGCTGTCTCCAAAACCGGTGAGCTAAAGGATCCTGTAAATTTTAATAAAGAAATGAGTATCGGAAACTTTAGAAAAATTTAGCAAAATGCTTCTAGGCGTGAAAGCCCTTTGGGTCTGCCCTGCTTGGGCATGACCAACTCCATTTCGGGGGTTGAGCTTGCACGAACACGAGGGGTTATTATGTCTCATGTGTTGCAGTTCACGAATGTGCAGCTCTTTAGTTAATTTCAAGTTCTTTCTCTCCAATTTTAAGTTCTGAAGCAAGTGCCAGCTATTTTCATCCGGGTGGCAATGTGAACTAGTACCGTAATATCGCACCAGCCGTTCCCTGTGTCGTTTTGATGGCGATAGCTGTTCTAGCGCTCTACGCAACTAGTGAGAAGGTAAAGCAAGCGGAGGATGGTAAGTAACAAAAATGGAGAATCTGGTTGTTCACCCGCCATTGCTCATAACGCATGGTAGGCTATGTAGTAGGGTAAAAGCTTAATAACGCACCAGCAGCCGTGATAAGATGAAGTGGTGGTCAAATTTTTCTGGTTGTCAAGCTAGCCGGTTCGTCAGCGGCCTCTCTTTCGTTGGTTAGCTTTCATGCTAGTAAAATGGAACCTGGAAATGCGAGTGCTTAAGTAGCAAAAGCAGTTGAAGCAGAGCATCTGGTTTTAAGGATGCCTGTCTACTGATGTTGCCAATAGTGCTAGGCGCTTGTAAAATAGGTAAAGCCAAGTATATGGGGAAAAAAGAGGACTAGTGTAGAGCAAAATGTCTGATCCTTAGGCCTATAACCTTTAAAGCGGTCATTTTATCAACAAGAGGGAATAACTATATATTATTTTAGTGGACAGATACCGATTGTAGTTGGAAATGGCGGGGTACAGTAGGTAGTACTCATGCGTAATTACGACGCATCAATTAAGGCCGGCTGGTAACTGAAATCTACAAAGGTACATAGAGCTACATCTAAAGCTGGTATTTAGACAATGATTTGGATACTTTCAATGCTAAACTTAGCTGTATTTACCGTAACAGTGGAGCTCAACAGCTTGTACAAGGCTTATGTCTGCTAAAATGCTTTAATGGTATACATGATGGTACGGTTCTCGAATAGCCGAGACAGGAAGGTGGTCTTCCATCATTAATAAATAAATAATAAATATTTTATGCTTAAATTCATCGATCCATACCACCTCAGGTATGATCAAGTAAAATTTATAAAGCAAAGCTGTAAAGCAGGCAGACCTTAAGACGCAACAAAGGTTACACCAGTAACTTAAATGATGAAGAAGGTCAGTGTTCGCTTGCCGCCATGCTTACGTAAACATTGCAAGATACGAATTCGAGTGCAACGTTACATGAACTCAAGGAGTCATCAAACGTGAGGTTTCATGGGATGCCAATGTCAAACCGCATGAATCCCTTGTTCGTTTCTGTAAAATGTTTTATCGGACATGGATATTTTTTCTGAGAACGAACTGTCCTATCCAAAGGTAACTTGCCGTTTTCTCCATCGTTTTCTTTAATCCGATCATAGAACCTGAGACTTGCCAAGTAAAAATTTAATAGAACGGCCAATTACACACGCCCTTGTGTGCCTTTAGTGTGGCTCCGCTGCTTTTAATGTGGCAAACTTGGATGTGTGGGCTTCACTTGTTTCCGGCTGCTCCAACTTTGATTGGGTTCACACCTATGGAAACGCTCCTTCGGTACATCGATTGGGTAACCGTTATTTCCACAGAATCAGTCAAGCATTCGTCCAAATGAGTAGAGGTTGGTTCTCTAGTAGCGCACACTGTTTCTGTCGTTCACGCACAGTTGCAGCTTTGCAGCATACCGTAGTCGATTGAAAACTGTAAAAACTTTCACTGTGGCTTTTAATTTTGCTTCGCAGTTGAGCCATCTTAAGTTATCTATGCATGCCTTCATCTGACCAGCAATGTGAAAGCGACTAATTTTTTGGGTCAGAGTCACACTTAAAAGTACCCGTTTGCTAGGAAGGGAGGCTGAGGCGATAAGTACAGTACATTACGAATTGGACTCAAAATACAATGTTTGTATTTCAAGAGAATACCCGAGCAGATTCTAAACAACTGGCCTTCACAATGTCTAAAAGGAATGCAAAAGCGTACTTTTACCGTACATAAAGTCACAGAATACGGATTCCACGATCAGGCTATACCATTTCTTTCGTCAGGCCCGTTACCCCTTTGCTGTATGGTTGGCTAAACTACGTATTAAAAGGAACCCGTTGGACGAGTAGCTCCGGGTTGCTTGGCTCAGTCGAATAGCATGGGTGGGAGGAACCTGAAGTTGCAGGAAGATAATTCCAGTCTGAGATGATGTGTGGTGTGCTCTGCACCTGTTGTCCGGTGGGTGTCAACGGTTTCCCCAGTGCGAACTGAATTGAAGACAGGTCGACATTGACAAGGTTACATGAGGCCGAGCGGTAGCCCAGAGTTAATCACATGGGGCAGGGGTCTGCTTCGGGCATCCAGGTTGCGATCCAGATCTACGTCTTGCCAAGTACATAACACATCGGGCAGTTGACATGTAACCATGGCATATGTTGGGTGAGCGGAAAGCTGGTATGCGTCAAGCAATAAATCATCTTATTCAAAATGTGCACTACGTCACACTTGTATCTTGAGGGCAAGCACCCATGGGGCATAGAATGGATAACTAATCTTTTGGGGGACTCCAGCGTAAGAGGGCCTCGGCTAGCTTGCGAATTGGGTGGTAAGGCCCCCGCTAACACAATTTTTTAGAGCATCCAATTCATTATTGTTCCAACCTGCCTTATATGGGCGTGTCACGCATTGTCCGAAAAAAGAATTTACTTATTTATTTATGAGAAAAAGCAATAAGTTGTGGTCGATAAACTAGAGTTCTAAATGTATCCAGATCATCCTTGAAACCCTCCACAGGTTCTACTATAAAACAGCTCTGAGTCGCTTCCCTGGCATCCCTGTCACAGTACTGCAGCAAACAAGATAAGAATACTTAAGGTACATAGGTTAAATACAACATACTTGTTTGAAAATTGCTTATGAAGTGCATGTACTTCGATAAGTTACCAGCAAATTGGACAATACGGCTTTGGAAGTCTACTAGTTCATCCTGTCACTGGAAGTGCATAAACTTGTGTAGCTGAGGTAAACTGGTGTTTCGTATGCAAGCCACCGTACTAGAGGGTCGAACCTATGCATCAACGGATGGTCGGAGGATACTATAACGCAAAGCTAATCACCAACTGCCGTGCGGATAGATCAGTCTTGCTAGGAGCCGGCAGCGTGTCATTATGGCTTGGACGCCAAACATCCATCACTGTTGAATGCACCCGTCCGCCAAATGTATATCTGGCGAGAATTTGACTAGCTTTACCTCTCGGGTTGGCCATGGCTAAAATTAATTCTAACTACTGTATACGCATCTAGGCGACACCTGAGCGACCGGTACCAGGAACATTGGAACCACATAGAAAATCAACAGTAGGCAGATAATCATCCGGATTAAACATTGTATGTCCAAGAGTCAACTGTACCTACCAGTAGCTAAAATATTGCATTCCGTAAGCCTGGACTCTCACCCGGCTTGATTCCAATGACAGGAGAGGTAAACCTCGAGGTATGGGAAAGCATAAACCCGGTTTCGTAAAGGTAACTTTAAATGTACAGAGATAACTTACAACAAAATAATTAGGTATATTTCTAGACCGGAGATAGGCTGCACCCTTAAGAGTTTAGCTCAATCTTTACATTTATCCGATGCGCTTACATGGAAGTAGACAATATACGAGTATATGTTCCGCGTTGGTAATGACAAATGCATTGGCATTGTTTGGCACGCAGCTGATGGGGTCGCAGGCGCCCAACTCGAAAGGTTTCTGGTACCTTCGGGCGACATCAAACTCCTCGTTCTTTTGTTGTGAGACCTGCGCTGAGGGTTAGTTGTGCGTTTTTCTTTGGAACAGGATCCAATTCACCCTAAGTTCACTTTAAATTCATTGGACTAGTTTGGCACGCTCAGTCACCACAAATGTTGGTGCGCACATGAAAGAAATGTGAATGGTGGAATTATAAGGGAAATGAAAAGTTAAAAAATAGATTCGAGAAATGCAATTGAAAGTAAAAAGGATTTGTTAAGAAACATACTAAGACGGCGAGATTCACTAGAATAATACGGCTTAACAAAAAATTTAGCCTGCATTTTCTTTCGCTGATATCGCTTTCTGTCTCAAAATTCCAACCTGAGTAAATCCCAGAACAAAAGAAAAACCTACTCCATGGCTAGGATACTGCGTAAAGTAGCATAAATACAGGCTGCTTAGGACAACTTTAAACCGCTGATTACGCTGAAAGCAAAAACAATGCTATAAGTGCAGTAGTTTGCAAGTTATGTGCAATAGAATGACTAGGTTTGTAGACGTTGTGCCAATATTCCGCAACGTTGAGCCGCAACAATTACAGCAGTCTGTATGCTACATCAGCGAAAACGGAGGCAGCGTCCGGCAAATATGTGGTTAACCGTGCGCTTTTGAGTCACTAAGAGGTTGATTTAGTTGAACACATGGAGGCGAATGAACGAATGCCATGTCGTGCTTTACCATTTTCGTATTGATACACAAATTGCATACTGAAGGTAAAAGAAAATATATACAAATGTTGATTAGTAGGGAACGTAGGACAAAACTGTAACTTTGCAAGTTGTAACTAGGTAAGTCAAACTTGATCTAGTGCGCATTGAGGCTGACTGAAAGTACGGCGGGAGCAGTATGTAAAGCACTTGAAAAGGAAGCGGTTCTTCTTGTTGTAGTACAACAATGCGTTACAAGTGTATGGAAGACCGGTCACCAAATCCACCTTCAGACGTGACAGCTAAGAAGACAAATGTTTCTTACAAAAATATGGCGGTCATAAACAAAGAAATAAAGGATATGCTTCTGGACTGCCTAGAAGTTTCAACTTGTGGATCAAACCGCCTTGCAAATAAAGCAACAACTAATCAAAATTACATTGCCGGCTGTTCCTAGATGCTGCGCCCGAACAGGGAGCTGACCAGTATGTACACAAAGCTGGCTGTCATGCGTTTAGAGGGAGATCCATGAAGGTATGTGCTCCCTGTTCTGCTAACCATACCAAGCAGTAGAGCGGCGATGGTATCAAAGTTTTTGTAGCCACTGATATCATATAAGGCGAACACTCCTGGTTTGGAACGAATATACAGCCTTCTTTTTGTAACTTGTTAAAATATTTAATGCACTCGGCGTAAATTCCACCTATCTTCATCTGGTGAACTTCGAGCTTTCTCATATCGTTAAACAATGAATAAATGGTTAAGTCTCGAATTCATTGAAATCAACAAATCAGACATAATGGAACATCACAAAACTGTATGCTTAGCAACAGGCAACTTCCTAAATATGTAAACGGTTGTGGAAGAAAGGTTGACAGGCTGCAGAAATTAAGGAAGTATTTCCGAGAAATAAAGTCGTCAATAAATGAGGATACTTTGTGTTCAAATGCGCATAGTGCAAACAGTCAAGTCCCGATCCGTATATTGGAAATAGCATATGTATACAGAGCGAATCTGATTCTTGTACGTTGGAAGAAACCATTGAAATATGACTCTACTCAACTTCTCTGTATTTACTTGTGGGCAGTGACTTTATTCAGTGGCCAGTCACATCCGCCACGCCGCAAACTTGTTAAGCGGAGTTTGGTGGCTTGTTATAAGGGAAAGGCTTGCCAGGTGCTCAGGGCTGTAGTTATGTACATTTTCGTGGAGTGCTCCAATTATCCACTACACTAGGCTGTTGGACCATGGTACCGGGCTCAGTGGTCCCATTTAATGGTTGGCACATGGAAAAGTTAGGAACAGCTGAATTAGAAAAAGCAAAGCAATGGTTAAAAGTAACTTTTAGCAAAAGCAATTAGTAAGTAAACCAGTTCCAAAAAGTAACATAACATTTCGGCGTACTGAACTAGCAAGGTACAACTTAACGTAGCATGAAAACAAAGGCTTTTACACTAAAATTTGATCACACGCGCCGAAACTCAAACCGCGTAAAGCGACAGCTGAGAAAAGAAGCATTTCTATGGCTGCAATCTTTGTAGAATTGAAATTAAAATAGACTATTTGGAACAAGATTAAACGTTCGTGGTTGTAAAGGTAATATTATTGTGTGACGTTCACCAGTTTGCGAGACTTTGCGATTGAATGGCTGTCTAAGCATAACGTTATTACGTTTACTTCACCAAAAACGCGTTCCAGCTTTTGTAAGTTGATACAGCAAAATGTGAAAGTGAGATACGAAGCTAAAGCTGCAAAATATATCTGTATATGCGTTGCCACAAAATCTAGGTATGACGTATCCTGTCAGCACAGCCTTACAAATGTTCGTTTGTGAGCGTAAAGGAACCATAAGGAAAGCATGATTTTGAAAAACTGAGCGGTGGTGAGAACTGCTTTCGGTTATTGCTAGATTATTAAATATATGCCGCTATGGTTGTAATGTAATACCGAATTAGTTTCAGGCTTTACACGTTCATGCTGTTCGGTGTTAGTTGACAAAGTTGGCTACATTAATCCGCGGTGCTGAGCCTTGGCGGTCAGCAACTTTAAACCAGTGGTGTTCCCCGTTTGCTTGAGTCCCGCATCCAAATTTGGTACGCCTACCGTTTGGGTTACACCAGTACGTACTGGTGCTGCATTTACGTTGTGAGTAAAGCTTTAGTTAAAGCGTTAATCGTAATGAAGGGTAGGCAAGTTTATTGCCCCTAATAGCATATTTCGCCATGCAAACGAGCATGCTAACGCAGTGTGTTGGGATATGTGTTTCTTGTATATGCTTTAAGTGTTCAAAGAAAGCTTTTAGTTGATGCCGGATTTACCAATACTGCGCAGTGGAAGTGTGAAACAACTTAGTTTATTCATTTTATCTGAATGTTGGTAACAGGTAATGTGAGTGTTTTGATGCCGATCTTGGGTTAAAAACACGTACGGTAGCCTCCGATGAAGCACTGCATCCACTTTCAGCAAGCTGGTTACATCACTATTTGCACTTGTGTGCCTAGGACTTTCGGACGCAGTGGCGAGTGGTGACTTTTCGTCAGACGATCAACTAACCTCACCAGCGGGTAGTAAAAAATGTCTTCCTCGCGCTCTGCGTGATAAGGTACGTCGATGACAACCGCCTGCATCAAGCATACATTAATTGGTTAGTACTATAATGCCCTTTGTGCATGGTTTGCCGCATGATTCTCGAACCCCAATGCGCCCGCCGCCAGGAACGGAGACAGTCATGTTGATTTGCAGCGAGTATTATCCACGATGCCAGGAGACGGCCACAAGCTATAGATGTACATCCACGGTTTTATGCAGTCCAGGTCACCGCGGTTGCAGATTTGGCCGACTTTGTGCCGTGTAAGTAAACCCTTCCTTCCCGAAATAGCAAGTGCTTGATTTCACATTGGCACCCAGAAGTCCTCTAGCGTCCAAGGGTTCCTGTCTCCTGTTCTTACTGAAATGTCCCAACTGCTTAAACGTGGCGTTTTGTTAGATGTTGAGGTCCTCGAAAACAAAGTGGAGCTTACCGCTGTGATATGCGCTGCTCCTGCTGGTTGCTTCTTGTAACGAACTAATTCCCATAGGATTTGGTTGCCGCAGCAAATATGTACATCAGGGAGGTTATTTGAATGGCAACATCACTTTCTATCCCCTGATTACCGACTGCGGACGAATGCGTCGTACAGCTCATGTTGTGGTTTAGAGGTGTTCCTAGTTGAGTGACCTGATTGCTATGCTATCCGCAGTTTCCATTGAGTATATGCAGGCGGTGTGCCTCGGGGTGCTGCGCAGTTGGTTATAGTCTTGAACAGCAGATCCAACAGAGAAACGTTATCACCAGACAACTGCTAAAGGAAATGAAGCGTACAAGACGTATGAATGCAAATTATGTTTCAAGGCCGGCGGGGTTTTACAGCTGCCGCCACGGTTCGGGATATTTGGCAACCTGAAAAGCCGCTGAGCTGAAAAGGTTCAACTTCAATGCCGGAACGACGTTAGGAAAACCCTTGTTCTAGCCTCACTACTACGTCAATTTTCTGGATTTATATATTGCTATGCATAAGCTATACCATTCCATATTTTTGTTTGTCGCAATCAACCGACCATTCAGATATGTCGACCAGCTATCCGGAGAAGCACCAGACGGCCGGTTCGCCTTATTGGGGCTCATCAGTGGTGCTCATCCATCGGTCCTCTGCGGAGGATCGAACCCATGACTGCTAGTGGCTCTTGCCAACTAGCCCGCAGCTTATGCAACTGCGCCATGGAGGACGGTATCTGACTATCATGCATTGTTAGCTAAAGGCGATATAGCCCGACGCATCCTCCATCCATAAGTAATACCAATTAGCCCGTACGGATTCCACAAAATGCTATGTCGATTCATAGTTGCCGTAACCGGGAAGTCCTGACGCCGGAAGGCCGACCGCTGTCATCTGCATGGCAGGTGCCTGCTTGGCAGTGGAGGATGCGTTGGGCCATATCGCATTTAGCTAACAATTCATGATAGTCAGATACCGGCCTCCATGGCGCAGTTGCATAAGCTGCGGACTAGTTGGCGAGAGCCACTAGCAGTCATGGGTTCGATCCTATGCAGAGGATCGAAGGATGCGCACCATTGATGAGACGCCATAGGGCGAAACGGCCAGCTGGTGCTTTTCCAGATAGCTGGTCGACATATCTAAATTGTTGGCTGATTGCGGCGAACAAAAATACTCACCAAAATTCTTCCATCCATAGGTTATACCATTCCGTGCTTTCTATGCTATAATTGGAGTATGCAGAGGGCGCCTTACATGCATCCGTAAGTGCTTACTTCGCTCTATACGGAGTGGAGGAAATGCATTGCAACGGTCATTCTCTCATATATTGGGTGTATATGGTGCAGACGCATAGCAAGCTGGATCTGTTTTTCACATCCTCTTTAAATAACATACTTACAGATTAAAGAAGCAATAAAGCAACACCGTGCTTACCGTATCGCAAATAATTCGCAGATGCATGAAAAAGGCACACAGTTCTGCCGGTGATCATGGGTATGAATTTGCCGAGACGGAGTATTTGGAGCCATAATCCCCTGAAAAGCAGGGCATTAAAACTTAGGGTATCTATTTCCCTGCAACCGTGATAACCTTTTGGTGGCATGCAGGATACCTTATTTGCTTCTTTCTTTGGAGGTGCTTGATAGCAAGCACGCATAGATCCTTTGTCAGCGTTTACACTGCTCGATTTAAATACACGCGATGTGAAACACTCACCCACGAGCGACTATATAAGCCCTGGTGTTGCACACGCTTTGCAAACATTGCCTATGGAAGGTGTACTTTGCAAGCGAATAAACTTCAAGGTACATAACGGGACCGTTCTCATTTAATTGCTGCACACCTTCAGCCAAGATACATTCCTCTCCTTCCTTTTGCGGTATTCTGACCATTAGTACAGTTTTGCGGACAGCGATGCACAAACGTAGTACATAATGTTTCGCAGAAGTCGCTCAACTTTCGTTACTGAGGCGGCCGTAACACTGTTGTGTGATGTGGTGTGCGTAAATAGTAGACGGCAGCACGATGCCAAAAGCCATCACCTGTAGTTTCATTAAATAATTAATAAAAAGTAAATTGATGGATTATTCTCGAAAGTATCGAGGCACACTGAACCAGGCATGGGCAAAATTTACAGGCGTTTATATTTCGCGACATAGACGTTGGTATGTATGTGAGCGGCATAGGCCAAAATACGTGCTTAGTGCTTAGGTTCAGAAGTAATCATCGGAAATAAAGTCGTCAATGAATTATCGTTGTCCTAGGTTCAATTGAGCAAGTGCAAAAAGACAAGACACAATAAGTGTAGGGAAAGCGGTATATGAAGACAGCGTGTCTTATTCTTGTGCATGCCAAGAACTGATTGAAATAAGAATCTGATCAACGTGCTAATATGTAGTTCTTGGCAGGGACTTTATTCAGTGGCGTGCCTATTTGCAACGATGTAGTTCTGGAAGCACGGTTACATAGCACCGTGTTCTAACAATACACTGCGCGACATGCATCCTAATTCTTTATGTGCAGGAAGGAGCAACGTTGCATGTCTTCCATCATGCATGAAAGCGCCGCCTCCAGCTTTATTCGTTATAATGCACACCACTTTCTTGCAGCATCCATGTTCGCAATTGACTAGCATGTTTTTAACTTATATAAATAAATACTGGTAGATTTTGCGACGGTTAGAAGCTGTGCGCTCGAGGGTTAGGTCAAAATGTTTATTAACCACATGCTCTTGCATGGGTAATAATGGAGTTAAATTTATATAACCCTTGGGTGCGAGCAATTTGGCAACATCGTAGGAGCGGTTTCCCAACGCTAATTAGCCCAATTCCATTAGCCATATTTGGTTAATTACGTTCCCGCTGAAAGGTGGGCTCATGGAAAGAGAGAAAGAAGATTGCGTCAGCAATTTCAGTAAAAAAATTTTTAATGCTTTCTAGTAAAATTAAGTGATAAATATTTTATCATAAAGCTCTTCTGAAAGCACATGGCACTTAAGCGTGATTAGCTAGAAATCAGCAACGTATATTATAACAAAGGTTTTGGATCAAGGGATGCTCTCCAGCGCCAAACACAAATGGCTTTAACCACAGTCAGCTTTAAAAACCAGTTTCGTAGCTTAAACCTTTGCTTAAAGTAAAACTATATAGCTTAGTCGGTAGACAGTCTGATCGCTGTACGAGTTAAAATCAAGGCACCGCCATAATTGCAATATTCTCAGAGTACTAAATCGACTTCCAATACGGTAGCCAAAAACCTTGCAACCAAAGCCGTACAACTTTTCTAGCATATAGGGTAAAAATAACGAAAAGTACAAAACGTGGCTAGTTGCAATACGACCTCCAAATGGTTGCGTATCTAGGAATGTACCGTAATGCTTCAAGTTAGCGGTACTTGCGACCTACGACACAGCGGCCGCAAAAGCACGTTCGGGGCGTTTGGATAAAATCTGGACGGAATAGAACTATTTCAACGTTGCTCCTCCCAACACTGGCACACGCTGATTGCGGTTTCGTCCGGGTTTGAGCACATTTAGTTGGCGATGGCATGAGCTGGAGCTAAACTCCGAGCCTAGTAATTCACGGCTGACGCACTGAGCACTACGCAACTGAGAACCGCGAGCAACGTGTAGCACAACGGAAAGAATGCACACTTGAATTCAAAAACTTGCTTGGGATCCCGCCGCCTGCTTAGACCAAACCAAGACAAAACCGCGGTCGGGGTATGTCAGTGCTGAGAGGAACAACACCCAAATATTTTCATTTGGGTACGGTCCTTGCGATTGGAATTACCGAGGTTTACCTCAAAGTGAGCTGAGGTCTCAATATAGACTTCGCGTCGTGAACCAATTACACTGCGGGTTCCCAAATTTCAACCAGAATTCAATTGCTTTGTTTTCCAGGTTTCACACTTATCTCCGTTGCATAGTGTTAAGGACGTCAGCCGTGAATTACTAGGCTCGGAGTTTCACTCCAGCTCATGCCATCGCCACCTAATGTGCCCAAACCCGGACGAAACCGCAATCATCGTGTGCCAGTGTTGGGAGGAGCAACGCCGAAATAGTTCTATTTCGTCCAGGTTTTATCCAAACGCCCCGAACGTGTTTTTTGCGGCCGCTGCGTCGTAGGTCGCAAGTACCGCTAACTTGAAGCTTTATGGTACATTCCTAGATACGCAACCATTTGGAGGTCGTATTGCAACTAGCCACGTTTTGTACTTTTCGTTATTTTTACCCTATATGCTAGAAAAGTTGTACGGCTTTGGTTGCAATGTTTTTGGCTACCGTATTAGAAGTCGATTAAGTACTCTGAGGATATTGCAATTATGGCGGTGCCTTTATTTTAACTCGTACAGCGATCAGACTGTCTACCGACTAAGCTATATAGTTTTACTTTAAGCAAAAGTTTAAGCTAGGAAACTGGTTTTTAAAGCTGGCTGCGGTTAAAGCCATTTGTGTTTGGCGCTGGAGAGCATCCCTTGATCCAAAACCTTTGTCATAATATACGTTGCTGATTTCTAGCTAATCACGCTGAAGTGCCATGTGCTTTTAGAAGAGCTTTATGATAAAATGTTGTCCTACGGAACGTACTGAGCAAGCTTGGGTGGAAGGAAAGCAACACGACCAGAACGTGTGTGTGTAGAGCTGCGCGTAGTCGGAGGGCACAGAAGACTCGGTGTACTGGCGGCAGTGTGTTGCTGAGTAGGGGGTAATGAGTCAGGGGCGGGTGTATGCTGAGGGGAGGAAATGGGATCAGTACTTTCGACTGTAGGTTCAACGTAAGCTGGTTTGAGTAGGTCGATGCTCACGGATTTTTTTGATCCATTCATATTCAACACGAAGTACTTGGGTTTCCGTGATAAGACCTGATACGGGCCTTCATAGGGCGGTGTTAAAGGTCTTCGGACGGCGTCGACGCGGATGAAAACAAACGGACACTTGTGCAAATCGGGGTGGACTTGCTGTCTACTTAGGTTAGGCCGCGTAGACGTTGGTCGAATGGATCGCAAATGCTGTTTGAGGCGTTCAGCGTACGAGAAGGGGTCTAGTTCGCCGGTGGTGCGAGAGTCCAGTACCATCTCACCAGGTAGTCTGAGGGTCGTCCCGAACACGAGTTCTGCCGGGCAGCACCCAATGTCCTCTTTGATTGTATTGCGTATACCAAGGAAGGATCGCAGGTAGACGCTCAGACCAGCGTGAGTCGGATGAACTAGCCATGATGGCAGCTTTTAATTGTCGATGAAAGCGCTCGACGAGGCCATTGGCAGCGGGGTGGTACGCGGTTGTTCTTAGGTGAGTACAGCCTAATAAACGACTGAGATCACGGAACAGTGTGGAACTGAACTGAGTGCCTCTGTCGGTAGTGATGGTGGATGGAACACCAAAAAGAGAAATCCAAGATTCGACAAAAGCACGGGAAACAGATTCGGTAGATGTGTCACGTAAGGGAACAGCTTGTGGCCAACGGGTAAAACGGTCAACACATGTTAGAAGATGGGTGAAACCGTTGGAAGGAGGTAAAGGGCCAACAATATCTACGTGAACGTGTCTAAAACGTGCGTCAGGAAGTGAAAATGTACCTGGAGTAGTGACTGTGTGACGGTGAACTTTACTGCTTTGGCACCTAAGACAATGTTTAGCCCAATGTCTAATGTCTGAACGCATATTGTGCCAGAGGAAGCGGTCGGTAATGAGCTTTACGGTGGAGCGGATACTTGGGTGTGAAAGACCATGAAAATGATCAAAAATGGTTCGACGAAATGATCGTGGGACAAAGGGTCTAGGCTTACCGGTTGAAAGGTCACAGTAAACTCTTATGTCAGAGTTAAGTACGGGCAGTTGTGTGAGCTTCAATGAGGGGTTTGAACGAAGTTGGACAAGCTCAGGATCATCATTTTGAGCGGCCGCTATTCTCTCCAAGTCGATGGGTGTTGACGACAACTGATTCATATGAGCGCGGGACAATGCATCAGCAACAGCGTTGTTAGAACCGTCGATATAACGAACATCAACACAAAACTGCGAAAGATAGTCCAGATGACGCGTTTCTCGGGGTGAGTAACGGTCCGAGGCAGAACGGAAAGCGTACACCAGTGGCTTGTGATCTGTCAAGAGTATGAAACGACGTCCTTCTAATAGGTGACGGAAATGTTTCACAGCCAAATACATGGCGAGCAGTTCACGACCAAAGGTGCTGTACCTGACCTGAGCAGGTTGTAGCTTCCGTGAGAAAAACGACAGCGGTTGAAATTCGTTATCAACTAACTGTTGCAAAACTGCACCGACAGCGGAACTTGAAGCATCCGTCTTAAGGACAAGTGTAGCGTCCTCAGTGGTGTTCAAGTGATGGAGAGAGGTAACCTCACTAAACTTCTGCTTGACGGCCGTGAAAGCGGCTTCAACTTCTGGGGTTATGGTTAACGTCTTTGAGTTTCCTTTCAATAAGTCGGTAAGCGGATGAAGTAACTCAGCACAGTTGGGGATGAATCTGCCGTAGTAGTTGATCATACCGAGAAATCGGCGTAGGCTTCGGACAGATTGGGGCATCGGATAGTCGAGGATCGCTTGAGATTTATCCGGGAGGGGTTTAATACCTTCACCATCGATCTTGTGACCGAGAAATTCGACCGTTGGCTGACCAAATTTGCATTTGTCCGGGTTGATGGTTATACCGTGGCTTTCAAAGCGTTCGAAAACCATTCGGAGGTGTGATAAATGCTCGTCGGGTGTGGCACTTGCGATCAAAACATCGTCAATGTAAACATAGACGAAATCAAGGCCACGGAGGACCTGATCCATAAAGCGTTGGAAAGACTGTGCTGCGTTCCGGAGGCCGAAAGGCATACGAAGAAATTCGTAAAGGCCAAATGGAGTGATCACAGCGGTTTTTGCGATGTCTTCCTCCGCCATTGGAATCTGGTGGTAAGCTCTGACTAGGTCGAGTTTGGTAAAGATCGACTTTCCGGCTAGTCCAAGTGAGAAATCGTGGATATGGGGGATAGGATACCTATCCGGAACAGTGACATTGTTGAGAGCACGGTAGTCACCGCATGGTCGCCAATCGCCTGACTTTTTGACACCAGATGGAGAGGTGATGCCCAGCAGCTGTTTGAAGGACGAACAATGCCGAGATCAAGCATGTGTTGGAATTCCTTTTTAGCTGCCTGAAGTTTGTCAGGGCGCAAGCGTCGAGCTTTAGCAGTTACTGGCGGACCGGTTGTAACGATGTGATGGCGTACATCGTGTTTAGGGTGGGAAGTATCGTTACTCGCTCGAATTAGGGACGGGAATTGTCGGAGCAATGAGCAGTACTGTGAGTCGTCAGGTATGAGGATGCGAAGCCCGAGAGAATTGACTGAAGCAAGTTTGCAGGGGATGCTTAAAGACGTAGTATCGTCTCGTAATTTCCCACAACGTAGGTCGACCACAAGACCGAACTTGCTGAGAAAGTCGATTCCGATGATGGGCTTTTGCACATCGGCGATGGTAAAAATGAAAGGGAAGTTACGCCGTAGTCCGAGACTCAAAGTAAGTAATTTCTGGCCGTAGGTTGCGATTTTAGTCTGATTAGCTGCCGTAAGCATTGGACCAGCTGGTTGCAGGGGGCGTTTTTCCAGAGAACGGGGGAGAACGCTGACTTCTGCACCAGTATCAACCAAGAAGTGAAGTTTGGTTGTGGAGTCAAATACGTACAACAGGCGACTAATAACCTGGCCAGCGACAGCCGCCGCCATTACTGGCTGGCCATGTGGTTTCCCGACGTAGGAGTTGAAAAGGCTTTAGGGTGTTTACACCCTGGACGGCACTTACGCGCTGCGTCTCCGAAGCGGTGGTGATAATAACAATAGCGGTGAGACTGTCGTGTACGAGAGCTGCTAGAACGTCTGGATCGAGAAACGGATCGTCGCGAGGGAACGCGGTCGCGTCTGAGGTGGGACAAGGTGAGCTCTAGGTTAGAAAGTCTCTCGTTGATTGTATCAAGTAGCGTGGTTCCAGAGAGGTTGCCTGAGCTAGTCTCAGTGACGTGTGATACCGACGTTTTAATGAAGCGTTCGTGAACTTTATCAGCAGCTTCTGCCAGTTTGTCTAGCGGAAGATCGTCGGCGAGAACAGCTAAAATAGCCGTGGTATTCGCAGGAAGACAATTACTCCACAATTGGCGGAGAACGGAGTCATCCAGTATTGAAGAACCGACGAGGGAACGCATGTGTCGGAGTAACTGAGACGGCGTTCTATCTCCAAGCTCAACGCCAGAGAGTAACTGCTGAAGGCGTGTCTCGTCTGAGGCTGTAGTGCGCTTTAATATGGCTGCCTTAAGTTTATCATAGGGGGACTCTAGGGGCATGGGATCAAGGATGTCGATGACCTCTGAGGCGATGTTGGACGGTAGGTGAGCAGTCACATATGAAAACATTGTGGACTGGGATGTGATCTTACGAAAACGGAAAACAGCTTCTACTTGAATGAACCAAACACGTGGGTTAGAAACGTCAAAAGAAGGTAAAACGAGTCCAAGGGAATGTTCCGACGCATTAATAGCGGGCGCGTGATCAGACATAGTGAAAAAAGGAAAAATATACACGAAAAATAAATAAAAATGCGGGGTCACCAATTATATGGAGGAACCGGCAAAGGAGAATACTCAGTCAGTCAGGTTTACCTCACATATAAAATATCCTGATGCGCCTAAGCGTCGGACGACCGTAAATCGCGAGGTATGCCGAAGTGTACGTTTACGTAGAGTCCGATCGTGAATAGAGCAGGCAGCGACGCGCACAATCACAACAATCCAGCGGCAACCAAGGTAGAACCACGGAAGACGAGCTCGAAACCAAGTGTATGTATCTCTAGTTAATTAAAACAAAGCTGTACAACAACTGCAGCGAAATAGGTAAACGTGAAAATGAAAGATAAGCAAATTATTTACAATCGCTACAACAGATATAATGTGCAGTTCTAGCTTTGTATCTCACTTTCACATTTTTCTGTATCAACTTACAAAAGCTGGAACGCGTTTTTGGTGAATTAAACATAATAACGTTATGCTTAGACAGCCATTCAATCGCAAAGTCTCGCAAACTGGTGAACGTCACACAATAATATTACCTTTACAACCACGAACGTTTAATCTTGTTCCAAATAGTCTATTTTAATTTCAATTCTACAAAGATTGCAGCCATAGAAATGATTCTTTTCTCAGCTGTCGCTTTACGCGGTTTGAGTTTCGGCGCGTGTGATCAAATTTTAGTGTGAAAGCTTTTGTTTGCATGCTACGTTAAGTTGTACCTTGCTAGTTCAGTACGCCGAAATGTTAGGTTACTTTTTGGAACCGGTGTACTTACTAATTGCTTTTGCTAAAAGTTATTTTTAACCATTGTTTTGCTTCTTCTAATTCAGCTGTTCCTAGCTTTTCCATGTGCCAACCATTAAATGGGACCACTGCGCCCGGTACCATGGTCCAACAGCCTAGTGTAGTGGAGAATTGGAGCACTCCACGAAAATGTACATAACCACAGCCCTGCGCACCTGGCAAGCCTTCCCCTTATAACAAGCCACCAAACTCCGCTTAACAAGTTTGCGGCGTGGCGGATGTGACTGGCCACTGAATAAAGCCACTGCCCACAAGTAAATACAGAGAAGTTGAGTAGAGTCATATTTCAATGGTTTCTTCCAACGTACAAGAAGCAGATCCGCTCTGTATACATATACCGTTTTCTCTACACGTTTAGGGCCTTGACTTTTGCGCTGTCTATTTGAAAGTAAATTATCATCATTTCTCTAACGTTTTCTACGATTTTTTCAGCCTGTACCATTTGCAGGTTACTTTTGCTTACATACATATCAGCTTGTTTGCTGAGAGACATTATTGTTTTAATTTATTTTCGCGCCTTAACTTTTGTGATATTTATCAGTGCAAGGGTGAACTCTGTATGTATTTAGTTGTTTGTTGCATCAACTGTGCCAGGCATGGAGTTTAGGCATGCTGACCGTAATTGACGTGAACAGGTTGCATGAAAACATGTTTAGCTATTGTTGTCTTCCAGGCAATGTTCTGACTACCTCGGTTGTTTTGTCTGGGTCGCCCTGCAATAAAATGAACTAGAGAAAGTAGTCTTTCCGTGTGGGTAAACGAACCTTCTGCGTCCAGCGATGGGAAAGAATGAACGACGCGAATTTGCCTTACTTTTCTTTTGCGGCAAAAACATCCCAAGTGACATTCAACATGTTAATGTCGCCTCCTATGCCTATACTGTTTGCAGGACGCTCAGCAATTTAGAGAAAAGTGTTGAATGAGCTGTTTAGGGTTACTGCGTGCGTGTTTGCTGGATTTCTGACGCAAGCAACGATTCATTTGAGTGGTCAGGTCTGCGAGGAAATGAAGGCTGAAGCGGTGCTTTTGGCCAGCTAACGATCAGTGAATAAGCATGTGCAAATGTCGTCTCAAGCGTCAATACAACGCCCACCGCTGTGGTTTACAATTTGAAAGCACCAAGAAGCATTGTATTAAGCCAGCCGGCATGCGGTGAACTGGGTACTTTCGCTTAACCATGCCTCAAATTTAGGAAAATGTGGGAAGTTGGAAGTAAGGTAAATGCCCGAAACGTGTGTAGCTTGCGCCGAAGAGAAGTAGCCATAAAAGTGAAAAGTTGTTGTTGTGCCTGTCTTTCGTCTTGTTATTTACAACTTCAGTACATACGGAGGAAATGAAGGGGTAGTGTGTCGATGGTGTCGCAGTGAGAACTGTGGCGGTCTGCAGTCTTTGTGCTATTTGGAGCAGTTGCTTGAGTAGACACAGCTAAATTTGTGGGAAGTACATTGGCGGCTGAGTGGCCACAGGTGTTAAGAATACAAGGAAGCAGGTGCTGGTGAGGGAGTGTCACTATGCGACGTTGTCCAGCAGGTGGTTTGTGGGGTACTGAGTTTTGGTGGAAGACGACTGCTTGCATTTTTTCGGTGCTCAGTGCCCTTAGCCATGTAGCGACGGTAGCGAGGCATTACATATGAAATATTTTCTGTCAGGTTTTAGCGTTGGTTATGTAACTTTGTATCTCGTAAGCCCGATATGTTTGGCTTAATTGGGCATGAGGTTGGAGCGACCACCGTGCTAGCCAGTTTTCTGTGTGCAGTGAACCAAGTTTGTGCAGTGCCTTCTTATAGTGTCTATGGCCATTGTCACGGAGAGTTCATCCGGGATATTCAGTGCTACCAGCGTTTGCGGGGCGGGTGTTGGTTAACCAGTACTTTGCTCGGAAACAGTGTGCAAAAACAAGCTTGGACTCAGGGTTGGGGCTGTAGATTTAGCTTTTGGAGGCATGGGTTGAGAAAATAATGGCAGCACGCTAATCTGGGAGGTGCACGCTGTATTTGTGCATGATCTACCTAGAGAAACGGTGGGTATTACTAGGCGATTGTTTTGTGAGCTTGTGCTGCTGGCTCCGTTCCATAACTCAGTAGCCGCTTGGAGTGGTTGGTTGAGACTTGGCTTCTTGCTTGGTGAGGAACAAAGGCTGTTGGGGTTTGCAGGCAGTGTCGTTAGAAATCAGGTCGCTAATTGGAATACTAAAGTTTAAGTGTTCTGTACCGGTTTTACAACTGTGTCGATATCAATAGGTTTCTCGTAGGTATGCGCGATCAAGCCTGATGTGCAGTCGTTGAAGCTTGGTTTTGGGAATAATATTCTTGAAACAGCGTCCATTTCCCGCTATGGGGTAGTAGACACTCTTTTGTAGCGGAGAATGACCGAGTTTGACTAAGACTGCTTTGAACTGGGTAGTGGACGAGATACGTGTACATTTTGAGTGAACTTGTCAGATTCAGAAGTGAAGCTGAATTTGCACATTACGGGACAACTGTATTTCCTTGTCGTTTTACAAAGCCGTACCACTGTGCAGTCCTCTGCTCATAGTAGGCAGGCCATAACCAGGTTCGTTTTAGGATTTCTTGTTCACATCTTTTGGAGGCGTACAAACTATGGCGTTTTGTGACCTGACAATCTGTTGGTACTTCTTCGCAGCCATATTACTTATAAGCTTGCTGGCATTCTGCGCATGTCGAGCGGGGCGTTTGCTGGTATTTCCATCGTGTAGGACGAAGAGGTAAGTAGATATGACAGCGCTCCAATTGCGGGAACGTTTTCTTAGAGTGCCACTAGTTCGGCTTTGAATAGTAACGGCTTCTTATGCGTTGCTATAAGAACGTCGCTGGTGTTAACTATGTGGCTGTATTTAGATAGTTAGTTGCACATAGTTGGTAGTAGACCGTCTCTACCGGTCTTGTTTCATTGAGAGTTTTACAGGTGTTGGAAAGTGACAGGAGACATAGGTTTTATTAACTAAACAAACGAGCTAGGCCGTTGATATGTAAAAAGTGTTGTAGGATCAAAGCCGGTCGTTAGGTTCGCAACTTGTTGAAATATTCTCCAACCTTGTCGGATGAGGCATAAAAAGAGGATGCTAAAATGCAACAAGGCCAGCCAAAGCATGTTTAACGATGAGGTTGTTGAGTATAAGTAAGCCAGATAATCTCCGAAGGCAGTTATGTTGTCAATGTATGGCGTCAGCATCCCGCAGACTACCGACCTTGTGTACACGGGTAACCCAAGCCAGACTGGTTGAGATGCTAAACACCATGAAGTGCCGTGTGCTAATTTTACCGTGCCACCTGCTATACCTGCTGCATTCGAGTGCATCAGTGTTAGGGACGAAACGTTTGCAGTCCGGCTACCAACATGGATCCCCAGCACGGCGTACAAAAGCTTGTGATTGCCGCCGGAACCTGGTTTGCCTTAACCTGTCGCACTCGTTGACATGTTAGTAGTGTTTACTGCCTTGCCGTGGAATTCCGAAAAAAGAAACATGCTGATGGATCCTGCCTGAAGCACTGCGGCAAAATTATATACGCCAACATTAAGCCATGTATGTTAAAAAGCTCGACGAAATCAAAAAGCACATGATGCCTGCAGTAATGTCCCACACAGTATCAAATGGCATCAACTTCTCCGGGGCGCATCAACTACTGACCTATCGAAATAGACGTCTAAAGGGCCGTTTACTCTAATTGCTTAACCTTCATTCTATTTTACTTCCATGGAACTTTGGACAAAAGGTACGCTACCGCCGGATGTACTGCGACAGAGCTTACCTCCGCGGTGAAAATTGGCTGCACGTCTTGCGCCAGCATACATCGCTTTGCATGACCCAGCAAACGGTCAAAAGCAGCTGCTTGGTAATGCATTTTTAATCTTGAAACTAAACGTCCTTTCCAGATTATGGCAGCTGCAGATCTGGTTCAGGGCTACCGCGATCCTCAAGAACACATTTGGGTAACTTTTGGGTAATGCATATTCCCCCACGGTAATTGAGCCCGGTTTACTGTTTTGCCTGCAATCAACACCGTTACTGCTTTTGTATTGCATTCGTTACACCAAGGCAGGAAGCACATGGGACAGGAGGTTTGCTACACATTGTTGCAATCATTAATACAACTACTTGCGACAAACCGATGCAGTCCTTGTTATAAACGGTTTGCGAAGGGTCCTACCCTGCTGGTGAAGTGAGCTCCTGAAGTGCGCCGCAGGTATTCAGAAGTTACCTACTGAAAAACGTAAAGCGTGCTTGTCCCTGATCGGAGACTCTAGCCTGCTTGAGTTATGGCTACAGGTTTGGCGCCAAACAGCTGATTGACGCAGCAGTGGCGCGAACAGCTGCTGAGTCGTTCAGCGGACTGCAAAGCTGTTGCCGAATACAGCTGAGCTGGCACGAGCAAGAGCTGAATGTTTATTGACGAATGAAGCCATAAGATCATTGTATAAAACTTGAGGACACACTCACCATTTTCTTACATTTTGTAAAAGTGGTCTAAAACACAAGAAAGGGAAATTTCGAAGGACACAGTAAGCTTGTGCTGAAAGGGGCAGTGCTTTGAAAAGTAAACATTTTCATGCAAATCTAGTTAAAGGATAGGCAAATATGCGCAAATGTCAATTGCAACTGCTGGGAATCCAGTAAGAAATGTTAGATATTCTATAGAAATCAGGATACCTTGTAATTAGTCTACTATTAGAAGGTTTCTAATTTATATTTTCAGAGGAGACGGGGTCATATAAAGCACTATGAACTTGGAGTACGCAAGTGTTACGTCTCTAATTGGTTACGAATTTTACCCCGGAACTCTGAGCCAGGTCTGTCCGGATAATGAAGGAGGCCTTGAGGTCTTTTGGTCCATATGACATTGAAAAACGCATTTACTTTTTAGATAAAATCGTAACTATTCTCTTTAAGGCTACCTTATATATAGAACTGGGTATGACAGAACTACACGTGTGTTAAAGGAGGCTGTCGCTAATTATAAGGCTATACTTGGCAAAAACTAAACAAAATGCCTCGAAGCGGGAGCTTCATTTTGTTTTGCGTTGGGGAGGCATTAACAGCTCGGCTTCTAGGGTTTGAGATTTATAAACATGGGAGATTATTACGTCTGAGGTTTTGAAACGTACTAATGTGCAGCACTGCTTTTTTAACGCTTTTCTCTCTAATTTATAGTCCGGTACGATTGCCAGCGCTGTTCATCATGGTTACGATGTAACATAGAACTAGGTCACATCAGCTTGTGCCTTAAAAGCCTTGCTGGAGAGGTTTTTCCAGTATTCTAAGCAGAATGAATGTACAATAGTGTGACCCAGGAATAAGAAACTACGCAAAATGTGGGCGCCGCTTGTGTACCAGCCACTACGCATAATGCACCGTAGGATTTAGAACTAGCTAAAAGATGAAAGTACACCATGACTGCGAAGTCAAGATTAAGAGCTGGTCAGATTATCTGGTTGCCCAGCCAGCCAGGGAGGCAGGGTTCCCTTTGCCGCTTGGCTAGGTTTCATGCCGGTAAAATGGAAGCTGGTAAAGCAGATGTGCCAGCAAAAGGGATTGTAGAAGCAGATTCCGTCGTCCCATATGCCTGACTACTAGGGTATGCATTAGCGATCAGTAAGTGTATAACTCACATGAACCTGAGGATATGGGCCGATTGAGGAGAAGTTGATTAGAAAATGTCTGAATCCTGAAACTATTGTTCTTAGGGTGGTAATTATTTTGATCAGACGATGTATATATATATATATGTGTATATATATATCCATAAATATACAATATCTTCACCGCAGTTGGGCTAAACCAACTTACACTTAAACTAGGTCTCTTTATGCTGCATAAATTTCATTCCAGTTTATTTGGTTAGTTTTGCCTATCTGAATAGTCTTCTATTAGCTGGCCACGTCGCTTACGCTAATTGCGCTTATCTTCGGTAATTTTGTTGCGTTTGTAGCATTTTTGAGTAACTTGTGGACATTTTTTCCTTATCACGGATTCATTGCTAACCAACTTACTTCATATGCTAACTTAGCGAAGAGTTATGCCACCCACCGTATCTGTATGCATTATTGGATTTATGTTATTTCATTTTGTCGTTTCAAGTGATTGGCTGTTGCGTGCTATCCCCGGTGTGGCTGCGCTTGATGTGCATGTTGACAAGGTGCCTACCTGTCTATTACCCACTACCTCGTCCATACTGGCTCCAGGAGACAGTTGGTCGTTGCTGGGGGGGACGGGGTGCACGGTCCTTGTGGCCGTGCTAGGCTCGAAGAGTGGTTCCATGCACTCAGTGTGGAACGGACTACGGTCCAGCCACCGCCTTGTGTGCGCTTGATTCCCCAAATACAGTGTGCTTGTGTTTGCCTGTGAAGGAGTGTGGGCCGGCTCCGTTGATGAAACGTGGTTCCCATCCACATGCCTCCCGGTCTTATTCCTTCGGGTTTACACTGGATATGGGGTGTGTGGTTGGAGCTGTGGGTGGTGCAGCGCAAGCCACCCATGGTCCCTCTGTAGGCGCAGGCGTCCTGTGGCTTGCCACAGTGACAGGCAAATCCGAAACCGGATGCCGCCAACCATGTATGTATGTGTGCCCCATGCTGAGGCTGATGTTGCATTCTTGATGCTTCTTCACCGCAGTTGGGCTAAACCAACTTACACTTAAACTAGGTCTCTTTATGCTGCATAAATTTCATTCCAGTTTATTTGGTTAGTTTTGCCTATCTGAATAGTCTTCTATTAGCTGGCCACGTCGCTTACGCCAATTGCGCTTATCTTCGGTAATTTTGTTGCGTTTGTAGCATTTTTGAGTAACTTGTGGACATTTTTTCCTTATCACGGATTCATTGCTAACCAACTTACTTCATATGCTAACTTAGCGAAGAGTTATGCCACCCACCGTATCTGTATGCATTATTGGATTTATGTTATTTCATTTTGTCGTTTCAAGTGATTGGCTGTTGCGTGCTATCCCCGGTGTGGCTGCGCTTGATGTGCATGTTGACAAGGTGCCTACCTGTCTATTACCCACTACCTCGTCCATACTGGCTCCAGGAGACAGTTGGTCGTTGCTGGGGGGACGGGGTGCACGGTCCTTGTGGCCGTGCTAGGCTCGAAGAGTGGTTCCATGCACTCAGTGTGGAACGGACTACGGTCCAGCCACCGCCTTGTGTGCGCTTGATTCCCCAAATACAGTGTGCTTGTGTTTGCCTGTGAAGGAGTGTGGGCCGGCTCCGTTGATGAAACGTGGTTCCCATCCGCATGCCTCCCGGTCTTATTCCTTCGGGTTTACACTGGATATGGGGTGTGTGGTTGGAGCTGTGGGTGGTGCAGCGCAAGCCATCCATGGTCCCTCTGTAGGCGCAGGCGTCCTGTGGCTTGCCACAGTGACAGGCAAATCCGAAACCGGATGCCGCGAACCATATACAATATACACTTGGAAACAGCGGAGTAATGTAGCGATTACTTAGGCTCAATAAAATGCATCAATTAAAGTCCACTGGCATCAGACAGCTACACATGCCTATAGAATTACACCAAAAGCAGGCCTTTAGACGAAGCTGTTTTGGACAATGCTAATAATAACTTTATGTTAATAAGTATGCCAACAGCAGCAATGTAACCTGACGCCTTGTAAGAGGCCTTGGGCTGGTAGAAAGCTTTTACTAAACCTACCTTAAATGTCGTAGCCATAATCCTTTTTCACAGACACACTGTCCTAAGTATTTGGAACGTGGTACTCGGTAACGCTGAAGACCTAGGGACGCAGAAATAGATGTACGAAAAATAGTTTGCCTGCTTGGATAGGTTCTTTATTGCCACACCATTTTCCCTATGAACGGCATCATTGGAGTTAGGAATCTACCAGTCAGTAGGCTAAGTCTGCCCTACCTGTTGATGAGTTTGAGCAGTGATAATTTGGGCATTGGTAGTGAGGTCGCAGTGGTTGGTATACCGTTTGGTCCCTGCAGGTTGCCTCGGCCGTAGCGTTTACTTTTTCGTACTACAGCCTTTGGACCAAATTGTCTGTTTGATAAAGCAAGCCAGATAATAATCCGAAGTAGCTAAGAACAACTGGTGCTTAGGTATCTAGTCTTGTCATTGTGCGATACGTGCGCCTGGTCCGGCAGAGACCACTAAGGTTATGTGTAACTTACTGCGACGAATGTGAATGAGCGATTAGTTCAAAATGCTTATATGTCAAGAAGTTAGTTTCAGCTGACTAGTCTCCTATTCTCTGTCTGCTTGTTTGATACGGAGACGTAAACGGGCCTGGCAACGCATACTCAACGACATGTATCCTACTCCTCCAGAGCCTACTAGACTTATTTACCATTTATTGTTCTAGCCTCCACTCCCACCTTAATTGTACGACTTAACCTCAGGGCGCCGACTAAGCCAATCCCGTCTGATCGGCCTCCTGTGCTGGGACTTCGCTTACGGTTGCGACGTTATCGACCTTGTTTCGGCTAACCCAACGATCTTTGCACATAAGCTGTGAGCACCGTTAGCTTTTCCACTCTATAAATAAAGCCATTTTTACCTCGACCCAGTCCTTTCCTTAACGCACGTTGGTTGCATTTCACTGCTCGCACGGCCAGCACCTGTTATTCTATACTTATCTAGTCTAAAATGCCCAGTCGCCTGCATCCTGACTGCCGTCAGACCATGAGGGCGTAAACAATCTAGGTTTTGCATTCCCAACGAACATTTTCCTTACCTAAAGTACAGAGCTGGGCATGCTCACTCTTCATTATTAAAGCCTCTTTGGTACTTAACTTGTACATTTTTGCTGACAAACTTTATTTGGCTTCCCGGCTAAACTTCATGAGTTGAACTCAATACTCCTACTAATCCAAGCGCATCTGCTCGGCCTCCTACTCTTCGACAAACCTCAGGATTCTGAAACGGTACCCACCATAAGTAAATAAATAAAATAATTTTATGCTCGATGAAACGAGCAACACCAATACAGGCATGATCAGGTGATTGCCAAAGCCACCAAAACATACTGACCGTAAATGCACCATATGAGATAGTCAAATGTTTGCGAAATGCATGGTTGAATAACGGGTAAATAGTAGTCATAAAAGAAAGTCGCAAGGATAATAAGCATGCGCATTGGAGACAAGTAGCTGGGTGGCACGGAAGCAATGTAAATCATATAGGTGTTTCCGTTACAGAAATGCTGAGTGCAATTTCGAATATTTCAGGAGGATGATCTCAACGACTCAGCGGACGTATGAACCCGCAAGAATGATTGAGCAACACTGTTTGACGAACGGGTGAGCTTAGGTTTCTGTGCCATTGTGTTCACGGATTTCATTTATCGGGATCTTGTCAGTGTTTAGCGGTGGGCAGTGACTTTATTTTGGTAGCGTTTCGCATCTGCCCTGTCGCAGTGTTGTTACTGAGACTTTGATGGCCTTTTATAGGGGGACCGCTCGCGAGGCGAACATACACCACGTCCTGAAACACTGCCGTTTATTGATCATGCCTTACTTGGTGTGTCTCGACAAATTCGAGAATAAACTATTTATTTATTTATTTATTTACAAGCGGAAAAGCAATGTGGCATTGGCAGTGCAAGTGCCGGCTATCCGCTCGGTTACTTGCATTCATGTTGACGTCGCTTTTCCATCGGCTGAGCGAGGCTTAGTCAGCATACATTATTAACGGTTGGAACTGGATAATCCAGCCATCCGTTTACCTTATTTCCAGAGCTCAGTTGGCTTTTTCACCATTCAACAATAAAGCCATTTTCAACCGATACCTGTCAATTCCTTATCGCTTTCTGTTTTTATTCCGTCTCCAACCAAACGGCTAGCTCTCACTGACTTGCCATGATCCAGTCTTATCTGGCCAATCCTCCACCGTCCCTCACTTTCCTTTACTTCGAGGTCCGGAACCGCTTGGGGATCTGTGATTGGACGTGGGAAGAGCTTTTTAGTCCGAGAAGGATAAAGGAACCAACAAGGACTTATTGGAGCATGACTGTAACCCAAAGGGATTCAACCGCATTCCGTACAAAGACCGTAGTCCAGTGTGGATATCTGGACACGAAGTCTTCATTCAAAACATAACTTCAAAAACCAAGACAAGGGAAACTGGAAGGTTTGCGCATCTAGACACTCAACAAGGTGACTCTTTGTGACTTTCATCCTCGACCGGCCTCAGCGCTCATGGAAGCTCTGACCTAGCTACCTGTTCAGCCAACAGTGGAAATTGGAAGGCACCTGACTGCGGCTAACCGAGTGTAAACTCAGTCTGCAAGCCGCTCTGCCAGTTGTTTATTAGCGTGCAACTGGAGTTAGAACAGTGTTCCAGGAAATGCTAGGTTCTGGCTGGAAAGGGATTTCGGCGAAAAGGCACAATTATCCGTTTAACAACATTGCGGTGTGGTAGCTGTGACTCCCCACCGAATAATGTTACTGCCCACAAGTAAATACTGCCAAGTCGACTGGTGTCTTACTCCAATCTTTTCTTGACACGTAAAAAATAAGATACTCTCTGTCTGCAAGTACTGTTTTCCCTACATTTATACTGCCTTGACTATTTGCACTATGCACAGTTGAACCCAAACCATCGTAAATTACTGACGGCGTTTTCCTTTATGATAACTTCTACAATTTACGCAGCCTATACAACTTTCGACCACTGCCCGATACATACGTAGGAGCGTGTCTGTTTTGAAGCATAATAGCCCCTAAATATTTACCATGCCTGATTTGGTGTGCTTTGAGAAATTTGCGATTAAACGATTTATGTATCTATACAAAATAAATAGTATATATTCAAGAAAAAGGCCCACTCTTAAAAGGCGTGAACCCACATGCACACAAGCGTGGCAGCTTTAGAATAGTAATGCATTTAGTTTAAGAAAACGGGCGACCAAAATATTTGTAGTTTTTACGTGAGCAATTTTTCAGGTACTAGTGAGGGCCAGGATCCCGCTAACGCCAGCGCTCGGAAAAGGCAGCGCTACAACTTTGGGGCAGTAGCTGATAGCGTGATCTGGCCAAGTTATAATACATGGTGTCAAGAGCACAGGGACAAATGTAAAAGTTCGGTGCACATGTTCTCCATTAAAGAGCAGGAACCTTTGTAGCACCATCAAGGTTTTCGATAAGTCGAAGTCGGCTAAACTTACCATTTCCTGAAATGGTTACAGAGGCTGCAAGTAAAAGGTCGATGACTGGGCCAGTGAGAGATGGTAGGGTGAACACATTCAGTGGCGAGTCATTCGCGCTAAGCCGCAGTGCTCTTAAACGCATATTTGTGGTTTGGAGAAGAGATAATGCTTTCCAAACAAAACCCCAGCGAGTCCTGGAACATTACCGTCGATCCATGTAAAAGGTAATAGGATGCTGGCAACGCATCTAGAGCCGAGTTTTAACCCGGTTATTTGCAGTCGAATAAGAATTAGCTTGCTGCGTTAGTTGACTGAATGGTTTGATCAGGATCTGCTCTTGGTCATTTAGGCTTGTCGAAGACGAAAAGTAGTCGTAAAATTGGGTAACTCATAGTGCAGTTGAGTAGAGTATTCGCAGTAACGTACGTCGGCTTCTTCTGCTGTGGAATACTCTAGCGGGTTGGGCAGTCTTCGTGTTCATCTATTCACACTGGAATTGTACTGGAAGTGGAGGCTGCAGTTCATACTTAGGGCTGAATTAGTCCACCTCAGATAAAACTGCCGATCATCAGGTCAATGCAAGGTCTCTCCTCAAGGCCGAATCCGAAATGGTACAGTGGTAGATTAACGTGAGGTTAAGTTATTTTCATGGTCCAGTGAAAACCGCAAGATAAGCCATTGGAACAGCAACAAGTACCTAAACGTGCAAATTTGCTTGATGAACTGAAAGGGACCGAACATTTGTTCCAGTGCTATTGAGAAGAGGTACAGCTGGCCAGAATATGCCACCGGAAACTCACCAGGTAAGTGGAGAACCAGAATGCACTTGCCGTAATGAAAGACACCGCACTCAGTGGTTTGAACGCCAATGAGGCTTAGCAAAACCAATCGCGGCTGCACAAGTTAAGCTAGACAGTAACAATTTGTTATCTACCGTGGAATAAGGGATCCATTTAAATATATAGTATTCTAGGCAAGTTGTGTTACGTGACAGTGTGGTGTGCTGAAATCAATTGTTTAGACCCCTAAAGGTAGCATGCTTACAGTAGCAATAAGGAACTCTATTTGAAGCAATAATTGATTCCGTTAAGAAATATGATTTGTTCGTCATAAACAAGAGAAACTTTCAAACGTTTAAGTTAGCTGGCTTTGGAGAATGACTCAGCCAGCACCAGTGGATGTACCGGCTTGCGTCGGCTGACGTAGCTGTAGGAATTACAGGAGACATGAGAAGCGACCCAAGAGAAAGACCAGCAGTGAGATAGGAATTCATCAAAGTTACTTATGGCATATAGTGTTGTTAAGCTATATAGTACTCTGTAGCCGATGCAATAGTTTAGTATATATGCCACAGGTGTGTTCTTACATTATGTCTTCAATGTGGCTCAGAAGACAAGTGCCGCGCAGGAAGAAAATTCTGCAAAACGCATAGTCAAGCGTCCAACATCCAAAACGGGTTGATTTTTATACAGGGTAAAGCATGGGGGTTGAAGCGAAGCATAGGTCAACTGATGTACTAAGGACGTACTTAACCATGGTAACAGCCGCCAGCCTTCGCGCAGCAGCTGAATTGAAGCTAAGGACAAGTAGTTTGAAGTGAAAAGCAATGAGAAGCCAGTGGCAAAGGAGCTATTAAAGGGGAGAGAGGCGTGCTAAAATTGGTGAAAAACCGAGGCAAGGAAACTAAAGTTTCTACAATCGCTATTAGGCATAACGGCGCTAAACCCTTATGTTTTCGTGGCCTTGTATTCGTCAGCATTGAAAGAAACGGGTATGTGATGTCCAATACTGTGCAATGCATTGTGGGTTTCCAGCCCGGTTGAGGTAGGATTGACAAGGGAAGAGATATGCTCGTAGCTCAAAATCCAGTATGTAAGGCAAACGTGAAGGTTAGGTTGATATAAGCTAAATTCAAAATATGATAAGGTGTGCAGCATGGTAGAAGTAATAGCCGTGTGTCGCTTTGACAACAATGTTACGGGTGACGCCAGGAAGCACGAGCGACGGGTGAAATAAGATACCTCGGTGTCAAGCACTGTGGAACGGTGCGCAAATCGAGGTTACAAAAGTACAGACAACGTTTTGCTCGGTAGTAAAATGACAGAGTATTTTGAAAGTCAAATATTCGTAGGCGCTACGGCCTTACAATACTAATGGGAGCCCGTTGGGATGGAACCAAAGTTAACCGTAGGCCAGGTTCCTCTCCGTGTATAAGCAGTCATAGTAGAGCGGAGCAGATGGAGCTGAAAAGCAACAGACAGAAGCATTCAGAAGCACATGGTACATGACAAGGAGAATATAAAGCAGAACGGACATGAAGCACATGGTAAACGGATATAAAATGAAGAGCCAGTTAGTTGTGCAAAATATTGCATTACGGTTCTAATGGGAGAATGTTAGGATTGTCGGAGAATAGACAACGGCATAGCGGTGTCAGCAGCCTTAGCGGTAGTAATATCTACAGCCAGCTGGAAGAATGATTTAAGCAGGCAGCAATGTTATTAGAGAAGTAAATAGTAATATACTAGATGAAACGATACACGCCAATACAAGCATGATCAAGTGATTACACCACCACAGAAACACCATAAGCCTAGTTACACCAAACGATAGAGATAATTCTTGGCAAAAAACCCGGCGCGAAAAAGGTGTACATATACTTTTGCCTAAGAATAAACGCAAGATGATAGGCATGTTCCTTGTTGTCAAGGTGAAAGGTGACGCCGATGCGCGGTAGGTTCTTTTAGTGTTTCTTTTACGGAAGTGCTTGGTGTGTGTTCAGATGATCCGGAGAGCGATCACCACGTTTTCGTGGGCCTAAGAACCCAATTGAAGGTTTGTCTTAACTTGCTGTACTTGCGAATATAAGATGTTATATCCTTCTCTGTTTGACGCAGTGAGCAGTGACGTTATTTCACTGGTGCGTTACATCCGCCGTGTTGCAGTGCTGTTAAACAAAGAGTTGTGGCTGTTTATATGAAAAACTTTTGCCAGACAAAAGCACAGCACGTCCTGGAACGCTGCCATCACCTTAATTCAAATGGCATTGAGATATTGTCAACGCTTATGTTAGACCAATTTTCCACAAGACTAATCGCAGCCACGGCACACCCGGATTCCTATTGCCTTATAGAAAAGGTTAGTCAGGATTCACCAGCAAATGTTGGGCTCGGAGTTACTGGTTGGAGACAAGACCATAGAGAGTGCGCTGCCGAGTTGCGCTGGTGCGCAAGGATTCTTAAGCATATTCGGTATTATTGTCCGAGCAGAAAATCCACGCGTCAGGTGGGTGTTGCCGGCCGATTCAAGAGAGGTGATCATCGCAGTTAAGCGCGAGGCTTGCATAGAGATAAAACTTTGTTGAGCAGATGTTTAAACATTAAACGGAAGGTGGGGAAAACCGGTGAAAGAGCTTGCTTTGAACCTTGGGGTCATGTTTGGTCGAGCGCCGTAGCACAGACCACGGACAAAATACATCCAAAAGGATACCATCTTCTGCCATTTTACACTGTTGAGATGGGTCGAGCATCCATGGTATAATGATGCCAAATATACTAAAATTCTGATACTGCAGGGGGTTTACTGCACTAGCGAGATCCACGGAGCATAACGCCATGGGGTTGCAAGTAATTTGAACGCTTGCAGGTGGACGAAGCTTCTGGTGGCGAGGTACCAAACGTGATAAGAATTTACACTCAATTCTTCAAATCAGTAGAGGAGAAGGCTTTCTGTGCTCTGCAGGAAACAGATATGGTCGCACGCATCAAGACAGACAATAAAAGGTACAAAGCTGAGTAATAGAGTTGATGGCGGACCACAATGGCAAGATGAGTAATGTATCCAACGGAGACGAATGCAAAGCATATGAAGTTGCGGATACAAATGCAAATAAGCCATTGGTCTGGTAGATGGATCATAACGCCATGGCATCGCAAGTACCTTGCTCACTTGCTGTGAGGTAAAACTACTTCAGCGGAAGCTTCCGGCGTGATAATTATTTGAACCTAATTGTTCCAACCAGTGAAGGCTAAGGAACAAAAGGCCTCCAGTTTGAAGAAACAGCTTGAGGCACGGGATAGATGTTAGAATATACTGAAGAGGTGGGTAAAGTATCCATCGGGCAACAACTCCAAGCGGCTAAAGTTGCTGCTACCGGGCGTGTTAATGCACTGGCGTGGGGGACGGAGCATAAATCCGTGTCATTGCAAGAAAGTTGCTCAATTACATGGTGCTGTGGCTTTTTTGGGTGTTGTTCTGGAGGTGATAAGGATTTGAACCTAATCGTTAAAACAACTAGATGATACACATCAAGGTGACGGAGTGCGCGAAGTGGAGGTCCGGGCAGTACACATGTCTTTGGGCCTAGGAGGCTTAACTTCAAGAACTTCACCTTGAAAGGACGGTACAGGTCAGTTTCTTTAACACTTCTAAGCAAGTCCCGCGGTTGGACAAGAAAAATGGTCAGAGAAAGGAAGGATTCCGAACCTAAAAAGGAAGTAAGGAAAATTAGCGACTTTAAGTTAACCAACATTTTATTTTGTTTTGTATATATACCGATAAACATGGGCGTCGGCTGTTTTGTGCGCCTACTGAAAAGTACAGATACCATTCGGAACGCCAAAATAGACTGTGGTAGGAATTGTGAACGATAGTGATTCGGATGAGTGTGAGCAATACGGCATCACAATTCTAAAAAAATGTCCATTACGATAGAACCGAAATGCACCACAGGCCATGCTACTCTTCGAGTATAAGCATACTAGAATAAAGCTGCTGGAGCTATAAAGCAATAGACAGCAGCGTTCAGCAGCAGGAAGTGGCTAATGAAGGATATATATGCTGAATGGGCACATGAAGTGTGAAATAGATGAAAGTTTTGCAAATGCGAATACCTTTAAGAAGTGCGGCATCGCAGCCATAATTAAAACTCGCTTGATAGAAATGAAAGTGAGTCAGTCGCTAGGTCGCTCACCGAGCCGCCGCCATTTTGAACTAACCAGTCTAAGCGCTGCAGGCACAACGCGATATGGACCTGACTCCGAGAGCTTGCTAGACTTGTTCACCATTTATTGTTGCAACTTTTTCACACCTTGGTTGTATGACTTTAACTCCATGTGCCCACTAATGCTATGTTGTGTGATCGGCTACCTGCTCTCTAAATTCGCTCAGACACCTGAGACGTTACCTACCTTGGTTAGGTTAAGTAGACGATATGTTCACATTACCTTGAGAGTCATGTTGGCTTCTCCACAATACAACGATAAAGCCATGTTTATCCGTGATCTGTCCGTTCCTTATCGTGCTCACTGTGTTGTTTCATTATTCAATCGGAGGGCCCGCTCTCAGTTTCCTGCCATGGCCTAGTCTCAACGGTACAGCTTCCTTCTCTCCAACCACTCTTAGACTGCCGGCACGGAAACGGTCTAAGTTCCGCTGGCCCATTGCCACACTTCACCTTGCTCTAACACCTGCTGGACTTGTTTACGCTTCAGAGATATTGTCCCATTCAACCCTAATCGCTTGATTTCGGCTGATGCTTGCCAATTGTTTTCAAGACGTCAACAATATACGCACGGCCAACACATCTTTCCATGCACCCTACCAAGGGAGATTTGTTGTGGCTATTCAACCTTTATCATACAGACTTATCTACTAGAATATCTCCTATTATTTTGTTTTTACGTTTGATTTGCAATTGGGAAGCTTAATTTCAATTCACCGTATTGATGTAGTCGCACATTTTCCGTTGCGCTGCTGCTTGTAGTCTATGCAGATCTATGCGGCGTATCGTTGATAAAGCCAGATCTCTATGTACTTTTCATAGACTTTTGTTTAGGTATCCGTTCTATGTCATTAGAGGCCCTGTCATACCGAACATATCCTGTTCACATGCTTACTTGAATTGGGCTGTTTGCACTCAAAATGACTAATGCATTTTCCCGTCTGACTTTTAGATTCTGACGGCTCCAAGCCAGGGAGACCACCCGTCCTAGGGTCATCATAACTTGCATACTATGCATCTATTCTTGGCAGGATGCGGGCCTTAGTTACACTATACAATTAGCAGATGTTTGCTCTCCAGCATAATGCCATGTATCCTCCTTTTCTTTCCTGCTCACTTTATTTGGGATGCTTTCTCCCAAAATGCTGCTAAAGTTTTGCTTTCTGACACCTCATCCCAGGTTACTGCTTAGTAATAATCTAGGGCCGGCATAGACTTTTCGTCTTACGTTCCTATCCGTGTCGGTCGCATACAACATTCACCAACATAATGTTTTGCACCCAGAACTGCTCCTATCTTCTGCAACTAGAACTTTTTGCAGGGTCTGTCTGTTATCAGTACTTTGTGTTCATACGCCAGACGCATATTACAATAAGTTATTGTTTGGCCGTATTCCCTAGAGCTATTTAATTTGGGGTCTGAAGCGGCTGATCTTTTGCACTACCATTCGTTCTGGCGTCCTGGATACTTCAGGCGCGATCGCCTTAGGCTAGACCGATCAAGCTGTCTGTGCCACTTCCACCGTGAGCACCTGGCGTTTTACGATTTGTCTGGAAAATCTTTTTCATCTCGGACCAACATATAACTCTTTGTGTAACTTACATATACAAAAACCTGTTTCGTGCAGCATATGGCTGATGATTAAGACAATTGCAAGCACTTTACATTTGACTTGGCGTTTTCGTTGTCTAGCTGGTTGGTTGCTTCGTGTTCGTTGCCCGTTTTCCGAAAATACCACAGCAGCTGACACAGGAGGGATCCGTCCGTGGCACCGATTGGTGCAGCAGCAACAACCTTATGACTACTCACCTGTGACGCTCGGATCTGAATAGACAATTTCCATTTCCCAGCTACAAGTTGCCTTTCCTCGTAGCAATCCTATTCACCATTTTAAACGGATACCTCTCTCCTGAGGCGTAAAACTTTGGGTTCGGTTTGCAGCACATTCAGAAATAATAACCTGGCATTTTCGGAGGATGTCACATGGATCTCTAATTTGCACAAGGACGAGGTAATCGATACCCTATTCCAACGCGCTCAATGTTTAGACATTTGAAAGCAACTCTGACAAGCTTATCCTAGAATAAAGAATTTAAGCAAATATGTCTGGTTGAAGACTCAGACATTCCTATCTTTAAAACATAAACAGTTTTATAATCCTGTTAGCTTGGCTACTGTGCTCAGGAAACTATAACACACCACATGGTGTAATCACACTGAACTTTTGCCATTGTCATCATAGTTGTAAGCCTGATTTTTCTGAGCATCCGCGTTATCAGGATCTTGGCTCCGAGTATTATGCGACAAAATCCTCACATGTATAAACAAAAGATTTCGGTTTGAATATTGTGTAATCAAAATTTTTACCATTAAAATGCAGCTATTCTTGGGTGCATATGTAAGCATGCTTTCGCCGAGGTGTCTCGTTCAGTCAAGAGTACAATACTGACTTATATATTTATTTTGAGCAGAACAGAGCGTTGGCTACGTTCTACCTAGACGGGTCTCAAACTAATGATCATCCAAATTGCAGAGGTTGAGAAGTCACCTTAGAGTATTTAGGCGCGTAAAGTAACGTGCCACCTTCCTGAAAGCCTGCAGATTTGATGCCTCGTGCAATTGTGCTGGCAATTTGTCCCAGGTATGTAAATAGGTAATATGGAAGAATTGTGAACTTAGTTGCTACCTTGCTGGCAGCGGGGTAACAGGGAAGCGCTTATTTCTCAGGTAAACTACCAATCCTATTCTCAGTGTCGGATGAGAGATGGCACTATGCACCGCTTGAGGTATTATCTAATGTAACAGGCATAGGCTTGAAGCAATGCATCACAACTATAAAGGCTAGCTTTTGACATGACTACACAACTGTGTTACTACTGGCTGGCGTTTGCGGTGGTGAAATTTTGGCAAGCCGATGCTGAGAATTTTCAAGGGGTATGAAGTCTGGATTTCGCAACATGCTAGAGAGGAAGGTGTAATATTTTAGTTGTAAGAGAACATGCCTACCGTAAAGTTACAGTCATGCCCCTACTGCGTTTACGTGGCGGCCTTTGTGGAAGGTTAATTGTCGTGCCATCGCAACTATGTTGCACCTTCCCGGAAACGTTGAGGCAAAAAGAATAGGGTTTTTAGTCAACCTATTTTTTAGGATAGGTGTGCCATTTAACGTAAATACGTCAATCAGTACGGAACAGTTGTGGTTTGCTTCTGGGATTATCAGCGAAAGAAGTCATTGCCCACTGCTGCTAACATGAATCTAACGCCTCCAGGTCTTCTTGGATTTCAGCAGATGTGGATACCTTGGTGTTTGATGGAAAGACAAATACTACTTTTATATCCAGCGACGAAGAAGGATAGGCTAGGGCTTAGGATTTTAGTGTGTTGTTCGCATTTAGGAAAAACGGGGTAGGTCCAAGCACGCTGCTCTGTACGACGCCAATGGAGACTATAACGAGGATGGGTGCAAGATTCGCAAGTTTCACAAACTGTCTGCGCCTGGTTAGGGAATTTATCAACCAGCCAAGTAGGTGAAGGCCTACCACGCAAGCTGCAATTTCATGTAGCAGGTGTGTATAAGGGACCCACCGACCGCCGTTTGTACATCAAGTTAAAGTGTACTTACTGTCAGATTTGAAACCTTTTCCTTAGTGAGAACCTTAAGAAAAACACGCTGGCAAGTTGCGCTGCAAAGTGCGCTTGAAAATCCAAGTTGGCAAATGCTAACATATTCTCTTGCATACAGGTGGTCTATGGGTGCTGACTTAACCGATATTTTCATCACGGCTGTGGTAATGGATGTGGTTTTATGGGTCAGCGATTTTTGACCACCTGTAAGGAGCCACCTTCGTTGCGCCGTGTAAAGGCAGAGTGCTTCCAGGCCAAAGGTTAGTGGCTCTTTTCCATGCGGTGTGTGAGCCGTATTAAAAGGAGTATCGGTGTTCATTACACCCTTTCTTAATGAAAATGGATTGAATTTCGTTGGGACCAAGTTGCATGAATGTCTTAATTGTCGAGGTCGCCGAACGGATACCTTTCTACCTCAAGTGGTACCGTAGTGAACGACTTGCTGGTGTACACACGTAGCATGTGGTACATTTCTATGTATTGGAATACGTTGAAATACGAGTTGGATACCACGCATACCATGCCTTGTTCCTCAACCGCGCCCTTGTTGTCAAGGTGTATAGAAAAAGTTTTACCCATAATGGAGAGTGCGAGAACGCAGCAGCTAGCGGCGTTGCTTGGCTTTGTCTATAGTAATTATTGCCGCATTTTTCTGGGTATTATAAACTAGTATAAATCCGGCTGCAACTTGAAGTGGATTCTGGTTGGCTCACACATGTGTCAAGTTAAATGCCTTGTTGTAGGAAGGTTGTAGTCGACATACAGACATGCCTCGTAGTTTGCTACATTTTGTTTGCAAAATTTCTACACGAGGGAAAAAGGTATGTGATTCAACAGTTGTAATTTTCTGTAAAATATTGAAGCCGACCTCTCCGGCGCGCCGCATCAAAAGATCTCGTGGCAATTCCTTTATCCAATAACCTTTACGAAAACGGCCACTCTATGGCTTTTAACTAAAAACGTCACGATAGCAGCTGTTCTATCGGGACAGACGTCCGGGCTTTATAAATACAGTGAGCTGTATACAAGTTTGTGATCGCTCACGAAAACTGTTGGCCTACAGCCACCCGCATTGTGACCATACCTAGCGTAAAAGTAAGTCTAATAAAGTATTACACCTGAGCGGTGCCCTAATAGGTTGCACCCATCCTGCAACTTGATGCAGAATAACAAGCCTCTATACTTGGTTGGGGTGGTAGGTGGGAATCATTGCAGGTCAGTTGGATTGCAATCACCAGCAACAAGATTGCATATATATCAGTGTCACGACGCTTCTTCGAAAGGAGCTAAAAGCGCCATATCACTCATATGGAGTGTTTCAGATTCCCTGCACATATAACTAAGCAGTACTGTGAATCCCTTCGTGTAGGCAAACTTTTATATAAAGACATAAATAAAAATAGTAATTTATTCGCGTTCCTTGAGGCAAACCAACAAGGCTTAACAAGCAATTGTTTCGCAACACGCACATAGCATTTTGTGGAATACGCTGTTTGCAAAATAATGCGCAGAAGTTACTTAATTGGTGGGTACACTTATCAGGCAAGGTATCTTTACTGATGCGGCGAAATTGTTGGTTCAAAAAGGTGCAAAAGCATAACAAATAGAGTGGTTACGGAAGGTAACAACTGGAACGTAACTGTTTAGTATACGTATCCAAACATACTAAAATGAGTAGCCAGGTCGCTCTGGGTAATTCACCCGTACGTTTAAGGGCAGTGACGTTATTCCTTGGCGAGTCACGTCCGCTTCCTCGCAGTGTTGATAAACGGTCATCAGTGGCTTTTATTGAGAACCATTATCAGGCAAAATCGCACCACATCCTGGAACACTGCCGTCGATGCGTTTAAATGCTAATGTGTAACAGGCAATATAGTTTACAGACCGACTGAACTCTCTGGTGTTCGCAGTCACATGAGCTCTAACTCTGCGTTAGCTAATCGGTTTGCTTTTTCAAGGTCTACCATTAGTCGCTGAATCCGACCGAAAGCAGAGTCGTTCAGGAAAGTCGGGCAAAGGTTGTGCAGGCGAGTAAGAAATACTAAGTCTTGGACCTTGGCTTTACATTTGTGGTATACTGGTTCTGACATGAAGGATTGGTTTCTAGGTATCCACACTGGACGTGCCAGGTTGTGAGTGCAGTTGACCATTTTGATTACAAATAGACCATCTCAGCCGAAAATGTGATTCCTCATTCAAATGCTGGATTCACTGGGCGATCGCAGTAACTCTTCTCAGAGTAAGGGTAGGATTATCGGAGTAATGGAATCAAACCCATGTTTTCTGGCCACGTAAGCGCATAGATTATCCACAGGAGGGATACCGAGTTCCACCACAGTTAAGTTGTTGTCCAGCGAAATGGTCTCTGTCCAATAATGACCCCAAGGTTTGCCAGCAAAACAGCTCCAGGTAAGTGGAATTTTAAAATGAACTTGTATAAACATAAGATGTTGAACCCAAGTGTTCTAACTCTAGCGCAAGGCAGCGAAGCTGTCCATGTCAAGGTAACCTAACTGCGTAAAAGTTAAGAGTCATTCATAGCGGAACAAGTGATTCACGTAAAGACAAAATTCTAGTGGCCAAGTTTGGGCAAGGAAATTGCAAGGCGTGCTAAACCCATTTGCTTAGACCGCGTGCTTGTTAGCATCACGCCAACTTCTCAACTGGATGATCATTTGGAAGGAACTCCGTTTGGGTAAAAATGATGCTTGTTAATTGAGGTCCCGGAGAAGAGAGCAAGTGTTTTATTTTAACTGTAGGTTGAGGATGGATGTTTCAGGGCCAGATGAGGAACCTTTATGCGCCGGTCGCAGTAGCTGTGGAAACCTCGGGGACAAGAAACGAGCAAGGAGTAACCAAGCAAACACAAATTGAACTGCATCGCTAAATACTATAAAATGACTGAGGGTAGGCATTGGTACTTGGTTCTGTGGTTATATGTAAATTTGTTCAGTATATATGGTGTACAGGTGCCTTCTGACATCAGGTCTCAGAAGTGGCTCAGATTACGACTACAGCGTACGAAGAATCTTCTGTAACGCACATGGTCCAAAGGGGACAAACATGTTCACAGCCTTCAAAGAAAGTACGGGTATTGGAAGCGTGCACAGATAAAATGGCAAACCAGGTCTCAAGTCTGCTTGAGGAGAGCCGTCAGAACACGAGTAGTAGCTTAGATGAACCTAAAGAAAACTGGGTTATTATACAGAGCAAGGAGAGTTTACTTTGTTCAGCAGCGTTCAAAGAGGGTACGCAAGCGCAATGCATTGTTGAAGGGCCGATTCATGCGTACCGAGGTGCGGAGAGTTTGTGCTGACGTTGACGACGCTGAAGCGCAGATACAGAACCTAGCAGTGATCCGTTAGATGTGAGAGAGACTGGACACTGGAGGTGAAAGCTATGGAATGCTTGGGGTTCGTTATCCGTGCTGTAGGCAGCTTGCTAAGGGAAGGAGCAAGCCTATGCAATGACGTCCATGGTATACTTCAAACGGAACACTAGGCGCATAGAAGGAACCTGGGTGGGGATTTAAGTTGAATATAGTAATAGAAATAATAGCCCTGAGGTGCGTAAACAGAAATCGTCCTGGGTGCACCAGAAAGCAATAAAGATGGCCAGGTTAGACTAAAGCAGTGATAAGCGTGGTAGGCGATCTGTCAAGAAATGTCAGTCTACCATAAAGAGGCGCGGAATCATACGACCTCATTTAGCATGGAGAGGTAGGCGAGAGACTGATAACCGTCAGCAGCAGACAAAGGTCCATGAAAATGGGTTGAGTTACGGCCTCGAAATCGTTGCAATAGTGGTCAAAGGTAACAATGAAACTTACAACGAAGAGAAGTCATAAGTTCTAGAGTTGTGCCATGAAATGTTAGAGCGATTTAAAACGGTTTTAACGAGTATAAAGAAGGAAATTATTAAATGAAAGTGAGCTAGAGAACAACTAAGTAATTTTCACATTCAGAAAGGTTTTCAGTGCAGCAGCAGACTTATTTAGGTACTTAGAACAATCAGATGCAAGGAGCGGAACGGTGAGTGCTAAGCGATGAGTCGGCAGAGCATACTGTGGCTGTCACGCAAATGCAAGTCAATAGCCACTGCATGAGTTACAAATGTTTAGCCTTGGAAGGAAGACGAGTCTTATGGTTGAATACGACCAACCATAAAGGCGAACCAGCTGAACTGGTAGGCAGAAGCGGAAGTAAAGAAATAGTGAGGAGAAGCTGATCATCTACGAATTAGAAGGTGGATTTAACGCAAGGTTTAGCGAGGCCCAGCAGTGCCTGCAGCAAATAGTGTTGTGGCTTTAGCTACAGTGTAATTGAAGAGTGCTAGAGGAATGTAATAACACGGTTTGATGGTTGAACACAGATGTGAGAAGCGCAAAGCAAGTCGTGTTGTGGAGCAAGTCGTAATAGAGAGAACGCAGGATCATGCATCTAGTATTTTAATAGGACCTGTGGACGGTACTGTGAAGGAATGGTCAATGCGTTGGCAGAGCTTTTAAGTCATCGAATACCAAAGGAGACCCGGGAGATTACAGACAGACAGGAATGAAACGAAATAAATTTGTTAGGCGGATATATGAAGTCATAAAGGTTGGCCAAATAGACGGGTAGGTAGAGGTGGAAATGCTGCATACGTGAAGAGGAGCTCCTCGTTAAGAAAATGGCATTAGGGCGGGGCAAGATCCATGTGGGTTACATAATTAGATTATTGAGTATGTGTTTGTAAGCAGCAGCCTGATATGTGTGGGTTGTGCCATCGGACTTAGGAGGCGGTACTGTGAAAGAATAGCCAACAAGCCGGCAGAGCATGTTGTTGCTTTCATGCAAATGAAAGCCAACGATCACAATAACAGGTAAAAAGGTAGCAATGGACGGCAGACAGATGAAATAGATGCATGCATCCAGCCATAGAAGCTGACCAGCGGAACGGGTAGACAGCGGTGTAGATAGCACTTGAGTAGGGAGAAGTCAGTACATGAGGAAATGGAAAGCAGTTTTGGCGCAAGGGTTGAAGTGGCTCAGTAGTGCCAGCAGCTGGCAGTCTTGACGCTTTAGTTCCGTTGTAGGACAAGGGATGTAAAAGAATGGAAGCATAGTAATAAGGCTTATACGATGGACAGAGCACTGAAAGCACACTTCAAGTTTTTGTGCGGGGCCGGTCGCACCAATAGCCGGAAGTGATAAAGAAACACGGGGAGCGTAATGGCTAGAGGTCGCATACGTGAACGATGGAGGCAGCATATGATTACGTAGGGGCTAAACGGGTTACAACTGTTCAGCCTTTAGGCAAAGAACTGGAAGAAAAGGAACACGATGCAGCGATTTATTCGTATAGTGATACAACCATTCGTAAGGACGGTATTGTGAATGAAGTGTCAATGAGCCGGCAGAGCAGTTACCTCACTGAAAGCCGCACGGAGTCCATCGTTTTGGCGTTATCTAGGGTTTCGTTCTTTGCTGCTTAATTTCCTTTAGGTAAACAACACTGCATCAACTCGCCTTTGCCTCCAGACTTGTGTTTACAGCTGATACTCATTAAGAGAGTAGGAATCGTCTAAGTTACATGTACTAAACCATGGTTAATACCAAGAATTACATTCGGCACGTCTAGGATTGCTATGGACCGCAGAATATACAGCTTGCTTTTCAGCAACCTGACATCTACACTTACGCTTGAGAAAGTGACTGGTGTCTCCTGGCCTTACTGATAAGGCAGAGGACACACCTGGAGCTATTGAGCTATCTGTAGACGTTAACTAATTATATCAGTAGACTTAAAAGCGTGCTGTTTGTTAGTGACTTGTTTGGCGTCGAAATGTGTTTGTCGCGGCTCCTTTCCCCCCTGTACTAAATATGGTGCTTGGGGTGAAGTGAGAAAAATGAAAGTGGATGGCTCGGATCATTGTTGAGATGGTTTCCATCTATGGGACGAGGCAGGTGCTTAAGCGTCTGGCATGACTCGGATCTGGGGAGGGGCACGCCGAGTAATATCAGACAAACTGGTAGTGGTAGGTACATTGTGTACAGATATAAGTCGTATTATTATTACTAATAATAATGGGTCTATTATTTGTTACCCGAAAAGCAGCGTCCATATTTGGCACAGCTTCATTATGTACAGGTGGTACCATGCTTTTGCATGAGCAGTGTGTATTTAAGCGAATAAAAACAGCGACATGTTCTTCGTCGGAACAACGTACCGTGCAAATATATATTTGTACTCTTGGTGTACAACAAAGTCGAAAGGAGCAGTTGGGATATTTTTGAATTTTCGAAGGCAGTTCTCGCGATTTTTGCCAACATGGATAATTCGTTGGTTAAAGCTTTTGGTTGATGGTTAGGATTATAAAACCTGATATGTGCAGATAAATAAAACGTATACGTAAATTAATTCGGCCATTACTTTTCAGCAACGCGGAGACTTGCCACCATGCGGGTTATTTTCTCAATTGAGTTCACCCGCATTTCGATGCCCAGCTGTCAGTGTGCCATTGAAGCTTTTAATGCAGCTAAGCTATCCTTTATGTACATCAACTGTAGGGACATTTTTCTGTGTGTATAATGTGAACACCAAAGCCACCTAGCTCATATTAATAAACGCTGTTCTTTAGGAAAAGTATTTTACAGCCAAGGTACCATTCACTGCGCCTTTCATGGGTATAATTATTAGCGTTGGAAGTTTACCTCCGTCACTCCAGAAGGGCGACCCAGTCGCGTCAACAGTGTAGCAGAACAGAATACAAAATAGGTACTCGAGAAAGGTCAGTCAAATTCCACATAGTATGTCATAAACAGCTGACTGCTCAAGGTCTCCATATGTTAGAGAGTTCTAAACATAATTTACAGATACATCATCATTTTCCTGCGTTCAAACTGTACAAAAATTGAGAGCGTTAACATGGAGCCTTTTACTCTTTCCCTGGAATGTCGCCTACGGGACAACATAGGTAACATGTAATATTACGGCTGAAGTGTAAAATGGTGGCCATAAGGAAACAAAAATAAGTTAATAGTCTGTCTTCTTAATAAGAGGCACAGACCATGTGGTTGATCCGATCAATTTTAAGTGCATTGGCAAGAAGGGTTTGTGATGAAGCCATTCTTAAGAAATGTGTTCACAAATCAATATTTCAGCGGTTCAACCATATGGGGCACCCAAAGTGCGTAAGGGGTTATATAGACGGGTAAGTTTAATCACACCGTACTTTGGTCTTTTATACCCCTGGCCAGAAACTGGTTAGTTAGAAGCTTATTTTATCAATAAAAATATAGTAGAGGTGGGTTGAGTAAGCATAAAATAATATTTGTCATTTGGTATATGGCGCAGGCCTCCTACTCATACAACTTGTCTACACTGACGAATATGTTCAGTATATGCTTTAGGTTATTCACTGTCAACCTCCTGTTTAGTAGATTAAGAAAGCCCTTACTGCGCCTCACATGCTCAGGGTTTGTGGTTGTCGTTCCATCTACCTGTATAGCGGTCAAGAAAGAAATCTGATCTTAAGCGAGTTGGTGCCTTTTCGTTTTTGTGCTTTTGTGACATGCTGTCTATTCCTTATATTATGCTTGAGCCAAGGCGGAAGTACAAACTCAACTTTTGAGGTAAAAACGTTTTTTTTGTCATAGGAAAAATAAAGTCCAGGTTAAGTTTCTATCTCCATAACCAGTGGGCTCTGTATTCATAATACAACAACGGTACTGGTAGGTAAAATCCGCAGTGTCTCATTAGGCGCTTTGCAAGATAGTGTTTTACATATTTTATCGATCTTCCAGCACTTTTTCTCAGGTTGGCATAGTAAAAAGCGATTTTTGTGTAGGGGCGAAAACAGGATTTATACAAGAAGCTCTTGGATTCATGCAAAATGATGGATGTCAGTATTAGCCCACCCACTGTACCAGTTATGCAAACTATACTGTACTGTTCAGCGAGGGCGATGGAGTTCGAGTAGTGCATCCCAGATTTATGGATTTTGGGATAGGTGGACAAGTTTTGCCGTCTAGTGTCAAAGCACCTGGTGCAATACGGCTACACTAACATACACAGCAACATTTGCTGGAGCAGAGTTCTATTTTTTACTGAAAACGTCAACTTTTAACTTGTGCTCTTCCCCTTGGATGTCGGCTAGTGCGTTACTGTAATTGACCGAATCGAACCAATAAGCAAGTTTAATTTCAGCTGCGGAAACGTACGGGTTGCGGTGTTTGATGTTATAGAAATTTTAGTTAATGTACCTTAAAGCCAGGAGAGCCCCCGGAACATGTCCTTTGCTCAAGGAATTGTGCTATCGTTTAGCATTGTTACAAACTGGGGCTAGAGTTAGTCACGCAAGCCCTTGAGGGTCGAGACAGAGTTGCTCAGTCCTTGCTCCGTTGAGTAGTTGTTCATAGTTTGTTACAATGATGTCCGTGTCTGGTATATCTTTAAACTATTCGATCAAACAAGCGAAATTTTGTTTCCCTTTGTGAAATCCCTAAACCCGCACCGCGGTTGCTGCTAATACATAGACCGTAAGAGTAGCTCACATAAATGACCTTAATGTAATATTATCAAGAAAGATAAACCCCGCTGTGTTAAGCTGCAAACTGCTCCATTCGGAATCCGATTAAAGTGTTGCTCTAGCCTTCGCTGCCTTCTGGCAGTAATGTAGTGGTGTGAAGACCAGTCCTATGCTAATGCATCAGAGGGGACGAACCAGTGCCAAGTTATCGATGCTTACGCTGCCATTCAGGCTTGAGCGGCTGGACTAACTCCACAGATAATACACATAATGACGCAACAGCCGAAACCTGAGGTTCCAGTGCGTTTGTTCTGCAAAGCTCAGGGTTCCCAGGCATTCAGGCAAAACAAGCTCAACACGCCGCATTAGAGAACCAGATCGTGTGTTTGGTAGGTGGAGACGTGTGTATCCAAACAGCCGTCAGTTAAAATGAAGGTAAGACAATATGGTACAACAATGCAGCAGAAACCATCTAATGAGCTATAACCGACCATTCACACTAGATGTACTTCGCCAGTAGATTCTACCATGATGTGTGCACTGTCAACCTTGCCAGTGAACGGTTTTCTACTATAAAGGTGACAATGTTCCCAATACGACTAGTATAGGTTTCCCAAAAACTGCAAAGGCAGGCCGAGTTAACTCACTTTCCTATTGCTAAAATCCGGAAGTCTCCATTAACTACTTCGCCGAAGGGCAAAGAAACTGGCGCTTGCCGATCGTCGTCTCCAGGCATCAGGCAACAGCTATAACTATAAAGGATTGGAGATTACCGACTGAGACTAACAGCAACCCGTTGTAACCACCTAAACCCTAAAAAAATGCAAACCTAAATGACTATCCAGCAAAATCTTTTCACCTGTGCTTAGTGCTATCATCCTGCTACAACCCATTTACACAGATACTGCATATATGTTGGCCTACATCTAAAATATTTTGCTACTTATGGTCAGAAGAACTTAAGTAAAGAATATTATTCGTTTGCTTTATTCGAGCTGTTGTTGTTCCTTCATACTTTTATAGTTCCGGAATGCAAACTTTGTTTACTCTTTAATCAAAATATTATACTCTTTGGCTTTTATATTAACCTACCCTTGATCCCATGCCTCTCACCATGAGGTTATTTATATAATTCCGTCCATATGGATAAACGGCCATGCTCCAGGAAGTGGTGGATTTATGTCTGGCAAGCGTTCACCCATTAAAAGCCACAAAGCACCGTTTAGCAACACTGCTGCATGGCGGCTGTAATCCGCAACTGAATACAGTCACAGCTTACGATTTGTACAAGCGACGCTTCGTCCACTTGGATCCAGACATTTGCCACATCATCTGACGTTATCATCACCTGTAATTTTCCTGTTTCTGCATACAACGGTGTGTGTACTGTGAAACATTACATGTAAAACGTTGCTCATGCATGACCCTGAAGCGTGCTTAGGTGCTTTCAAGAATACACCGTTTGTTTATGCTTTATTTCGCAATCGTCGCCGTTTACTCACAGGATGTCTTAGAGGTCGGTTGATCTGTCGGCATCCAGAAGAAAGTACCCGGCTGCCACTGACCACAACGTAAGCAGACGGACTGTTAGACGCGCATTGAAGCAGAGCGTGCGTGCTGACAAGGAAGCCTGGTGGACCAGTCGGGCTCATAAAATGGAGGCATTTATCATAAGCTTTACCAACGGATCCTTACGCATGGTTTCAGGAGACCAGAAGCCGGTGAGACGATCAGAGACAACGCGGGTACTCTGCTTCACAATGAGGATTGCCGTATGGCAAGGTGGGTGGAACACTTCCAAGAACATTACAGTTGGCGCCAGGGTTCAGGACAACTTCCTATTTAGATCATGTGGGATGACGCGTCAACGGTTAGTTTAATGACTCCATGGTAGCCAAAGGGCCGAAAATCGCTCACAGCCCTCAGACGTTTTCATGACGTTAACCCGGAGTCCCTCCCACCTGCACTGCTCTAGGAAGGTGAAGTGCGCTGCAACGCAATGGCCTCTCAATTGGATCAGGGATGGAAACGGGAAATCGTCACGGCTGACTGGAATGAATCAAGCATAGTGGCAATATACACGGAGCTTGATCGCAACGTCAGCGTTAACCCGTGGTATTAGCTTAACGCCAACTGTGACGACGGTGCCGCCCTAAATTTTCGTTAATCGTCTCCGGGCGGTGCTGGACATCCGGCGTGTGGCGAGCGGACAGGTTTTCGCCCTCGCCGGAGATGTACGGAACAGGTGTTTAGGCTGCGACAGGTGCAAGACCAGCGCCCCATGACTTGCGGAGTTCCAATAACTGTGTTGCTGGATTCCAATAGTGCGTTGGATTCAGGCGTTTGACCCATACTGTTTGAGATGCGTGAGCAAACAGATATTTTCATAAAATACGTGAACATCATGTGTCTTCTGTACTCGAACACTATAGGCCGCGTAGACGTCAACCGTGACCTGTCTGGTAGCTATAGGGAAAAAATTGACATTAATAAAACAATAAATAAATGCGTTATTCTTGACGATAAACTTGACGATGAACTGGAACCGCACGGGCATGGTAGCAGAACGCGTAACATCGGTATTGGTACAGAGATGTTACAAGAAACCAGTACCTGCTCTACGTAGGTATGTTTGTAAGCTTAGTATGAATGTGGGTTCGTGGGGAATAGCTACTAGGTAAATTTGTTAATAGTAATATTAATCGTTACTAGTTCTTTTAATTTATTTGTTCAGCGAATTTGCCAATATAAGAATGGAGCAGATGAAATCTCTTATAGTGGTTGACGTTAGCAAAATGTGTAAGACCCTTCGGTATGTCACGGGTCGATGGATTTATTTAGTGGCGAGTTGTATAAGCCACGTCACAGTGTTGTTAAGCAGACATGTAGAGGTTTATAGGGTTGCTTAGCAGGCGGAAATCCACTACCACGGGGAACACTGCAGCCGAACTATTGGCTGGAGAGGGATTAGCCCTAACCGCTAAGCTGGCATTACGTAGAGGTTATCAAGCTAGCTAGGTGTCCAATTTTCCATTGTTGATCCGTTTCGGCGTGGAATTAACATAGCGAAATTTTACGGAGCCTCACCAAACGGGCCGTGAGGATCTGTCTAAGAAACTTTTAGTGTATTTAGATTATGTGCACGATAGGGTTTTGCTGTTTAACGATGTCGGGGCTGACCCACCAAACCGGACATTTTCAATCGTGGTCCCTATATTTTGTACGCGCTGTACACCTTCAAAACGCAAGTGTCGCTACGGGACCATCAACTACTTAATAAACCCCAGACTACTGAGAAATTGGAACCCGTTGTAGTTTCTTGCTTTACGTACCTTAGCAACTGCATTAGCAAAGTTGGGTGCAAAGCAACTGAACTCAATTTACGTCTTGCAAAAGCCAGACGTGCCTAGTGCTTCCGGAACCTTTTGGCGAGAGAAAGAATTTTACTTTTGTCTAACTGGCCTTGTTTACAAAGCCAAAGTGCGGTCTGTTTCACCTTAAGCAAGTAAGCTTTGATCTCTTTTATCTGAGGCGACTTTAATGCTGTGATCATTGCCGTCTGCAAAACAGTGTTGGGGTCGGTTGGCACCGATGTCTCCGCAACGCTGCCATGAGTAACAGAGTGGTAAACAGTGATAACCATGTTAGTTCCTAAGAGCAGCGGAGGATAGTTAATAAGGTGCGTTGGCTTTAGCACATGCTACTAAAGCTGCTTTGAGTTTAATTAGAAGGGCCTTGTTTACTCAACAAGGTGTTTGGGGCGCACGGTTAGAGGTGGAGTACAGTTGACCTGGCAGCAGCATATGAGGTAACTGACGAGAAAAGCTGGTGCCGTTGGTTGCTTTCGCCTTCCAAACTGCAGACCATGTGGCGCGCCGCGTGCATGGTTCCAGAGTACAGGACACGGCTCACCGTCCGCACCATTGGCGCGTGTGCTGAAGTCTGCTATTCAGACTGCCGGTTTAACCTGTGCTTGGTGCTGAGTTATCTGCGGGGTATTTACTGATTGTGACGCATGGCAGTGGAACCCGCATAGGAGCTGTAGAACGGATTCCGTCCGTGTACGACCTCCAACCTTTTGTGACGGTACGCTGTTGACAAGTTGTGGACGCCATAATGTTTTATGTTAGCTTGGGACGGTAAGCTTTTTTGTTAAGTCCCTCCTCTCTCCCTGTTTCTTCCTACTCTTCTTAGGTCCTATGGGTTGTACAGTGTCGGCAACTTGACCCTGAACGTTTGCTTAGAGCATCAGAGTTTTCCATTAAGACCCCTTCACTGTTTCTCATTATTACTTGTTTTGTCGGTCATAATGCGCGTGTGTAAGCGAAGCATTAGTTAATATGGTTGATGTAATGCTGGTAATGATGATAAACTTAGCGCAGTCAGTAACATAGCTTCGTTAGTGTGTTATTAGAAAACCAAATAGACGGAACTATTAAAGTCAAGTGGAAGCTAGAAAATCGGCAACGGCTTGGATGTTTCCGCGATAACATGGATAAAAGACAATAAAGCGAGATGGCCTAGGAATTCTACCTTTGGCTTGCCAACTTTACCCTTACACTGGTTAAAAATGACGCCGTGTTTGGCCAGGCGCAGAAAAGTAACCAAAGTTGAGCGTAATACATTTCATCGGATTAAATGGCTCAAAGAATGTTGTCAACCTAGGGGTAAGAAAATTCTGGGCAAAGAATAACTTCGCAGTTGAAGCGTTGTAAACTCCGGGCGGTGATGAACACTTCAAAGGCGTTGTTATAAATTGAACGAGCCCAACGGAGTTATAAAGGCTGTTTTGTCTAAGTCATTTTCCTCAACAGATAAGGAGTGATGAGCAAGAACAAGTTCAAACCTACTGTAAACTGTCCTACCTGTGTGGGGCATACAGTAAGGTTCGCTATGTGTGGGATTAGATACTTGTCGGTGACCGTAAGTGGTTAATGCTCGGTGGTCACTACTAGATTGCTAGTTCCTTGGTTTCCTTTAAGCTATATGGAGTGGATAGGACCAAGTAGGATGGGTTTTTTACGTTCCAGCAATTGCTAAAACTTTAGCGTAGCTAGGTTGAGCTCCCCTGGTAGGCCCGTAGCCTAAGGCTTGTCTTGAAAGCTGACGGCATTTGTCAAAGCTGTTTGTTGGCAGGGCGCACATAACAGAATCCTCAGCTCGCGTGCAACAGGGGTAGTGGCGGCGCGGCAGTGAAGCGTTAGTACTGCACACCAGTTTACTGCAGCTGCATTTGTCGAAAAGTTGTTTCAGGCATCTAGTCGTATGGGGCGCAATGGATATTCATCGGTTTGGATCCCTTCAATGTACGAGCCAGTACGTAGACTGAAGATGATGAGTATGTGTTGTAAGCTTACGGCGCTGGTACCAGCCTGCGTAGGGCTAGGTTGCTGTTGGCCATATCCTTTGCCCGCGTGGTACCGGCGGCTTTTGGGCGGCAGCGAAGCTTGGTTACTGCGTACCTGCGTACTGCTGATGCCATTTTAATTGTATTCTGTGGCAAAAGTCGGCGCGGGCTTGATGCAAAGGTGGGCGAATAGTTAGGATAGGCTGCATGACTTAAGCCGCCTCGGGCAGAGCTACATACATTGCCTGCGCGGTCTTGGGCTAGTTAGAGAAAACTTCAGCTTGGTCAAGAGGAGTCCACGGAAGAATTTAGATTCCAACGGTGGCTGAGACGTTGCCGCTGGTGCCAGAGACGCTGAGCTAGTCTTGTTTTTGTCTATCCTCATTTGTTTCACACCGGCCAAGGGTTCAAGACGTTTAAGAATGTCTGTGACAATGATGGCAAGCGGAACCCCGCTAATAATGAATACCCTGCAAAAATGTTCTTCGTAAACCTAAATAAGTACTTAAAGGACGTTGGCCGTAAGTAGGGATGAGTGTGCCGTTGGCGATACAAAGACCGAGAGTGTATAGCTTAGTGGCTTGTATATATGTGGAAGGAGCCGCGCCTACTGCTGTCCAGCTTCAATCAGGAAAGCATTTCTTGCTTGTAGTTCTGAACGCAGAGGCAGTTAGTGACGGAGCCGTGGGTCGTTTACGTGGTTTGGTTCTCCTATAAAGTTGAGAAAGGTGCAATGCTTAGTACATTACTTTGCTTGAAGACCAAAGTAGCAGGTACAGGGCATATATTTTCCGTGGTAAACTGCTGGCCTTTAATAACTTGCTCTTATTGACCGGTGAGGTAGAAAGTTCTGAAGCGGAATGGCAAGCGCTGCGTAAGCTTTGTAGTTCACTAAGTCATACAGTTAGCGCAGAGGGCTTTGAAGCATGCGTTGCAAGGTAACTGCATAAAGGTGCTGGCCGCTAAGGTGTGTTAGGGCAATTCGGCGTATATGATGCAAGTGGCGCTGCGCTACCTACTTCCTTAGAAAAATGCTCCATTAACGAAAAGTCAGTTGCGCGGCTAGAGTAAGGGAGGGGAACTTGGCGGATATCATGATAGCTTAGGCCAGTTTATGTAATCAGCTTCAAATCAAGGCAGCACTTTATGCCCCATGGTTGTAACTATTGATCTGGTAAACACACGAGTTTAGCATATTAAAAGCAATAAAGCCGTTTATACACAAGTGGCGTAATAAGTGTCATAAACAACCTTGTAGTTATCTAGCAAAGTTGTTATATGCTCCAGGAGAAGTGCTGTCCGTTTGCTAAACCAGGGTCCAGATATTGAATAACTAATGAGTGGTATGCCCTTGTGTGCGCAACCGTAAATATACATCATTGTCCGCTTTTAGATGTTAATACACACTTAGACCGTGCACCACTAAGAGGGGAATTGCATGAGTAAGTATCCTAGAAACAGGCCTAATACCTGAATTACTTTGAGTGCACTCACGGGAATCCACAAATAGCGGCTTAGGAATTTTACTAAACCAAGATACTTGCATCACTAAGGTATCTAGAATTTTGGAGGGCTGCCTTAGGAGAGATAGGTATAAGTGACAGGACACATGCAATGAGAAAGCTCGGAAGGAGCAGTGGACTGAGGTGGATGGCAATCAAAGGGTAGGAAAGACTGCATCCTCACCTTTGTAAACACAACATTAACGTGAAGTAACCCGTAAAGACCACGACTGTGGGTTACGCTTAGTTACTTCACTGATAACATTGGGTACAAATCACTGTATAGCTAGAGATATGCCACGTGAAGTTTCTGTTAAACCTAACTTTTGTATGGGGAGTAAATGACACTATTGCACGTTGATGCATTCAGCGATAAATCGGAGGCTCTGGATCATACAATAAGACTATCCAGATGGGCTTATCTTGTAGTTAAGGAGACGGCGGTTGGTTGTTGTATATCCAAGATTACGTCGTGCAGATGTTTTAGCCATGTTTCAAAAAGGCTGGAGCCATCTATGGACTCCTCATCACAAGCAATAGAGGGATGACCACGTATTTTCGAGACGTAAGCCATGTGACAACGATCAGATCCGCGTACTCGCTGTATATTCCGGTGGGGACACGAGCTTCTGCTTGCGTTACACATTAGAAAAATAGGTGTTTGGGCTCGAAAGCGTCCATTGAGTTGAAGAAGGTAGAGGGAGTTCCCATGGCAGCCCCGGCACGTCCAGTTTGCGAACCTTGACACGCGTCATTGCGGCCAGCATTCTTAATAAGCTGTTGCGGTAGCCGTAGAACATTGTAAGGCTGAGGTCATATGAAAGTAAAGAGCTTACAGACGCTTGAAAGGTTTCGCCAAATATATTCTAATATGGCTGTCTAGAAGAAGTTTTCATTCCAGTATCATCCAGGTGGCTAAAGCGACAGCAAAGTAAACATGAAGCCTGCTGGGTTAAAGAGCAAAAACTCGTAACAGCGTGTTAAACCCGCTGTGTTGAGCAAGAAAAGCAGCTGTAGGTTGTTTTTAACCACCTCATGTCTATTTAACTGACAGTGCTGAGGTATTCGCTGCGTCAACAGTAGTGTAGCGAAAAAGGATTCCACTGTTGGAAAAGAAACCTAAGGGCGCTACCGAACTCCAGAGAAGAATTCGACCTGCGTCATTGGAGCTTGAAACCACGTCACATTTCTGTTTTGAGAGCGGACAGACGGCCGTTGTGCCATACTCAGATTTTGGGCACACCTGAAATAAACAGAAACTTGAAGCTAGCTAGTGTCTTTCTTATCTGTGTCCAACTTATTGCACAGCACATCGTGCTAGCAGTGGCCACTCTTCTCAGCGTAGCCCAAGTGCGCTTAATGATATAGGATATTCTAACGCCTGCATTGCACTAAAGCTGGGTTCTTTAGAAGGTAGCCACCACAACGATCAGTACTAAGAGGTTCAGCTTCACGGATCGACAGAATGCAATAAATACCTTACTTGATACTTAACTCCCATTTGGTGAACCATTGCTTTAGTAGGTCTACTGAATCCCGCAAACGGTCAGCTGCATATACGTCGGGTAACTCAGGTCACAGCTTAAGATCCTCAGCTAGCTTAAGCTTTCATTTTGAAGGGTTTCTTATTCCCTCCCTTACGCTTTTTCTCCCTAACCGTTCCGTTCCGGCTTCACTTTTATCAACGCCGTTTTCAACCCCAAACTTTGCCTTCCCCAGCTTGCTTTGCTAGGCTTTTACCTTTAGTTTCAACTCACGTGCAAACGCGGAACGTCATTCATGCCCTGTCGACAAGCCCACGACCAAGCAGGCGGCCAAGCCCAGTTAGTCGACTTGCATTTAGAGCACTTGAGCGTATTTCAGATTGGTATGCCTCAGTGTACGCACACTGCTGCAGACCGGTCAATAGGCAGCACTTACCCGAACATTAGAGACCCCCTCCATCGATATCTGCTGCTTATAAAAGACACGCTTGCAAGACTCGAGCTCTGTGCTCACTTTACGATCCCCTTCAAGTGATACTAGCAGCAATTTCTCATTTGCCCTTTCAGGTGGCGACGCAGCTTCGAGCACCGACGAAGTCGGTGTTGGCGTTGCCCTACGTCCCCGAGTTGATGCTGCTCTGGTTGACTGGATTCCAATCAGTAGCCGGTTGCGTGCGCTTCGTTTGGCTGGCTAGTTAAAAGCTCCGAAATCGCGTGGAACTGAGAGGCGTCTATTATTCAACGCTGCCTATGCACCCACAGACTAGCTGTGATTCGGTAAAAGACGACTACTATTCCCAATGGAACGATCTCCTCCGCCACAGTAGTAGCTCGGACACTGTTAGGTTGGCTTGGGACCTGAAAGCTCAAGTTGGAAAATTATTCACTGATGAAGTGCATTTGGGCGGCTGACTTGGTGTAGGAGCCCGTAATGCTAACGGTGAACATTTACTTCATTTGTGTAAACATGCTCGCTTATTTCTTGCGAGCATTAATTTCCGACACAGCACCCGCCGGAGGGTGACTTGGCGCCCACCAGCTTGAAACCTGCTATGGAAGCAGATTGATCACACTGCGATAAGTTACCAATAAAGTGGCAGCGTCCAGAACTGTTGCTCGAGTTAGCGCACATGGGTGGACGCCGACCATACACTTGTATGTGCTGACCAGCAGATGGTTTTTGGCGGACGCCCAAAACAACGTTGTGGGCGCATTCACACCGAACATCTGGCATAACCAACTGTTCTGAATGCCTATCAAATGTGCTGTCATGCGGGGTGAGTAAGCGCTCAGGGCTGCAGTTGAAGCTCACTGGCCTCATGTTTACCAGGCCTTCCTAGCAGCAAGCTCATCCTCATGTGGTACGTCTAATCGCCAACTGGGACATGGGGTCTCTTCGTACTTTCTGGAACTTATCGATGCTCGCCGGAACATTCCGGCTGGAAACCAACACGATGAACACTCAAACGGTTCTTGGAAACACTGCGTGCTAGCCCGAAGGAGACCGCGAATCCTGTGGTCTCATCGTGCTTCAAAGAAGGATTTGGTCGCTGCCATTGGTAACTTTCGTAACATATTCCGGCTGATACGAGAAACAGGAAGCAGGAGACCGCGTGTTAGTGAAACAGCTTGTGGCAAGAGTGGGCAGCCTACCCACAACTTATCAAAACGCTTAGAGTGTTGGGCTGTGCACTTTAAAAGGCAATTTAATCGGTCGGAATTGTTAGCTTTCTAGTCGGCCACAGTTTGCACCGCTCCGTTGCAGTCCTTTTGGACCCACCCTCTCAATCAGAAGTCGAACGTGCGCTCGGACTGTCAAAGTTTAATAAACCCGCGGAACTAGATGATCTTTCTCCAGCCCTATTCAAGTTCGGAGGACCTACTCCTGTGAAGGCCTTATACGAGCTACTATTAAATCTGTAAGAACAGTAAACTGTCCCAACCGACTGGAGCTGCTCCGTCATAGTCCCAATTTTCAAGGGAGCCTCAGGAACGGAATGCGGCAATCATAGAGGAATCAGTCTGCTCTCTATCGCCTCCAAAATGCTTGTATCTGTCATCCTTCGCACACTGACTGGCCCTTGTGAAAGCCATATTCGTGCAGAGCAAGCCGGGCTTCGTCGATGTCGTGGCTGCATTGACCACCTATTCACATTGCGTCAGTTACTGAAGTACCGTCACATATATTGGCGGCCCACCGTTGTCGTGTTCCTCGATATAAAACATGCAGTCGATTCGATGGATAGAGGTGCACTTTGGGGCTGGTTACTCAGGAAAGGTGTACCCTAGAAATTTGTAAATATTATCCTATCATTATACGCGCGTAGCTTAGGCAGAGCGAGAGATTACGACAAGCTGTGGCCGCCCTTTAATATCTAGACCGATGTTAATCAAGGATGCCCGCTCTCACCTTTCCTCTTCACCCGCTATTGATGAAGTCATGAAAACTGAGTTCACAGGACACGACTTAGGTGGTATGGATCTGCTCCCAGGAGAACGACTTCTTGACTTGGCGTAGGCTGACGAAATTGCCCTTATCTGTGACAAATTATAAACGTGCCAAACGGCACTAGACAGATTTGCACTGGCTGTCCGTCACCTTAGGCTTTGCTGCGCACCCTCGAAGTGCGAAGCCTTCCTCCAAGCTTGGCCTGGACTGCGTCCTGCGCAGACCCTTGGTGTGGAGCAGCTAAGAGTAGCTTAGAAATTCAACTACCTGGAAAGTTTTATCAGCACCTGTGGGATTGAAGATGATATCACGGACCGTGTAGCAAAAGCTCGGGGCACATTTGCTAACCATCGCCACTTACAGCGCCGATGAGACATCACTCTTGCCCTGAAGGGTAGAGTGTACAGTGCAGCGGTACGTTTGAGCTTACTGTACGGTTGCAAAACCTTGCCCCTTAGGCCAGCGCACACAAAGAGGCAATTTACGTTCAACCACTGGGGCCTTCGCAAGTTAGCTCAAATCTGGTAGAAACACCGTGTGAGCAACAAGCGTGTTCTGTGCCATTTTAACAGCACAAGGAAAGACATGAACCGCTCAGCACTGTTACTTCACTCGCCAGTCTCCGAAGGCTAGGCCACTTGTTACGCATGCCAGCCCACCAACTCGCTTGACTTGCGTTGTATGTCCGCCGATGGTGTGGTTGGCAGGAGAGGTGAGTTGGCCATGCGACGACTTGAGCGAGATGTATGAAGGCCCTCAGTTTAAAGCAGAGGTAAGCATTATACTTCGATTCTTGAAAGAACGGGCTCTGCAACCATCCGAAATTACCTCACAGGCAGCTAACCAACCCAAGATCGCGACGTATGGCCAGAGACTGTTGACACAACCTTGGTATGCAACAAAACTGCACCTTCTTCTTCCTAATTGCCGAGGTACGGTAGCTCATCATTGGTATGGACTTTCTCACCAACTTCGGCCTGGTCGTAGACCTGCGATGTGGCAAAGTACGAAATGGTACTACGTCGTTAACTGTTTCCCTACAGCCCGCAACGGTCAATACCATTAAGCTTCAAGTACTTCTGCCTAAAGGGTCACGCCACTTGTCATTACTGCAACATTTCACTCACTGGTTAGAGCAGATAACGGCACTCTGGAGCCCAAGCACGATATCTATCATTCTATCGTCACAACCGGTCCTCCTGAGTCTGCCAAGTCAAGACACCTTCCACCGAACAAACTACGAGCGGTCAAGAGCGTGTTCGAAAACCTGCTTAACCTCAGGAGCATCCGCCATTCCAAAAGCTGCTGGGTATCCGCTTCCTTTATTGCCCAAGAAGACCAGCGTTTAGGGACCATGTGGCGACTTCCGTGCCCTCAACAGTAGCTCTGTTCCCGATTGACATCCAATTCTCCATATCCATGATTTTTCTAGCAACTTGCACGAAACGTCTGTTTTCTCTACAATCGACCTAGTTCGTGTATACCATCACATTCCTGTTGATCCTGGCGACATCCCAAAGACCGCCTTTACTACCCCCTTCTGTTGCTATGCATTTGTCCGTATGCCCTTCGGACTGCGAAACGATACTCAAATCTTTCAGCGGTTCATTGCTCAAGTCCTAAGAGGGCTGGACTTTGTCTTCGCCTACAATCGACAGTTTGTAAGATAAGGAACACCTGTCACATCTCTGTCTGCTCTTCGAGCGTTTCGCTCAGTATGGCGTGACAACTAACGTTGACAAATGTATTTTCGGCAAATCCGTTGTCGATTTTCTCGGTCAACGAATCGAACACAATGGTATCCGCCCACTTCCCGAAAAGACGCAAGCAATCGCAGCGTCCCAATATCTGGGTCCTTCAAACAGTTGCGTCTTTTCCTCAGGATGGTCAACCACCACAAGCGTTTCATTACAGATTGTTCCCGGCTACTTCAGCCACTGACAGATTTACTAAAACGCAAGGCCCGAAAGTTTGAGCCCACAGCAGAAGCTACTGTGGCATTCGATAAAATCCAACAGGCGTTTTCCAACACCACGGCGCTCAGCCACCTGAGCACCGATGTTAATTAGCCTCTCGTTCTCAGGACTGATGCATCACAAACTGCCGCTGGCGCCGTTTTACAGCTGACGGCCAACCTGAACCATTGACTTTTCTCTCCAAAATGCTTCAGCTTGCCCAAGCGTGATACAGCACATTCTGTCGCGAAATTCAGGCAATTTACCTTGCCATTAAACACTTCCAACATCTACATGAAGGACGTACCCTTAATATGCTAACGGATCACAAACCGCCAGCTTTTGCCTTCCGCGGTTCCACCGATCGATTTTCAACTCATGAGACTCGTTATTTTGACCACATAGCACAATTCACAACAGACATTCATCACGTCGGTGCCACTAACAACACTGTTGCTGACGTCAAGTCTCGTATCGCTCCACCATATCTCACTCCAAGCTATTAAACTCGAGGATATTGCAACCCACTAAGAAGACAATCCTGAGTTCGCAGACTTGAAGGCAAACACTTCATTGAAACTCTCAATTGCTCACTGTTAATTCTGATTCTAAAGGCTATTGTGATCTAGCGACTGGGAAGCCAAGACCTTTTGTTCCGCAGAATTGTTTTCGTTCACTTGCATGGTCTTTCTCACCCGGGCATTCGAGGCACCGTCAAGTTAATCGCCGACTGCTACGTACGGCACAATATGCGTTCCTACACCTAAAAATGGGCGAAGCATTTTGTCACTTATTAAACTAGCAAGGTACATCGGCACATGATCACCGTACCTAGCAGATTTGCGTCACCCGACACCAGCTATAAACATTTGCACCTTGACCTCGTTGGACCACTTCCTCCATCCAACGGTTTCCAGTATTTGCTGATCTGTGTCGACCGTTTCACACGATAGTCCCATGCAGTACCTTTACGAGAGATTCCCACCGAAGCTGTTTGGCGGACGTTCGTTGAAACCTGGATATCTGTGTTTGGCACCCCAGCCACGATTACAACAGACAGAGGTCCACAGTTCAATTCCGCTCTATTTCGAGACCTCAATCGTTTACTCGGTTGTTGTCATCTGCGAACAACCGCGTACCATCCAGCCGCCAACGGTCTTGTTGAGCGTTTTCCTCATCAACTGAATGCCGCAATTACCGCATTACAATCCAGCACGCACAGGTCCTGGATAGCTACCAGTTATCCTTCTCGGCATTCGCAATACGGCCAAACACGACCTAGATAGTTGCCCCGCTGAATTGGTTTCCGACACAAGTCTCAGTCTTCCCGGTGAGGTGCCGTTAGATTCCAGCATCACTGGAGAAGTTAACCCGAATTCCTATGTGCTACGATGGTGACAACATTTTTATGCAGTCCTGCCAAAACCGCTCAGATGCAGCCCTGGAAATCAGCAAGTCCACTCTGATTTGCATACCTGCCCCGTCGTTTTTGTACGCATCGATGCGGTGCATAAACCCTTTACACCCCCGTATGTGGCCCCTTCAAATTTCTCACTCGCAATGAGAAATACTTCGTATTGGATAGAACGGTTCGAAGGATTCTTTGAGCCTCAATGGCATAAACCCAGCCTACGTCGAGACTAAAACATCATAATCTACGAACAGACGTTCCCCAATACCCCTCCAACTCAACCAATGTGTAAATCCTGTGTGTCCCATTAACACAATCAATTGAACCAGTGAGTGAACCATACGCACCAAAGCATACACGCTCACCGCGTGCTACTGTTTTGCATTCCAAACTAATGACTACCACCAACACACCGTTTCGAGCGTTTGTTCTTCCGACACGCTCTAGAAGGGGAGCCCTGTAGTGTTTATAAATTTTTCACATTTCCCCTTGTAGCTTCCTTTATATCCTTTGTCAATTTTGTACATTTGTTTTAAATTACGCTACAAGATATATACTCATCTTGGAATTTCGTTCGTCTTCTAGGTTCCATGACGTTGTGCCGCCTTCGAGTGTTGGGTGTGCGCTTCGCATCAGTCGTCGGATCTCTATTTACGATCAGGGTTCGATTCCTCCATTCGTGCCAAGGGACGGGTTTGCTGATTTTTACCTATTGTACCTTGACCATAAACGACCGTGCTAAGGTCCTATTCGCAGCGGTTATAACGCTCTGTTATTCACTACAGGTTAAGGGTCTATGATGCAGTGGATACCGTGAGTAACCGTTTTGTTGAATAGGTACTGCATGGTTCGTGCTTTGGTTGTTTTTCGTCTGGAATAGGAAAGTAATGTTGTGTCTCATTCTTCGTAACCATAAACAAATATATTAGTAAATGGAATATTCTCGGTAAAACGAGACGCACCTGTAAAGGTGTGATCAAATGCATACAGGCATAGCTTCTTTGGAATGTTAAAACATTTCGTTTTAATGAAAGTTATAAAAGAAAAGATGTTGTCCGTATGAGTGAGCATACTGTCAGGTGATAGTCAGACCAAGGAACATTATGGCGCTGTGGCGCGCAAAATTCCGTCAAAACACAAGCTGGGGGTAATTTCGCCAGGTAGTGATCCGTGAGCAAAGGAGCCTAAACAAGGTTTTGTTGCAAACAACAACCATTAAAAGATAGGGCTGATCTGTGCTCCAACAAAGCATTCTTTATAGTATAATTAGTTTCACAGGTTGGATGTGGAAACCTGAGGACTGCGTCGGTGTGAAATGCTTAGGTGTGACTGTATTTTGTGGCTAGTCACCTCCGCCACGTTGCAGTGTTGTTAAGCGGACATTCGCGGCTTTTTATAGGGAGAACGCTTGCCAGGCGAAAACACACTGCGTCCTAGAACACCGCCGTAGCTTCCGTTGAACAGTAGTGCTAGTCGGCTATGCATCGTATGGACCGATTTTGCACTCTATTGTTCGCAGTCGGTTGACAGCCAAAATTCTACGTTGGTTGGCAGAATGGCTTAGTACTGATACGACAGCAGTCGTTGGAGCCCGTCAAAGATGCAAGATTCGAAGAGTCGAATGATAATGATGCAGGTAAGCTGACACATTGTTAATAGAGGCCGGCTTTTCTATTGTAGTCTTGTTCGGCTCGCAAACCGTGTCCAACTGTCCACGCTGGACTTGTCATGGCGTCCGTGCGTGAAGTTGTTTCTTGTGGCTGAATATGTCCTTAATAGGTAAAATGCCTTTCTCCGCAAAGCGGATTCGGGATTCCTTCAAAAGTAAGTAAGTGTAACTGTTTTCATAGCCAAGTGAAATTTTCATGAAAGGCCATCGGTAGAGCCACGTATACGTGCGCAACGCTGTCCATGAAATGCCATCAGAATAGCTCCAGGTGACTGGCGAATAGGAATGTTGGAGGCAGTGAAGTTAATCACGCCAGATTTGTTGGTCTTCGGTTGTGAAACAGGGGATCCATGTAAATATATTATTCCAAGCGAGTAAATTGTTCTGTTTGAGTACGAGGCGAGCTAAACACATTTGTTTAGATCCAGTGAAGGTAGCGTCTCCAAAATGGCGGAAAGAGCTCCATTTGGAACATGGTGGAGGTTTTTCATTTCCAGGGGAAAGGCCCAAGCGTTTGAGGATGGGTCGACCAGTCCCAGTGAATAAACCTTGTTTTGGCGGATGTAACTGTGGAAAGCACGGGAAAAACGGGCAACGGACAAGAGGCAGTCAAACAGACAGCAATGTTCAAGAACCACTAGCACAGACTGGTGGTTTAAGACCAATAATTTTACACCACTCACGGTAGTTGAGAGTAGAACGGCAAAGTAGGCACTTTGTGAATGAGCGCTGTATTTTCTCAATTGCTAGTCGGTCACTCTTTCTGGAACTGGTAAATATTATTGAGCAGTATTCCAAAATAGGTATAGCGCACACCTTGTATAGCGTGGGTCTGGATTCGGTTAACAGCATGGCCTTGCCGAAATGAATAATGTTGGGTCTGGATTTCGCTACACTGTAACTAATTTGCTCCGAGAAATTTAGTGAGCTTGGATAGTGTACGCCGAAATTCCTTACGGTTTGACAACTGACTAGTGAGACGCCATTCAGGGTTAGTGCACTAGGCGGTACAGTGCATTTATACGACAGTGCGCTGCACTTGCAGGAGAGAAAGCAAGCTTCTATGTGTTACAACAAGAGTCTAATGCTTTAAGGTCATTTTGAATATTGAGGAGGCCGCTCCTTGAGTCACCCGGGTCAAAGAAGAATACGACTTTGATATCGTCGGCAAACAGGTACACCTTTCCATATTCGAAGACTGGAAATACGTCGTTAATATAAAGTAGGATGAGTACAGAGCTCAGTACACTTCCCTGGAACACATCACTTGTAACTGATTTCGGTGAGGATTAGAAGTCTCCTAGTCTCACCAACTGTGTTTGACAGGAGAGATAGGAAGAGAACCAATAGGACAGCTGGTCCGATATACCATAAGAAGCCGGTTTAGTTAGCAGTCCATTATGAGGGATTCGGTCCAACGACATTTTCTTATCCATGAGGATGATGAGCGGAGCTTGCTTCTAATCAACCATGGCGGTACGAATGTTCAGGAACTCCCGCTGGTATGTTTGACAGAATTTAGACGGGATAAAGCCTTGTTGCGATGTATTGATGAGATTACGATAAGTCAAGAGCCGTAAGAGCTCTTCCTTGACCATCCTCTCCAACAATCATGAAGCGAATGGGTTGTGATTAATGGAGCGATAGTTTTCAATACTTTGACGGCTTCCTCTTTTGTGTCCTGACATGACTACTGCATGTTTCCAATCAGCGGGAAAGGTTCCATGTTCCGTGTAAAGGGCAAAGTGGTTAAGCAGGAGGACGGCGAAATCCAGGCCACCTAGGATCAGCAGAGCAGATGGGAAGCCTTCAGATCCGCCATGGAAGGATAATTTGAGAGCTAGAATTTCCCGAGTAATGGTACGCAGATCAAATGGTACTGCGCGTAAAGTATCATTGGTGCAACTAAGAATATTAATAGGCAGGGTCAGGTTAGCAGAGGTGGAAGGGTCGCAGAAGTAGAGGTTCTTGACCCATATTTCAGCTTGGTTACTGGTAAATAAGATGTCTGAATAATCGAGTTAATCGAAGTATAAGCGGGTTTGCTTCTGTGCCTCAGCAGAGAATTGTGGGCTTTGATCCGGTTGATAGAGTTTATGGCACTGTGTTCTTTGGACAGATGTGCCGTAGTTAGTGAATTTCGTTACTCCAACAGGACTGCTTTGATGCGAAAAAGTAAGAAAAATTATTGGGTCCTGCTGTACTTTGAACATGGCTTATTGAGCTTGAGGAGCAGTTTGCGAGGCAGAGCTTCATCTTGTGGTGGCTGCGTTGTTTTTTTTCGTTATAGGTGCAAGTATATCTGATCAGCAATTGAGATTTCTATATAGTGCAGAAGAGGCGGTGTCCGCATCTGTAGCCAGAAAAAATACATCCCAGCTGATGGATATCACAAGTAAAGCAAAGTTTGTCCAGTTAATGCTTTGAAAAACCGGACGGAACACGCTGGTCTACCCACTTGGGGACGAGTGATGGGTAGTTGGAAATAGAGCTTTAATATTTTGTGCTCGCATTCAGGGAGATTGTCAGTCACGCTAGCCGATGCATGCACAACTCCGTTTGTAAAAAGTAAATCAAAGGTATTATTGTGTCTAGTGGGTGCATGCATGTGTTGAGTCCACCCAACTGCCTATGTGATGTCCGCACATGCACGGTAGTTGGGTGGCGCAGATTGCGTTTGCCAGGCTACTTGTGGCAGCTTGAAGTCACCACCGATTATCCTATATTAGGTAGGCAATAGGGATACTTATATGAAGAGTTCAACTAGACTGGGTGTAACGATTGTGTTAGTGTCTGACAGTTATACAGACAGCCGATTAAGAGGTCTGTTGTCCCATACTTGTTTGCATCTAAACAGAGTCTTCCAGAGAGGCGATTGAAAGTTCTTGAAATGCTTGCACACCGAAATCGTCACCCACGTAGATAAGGCATCAGCCACCACGGTGCTTGTTACGTCCATTGCTGAAAGAGTTGTAGCCCGGGATTCGCAGCTGTGCATCGGGCGTGTTGGCATCATGCCACGTTTCTGTGATGAGCACTACCTGGAGACGGGATAGGATAATGACGGGGTTGATAGGGTGCATCTTGTGTTTGATGGACCTTGCGTTAATGAGAAGTAGATTGAGTGCCTCGTTGCAGGCGTGGGCATCTGCTGCATTATCAGAGACAGAAGTAAGCCGCGTGGTTTTCGCGGGAATAGTTGCTGTGGTCGCAAGGGGAGTGCTAAGAGTTATTAGGTTATAGAGGTCAGACAGGATCTTACTGTCCGCGTTATCATAGAGCAGTTCAGGTTGTGGGCGTGGGACTGCTTGGTTACCATGCTGAAACGACTCAGAGGAGGCAGGTTTGTGGATGTGGAACAAGTTATTGGCGAAGACTAAGGTATTGGCAGGGATAGGTTGTACGTAAGCAGTAGAAGATAACGATGGAATACAGTGAGTGCGTAGCCCCGCGGGGCATACAACTGCCAAGTGTGGGTTGGTCACTGCGATACTTGTATCGCATTTCAAGACTCGCAAACCCTATTCGGACCTCGGTCCTGTTAAACATAGGCCTCAGTCATTACAATCGCACGGACCGTTTCCGAATTGGTGGTTCGATGTTGCGCCTCCCGAAACAGACACCCTATTGCAGGTTTAGTCCTCCTTTGGACTCAGTAAAGTGAGGTAGCCTGGTCTGGACTGGAACTTGCAGCATATTCCTTTTAGCTTTAAGCAAGTACCGCTATGGCATTAAGATGCGCAAGAAACACGTGGCAGAGCGATCAAAAATTCCAGGTGGCCTTTGGTACAGCGGCAATCTAGTTGGATTAAAACTCGAAATCTTTATTCAGACCTCGGTTCTTTTTGAAGTAAACCTCGGTCAGTACGGTCTTGAGGACCGGTTTCGAATTGGTGATTTGGTGTTGCTCCTCCCAACCGTGACATCATACTCGGTTTCATCCTTTTTTAGACTCATCAGGTTTAAATAGTCTGACTTGTTAAGGACTTCTAGGCGTAGGGTTTATATGTTACCGTCTTGACCACCATGGCTCCAAGATCCGGGAGCAACGCTTGGAAGAACGGTTAAGGATTCCAAGTGACATTGCTTTTACCGGTAGTTGGGTGGCGACTAGTAATCACTACTCAGACCTCGGTCATATTCGAAGTAGACCTCGTTTATTACAATCACAAGGACCGTATCCAAATTGTTTGTTCGGTGCTGCTCCACACAAACCTGAAACCCCTTATCCGGTTTCGTCTTTGATCTCAGCAGATGGAGGTAGATTGTGTTGGGTTAGACCTCAATGCCTAGTGCTCAAATGTTAACGCATTGACAAATATGGCGCTCAGACCCGCGAGCAAAGCTTGGCACAGCAGTAAATGTTTCCGAGTGGCATTTGGGACATCCGCTGGGTGGTTAGATCGCGACTCGCAATCTCTATTCAGACCTTGGCGCACTTTGAAGTAGACCTCTATCAGTAGGACCACAAGGACGGTATCCGGCTTGCTTTACGGTGTTTCTCCTCCTAACGCTGATAATAGCTAACAGGTTTCATCCTCCTTTGGACATATTAGACGGTAGCCTGAGCTAGGTTATACTCGCGACGAAGTGTTCACTGTTTTCGCCTTAACCATTATGCCTATAAGGTGCGCCAGCATCGTTTGATACAG
>OX104064.1:100027695-100075453 GCA_944474145.2 Dicrocoelium dendriticum | reverse complement strand
CATTCAGACCTCGGTTCTTTTTGAAGTAAACCTCGGTCAGTACGGTCTTGAGGACCGGTTTCGAATTGGTGATTTGGTGTTGCTCCTCCCAACCGTGACATCATACTCGGTTTCATCCTTTTTTAGACTCATCAGGTTTAAATAGTCTGACTTGTTAAGGACTTCTAGGCGTAGGGTTTATATGTTACCGTCTTGACCACTATGGCTCCAAGATCCGGGAGCAACGCTTGGAAGAACGGTTAAGGATTCCAAGTGACATTGCTTTTACCGGTAGTTGGGTGGCGACTAGTAATCACTACTCAGACCTCGGTCATATTCGAAGTAGACCTCGTTTATTACAATCACAAGGACCGTATCCAAATTGTTTGTTCGGTGCTGCTCCACACAAACCTGAAACCCCTTATCCGGTTTCGTCTTTGATCTCAGCAGATGGAGGTAGATTGTGTTAGGTTAGACCTCAATGCCTAGTGCTCAAATGTTAACGCATTGACAAATATGGCGCTCTGACCCGCGAGCAAAGCTTGGCACAGCAGTAAATGTTTCCGAGTGGCATTTGGGACATCCGCTGGGTGGTTAGATCGCGACTCGCAATCTCTATTCAGACCTTGGCGCACTTTGAAGTAGACCTCTATCAGTAGGACCACAAGGACGGTATCCGGCTTGCTTTACGGTGTTTCTCCTCCTAACGCTGATAATAGCTAACAGGTTTCATCCTCCTTTGGACATATTAGACGGTAGCCTGAGCTAGGTTATACTCGCGACGAAGTGTTCACTGTTTTCGCCTTAACCATTATGCCTATAAGGTGCGCCAGCATCGCTTGACACAGCCTAAAGAATGCCAAGTGACATTTAGTGTACCCGCCGTGTGGTTGCATTGCACCTCTCTGTGAGTACCACGCGATAACTGCTCTATCTGGCGTGCTTTATGTTCGCGTCTGTTAACTAAAACGCTCATGAACCTAAGTGTTTGTAAAGACACATTTGACAAATTTTGACTGCAGTTAAAATTTTATCTTGTAAGGTCGCTGTACCCGGTAAGGTGGACCGGCTTGTCTCGCTCTAAATTTGTTCAGGCTTTTAAAGGTATCAGTTATCTCTAGAGTATACTTTAACACCATTTCCACATTCTTTTACGTTATACTTTCAGTGTTGCTGCCGTTAGCTTACATTTTCTATCACCTGCTCTTTTGGACATAGTCTCTGAAGATCGTCATAACGCCACCAGCAGGGGTGTAAGACCAGGTAGGCGTACACGAGCCATACCTAAAACTACCAGCAAGAACTCATCCTTTAAAACTATACCATACGCCTTTAACCTAACAGATATCTATTCTGTGAGTTGCCAAATGGCCGACCTTCAACCTGCTGCCTTAAAGAGCAAAACGATCTTAAATACAATAGAATCTTTTACTGATAGTCTTTCAGTCATAGCGACCACGATTCACTCCAGGGAAGGTATGGAGGTCAAGCAAGAGGAGTTGGCTGGGAGGTTCCTTAACCCGATTAGTACCGAACTGCTGAAGCGGTTAAATTGCCTTAATGATGTAATGGTGTATAAAGTTCCACACCGCCTGAAACTGCACATTATTGGCAACGTACTGATGGAAAAGAATGGCTTGAAACACTATCTTCTGAGTTGTACAATGCTGCGAAAAAGAGATAAGAAAAACCATTTTTCGATAATGGGAGATCGCTTATCAATTTTCTCTGCTAGCAAAGCGAATTTATAAGCCGCACGCCGTTACTTGACTTACAGTTAATACCAGCAAGAACGGCTCTGCAACGCCATTACGATAGTCCAAGAGAGGGTTCCGCGCAGACTGGCTATATGGGCAAATTGTGACAACTGTCCGGAACCTGTGAACCTAAGTGACTCAGTTAATGTGGAGCTTGACATTTCGTCTGATAAGATCCTGGATTGCTCGATTCCTTGGAGAAAGCTGGAAACCCAGGGGAGCAGAATTCTCCATAAAGCAACATCAAACATAGATAAAATCAGCCAACTTGAAAACAATGGAGGAAACGGATGTTAATACTAAGTCTTCCGCTGCTGCTACAACTCGAACAATGAACACTGAACAATGATTTATAACGGGTAAACAAGCTGGTGCTTGGCATGTCCCGTAGGGTGTTTAAGGTGACAAAAAAGATAGGGGAAGGGATAATGCAGTCGTCAGGTTGAGCGATTACAGATTTAACTGCACTGTCGTATAAAGGGAGTTTGCAATGAGAATGTACGCACACAAAGCAATAAGAAGAGTGGTTATTGATCGCATAATAGGCGATAAAAATAAAGAAGTTAGCAAGAACAACACTTACTCGCGTGCAACTAACTTGGGTCGACAGGATACAGAAATCCCGTTTCTGTAGTAGTAGTAGTAGTAGTAGTATTTGTAGTTGTTGTTGTTGTTGTAGTTGTTGTTGTAGTAGTAGTTGTAGTAGTTGTAGTAGTAGTAGTAGTAGCTTTTAGCAAAGTTCGTGCAAAGCATTTGGAGTGACTCATTCTCAAGTAGGGTTATGGCACTTCCCCTGTCTGTTGTGAATTAGTGCCAGCATCTGGTGGTCATGGGCTATAGCACGTATTGTAAATGTGACAGAGAATCGTCAAGACGTTTTTTGAAAAGGGATAGGGTAATGCATTATTTACATGTTCCGGGATGGCGTTCCAAGGCTGTGCCACTCGAAGGGAGAAATAGTTTCGTCGACATTCCAGTCGGCTGCACTGCGTGACTAACTTTAACTGGTGACTTCTTAGCGGCGTGTTTTGACTGATTATTAGTAAGGAATGGCATGGGTGGTCGGCGTTCCTCAGGATCTTGTACACCATTATGAGATCGCCCCTTAGACGCCGAGAACATCTACTGTATATTTTGAGGGGCTTCAGCCTGAGTTGGTAGGGTGGCTGGTCAAACCTCTGACAATCTTCGTTGCCCTACGTTATGCAGCAGCTAGCGTGGTGAGATGATTCTTGAGCCAGGGTTGCCACGCTTGGATTGGGGAATTCCGCGTGCGGCCTCACGTACGCACTAAGAATTTTTGGAAAGATCGAAGGGTCAAACTTCCCGAAGGCTCTACGAAAAATGCCGAGGTACCGGTTTGCTTTATTAGCTGCCTTTTCAGTGTGCCTCAATCAATCGAGGTCATCTTGAACCATCACACCGAGGTCACACTCGTGGGAGGCCCGCTGTAGAATTTGTGGTCCTAGGCGGTACTTGTGCATACACTTGTTTCGTACGCTGGGAACTTTGCACTTGCTGACCTTGAAATGCAGCGTGTTCCCGATGGACCATATGTACGCTTTGTTCAGGTCCTCCTGTAACACTGTGTGATCCTCCGCTGCAGCTATAGTGCGCCATACTTTTAGATCATCAGCAGATATCAAAGTAAGAAGATAACACGCTCGCGCGATCATTTATGAAAACCTGGAAAAGGCGGGTCCAGTTACCGAGCCATAATGTACGCCGCACTGAACTTCGATGGATTCCGACAGGTTACTTTTTACCCTCACATCCAGGGGACGTTGCACGAGAAAGTCTCCTATCCAGCCCAGAACAGGGTTGCCGATTCCATACTTCTGGAGTTTGTGGAGGAGAATGCGATGGTCTATACGGTCGAACGCCTTCGAGAAAGCCAAGTAGGCCGCGTCGACTCCTGCACCAGTGTCCACAAATTCCGTCCAGTTTGCACGAGCAATCAAAAGAGTAGTTGTACAAGAGCGATTCTGGCGAAATCCAGTCTGTTCCGGAAGGAGAATTTTGTTATTCTCCAGGTACCCCATTAAAGCCTGAGCTACGGTGGACTCCATAACCTTGGAGATCACAAGAGGTATTTATCGGGCGATAATTTGTTGGTTCAGCACGGCTGCCACTTTTGTAGATAGGCGTAATGATTCCGTGCTTCCACATGGTGGGGAGGTGCATCTCGTTCATACATCGTTGAACGAAAATTGCTAGTGGTCCTAATAGAGTCATGGCAGAAACTTTCAACGCCTTCGGGCGAATGCCGTCCGCAACCATGGAGCTGAACTCGCGCAGAGACACCAGTCTCTTCGGTACAGCTGCAGAGGTGAACGATATGTGATTAAGCCCTGATGGCGGGGTTCTATGCTTAGTCAGGATGTATGATGATTGCGCTCTATGGAAAGTACGGCCAAATTGTTCTCCAAGGACGTTGGCCGCCTCTTGTGCGGTTTGGGCTAACCCGCATGCTGTGTGCAGAGCAAGAATACCGCGCTTAACACGGCGCAAATTGTTTACGTGTCTGTATAGCAATTTGGGATTGGAGCGAAACATTTCCACCAGACCTTATTGATTCTTCAGTTTATCCTCCCGGAGGAGTTTGACACAGCGGTTTCTTTGTATTGTGTAGACATCCGAGGTATGGTCGTTCGTGGAGGCTATGTAGATGTGCCATGCCAAGTTCCTTAATGCCATGTATTTACGTGTCCTGCTCCTTACGAAAGGCTTCATCCTTTTAGGCCGGCAGAGTTTGGTTTCAGATGTCCATGCCACGAGCTTGGTAAATATTTTGAAGAACTCCCCGCAGGCCACCTCAGAGGTTAATTCAGATAAGTACGACCAGCGCATTGAATCAATGAGGTCGGACAGGTCGGCGTAGTTGGTTACGACATGATATTCCTCGGCATGCTCTTTAGGATAAGCAGCGTAGCACATGTAACGAAACACTAGTGTCGCGTGCTCACTGCGGCTCAATAGAGTATCGGTTAGCACGCTTTCGACCAACATTTCTACATTGGTGAATATTCGGTCCAACATGAATGGCCTGTCAGTTCACCTGTACCTGCTGGGCGAAGTGACGTGGCCATAAATCGGGAAGTCTGAAACCAGACCTTGCAGGTCTGCTATGAATTGCTCTCCTTGTGTTGCCCGGAATTGGAGGGCATGTAAGTTGAAGTCAACGTTGACTAGAATGTGACTGTACTTCCTGCCGCAACGCAGCCATCAAATTGCCGTCCGGCTCTGGAGCAGATGATGGTGGGCGGCATACAACAACCAGTAGGCCGAGATCGTTCCCTCTCAGCCAGAAATTACACCAAATGGCGTCAGGTACGTCCGTTTCCGATTTGTTTTTGGGTTCGCATTGCATGTTACGCATGTAAAGGGTTACCCCACCACCTTTGCTGGTTCGATCCTTCCGGACAACGGACATGCCCATTAACCTAATGTCAGCGTCCATTATCTCGCAGCGCAACCACGTTCCGGTGAGAGTGATGAGGTCCCAAGCTGCAGAAACCTGTCGAAGCCTTAATTCAGCAAATTTGTTGAGTAGACCTTAGGCATTTGTGCACATGCATGTGAGCTTCTCGAAGACCAAATGTGTGTTAGATTGGATGGATGAAGCAGATGAGTTTACGGCGACCAATAAATGGTCCGAGACTAATCGTTTTTTGGATGGGTTGCATACTCACGAGAAGTACTTGATACATAAGCAGGTATCAGATGCCCCGGTTCCCAGTGTTTGCTCTTGCACTACTGTGTCCCTCCGGATCTTATGGCTACTCTTGAAACTGTCCCCGAGTCCGGTCCTGCAGTTGATGTTTACATTAAGAGTTGTGCCTCTACTGAATTGTCATCAGAAGGTGCCGGTGTTCCCGCTGCTTTCAGACGATTTTCTGTTGGCAATCTGCTACGGAATTTAGTCCAGCTCTTTAGTAGGTTTTGTGCCGTTAGTTCTGACTGTAACACAAGCTTAACAGCCTGGGCTGCACCCTTAAAGTTTAAAGACATAGGGATCCTTACCAACGAAGTGACCACGACATTTCCGAGAGAAAGAGCATCCCAGGTGTAGTGCCATTGCTTGCGGTCGTGCATCTGAGTATCGTCAGAAGGGGAATTAGTAAGCTCAGGAACATCGTGAGCAATCACTGTTTTCTTATCGACTTTTTCTGTACCTCTCTTTGTTAGCGGGATCCACTGAACGTTCCTTCCACGAGACTTCCGGTAGTATGCGCACTCCACCTGAGTCGTTGCGGAGAGGATTCGCAGACAGCAGAACGGCTTCAGTCTCGTCCGCCTAGTTTAGTGTTACCCGAAGTAACCGGGGTTCGCCTTGGTGCAACGCGTTTTGGATGGCTTGAGCTTCTTTTTAATGTCGTGGTATTAGCATGGACATCGGTCGATGTACAGATGGAACCCACTGATTTCGATCGTCAGTCAACTTACCCTTAATTATATTGGAGTTGGATTCGGGGACAGTTGTGCATACAATGTTTAGGGCACCACGGTTGCGCCTGGAGGCTACTGGATTTGGATTTGGAGGCTTAGTATCCGGTTTATTTGCTGAATTTGTGAACGGCGCTGATGTGTGCCATCCGTGCTGCGAAACTTTAGTTTTCTCTGGTCCGGGCACAGCGATTACCGGTGCTCTTTTCGGTGTTTGCTTGGCGGCAACCGAGGCATACGTTGCCGGGTTGTTCACTATTGCTGGTTGACTGTAGCTTTCCCTCTCGAGTTTAGCAAACAGACTACTAAATGCAGCACACCGGACAGAAGTTGAGGCAGGCGTGCTGCAGGGAATGTATTTACTTATAGGTGGAAGAGAGAATGGAGTTGCTACTGCTGGAGGCTGAGTCGCTGGGGTTTGGGTGGGACGCCTGACTCACTTCTTCAGCCTGATTAGGTAATTCGGGTTGTTATTTTCACCCACAAATGCATGTCCGTTTCCTCTCATGAGGGTAACTCTGACTCCCACCAGTTGCTCGACCGCTTTGGTTAATCTTTCACACAACTTCAGTAGCACAGATAGACAGCTAACGAATAGAATAGAATTGCACACTTGGCAGAACCAAAACATCTCTGCGGTGTTTGCTTTCGTCGACCTGTTCCCAAGACAGGTAGTGTGATAGGATTTCAAACACATGGTACACACCAGACCACTTGTTACCAATTTAGCACATGCTTCGCATTTGGGCTTCACACGAGACATGTTCACAGTAGGCGTGCTGTTTTAAGGGGTAGCAAGAGGATAGAGATACTGACGCACCGCTGCGTGGCTATCGGGGCCGGGTTGAGGTCAGTGGGTTCAGGCTTGTCGCTGCCAGATGAGTCCCACGTTCCTTGGGGCAGATAGGCAACGTGCGTGCTATCGATCCAGCCGGTAATTGGGTAGGCAGCGGTGCGACGTGGGATTGAGGCAAATCAAGGTGACTTGGACAATATTGTCTAATGACAACAGTGGCTGTTATTAGAGCGGATCTAATTGAAGACTATCGCTTTGTACATCGCCTTGAAGAACTGATAATAAGCTGATGGGATGACTCTCAAAAAGATGTTTAAAATAAGACCACAAGAGTTCTTGTGCGACGAGAGGAAAAACAGATACTCCGATTAGGTTCAAATACGATTGACTTCGAAGTTGCAAGAGCAAAGGGTGCTAATGATCCGTGAACGATAGATCCAAATTATGAGCAACGGTAGGAGGAGCTTGCGGAGCCCAATCGAATGACGGCACGTAGGTTTCTGTGAGAATAAATCCAAAGATTTAGTGGCGAATAACGCAGGAGGACCGTGCTTTTGCGACTGCTCAGCAGGTGCTGAAAGGGAACGACCCATATGCTAGAAGGGACAATTGTTAATGAAAATCTAAGGAAACCTTCAAGTAGTTCAGTTAACTCAATCATATTAGGAAAATGCCACGACGATCGATGCAAGCCTAGCATAATCTACACTCAGAGAACAGAGCTGCCTTCGCCTTGATCCAAAAGACCTCGTGTATGGACCACAAAAACGAGTTCACCCGAGCCGCTGAGGAAAAGCGAAGGCACCAGCACTATCTAATGCTGTTCGTGAAAAGGAATGGTGTAGCTTACTAGTGGTCAATGTTCCAGACGAAATCCTGATGGATGCATTTAGGCGTGCAATCATTGAGGTTAATGGCATTGTCGAGAATGCACTGCAGGTTCAAAGACTGGCTAAGCGCCTAACCAAATTTGCGGCTCCCACCAGACTTTAGATAAAGGATGGGGCGGTGTTGCTTAGGCTCGTAGCTGACCGTGAACGACTTTACGATGCGGCAACACTAAGCCAGCTTAATTTCGGGCAGCTGGAAAGACGAATAAATTGAGCTGCGACAAATCCTAACATCAAAGCAAGTTTTAGTCAACAAGGGCCAAGCGTATCCAGCAAAAGCCGCGAGCAAACTTTAACCTCACAATCAGCCCCACGTCTAAAACTACGAATGTTCCTAGGGCCAAACGGGCCTGCAGAGGGAACACACATAGACACTCACCTACGATGGTTAAGTCGCCTACATATGTCTTACCTACATCAAGCTCCTTGGACAAGCAGTGACTGCAACCTTGTTGGGATAACGTGGAGTACAGTGCACTTGCAGTTAATTTTCTAGATGGCAGAACGTGGGGCAAATGTAAAAGCACAATCGTTAAAGTTAACGGTGTTGCGGAAATCTCGGTACAAGTTGAGAGCATTGTTAAAATTTTGATAAATTCCCAGCCCCAGTGAAACTGAGAACAGAGGATAGTAGGACGTTACGCACCATGATATTGCATTGTGAACAGCTCCGCAATGATAGTGTTAAGGCAACCGTATGTCCACCTACCAAAGCGGACTTTACCGAATCATATCCAAGATGCTAGTGAGCCGGTAACACGTACCACCACTGCAACCAAATCACCCACCGCAAGCACTACATTTGGTAACGTACACAGATCCGCTCAACGTCATGCGCGTCCAGGTTGCTGCGCACCTGCTACCCCCTTAAGGCTTATGCCGCCGGTTCAGATACATAGGCCAAATAGTCCACTGTTTCGTAACCCGTAACCTGTGCATTTTTTGGACCACGTGGTAATGAGCCGCGGCGGTTTAATCCCGGCACCAAATACCTCGTCGCCAAACCACCCGCTGCAATGTCTTCTCACTCACTTACTATAAATATTACAGATAGCGAACTAATTAGCAACGGCTTCATTTCGTCCTCCGTAAAGCTATTAGACCCCAAGTGCTCTTTCCCATGCCTACTTAGAAATGCTAGGTTCCTAAACAACAAAATGCATATCTTGCGTCGTTTGTCTGTCTTCGCCGACCCTTATGTGATATTTGTCACGGGAACATGGTTTCCATCTTAGGCTTTCTGTGATGGTTTAGGCACTTCCTGACTAGCAGTGGTGTATGCAAACTTGTGTAAATAAACAAGGGGCGGTTGCGCCGTATTTGTTAAAAATACTTACGAAGCAAAATATCCGAAATCATGAACAGGGATGTGGTGATGGATTCAGAATGGATAAAGGCTTATATTCTGGAATCGGCGGTACTACTTAGGTGGGTTCACAGACTACCCGATACCTAAAAACCAAGGGCAAAAACGCACTTATGGTTACTTTTGTGCAGGCATCAAACTTTTCACGCAAATACAAACCTGTCTCAGGTGGTTTCAACCTACCCGAGTTACATTGGTTCCCACCAGCTACAACAACTAAGTATGCAAGCCTACTAGCACGTATCAAGTTAGCGGGTTGAATGCAGCAAGTAGCTGATACAAGCATGGCAAAACCTGTACTTGACTTCATATTTACTTTCGGCATCCCAACAACTGGAGTGTCAGTCGGCCTGGATTTTCCGGGTAGTGACCACAGAGTACTGTATTGTCAGGTTTACTTAAATTAACATAATGCCTACCCAACCATAACAGACATAGTCGTAGTACCCCGGCTGAAGCACCTCGTTAACTAAGCAACCTTTACTGTACTCGTAAGATCAAGAAATTGCGATGAGTTATATATATCTGGTTCTGTGGCTCGGTTGCATAAGCTGTTTTATGTGGAAGTACTTGACTGACTGGACTTGCTAGCTCCCGTGTCACCTTTGATAAGACAATGGTCTAAAAGTGTGACCCAGCAAAATTTGCAAACCTGAAGGCGTCAGCTTAGACGATCTTACATCAAAATCTTCAGTTTCGCCCACATTATGAAAACGGATGAGGTTGCAAATCAGCTTTCTGCCAACACTAAACAGCAACAAACCAATGAAGAAATAGCCGCACTAAATAGTTCAAACATAGCTAAGGATCTCTGCCGGCTGCTGCGCTCTCGGACCCCTAAATATGGACGACAGTTCTTCAACTCAAAGATCTGTCCAAACGACAATTCCAGTTACGTAAGAGGTTTATGCGCAATATTTAGCTCACATTTTAGCGAATCGCAGTGGCAAGCAATAGGTTCAACCTTTCAGCGCCTGCAAGTGCCTGGTAAACAGTTTATGTCCTCTGTCCAGTTTGGCATAAATAGTGTCCGTCCTGCGATTTCAACCAGCAAGTCATCCGCGAACTCTGGTCCTGATGGCCTACCGACCAGGCTAATTAAGTATGGTAACGAAGATATCCATATTCTCCTTTTGAAACTCTTTACGTTATCAATGCAGAAAGGTCAGTACCTGACCGCTTGGAAACATTCGATCATTGTGCCACGGCGTAATCGTGGATGTATACGGGAACCTGGTAGCTATGGCTTAATTAATCACACCTGTTATCGTGCGGGTGAGGAAGAAGTTGAGTAAAAGAGCGCCCTTAAGTTACCTTTATGCAAGCAAGCATATAAACTAATCACAGCATGGATTTCTAAGCGTTCGGTCTAGTTCAACCTGTCAGCTGGACTTCCACAATTCAAGTACCGTGGCCATTGACCAGTTTTCCATTTGTCATGCATTACCTTGATATACAAAAGGCGTTTGACAGGGTACCACGCAGGCACCTGATGCACAAGGCAAAAGATTATTGGTGGACGGTCCTTTATTATACTGGATAAGCTTCTGTCTAATAGGACGCATGCAGTCTGTTATGATTAAGCAAACTGTATCCACCTCGACCTCTGTCCCATATAGTGTGGTGCAGGGGAGCGTTCTTGATCCTACCATAATTTTGATTTATATCAGTGATTACTGTAGGATTTTGCAGCACGGTCGCTCCTTCCTCTTTGCTGAGGACGTAAAAGGTTTATACGCCTTTTTCCCTGAAAATTAAATATACGCAATAATTAGTATCTGTGAGGCACTTAAAGCACATGAAAGGTGGTTCAAAACCTGGCAAATGACCTTCACCACTCAAAAGTCTAATGTCATGACCCACCAATTTTGTATACCTGCAGGGTCCCTAACAATAAATGGTAAAAAAAGCAAACAGTCTGCCATGACATCAGCTCTCGGCTTGCGCTAATCCCAGAGTCCCAACTTTGCAGAGCAAGTATATTATCAAGTGGCAAGTGTGAATGGATATAATGGTGGATGTTTGTTTGGATTATCGTTCCACATACCCCGGTTCATGAAAACCGCAGATGTAAGGCTAAAGATTCACAAGAGTCAGATTCGCCCACATCTGGAATAGTGCGTTTGTATATGCAGCAATCTACGGAACTCTGACCGTTTTATGCTTGAAAAAGCTTAGCGGTGCTTTACGACGAGGTTGCCTCCATCACAACAAGCGCTGAGTTATCGACAACGGTGCGAACACCATAACAATCAGCCCCTTCGGCAAAAGCGCATTTTCCTTAAGCTGTGCTGCTTATATAAGCTAATTAATAAAATGCTGCACAGTAATATCAATTGTCTTAAACTAAGGAGCGCAATTTAACCTCAACTCCGAAACAAGGGCCGTTAGATTACCATGATTATCGCAAAGTAGAGACTGTGATGTCGTTACTCTTAAACTGTATACTTGAACGTATGGAACAGGTTGCCTTCCAGGCTAGGGGAAATCCAAAACTTGCAGGCATTCGGGAAGGAGATACAAAGATTCTTATGTGTTGGCAATATAAAATACAACTACAATGTCTGCGGTTCGCAAGGCCACTTCTTCGATCCTGGCAATGACGTGGGGCGTCCACGATGTAATGCATGACATCTTAGCACCTTGCGCTCACAGCTCATCCAACTTCATTGTCGTTACCGTCTTGGCACCTAAGAGAATATAGCGGTATCCGTCGCGCTCATTTTCCGGGTTTAAAGAATGGCGTTCTGGGTACAAGGTGACTTTAGTTCTCTATGATCCCTTCTTAACCTGCTTGCGTGCTCCTACGGAAAATGTCGCCTTACGACTGCAATGTGGGAAGAGTAGGAGCCACCACAAGTGCATCCTTTAAGATGTAAGCGGTAGCCTAACCCCCATGAATTGTCTCTATCGATGACTTCTATGTGTTTATTCTATCCATTACCGCAAGCACACCGCCCGGGAGGTAGCAATCGGATCACTCTTGCGCATTTTACGGTGCTAAGGTTTGGATTCTAACTGCAAACGGTAGTTAGTCCATTCGGAATAGTTTTTGACTTGCTTTGGTTCCCATACTGACACGTCTGTCCAAAGGCTGAATGCATCAACCGGTATCTACAACCCTCCGGCTTTGCTTTCTCAATGTCAAGGTATAAAACTTTCAACAAACGGTACAGCCAAGCGTTCGTAAAAGTCAGAACTGGCGCTCGTGAAAGTCAGGACTGTCGCTCGTGAAAGTCAGGACTGGCGCTCGTGAAAGTCATATTCGTGAGGAGCAAGCTGGGTTTCGTCGTGGTCGTGGCTGCATCGACCAGATCTTCGCCTTACGTCAGTTGTTGGAGCATCGTCACACATATTGGCAACCCACCGTTGTCGTGTTCCTCGACATCAAAGGTGCCTTCGATTCGCTTGACCGATGTGCCCTTTGGAATTGTCTACTCAGGAAAGGTGTTCCCGAGAAATATGTAAATATTATCCAAGCATTATATGCGCGTAGCACGGGCAGAGTGAAGTCTTACTGCAAGCTGTCGACACCCTTCAATATCTCCAGCGGTGTGAGACAAGGATGCCCGCTGTCACCTTTCCTCTTCAACTTCGCTATTGACGAAGTCATGGAGTTTGCATTTACAGAACATGACTTGGAAGGTGTGGAGCTACTCCCAGGAGAACGACTTCTTGACTGGGAGTATGCAGACGACATTACCCTCATCTGTGACAGCTCCCAGACGTGCCAATCTGCGCTGGACCGATTAGCACTGGCTGTCCGTCACTGCGCGCTTTGCTTTGCACCATCGAAGTGCAAAGCTTCCCTCCAAGACTGGCAGGGATCACCTCCTGCGCTAACCCTTGGTGGGGATCAGCTAGAAGTCGTTCAGAAATTCAATTACCTGGGAACTTGTATCAGCGCCCTTGGGATCGAAGACGAGATCACGAACGGTATAGCAAAAGCTCGAAATGCTTTTGCTAACCTTCGCCACCTATGGCGACGGCTCGACATTACTGTTGTCCTGAAGGGTAGAGTGTACAATGCAGCGGTACGTTCGACCCTACTGTACGGTTGCGAAACCTGGCCCTAAGATCGGCGGACATGAAGAGTCTACTTACGTTCGACCATCGGTGCATTCGCAGTTCGGCTCACGTCTGGTGGAAACACCGCGTGAGTAACGATCGTGTTCGACGCCTTGTTTACGGCCCAGGAAGAGGGAATGAACCGCTCAGCACCGTTAGTTCATGCACCAGCCTCCTATGGCTAGGCCACGTGTTGCGCATGCCAGCCCACCGACTCCTTCGACGTGCGTTGTTTGCACACCGGGGACGTGGGTGGAAGAAGAGGAGAGGTGGCCAAATGAGGGCTTGGTTCAGGGGAATGAAGTCCCTCACTTCGGAGCTAACCTCGGTTGGAGCGTCACGGCTCCCTGCTTGGGGTCCAAAAGACGGTGAACACGTTTGGCTGGATACACTTGCTGATTTGGCAAGGAGCCGACCTCAGTGGCGTTCCTGCTGTGAGTTTCTTTGTCCCTCCCCATCCCTTTAGCCTCCCCCTCCATCTACGATCTTATAGGGTAAAACGTAATTAAATTTTTGTTTTTGCCTAGTAGCCGGCTGGTAGCTTACCGCAACGATGCCTGTCCGTTGCTGGTAGCTCAGCTGGCATGCAACTGTCGTACTTAGTTTTCCTTTATGTATTATATGTATGTATGTATTTCCTTTATGTATTGCGGTACAATAGCGGATGTGTTTTACCACCTCTACCTGACATGTATAATGATTATGATGATAGCCTAGCGTACTGACTGGCATGTTTGCAAATCCCTAGGTATTCCTCACATAAAATATTATAAGGCAATAACGAAGCCATCCGAGCAAACAACCTTCAATCCCTACCACATATCTACACCCACATTTATGGTCTTCAGCTTTATATTTAATCACTTTTCAATTGCTTAGGCCACCGGGTCCGTGGAAAAATTATTAGCCTTATGATTTTTGAGGTACGCCAAGTAAAGGTATCCTACCAGACCTAAGCCTTGTGTTTGGTGTTGCAATCTCTTGTTGCTGTTGATACACCTAAAGGTAGCATTAGCATGGTTTAAAATATCTTCTATATACCAGCTTTGGACGCATCTGTATGTACCATCGTAGCTGTCAGTTGTTTATTGGCTTTAATTGACGCCTTGACATTAACCCTGCGTACTACCTACTTTACTCCACCGTTTGCAACTACTATCGCTATGCTTAAGGAAACATAATTTGCATATCTTACAGTTTGCAGAGAAAGAGACAGCTTTAAAATTTATAGACACAAGAATCAGTCATTTTGCTCCCCACTTGTACTCTACTGTCCCCATTTACTTAGCTTTATCTGTTATGATGTGCCCACCACTATTGGCAACCCTAGGATACAGGCATCATTAAACCCTGATGCTCTGCTTCAACCGCTTTTGCTAGTAAAACCTTCGCAGTTCCAGTATCCGTTTCATTGGTATGAAAGCTAACTAGTGACATTGAGGCCCTGACACACTTGTTGACTAGACAACTAAAAAGGTTTGACTAGCATTTCGCGTTATGTCGGCCGCCTGTGCGTTATTCATCTTTTACGTGGCTACAAAACCTACCGTGACTTATACGCAATGGTGGATGAACAACCAGCTCCCACCTTTTTGTTACTTATTATTCTACACTTGCTTTTTCTTATCACTCTTTGCTTAAGGTGGTACAATAGCTCTTGCCAGGAAAACACCAAGCCAATAGCTGGTGGGACGTTAAAGCACCTGGATAAACACCACAGGCACTTCAGAACTTAAAACTTTAGAACTTAAAAACTGGAGCGAAATAGCTCACAATTAACAAAAGAGCTGCACAATAGCGTGCAGCAACGCATAAGGCATAATAAGCCATCATATTTGAGCAAGCTCAACCCAAGTAGTAAAGTTGGTTATGCCCCACCAACGCAGATCCAAATGAATTTCACGCCCAGAAACAGTTTTTCAAATTTCTCTAAAATCTCCCATGCTCATTTCTTTATTATAAGTGACAGGCTCCTCTAACAAACAGGGATTGGAGACATAGCCTTATGAACGTGGAACATTAATAGATAAACCGTACCATAATTAAATAAGAAATGTCTGCCGGTTTCGGGCAAAAGATGTCAAATGCGCCTAAAGGTCTCTTGTATTATACCGGTAGACCTGGCTCATGCAGCCTCGATACAAACCGTGCAACAGTTTAGATTCTTTAAAGCTACTAAAGGTTATATTCCTAATGATTTATGTGGCCCAGTATCCACTGAAAATGTCACCCTGTGGCCTTCTGACCGTAGGTTCATTACAAATTGTCCTGCAAGCCCTGGCATACCTGACATTGCTTACCGGGTCCCTAGTGTTTTGCCAAACCTTATCGCTTATTTGTCTATATTTGCTAAGTAGGAATTAAAAGTTTGCTTTGCCGTTACCGAGGTCGTACCTCGTTGTTACGGGGTAGTACGGGCCATATAGAGCAGTTCTAGATGGCTAGACCTATTTAGAACTTAGCACACTTCGCCAGTTTTCATATATTTTTATTTTCCTAATATCTGCTAGCAAAGCAGATAGCCATATTAGCGAAAATCATAAGCGTTATCCGTAGGCTGTCATACGGTTGCGAATAACTCTTGACCTACTGCACGCATTACGTTGCTTTTACTTTTAACGCAATCAGCGGTGAAAATTTGTTAACGGCAGCATAATGTTTTATGTCTTGCGATATTCTAGCCATAGAAGAGGCTTTTGTTTATTCTGAGGTTTACTCTGGTTGAAACAGCACCAGACAGGAGTCGGATGAAATGAATTACCCTCTACTTCCCGGCGTAATAACTAGAACAAAGGTAGCCAAATTGATAGGATTTACATGCCGGTGAATCTGGTTTGAATCTGGTAGAGCGTGAGTATTGTCGGTAACTTTTATGTACAACCAGCATAGTGCTGCTCTTTGGTCGCTTCCGTAGAACTCCTGCCCTACTGATAGTCAACGCTGGGTTGCCTGTAGTAACTACCAAGTCCAATATATGCTTTTCCTTTTAGGCGCAGGAATGGGTTGCTCCCAACCGCCCAGGTTGATGCGAGTTATTTAACTTGCATACTTCGCAGGACCGTCGGGTAGGAATAATTTGCGCTCAGTCAAGTTGAAACCAACTGCGACAATTTTGTATTCTGGGGTTGGCTTGATGCCTGCTTCAATGTTGTCATGAGTGCATTATCACCTAGTTGTAAAACGTCAGGAGATCTATAACCGCATACTAATAAGACTGTTGATCCCATGCCATTGGTTGTTGACCATACGAAGTCCATGGTCCGTGCAGTTTTAAGGATTTCCGTTCTTGCTGGGTGATTTCGTTTTAGGTAGATAGCACTTCCGACACCTAGGTTGTGTATCAAAGATTGCATGCAGAGCCGATATCCATGAAGTGTGTAGGAATCATCGACATTGCATGGTGTGAAACACGTTTCAGTAACTTCAGTTGCGTCTGGTGCGGTACCGCCGGCTAATGGATGTAGAACGTTCACCTTATTACTAAGGGACCCGGCCATGCTAAGTGTGAACTTGAAGGAACTGTCGGGAGCTCCTAGCTTTACAGAAGACACGAACAAGTCAAGGATTTCTACCGAGCGGCCCGGTGAAGACACGGGAGCCGCGTGAGTAGATTTAGGAGCGGGTTGCTCGGTAACAACTTAGTGGGGGTAGGGATGAGCTTGTCTCGGTACGTCCCTACCTGAGTTAAAACTAGCTTCGTGATGGGGTTGTACCAAGTGAATTGTATGACCCAACCATCGGATTCATTTGCGTTTTACAATAGGATGAATACTTTAGACCGACATACGTGTATATGCGTTTTTGTTGTTGGCCTCAGGAAACACTACAGGCCAGGATGCTAACCTGGGTTGCATTGTTTACTTTCACTGAACGCCTAATCACTTTTACATTGACCAAGGCAAGTTATGGAATGCCGCGTTTTGGCCTTTTCGGACACAGCTTGTTAGGCATGGTTGCTTTGAGGAGTTGATCTCAGTTTGCCAAACTCTGTTCAAACCAGCTTTATCCTTAACATTGACTTGGATTGAAGCAAAAAAATTTCAGGAAACATTTGCTGCGCCTCGCAACCCTTACTGAGTTATTCGGTAAGCAGTTGGCCGCGAATACTGCTCGTCTACAACCATCCACCGAGATGGCATCTGAAACGTAGAACACCAAGGTACTGTATCCTCCGTTGCACAAATTGGGTCAGCCACGGTGTATAATACACGCCGAGGAAACAGGTCAACCGGCATACGGAAGGCATGCCCTAGTCGACGTCAGTCAGTCCGCTTCCGTAAGGTGTGCTTGAGGAGCAAGAAGGCGAGTAGCCGAAACACAACTAGCTGATCGCATCTATGCTCACTGGAGGTTTCAAGCAGACTTGAACAATACTCCGTACACCCAGGTGCTCGAACACCGCAAACCACTTACTATACTCATCGCAAACTGCCAAGGTCTGTTGTCCCAACAGGAAGACCTGTCTTACCACAGCATTGTCCAAGTAACCTCGCGCTCACAGTCTAATATCACGCCGTCTTCCATCAATAGGTATGTCACTAGAAAGCTGCAGGGCCTTGCTGATACGCGAATAAATCTGCTCATGTACGTGACCACCCCAGTTGACACAACTAGCCATGAAATTGAATCGATCCACCACCCATGGTAACCTCGCAGGTTACGTCAGCTTCTTTAATCTAATTACCTACCATAACTACTTGTGCTTTCATCGCTTGGTTTCGGCGATCCTGCTATCGCCATTTTCTTCGTCAATTGGCCGTCATTTTGTTTTCGGATTATTCACAATGCCGAAGCAGTCATCCTGTGGTACTTGCTCCAAACTAGTCGGATACCGTGCAAATGCCCTCACGTGTATTTTGTGCCAAGTTAAATACCACATTTTGTGTGTTAGATTATCAGTTGAGCATTTTCATCGTCTTCGCGAGATCCAACACGATTTCATCCAAACTATATGTGAAAATTGCCGAAATAAGATACAGCCAGAAAGAGTGAAGCCGACGTGTAGGCCTCAGCGTTTCGTTGCGTACAGCTCCGTGTGTTTGGCCCAACAACCTAGCGCGAAGAGCCTTCAGGTTTCGGCTCAGTCGTCCTCCTCTACCCGTGCAAACTCACCGACACCAAGTCCAACCGTTGTGCGAAGCCCAGTTGCACCTGGCCTAAATTGTTTACCTTTGTTGTGTCCACCGGACACTGATGTCCCAGCAGGGGAAAGTCTGAGTGCTGAAGACCAGTGGAAAGAACAGAGGACGAAATTACGAAGGAACGTTGAGCGTTTACGTTCTGTAAGTCAACAGTTAGCCAAACCACTTGAGGCTGGTAGTATACTTCGCCCAGCAAAGCCAATCTCGTCCTACCCGAGGCGTTATAATCTCGTGATATTTCACGCACCGGAGTCCAGAGATCCATCACCCCAAGTGCGCTACGATCACGATGTCGAGTTTTTACAGGGTCTAATTGATAGACTCCTCGACGCTGGTGAAGACTCAGTAAAAGTGAGGCAGATTACCCGTCTGGGAAAGAAAGGTAATCAACAAAATCGGCCTATGAGAATCACTTTTATGGACGAAGCTAGTCCAAGACTGATCATGTCTCGCCTAAGTAGGCTGAAAGGTTTGAAGATCCATGTTCGTCCCGACCTGGACCCAGTAGACAGGGAGCGGCTCAAGTCCGCCATCGTTGAGTTGAAAAGACGCGCTGGTGTGGGGGAAACCAATCTTCGTATCGTAAATTTTTGGGTGGTTTCCAACCATCCGCGAATCAGGATAAACAGGCTGCTCACACTTCAAGCAGCCCGGTGGCGCCCGCTGCGGCCTGTGAGAAGCATTCAAAAACGTTTGCAGTATTATGAATAAGCGCGATGAGCTTTGTTGTTTCGTTGCGTCTGAGCGGCCAGACGTAGTGGGACTCGCAGAGATATGGCTGCATGCAGAGGTATACACCCAAGGACTTGAACTCAACGGTTACTTGTGTTTCTGATGCGATAGACTAAAGAATGCCCACGGTGGTGTCTTACTTTAAATCCGGTCTTCCCTGCGTGGGAGACTTGTGAGCACCTATTAAAGTGACGATGGCCTGTGTGAGCTACTGTGGTGCTCCATACGCCTCAGGCGCGGAGAACTGCTTGTGGGCGCAATTTATCGCAGTCCCCTGAGTCGTTGTTTGGATAAGCTGCCCCATCTTCGGACCCACATGAGTCGTCCACACTTTCTGCTTATGGGCGATTTTAACTGTCCTCGAATACGATGGCCTGATGTGCATTTTATGCCTGGACATAGTGAGGTTGAAGCAAAGTTCGTGGATTTGGTACTTGAAACTGGTGCATCGCAACACATATGCCAGCCAACTCGCATATCAACACGTTCAACCTCGTCCTGTCTCGACCTGATGTTAACGAGCTACGAACAACGAGTGCGTGACATTAGGATTCTGGAGCCCCTGGCTACGAGCGACCACTCAGTACTGGTAGCTGATATAGAATTATCTTTGCCGTATTCACATCCGCTGCAACCAGCTCCCAACAACTGGAAAACGGACTTCGATGGTCTAGCTCGAGCCGCGAGCCAACTGGATTGGTCTCTGACACAAGCTGCATCTGTGGAAGGTTGTTGGATATTTATAAAAGAGAGATTGACGTCATTGTGTTCCCAATTTGTGCCATTGAAATGTCGAAAGGTTGGACCGATTAAGCCTCATTGGTTTGACAAGGAGTATGGAAACCTGGCTCGGAGGCGGCGCAGACTGTGGGACAAATTCCTCCTCTCTGGCTCTGCCAATGGTTACGAAGGGTACAAATGTCAGCGGAACCTCTACAACAGTGCGAAAAAGAATAAACGCAGACACTTTGAAGTGCAGCTCGCATTAGCCGCGAAGACCGCCCCCAAGCAAATCTTTGCATACGTGAAGCGACGTCTGAAGCCGGCAGGTGATGTGCCAGTGCTGGATGGCACGGATGGACAGCCCCTAACCTCTAGCACTGAGCGTGCGTCCGCGTTGGCGGCGCACTTCGCTTCTGTATTTGCGAATGACCAGGTGTCTGTTCCGAGTTCGACGTGTACCGCTTTTACCGAACCCGATAGTCTGCATTGCGGATTTGAAGAGGTAGCTCAACTACTCGCCAACCTTGACGGCACCAAACCTGCCGGACCTGATGGGTTGTACCCACTGGTTCTCAAGTCACTCTCAATCATCCTCTCTCCTGTCGTGACTGACATTTTCAACAGGTCGCCGTCCGAAGGTTCATTGCCGGTTGACTGAAAATGTGCGGTGGTGAAGCCTATTCCGAAAGGCGGCGACCCTAGCAAAGTACACAATTACAGGCCAATTTGTCTGACACCTATTTTAGCAAAGGTTGCTGAGAAAATCGTGAAGAAGAGATTGCTGCAGTTGCTACAGTCAAACGAGGTCCTGACGCCCGCACAGCACGGTTTTATGCGGGGTCGATCATGCATTACGAACCTGCTTGTGACGAGGCATGAGTGGTTGAAGGCAATAAACAAGGGGAAATCCGTCGACGTGATATTCAACGATTTCAGTAAAGCCTTTGACAAGGTCAGTCATGAGGTTCTCCTTTACAAACTCAGCATGTGTGGCGTCGGTGGCTCACTGCACCGGTGAATCCGCGACTTTCTTGTTGGATGAAAGTGGGGAGTACAGGTCGACGACCATCTAACTGACTGGTACCCCCCTACAAGTGGCGTGCCTCAAGGCACTGTGCTGGGGCCCACTCTGTTCCTGATTCACATCAACGATCTACCGCAGCTTCTCCGGTCGCCGTGTGCCTTGTTTGCGGACGACATGAAGATTTGGAGAGAAATCGACGCTCCCGATGACTGTGGCCTACTTCAGCACGATCTCAACCGCTTATCCACATGGTCTGCAGAAGTTCTTCTCCCGGTCAACCCAGCCAAGTCTGTATTTATGAGCCTGGGGAAGAATGCTAACGGCCGAACCTACACTATTGACGGTCAAACGCTATATCCCACACCCTCCGTGAAGGACCTAGGTGTACTCTCACGCTACGATTTGAAGTCCGTGGACAACACGAACAGGCTATATCGGAACGGACTGCGCATGCTTTGGGCGCTCAAACGTAGCTTCGGCACATGGTCTGAAGAGGTTGCCACTCGCCTGTTCTCTTCTATCATTAGACCCATGCTAGAGTAAGGTTCGCCCGCCTACTTTCCGATTACCAGAGGCGAAGCACAAAAGATCGAACGGGTTCAACACGTTGCTACCAGGCTCATCCCGAGTTTACGTGGCTTTGGGTATGAAGACCGGTGCGAGAAACTAGGGCTCTACACCTTGTCCTACCGTCGGGTGCGAGTCGACCTCATTATGACCTACCGAATTCTACATCTCGGTGAGTTCCCCATGCTAAGGTCAATGCTGCACTTACGGGGGCCATGCAGCACACGCGGACACAGATACAAACTTGTCGTGCCGGATGTGAAATGTGTTCCCCACCCACTGTGCTTCGAACGGAGAGTGGTAAACATTGGGAACAGTTTGCCCGAACATGTGATTGAGGCAACATCTGTGCAACAGTTCAAAACGTCGTTAGATTTGTATTTTGCCTCTATTAGATACAGAGAACGACTGCACACTTACGATGACATATCACATTTGTGAATCCTGAAATATCGTAAGTCGAATATTTTAAATATTACATGAGAACGACAATGATATCCACGGGTGACAACTTTTATAACGTTTTTCGCCATATTTCGAAAGAGTTGTACAGAATCCTTTCTACTTGCTCTATAATACAGTATTCAGTATTCAGTACATCAATTTCTCGCCACACCGCAAGAGCAGTTCAAATGCCACCTCTTGCGAACGAGGCATGGGTGATAAGCATGTACACATTATTGCAATTGAGACCGTAGAAAAGCCGATGGGTAAAGAACATGTCAGTCATCATGGTCCCCAATGACGCCTGGATCATCAGAACCCCGTTGAATCTGCTGCGGGTAGCTGCGGCCCAACATCTACAACGGTCTAGGATGAATAGCATCCACCCCAGCAGCGTTATTGGGATTTATTACCCGCAGGAGCTGCAGCAAGTGAGCCTGATATGGTGACTTCCGAAAAAAAGCCCTTTAGGAACCTTTGCCTTCAGGCGAATAACCGAGTGAACAACCCTTGTCGTAATCTGTGATGGCAGCAGGGACGTCAGGAACAAACAACACCACGATGCCCAAGTTTACGTTGCATTAGTTTTTGACATCAGCGACAAAGGTTTTGCATTACGCAAGGCTGGACTAGCATGATCAACTTCATATTACAGTGATGAAACGCAATGCGGCCGGCGGACACTTCGAGCCACGCGGTAGCGCTTGTGGGTGCGTTGCTACATGTTACCGCGGCGCAACGCTTTGCACGCCTCAATGAGCCAATGAGATGTGTTGGGTGCACGTTCAGTGCCACTCATACGAAATTAGTCAAAGGTTAGAGGCAAGACAATCTCAGCCACCTTTAAGTCCAGATTGGGGGTTGGAATATGGGTGGCTCCTTATTACTTAAAACGGGCTCCTTGTAGTCAACTGTTTAACCCGCTGTCTTGCTGTTAGGTTTCTGAACCAAAGGTTTGATTGAAAACCCTAAGCTTTTACCTGGCTAAGCCTGGGCAACCTGACAGTATTATTTTCCCGAAATACAATGAGTCCTCTCTAAAACAACCTCAGGCTGCTCTAGTCCACCACAGTGGATAATCAATCGTATCCAAGCTTTTACGGCCAGCAGCGTGGATAGGGGTTTGAATGCTACTGTTCTAGCCTCATCGCCTTATTGTACCCCACTTACGATGTTTAACCTCATCACCACGTTCCAACTTCACCTATATCCCCCGTTTTCCAACTTCAATTGTTTACAAAGCACCACGATGCTTTGCTATGCTTCTATCTTTTAGTCTCAAATCCCATGTAAACCCCGAGGCATCTCTATTGATCTGTGGGCAAGACCTTGTCTACTCAAGCCGTCAAACTCAGTTCAGCGTTTTCCATTTGGCGCTCCTGGCCCTTCCTCAGATTGGCGTGCCTCAAAGTACAACTATCTTTACATATCTGTTAACAAACAGCACTTGCCCGAAAGTTAGATACTCACTCCATCCATATCTCTTGCCTTACGGAAACTTGCCTACAAGACTTAAAATCTGGCCTCATGCTCTGATCCTATTCAGGTGGCACCAGCAGCGCACCCTATTGCGCGTACCTAAAAATCATGCAGCTTTGAGTACCGGCCAAGCTGGCGTACGTATTGCCCTGAGTACCCGAATAGAAGCTGCTCTGGCTGATTGTATACCAATCAGTAGACGGATGTGCATGGTATGACTGCCCGCCTTGTTTATAAATTTAAAGTCACGTAGGGCCATTTGGTGTCTGTTTGTCATCGCTACCTGCACCACACGAACTGAAGGAATGAAGGCACTTACTACGGGGTTAGTCTCAGGTGGAGCCTATCAGGTCCAGGCCTGTAGAGCCGTGTATGCAGACCAGCTTGAGGACGAGTATTCCTTATACGATGAAGAGCGCACATAAACAACTGACAAGCGGGGTTGCCAGCTCCGAGCTTTCAAGTCAATTTCCAAGGAGGATAAAGGCCCCTGCTTAACGGCTTCCTTTTCTTGCATAAGCATGCAAGCAAGAGCCCGGGTACTTCGTTTTCTGCGTTGTGTAAGGTGTTAAGGAATTTAGCGAAGTGCAAAAGGGACAGGCTTTTGTTATCATGAACCTAGCCGGCCCAACAACCAACTGATGCAGGGGAGCATGCAAGGCTAGATCGAGAAGCAGAGTAGGAAAACAATTGGAAAGAGCATTGAAGGAGAACTTCCGCTAGTCTAGGTGAGGCCGAATAAAACTCCTCACTATTAAACACCAATTCGTCATATGGTTACGGATAACATCAACTAGACCATCCTCAACGCTATTGGAGCTACTATCGAGCAGCACAACTGTACGTTGCACGGATGCAATGTAAAAGAAACTGAGCATGCGGAAAGTATGCGTCGTGACGACAGTAAGAGGTTAGTTGACGTGCAAAGAAACGCCACCACCGCGACGATCGAAGGTGCGGTCACACCAGAGTGAGGCCTAGTCGGGTAAGCACACTTCATTCTTCGTGACGTCGTCGGACAGCCACGTACCAGTATAAACAAGAACATCTGGACGGCAGCCGTCAACAACGGCGCTCAATTACAGCTGAGTTTGCAGACTACGCTGATTATTGTAGCCCACTTGTAGGTAATTAACATCGTGGGTCCGGGAGAATGCCATACCGGAACCGGTTCTGGCAGGGAAGAATTGCACCGCCGGCTCACCACCCGTAATCTCACCGAGGGATCGTTGCCCCTGCTCCATTACGGGCTTCAATATCGCACAGCCTCCTGCAATTTCTGCGCCTCCGTCAAAGTGAGGTCTGGATGCAACATGACACGAGCGCATTTGTTCTCAAAGACAAAACTTGGAAGAGCTTGTCGCAGTTCTGCAGCGGGCCAAGAAACACGCAACAACGTACTCAGCCGACAAGCTACCAGGCCTGGCGAGATTTCGCACAGTGACGCCGGGAAAGCCCAGGAGTAAACTTTGGTCACGCATATTTTAAACAAATGAAGTTCATCTAGCATATGCCCCTTTGGCAGAACAGCAGAGGATTCACTGACAATCATGAACCTAACACCCCAATCCGCATACGGATGACACCAAATGAGAGTACTTACCAACCGCTTCGCGAAAGTTGGCGGTAGTGGAATAGTATTCGATATTTTATATTCTAACGTATTAGGGCAATCCACTTTAGCTGAGACAGCTGCAGTAGAACTGAAGGGGAACGGGCATAGGGCACCTGACCGACATCCTACCCCTGGCTAGGGTTTTGCCATTATTTAACCCGCTTTTACTTTTCTTTGGCAAAAGCAGTAACCCGCTTACCTCCCTGGCTAACAGAGGAAGCAAACACGGTATCTGAGTTTCGTTGCCAACAGTGTCACTAGTAAATTGTGCGCTGACCCTAGACTGTGAGAAAACAGACGCCGGGTCCGGTAATTTGTATGTATCCTTCACTGCCTCCTGACGGAGGCGTAATCAGTTGACCAACTTAACAAAGCAATCCAAGTTCCTGTACAGCGAACACATCGGAGACATCAGGCTTTCCAGAGACCTCCCACTGCTAGTTACTGGCTTGTAACGATTAGCTCTACGCACAGAGCAGTCAACACAACTGTGCTTTCTGCTCTCGCTACCGGCCATAAGAGCATACTGCATCGGATGTAAGCCACCATAGTTGGAACAATGGAACAATGGTTTATTACGGGTAAAAATGCTTTGCTTAACAAGTCCCATAGGATGGAACTTATTGTGAAAATCAATTGCATGATAGCGTGAAAAGCGTTGTGGTGGAGTCAACATAGACTTATGCGGAATAACGGAGATATTCGCGTATTAAACATATAAATCTATAAATCCATTGGTTAGGCGTTTGACAAGACATCGTTTGATTGCGTTTTGTAGCCCCTGGCTAACAAATCATAAAATGAAATGTAAGTGAGCCAATGCATCGTCAACACGTTTTTTAAATATCGCCAGATTGGGGGCAGAGACGACATAATTAGGGAGGGCGTTCCAAGGCTGGCACACACGGAGCGAAAAGAAATTTTTGCGGCATTCAAGCCGGCTATACTGAATTTTCAGTTTCAGAGGGTGACCTCTTAGTTTAGTGTTGTGGTTCAAGTCCAGCAGCGGACGACAAATGTGGTTTGGGTTCTTCAGAATCTGGTAAACCATTATGAGATCCCCCGCAAAAGCCGATATCGACTGCTGTAAATTCTTAGAGATTTCAGTCTAAGCTGATAGGGCAGATGAAAGAGGCCCCTGACATTTTTGGTTGCCCGTCGTTGAGGAGTCTAGAGAGCAACGAGGCCCTGTTTCTACCACGGCTGCCACACCTGAATAGCATATTCCACGTGAGGTCGCACGTAGGCGTTAAGCAATTGTGGAAGATTGAGGGTTCAAACCGACCGAAGGCACTGCGAAGAAGGCCGAAGTGTTGATTTCCGGTTCTCCTCGCCTTCTTTGCTTGTTTGGAACACCCGAGATCTCCCTGCACCAATACACCCAGGTCACGCTCCTGAGAAACCTTCGCCAAGATGTGGTCTCCAATCTTGTAAGCGCTCACCGGCTGGTGACGCAGATGCATCACTTTGCACTTGGCTATGTTCAATTGAAGCTTGTTCCTCTTTGACCATTCGTAAATGCAATCTAGGTCATGTTGGAGCAGATCCTGATCTGGCTTGTTACCAATCGCCCGCCATATCTTGACATCATCGGCGAAAAGAAGGAAATTTGAGGAGATGGCTCTTGCTCGGTCGTTGCTAAACACCAGGAATAAACGCAGTCCCGGCACTGAGCCTTGTGGGACACCACATTCCACCTCAATTGGGTTAGAAAGTGACCCCCTAACACGTACTTGAAGCTTTCGTTGATAAAGGAAGTTGGCAATCCAACCAAGTACAGGATCTCCTACTCCGTAACGCTGTAGTATTTGAAGTAAGATGTGGTGATCAAGGCGGTCGAAAGCTTTGGAGAAGTCCAGATAGATGACGTGGAACAAACGGCAACACATACCGCATTACAGACACCTGGTCGGGTCGGTAGCCGTTATGAGACAATGCGCTTTGCCACATTTAACATACGACTCTTCAGAAGGAGGACACGAATAGGTGGGATTTCATTCCATAAGCCATTTTATAGAAAGATAGAAAATAAATAAATATAAAAGCTAAGCACCAGTTGTGAACCGTTTTATTGTTACCAGTTACGAAATTAACGAGAGGGCCAGTTTTAAACACCAAGTGGGATACGTATATGTTGAAATGGACTCGCCAATTCTTAACGAGTGAAACAAACTCGACATGAACTCCAAACATGTGTCGATTGGTTCTTTCTGAAGGAGCCGAGTTACAACCACAACGAACAGTAACTGAAGGCACGCAGGCAGATTCCACCGAGCTGAGCAATTACCAGATATAAAAGCAAATGCGCCTTTTCCAACGGCTTAATTGCACGCAAGCAGCAAGTAGCTGGTTAGCGTCAAGTGGTCAAAAGACGAATAACTATCGAAGGCCTCCGAAACCACAAAGGTTCAAGAGAGGATACAAAGACAAAATACGATTTAGCTCAACCAGCGTCCTTCTTCGTGTGTCAATGTGCGCGAATAGCTCAGTACATCGGTTTGATACTTGAGACCCGTTTACACTGGAAAAAGAAAACGTAGGAGAAGTAAGGTTACTGCATTTGCAGGTAGTTACATGCAATAGTTGTATGTAGTTAGAAGCTGAACTAAGCATTTACACTCATCGGGGGAACGGGAACAGCCATTGCTTGTCGAGGTCCTCTTTGATGTCCACTAATGTTCGCGGGAAAATTCACCAAAAGCGGATTCTCAACGAGGTTTCTTCACGTAGCACAAGTACGGGACAATTGGAAAGTTTTCTTGCAGGTCAACAAAAGGCTGCTTATGCGGATAGCTATCATATAACTGCTGCAACCGGATAAATGGTTCACAGTGGCCGTAAGGAATATGATTTCAAGTCAATATTGAGGGCAAACCTAGTCGCCATTTGCCGAATGTTAACTGACCTAGCAAACATCAGGTAGTTTCCTCAGCCACTCCTCTATGCCCGAAAATGTACGGGAAATGGAACGCAGCCCGCCATGTTGACGGCGTCTAAGGTGGCGCCACATTGTTTTACAACTCATAATTAGGCACTTGCACAACGGTGGAGTTAAATTTTCTATCCTGTGCTATCACTACATAAATGCACTTACCATGTACGTCTTCCATTCATATAGTTTCATCTTTACGAGCAACATAACCAACTTTTAGCTCAGCGTACAATGCGACCCTTAATAGCTTATGTGCCTAACTGGTTTCTTAGAATCCCGCTTCTTGTTGGCAGTTGTTGGTAAGTACGTTTGGTTTGCTTGCTTATATAGCGTGTATTCATTTGTTTCTTGCCTTGTTTCAGTTGGTTCATTGTTGACGACTCAACACGATGCCACACGTAGAAGCCCTACAAGAGCAGAATACTTCACGTCCGTCCAATGGCTGGTAGGGAATGATTGGAATGGCCTAGCGGAGATAAACTCTGGTGCACCGACAGACGAAAGTTTCAAACGGCTACTTGACTGCCGTCGTATAACGCGTTGGCCTAAGGGTATCTATCCGAAACTCAGGTGCAAACGGCCAACCAAAGGCGTGCAGCAGCACACGGGAATAACCTAGAAAAACGTCTATTGGAGGTTAGTACAGCTTAATGCTAAAAATAGGGCACCGAAAAGGTACACGTTAGGGAGTATATGGTGGGGTGCTGAGGGCGATCGGAGGAACGACATGCTGTTCCAAACCCCCGGACCCCCCGGTCGTCGAGCTCCTAAAACCACGTGCGCCATACAAACATGCAAACCACTTACTTTCCTAAAACCTGAGGAAAGTATGATTTCACTGAATTTAGGATTGAGTTACACATCAAGCCTGGGAACCTACAGATAACCACACAGCCCCACTGATAGAAGGGAAACTGTGGGGTCTTTATCGCACTAAGTGAGGACCGTGCGGTGCCGGCCCGCTATCTGCGGACCAGGTGGTGAGACCTGCTGCAGCTGCTGGTGGAGCATTATGTCAATCGGACCCTAGCGAGCTCTCACCAGTGTCCTCCCCAAAGGTGCCAAAAACACAAATTTGGGGGAGTTCGTGACAGCCAAACGTTCGCAACCACCTGAACGTCAAAGGTTTGCTTTCCAACCCCAAAGTGCGCTTTCAGATCATCCACCCCAGTTTGCACATATAATAAAGACACAAATATATATCGTATCCATGGTGGTGAGCGCAAACAGGGAAATGGCACTTACCGAATGGCGGAGCACTGACAACCACAGCTTTCTTGGTTTGTACGATGCTTTGTTCGTTTTTGAGGTTATCAAAATGTTTTTCACATTTTTGGTTTTCGCGCAGGGTTGGCCAGAAAGATAGTGGGAAAATCGAATCGGAAGGAAACCTACTCTTTCAAACGCGCTGGCCATGAAACTTGCCTACCTAGGCAAAGGCCGATTAGGGTCCTCATACAAATCCTTTGGATCAAATGCCTGTGCACAAGGCAGTGAAGAGGTGGCAATGATTTAGTTTTACATGCATGGACACCAGCTCATTTAAAACCCTAACCTGGAGGACCAGGAGGCTGCTTTGTCTGACCTCCAACCCTTGACCAATCTAGTAAGAGTGGCTCTCAAGGTGCCCGGATGAACCACCCAGGATTGCTCAATGGCTCAACGAGATACGCAAACCGTCGCACCACCGTTTGGTCCAGGCAGCTTGCGACGGTCATAGTCGGCCTTAGGCGAACTAGGATCACGCGGGATTGGTGCATTTTGGGGACACCAAAAACAACCGTGTCGTGAATGTCAAGCTTAGATTGAAAAACCACGCATGCTTCCGACGACCTTGCTGTGGCTGTGTGTAAAGTGTGGAAATTGCCTGCGGTCATACTGAAAGCATTATAGATGAAGGGTACAAACGTTTGTGCCAGACACCTTGTGTGTAAAGGTGAAGGTAATGCCTACGTGCTGATGCTGGTAGGCCGTCTCACGACGTGCGCTGGCACCTTGGTTATGCGTCACCTGACAGCACCCAAGTTCGGTGCCGCACACTCAGACATTGGAGCAGGACTGGTATGCCATCTTGTATCTTTCTATTCTCACCGTTTTCAAGAGCAACACTATCGCTAGGACATTGACTGCGCAAATGGCACGGTCACCTGCGCAGCTTATGCACAAGTAGCAGCCGTGCGTCCATTTATTGATTTTATATAGGGAACTTTACATGCTGTCAGCAACACAGCCTGGGTTTTTCATTCCATTTTAAAAAGTATGCCTATCCGTAGTCCATGGTTGGAGAATTACAACATGCCGGAGAAGTCCACGTTGTTTCGGACTTTAAAGGTAGCGACCGCAAGGCAGCCCAATTCCAAGGTGGTAAAACATCTTGCTCAGCGTAAGTGCCTGAAAGAGGTGAACCCTAGTGCGGGATTCGGGTTCATCAATAGCCTCACAAAACAGACAAAGGAACTCACTGACGTGGCACCAGGGCCATCGTCAAAAACGATAAGCCCCACTGCCAACTATCGCGGAGGCAACTACGTTGGCACGAAGCCGGTACGTCGCCTATTGTTTGCTTCGCTTGCGATGTACCTGTTGCAAGTACCGGCGTTCATTGCTTGGGCAACAGGCTACTCTACCGTGGTAAATATTTGGCGTAGAACACAAGCGACGGTTGTGAGGTTTTCTTTAGGGACATAGGAGCATTTACAGGCATGTTGCAGTAGGGTAGCTGGGTTAGAATCAAGTAACGTAGTTTCAGCTTCACGCTGTTCACCATCTCCGACTATAACAATAGCATCGAACAAACCTACTTCCCCCGCGCAAGAAGGCAAAGGCTTTTAAATAGTTATTTACCTCAGCGTAGATACTTCGGAAAAAGTGCGACGCGGTACCCTGTTGCAGCTGTCGATGTGTCACAGAGTGCATACAACGCGCCGGGTATATCTATGGCTATAAAATCATTTACAGTCAAAGGAAATGACACGAACACCTCGGCGGGGCTGCAGCCTATCTGCAAAGCCACATTTTAGTATGTAATACTATACTGTTACCTGCATCCTCTTAGAGCAGATATGGATTCCACTGCAAAAACCAAGGACTTTCATGATTTGCCTGCCAGACAGTAAGTCGTTTGCCATTGTCATTAAACCAATGCAGCCAATGATTATGCCTTTACCTAAGTGATAGAAGGCAAAGCAGAGAACGCAAACAGGCCTTCTTAGGGCCACACCATGTTTCTTTTCCGTGTGCAGTCCCCTTGCTATCCTAATGCTACTACTCGGTTGATGTCATTGGTTGGAACATTCGGCAAATTTATTGGACGGTGCCGCTGTTATCCTTGCAGGTATGGCCCAATTGCCGTTCAAGCGCGCCTCAGTTCGCCACTTTTCCTGGCTCATAACGCTTTCCTTTGGTTATAGTGCTTTTGCCCCACTTCTTAGTGATCCGCTGTGTTGAACTGTCGCATGTGACGTGTCTGGCAAATTGGCGTGCTCAATTTGAAGGGGTCTGAAGGACGGCCTTCCCGGAAGTTTTATCTATGCCTATGCGTTTTTTGGCGGATTGGTTACTATGTGCATGGGATCACATCAGCGTCGTCCCAATGCTGTTAAACCGCTATCTATAGGTGCTTCGGGACGCACGTTTATGGTGCAGTTTTTGGAAAGAGAAATGTGGCCTGCTGTCTTAACGGGTACACGAAGCCTGTGGTGCCATGTACCGAGGAGCAGTGATTGGCATTAATATGGCTAGTATAATGAGATCTCTGTACACGACTGCATCACCGTTACACGACGCTTGTGGGGCTATCTACTGATACGCGGTGCCCGAGATCATTTGTGCTTATGCAGTAGGAAACATATTTGGGAGACTGCATGCACCGTCACGGCATGCATGTACTACTACCTGTAGAGGCTCGGTGACCGAAATTTTTGTTACGCATTCCAAGAGCGTTATGTAGGCCACTGTATCACCAGTGCGCCATCCAGTGGTTCTATGCACAATGCCCGAGTTTAATGGCGCTTATGTAATCAGGCCTGTGCAGTGTGCTGCGCCTACGGTACACCAAAGCTGTGGTTTTGGGCATAGAGGTTCCGAGACGTACCTTATTGGTGCTAGACTTATGTAGGCTACCGTATCACCGGTACACCAGGCCTTTGGTGCTATGCCTACAGGCTCCTTGACCGCCATCAAGGGGGCTGACGTAATAAGACCTGGTACGTACCTTGCGGGTTTAAGATCGTTGCGGCCAACAGCAGGAGCCAACCGCTCCGAAATGGAAGCCGTGAACGTCCGGCTATGTTTGACAGCAGGATGGCATGCCTTTGCTTTCCTCGGCTACATGCCATGGTAACCGACGATGAAGCAGATGAGTCTATGCTATGATTTATGTTCGCGGTCAATGAGCTGGACACAGCAACTGGCAGGACGAGGTCTACCTTCGTCTTTCAAGCGTGCAAAACAGGGTTGAGCAGGGTTGAACAGATTCCGGGGCAAACGATCTCACACTCTATTTTCATTCTTACTCTTTTCGATAATCCTGCTGGACCATCCCTATATGATTGTACCTATGGCACCCGGATATTATAGACAGCTAGCCATTTTTACCCGGCTACTACTGCTTAGAAGTGATCCCCCCGTTTGCCGCCAAAGTGGAGGGTCGCCCTTAAGGGGTACTGTTACTTTGATGTGGTAAATACCTGCGTTTTCCACTCGCCTATCCAACTGGCGAAGCCCTACTGAACGTGGTGTGCATTTCCTCTACTCAGTTTACAGTTGTTGTGGCATATCGAAGTCCTGGAAGGATCTCCTTGGAGGTTGTTGAGTATATTGGTACTACGGCTGCCAACAGGTATCCAATACTTGGTGACTTCAATCTCCCTGTAGTCTGCGGCGCTGATCTCATTAAGCAACGGGTGACACAGGTGCAGCTTCGTTGGACAGAGTATACAGACCCACTCCAGCTCAGGTAACACCCTAAGCTTTGCCGAACTTACCAAGCAGCTTCAACAAACAACACCTACGAAAACCATCAAGCAGTTAGAAATAACTGTAAACAATATATCAAGACTGCTCATTTGCAGTACGAGGAGGATTTGGCTGGCCCACTTGCAACAAACTCAACGAACATGCTTGTTTACAACTTTTCTCGACAGCTGCGCCTTAACTTCGGAATGGAAGGAGGTAACCATCTGTCCGATTTTTACGGGCGGTGACAGCTCAATGCCTGCGAACCGTCCTCCTTTCAGCTTGACAATCATAGCAGTAAAGTTGTTTGAACTATTGATTAGAGAATCGGTGGATAACCACCAGGTTAGGTTTAAACTTCACAGGGCTGCACAGCAAGTATTCCGTAAGGGATGTTCTTGTTTAATAAAATTACTTGTAGCTCGGGGAACCGGGGCTGAGGCGGTAGACAATGGTAATGCTATCGACGTGCTATTCGTTTATGTCGCGAAAGCCTCTAAAACCGTTTCACATCAACGACTCTCACTCAAGTTGAAATAGCATAGGATATCTGCAGCCACCCTTAAACGGGTGGCTGCTTTACATGAGGGGAGAGAACTGTGTGTATGCATGGAGCGTAGCCTTTCAATTAAACAAGCTCTTATTAGTGGTGTTCCGCAGAGCACGGTATTAGGGTCATTGCTTTTAAAACTTCATCAATTACTAACTATTTTACTCTCCTACCTTTATTATCCTGGAATGTTTGTCTCTCTAATCTTCGCCCGCTTGTTGAGTTACTCATTGAAACTGTAGGTATCCAGTAATGGTCAAACGTCTTAATGAGATGGCTACACCAGCCACTGATACATCCTTTTCTGGAACCACTATCTCTGCTTAGCAGCAGCTGCTCGCTGTGGGCTCTATTTAACTCTACGGATTCCCGGAACTCGCTAAGGGTCGCTCCTTCTCTACAACGTTTATTCTCTTGGTATATTTTGAGCATAGCTCAACTGGTTTGTTGACCCATCCTTTGACACTGTAGTTATTCATCAGTAACTAGAATGATTAACTTAACTAGCACTTTTGTCCACTAAAACTCGGTCCATTAGCGCCAACTCTCGATCGGCTTACCTTCAATACTTAGTCTTCCGTTCATATCCAATTAATCCTAGCCCAATTCTAGTATGCACAGCTTCCTATCGTCAAATACCCATGTACATAATAGTTATTATGCGTCTCAGATAATCCTCATCCCGTGGAATATATAAATATGCCGCATCGTCACTTTATCCTTTGGTTTCCCATAACAACCAATAGTGACTACATACCCACCTTCTGGTCTCAGGTTGCATTCTAACGCCGATAGCTAATACTTCATGAATTTCTTACCGGAACCCTGCTCTTTATCCTCATGTACATGAAATTATTTTAACCATTAGGCCATGCCTTCTGCGTAATTAAAAAACATTTTCAGAGTAATATCTGTTACACATTGTGCACCAGTTGTCTCAAGTAAATGTCTTAAAGTAGGATTACCCCAATGCTTGGTACCATGTCTGTCCTTTCTGGTCTTCTCTCAGCGTGTTTCTCTCCTTCCCTTTTCTCTGAGGTTGTGAACGTCTGCGATATCCGGGATTGTATTGAGGAACTGCCTCCGTCTGGGATGGGACGAAATAGCCAACAAGGACTTACTTGGACCATGGCTGGCTAGCCGAACAACCTCCTCGTGGTGCCAGCTGGGTGGTTCGGGTTTAACCCGTTCCAGCAAATAGTTCCGCGGCAGTGTTCCAGGACGTGGCGGGTTTTCGCCTGGCAAGCGTTCTCCCCATAAAAAGCCACAAATGTCTGCTTAACAACACTGCGACGTGGCGGATGTGACTCGCCACAAACTAAAGTCACTGGCCCGTGGATATTCGGAAAATACTATCCAACCCACGAAAATCAATCGCTTATTCTCAAATTTCTGACGATAACAAACAGTGAAATATTCCGCGGCGTATTCAAAACCACAAGCTATATTCCTACGCAATTACATACTTATATACACCCGTATACTTACATACACTGTTATGCCAAACATGTTCTTTTGTACAATTTGAGCACACTATGTTCGTTAAATATGATCATGCCTGTAAAGGTGTGCCTCGCGTTGTCGGTAATAAAAATTTATTTATTTATTTATTTAACCATTTTGCACCGAACAACTCAACCACCGATGTCCAGTGGTTTTAGCTGGACACTAGTTCTTCGCTCCCCGGCAAATATACACAATCAGAGAAGATGAGACCCCATACACTGGAAATTCTACTTACCTGCAAAAGCAAACATTCTCCTCGACTGACCCCAACGTCCATGTTGGAATCTGACTGTGCCATTTGTCTGGCCAACAGAGGAGTCACTGGATTGCGAACAACTGAAGGAACTACTGCTTTATAACCAGCTTTGCCGGTTGCACACGACTGATCATAGCAATCGACGACAGTGTTTTAGGACGATGTGGGTTTTCGCTGGCAAGCGTTCTCCATATAAAAAGCCACATAGGGCCGTTTACCCACACTGTAACCTGACGGATGTGACTCGCCACTGAATAAAATCACTGCCCACTGTTACACACTGGAATATCGGCTAGTCATTTTTTGATATTCTACTGACACGTACAACAGAGTTACTCTTTCTTCAAATACTGTAACCACTAACTACTGTGCTATTTTTATTTAATCTACGCACACTTGAAACCTTTTTACTGGCACTCCAATCTTGACTCTGCTCCACAGGAGTGCTTCGAATGTATCGGCAAACTGTACAACTTTGGCCACAGCCAATTACGTGCATTGTAACGTATGTGTTGCGCGAAATACTTGCTTGTAATGTTTGATCATACCTGAGTTGGTATGGCTCGATGGATTCGAGAATAAACAATTTATTTATGTATTTAGTAGTTTGAAGTTCCAACGCTATTTTTCGCTGATGCCTCCAAGCTCTAGAATATCGTGCATACCGCTGGGGCGCTGAGGCCATTCAGAGTGTCTTGGGTAGTCTTTTTGATTGACCATCCGTATCGTTGGTGCCTATAAATCGGGCGAACTGTTCTATTATCCGCGCTCTCTGCTTGGTGGCAATGCAATTGTGGTTGTCACTCAACAGGTTTGGCTAGGTCTCGACCACACCCCAATGCTTCACTCTGGTAACATTTGGAGGTAGGCTGCGTGTAGATCGCTCCGTATGATGTTTATTCGCCACTCCCTCGGTGTCATTTAAGTCGATATATTTGTAAAGCTGTTCGAAGATTGCCTGCAACCCCACTTACAGACTGGCTAGACAAACAACCTCCTTGTGGTGCCAGCTGGGTGGTTTGAGTTCATCCCGCTCCAGCAAATGGTTTGACAACCGTGTTCCTGGACGTAGTGGAAATTCGCCTATCAAACGTTCTCCCTACAAAAAGCCACAGTTTTCCGTTTAACAACTAGGTGGCGTAGCGCATGTGACGCCCTAACGACTATAGTCACTGCCGCTCCATCACATTTTGTCGTAGCTTTAACATGCGCATGCCTACGTAGGAGTGTCTAGCATAGTCCGAGAAGAAAAATTTATGTTGTTCTGTCGTATTTGTGGAGCGTTTGACGGAGGCCAAATTCAGTTAACAATGCTTACTCAAACGACGTTATGAAAGAGATTTAAGTCTAGAAATCGCTTCCATGCCTGTGTTTAGTTATATGGTACTGTGTTTCGTCCTTTAACATCATTTACTGAGAGCTGTTTACTAAAGTTGCTGCTCCTGCAGTTTATAGCTATTCCGTTGGCATCCGCCGCTATTGACTTATTTCTCGTACAGTATTCATAATTGTGTCTTTCTTCCGTAACGATCGGGAAGTGACGGACCCGACCTAGGACCTACCTTCTGTTCTCTATCCTCCAATGCTTTAATGATCCTTCAGCACTGTGATCTTTGCTGCGGCTTTAGCGAGGCATGCACACAAGGTAGGACTTGAGAGCAGACAATGTCTCCGTTCTACGCTCCAAATTCCAATAGGTTCAATGTATGAAACAGAAACTGATGTTTGGACAAAACGGTGCTACACGTCTATGGGCATGAAGGTGGTAACAGTTTTACTAAGCAAAGGACATCAAACTTCAGAATTAAAGAGCGTCCCAAATAATTTTCTCCAGTAATGGAATGCTTCTCTCTACCGTGGGTTTGGAACCGACGTGCACCTTGCAGGCACGTACATTAGATTTACAGATAGCTCGTTGTATTCGGCTTACGTTGCCAAGTTCCTAACTGTTAGCGCAGTTAACCATTGAGTTCACAGCGCACTGAACAGATGGGAGGTTCGTGTCAGCTTCTTCCCTTTCCGATCTTCTAAGGGTTGCAAGCATATTAGCTGCGGCAAATCTCAGGATGTAGTAGCAGTCATGCTGGATCCTTGTGTTTTGAGTCGAAATATGTCTAGCAACAGATTGAACCTTGCTTCTGACTACATATTGACAGTTGAAACTTGCAGTCTTTTCCTGTCTTTAGTTATTCGAGTAGCGTGAGCAAATTCTAAAAGCCATTTGAGGCTGTAGTGCAACAGAAAACATGCTATTTCAGTATCTTGTAACATTGGATTTTATGGTTGTTTTAACCTTCGAAACGTCCATTTGTTTAACTGACTGCACATCCGTTGTCACAAACCGTTTTGGTGAGTTCCTTGCTGCACGTTTCTCGCTCTGTCTGATTCGCTTCCTATTCTTGTAGCCTGCACAATATACGTTGGGTTCAGCCGCCTCCGGCTTCTATACTGTCGTATTTGGCACGTCTTACGTGTCATTGCTTACCGACTAGTATCCCAGGTTTCGCCCAACAATTGGTGACTCCCTGTCAGGAACACGCCGCCCGCCATTTTGCATTTTCATTCTGGTGAGCTCGTTCCAGTGATTTTGTGATTCATTACTTGTGATCATATTGTTTTCTCACCTACCACATATTTTATCTGCTTTTTGCAATGAATTATCTAGAGGATAAGCCGTCTCCATGCGTGGTTAACGCTGTTCAGCCTGTCATCGTCAATTCTGTTGCTTTAGCCCCTCCCCCTTTTCGGGAGAATGACCCTTTATTATGGTTTTTACATTTAGAATCCGTATTTTATATTCGTAAGATTTCTTCTGATTTCGCCATGTATAACCAGCTAATATCTTGCCTTCCTCAGAATATATCCTCGCAGGTGAGAGACATCATACTTTGCCCCCCTCTAGTAATGAAATACGAGACACCTAAACAGGCTCTTATTCAGCGAATCACGCCTTCTGACAAGGTCCGTCTGCAGCAACTATTTAGTGATCTGCAGCTAGGAGGTAGGATGCCCTCAGCCTTGTTGCGCGAAATGCAACAGCTTATCGGCACGTCCAACATGGACGTAGGGATTCTCCGCGAGCTGTGGATGCAACGCCTTCCTGAAAGCACACAGGCTATCCTTGCAGTAGCAAGTGACTTGCCCATCACAGCAATTGCAGATCTAGCAGACCGCGTCATCGAACGGCACCAGCCAGAGACTGAAACCAAAGCACCTAAGCATCTTTGTACTGGCGCAACCACAACGACAGCCGCGACTAACCATCCGTCGGCAATAGACGCATTATCATTGCAGATAGCGTCGCTTCAGCGCCAGATCAAAGAACTCACCTTAAAACGTAAGCACTGCAACCGCTCTGGATCATCGCACCGTCGCACAAAACCTGATGCCTCAGGTTACTGCTTTTACCACTCGCGTTTCGGTACTAAAGCCCGTAAGTGCGTACAGCCGTGTAGCTACTCCGATATAGATGATCCGCCACGCCGGCCTGTAATGGCCACGAACGTCAGCAAAGCCCAAAGTCGTCTCATCTACATTAGGGATTATGACTCCGATACCCAGTTCTTAGTTGATACCGGGGCGGAAGTCAGCGTCATTCCCCCTATGCCAGGTGAGCCTAACGCTTCTTTGTCGACAAGCCTCAGTGCCGCCAATGGCACGCCAATAGCCACCTATGGTCATCGGTCACTTACCCTGGACCTAGGTCTTCGGCGCACGTTCCGCTGGGTATTCACCGTCGCTGCAGTCCCCTTTGCCATCATCGGCATTGACTTTCTCAGGCATTTCGACCTCTTGGTCGATGCGAAACGCCAGATGATAGTTGACACTGCAACAAAACTCAGCGTACGTGGCATAACCGCCGATGTGACATCTATATCTCCGGCCTATTTATTTCCCCATACCTCGTCAGCCTACGATAATCTCCTTTCTCAGTATCCCAAGCTCGTTCAGCCAATGAACGGAGCGTTGCCCGTGGCAGCTCAAGTCACGCACCACATACGGACGAATGGCCCACCTGTGTCATGCCGTCCACGCCGACTATCGCCTGAGAAACTAAAGGTAGCTAGGGCGGAGTTTGAGCACATGCTTGAACTTGAAATAATCCGCCCTTCTGACAGCCCTTGGTCCTCGCCCCTGCAGATGGTCCCCAAGAAATCTGGTGACTGGCGTCCTTGCGGTGATTACCGCGCACTCAATCGCCTAACCGTCCCAGATAGGTATCCCATCCCAAACATACAGGACCTTACCGCATGCCTCACAGGTAAGACGATCTTCAGCAAGATCGATCTGGTTCGCGCCTATCACCAGATACCTGTGGAAGACAATGACATTCCTAAAACAGCCGTAATTACTCCTTTCGGTTTGTTTGAATTTTTAAGGATGCCATTTGGACTGTGAAACGCCGCACAAACCTTCCAACGTTTCATCCACGATGTCACTCGTGGCCTAGACTTCGCATATTCGTACAACGATGATATCTTAGTAGCCAGTTCATCGGAACAAGAGCACCTCGAGCATCTTCGAACTCTGTTCCAGCGCTTGACCCAACACGGTGTCGCAGTCAACCTGACTAAGTGCGAACTCGGCAAATCAACGGTAGAATTCCTAGGCCACCTCGTTTCATTGTCTGGTATCGAAGTCCTTCCTGATAAGATCCAGGCAACCAGGGACTTCCCAGCTCCGACTTCGTTCAAGCACCTCCGTCGATTTTGTGGTTTGGTCAACTACTATCGACGCTTCATTCCGCGCTGCGCTCAGCTCATGCAGCCACTGACTGACTTACGCAGAGGAAATGAACGTAAGTTCGCTTTCCCTGACACAGCACAGGCAGCCTTCGCCGAGCCCAAGGATGCCATCTCCAACATAGCCCTCCTTGCTCATTCCGAATCGGCTGCACCTCTTTCTATTACGACTGTTGCCTCAGACGCGCGGTAGGAGCCGTCCCCCAACCACATGTTGGTGGGCAATGGCACCCCCTTGGGTTCTTCTCTAATAGCCTGCAGCCAGCGGAATCCCGCTACTGCACGTTTGGCAGAGAACTGCTCGCCATTTACCTAGCAATACGTCACATCCGGCACACACTTGAAGGCCGCGCTTTCACGGTCTACGCTGACCACAAGCCCCTTATATTTGCCTTCAACTCTGCTAGCGACAAATACTCACCACGGAAAACAAGACACCTAGACTTTGGCACGCAGTTCACTGCTGCCATACGTCATGTCTCAGCTGTCGACAATCCCGTCGCCGACGCTCTCTCACGCGTCAATCTCACTCTGCAGTCTTTGCCTACCGTCGACCTTGCCGCAGTGGCATCTGCTCAGGCTCAAGGCGAAGACGTACAGCGCACTCTGCGGTCCACTTTGCTGCATGTGCAACCTGTTCCTCTCCAAACCATGGAGGGAACCATTCTCTGTGACACTTCCACAGGTTGTCCTAGACCTCTCGTGCACGTCTCCTTCAGACGCACAGTCTTTGACGCACTGCACTCATTATCACACCCTGGTATCCGTGCATCTTTGAAACTGGTCACCGAACGTTTCGTTTGGCCACGCGGAAACAAAGATGTTCGTAGCTGGGCCCGCGCCTGCCTTCAATGCCAGTGCTCCAAAGTACATCGTCACACCCACAGTCCTCTTGGGTCATTTCCTGCCCCGTTCTCTCGGTTCTCGCATGTACACTTAGATCTGGTAGGTCCATTGCCTCCGTCACGCGGATTCGTAGACATGCTTACATGTGTCGACCGCTTCACCAGATGGCCAGAAGCCATTCCGGTAACAGACTAAACAGCTGAGACTGTTATCCGGGCCTTCTTGGATTGGTGGGTCTCGCACTACGGATGCCCATCCAACATCCCAATTGACCGAGGAACACCTTTCGAATCTTCACAATTCGATACGTTCTGCAACTTCTTAGGTTGTCGCCGCATCCATACCACAGCTTATCACCCAGCAGCCAACGGGTTAGTTGAACGTTTCCATAGACAGCTTAAAGCCTCTCTCTGCGCCTCCTCCGACCCTAGCTGGAGCGAAAATATTTCGCTCGTTCTCATAGGCATTCGCAGCAGCATCAAAGCTGATTTGCAATGTGCACCAGCAGAGCTGGTTTACGGCACGACGCTACAGTTACCAGGAGAATTCGTTTCACCTCCCGCATCGTCAGGTATGCCTCCGCTTAACTTTGCGTCCTCGCTGGCTCAACGCAGGCCTTCACTGCGCCCGACCCCGCCCCGTGAACAGATTAGAGATGTGCAAATGCACAGCGGACTCTCTACTTGCACTCAAGTCTTCCTCCGCACCGACACAGTGCGGCACCCTCTCCAGCCTCCCTACACTGGCCCTTTCAGAGTTCTACAACGGACTCCGAAACATTTTACTATAGACCAGAATGGTCATGGAACAACGGTGTCCATGGACCGCCTTAAAGTGGCTTTCTTTGACGAGCTAGTTGCAGCCCATCCTGATGCTCTCGCACATGCACTCGCACCTGTGGTGACTTCCCGAGCACTAGATAACTCCGTACCCCTTGAACCGCAACCTATCCCGCCTCAACCCCAGGCAACCGACCGACGCGGTAGACAGGTCAGACGTCCGGTCCGTTTTTTCAGATTTTGTAAGCGTTTGCTATATCTCATAACACGCCTTTTTCGTATTGATTGGTTATACTGCGTCACATCCACAAACGTTTTGCAAAATCGACAAAAAATCCAAAACATTTTGAAAAACATAAAAAGCGTATTTGCTTTATCATACATGTCTTGTTCCCTCTCCGGCGTCATGCCACTTCCCCGACCCTTGCCAACCCCCTCTGAGTTCTACCTTTCAGAAACTCAATTGCCGGAACTGCTCAGGCAACCCTCGAGTGACTCGCCAACCGGCTCAACGCAACCCTGGAATGACTCGCCAGCCGTCCTCACCCAAGCAACAGACAGTCGCCCTCGACTGCAGACACCCACGAACGAATTGGTCCCCAAACGCCGCTTAGGCATTGCCGACGAGGACGCCGCATTCCTTCGTGGGACGAGGACCGTGGACTAAAGTGCGGTGGGGGGGAGTGACACCTCCCAAGCGCACCGTCGGGTCTGCAGCAATGGGAAGGTCCTGTCGGCCTTTTTCTGGACTAGCCAGTTTTTTTGCAGTCCGACCAGCCCGCCCCGACGGCCCACCGATGATGCAATCTGGTCCACACGATCGTCATAAATAAAACTAACGAACGCCTGGACCCAGCGACATCTGCTACACCCCACTTTGGAAGCTGTTCTCAAGCCCCTGCAAAAATTCGCATCCACCCTCACCTTCCGTTTCCCCCACTAACAGCTCCATCGAAGGCTTCCATCCTTCAGCCTTCTAGGGGGAGGCCCTTGTAGTGCAACAGAAAACATGCTCTTTCAGTATCTTGTAACATTGGATTTTATGATTGTTTTAACCTTCGAAACGTCCATTTGTTTAACTGACTGCACATCCGTTGTCACAAACCGTTTTGGTGAGTTCCTCGCTGCACGTTTCTCGCTCTGTCTGATTCGCTTCCTATTCTTGTAGCATGTAAAATATACGTTGGGTTCAGTTGCCTCCGGCTTCTATACTGTCGTATTTGGCACGTCTTACGTGTCATTGCTTACCGACTAGTATCCCAGGTTCCGCCCAACAAGGCTCCGCGCTCGCACTGACACACTAAAGAGCTATAACGGCCTGTACTTTTACACAACCCATTTCACCTCCATATGTCAAGTAAAACAGCGACCTATTCTCTTCATCTAGGTAGTAAATCGTGAACCGGGATAGACTTCTGTTTCCAGAGAACTGAGCAATACTTTTAATGCTTTCCATTTAACTGTTACCTATCACCCACTATTACCATTCTAAGTGGCATAATACAGCCATAGAAATTTCCAAGATGTCGATCCGAGGCCTTTTTCGGTATGAAAAGGATTCTACAGTTTTGCTTCAATAAAGGGACAATTTTTACTGTCAACAAGATACGCTCAGCTGCCACCGAAAGAGCGGCACATTTCTGTGTTTTCCAATTACCAAACTATGAAGGTGCATAATTTTTGCCTAGCAGATGGTATCTTATCGTCCTTCGCATTTATCAGCGTCATTCCCAACTTACCACTAACGTGTTTCAATTTAGTTACCAACTGTAACCATCATCTTGGTGCATTCGAACACCGCTTTGCAGGTAAAACAGACTAAAAGTACCAATGTACACGCAATTCCGCGCACGTCCCTGCAATTAATGGGATAGCTTCAGCATTTTAAATACACACGGCTTGCTGTGCCACTACTGGTGTAGTCCTGTGAGTACTACATGGTAACCCGAATTTTCGTCGTGTTTACTTATGGGAACGGCTATTTTATGTATTGGCGTGAAAGGGTTTTGCTTCCATTGTTCTCGGTAACGTCCAAGATAGTTTGAGTGGCGGCAGTGTTTATTTTTAAGTTTTGTGGTCTTAAGGTGTGGGAAATAGAAGGTAGTGCTGTATGGATTTGCTTTGTGAAAACGGTTTAAAGTTTGCGTTACCAGGTTTTACCACCAGGTTTTCCTGGCGTTACTGTAAGTAAGCTCATCAGATTGGGGAACGTTCCGCTTGGTCAACCAAATCCTCGACCCCGTCTGCTTAGGGTGGTCCTCTCCACCCCAGAAGAGCGCAGGGCCTTACTGGGCTTTTCCTTCAAACTCAAAGGTACCAACGTTAGTGTGCAACCAGACCTTCCGTTAGCGGAAAGGTTAAAGTTAAAGGAAGCCATCAGATACCTAAAAGCCCGACGTGCAGCTGGCGAGCAAGGTCTCCGATTGGTGGGTTTTCAGGTGGTCAGCCGGCGGTGCTTTTCCACCCTGCTGGAACCTTTACTACCGAAGCACGACCCAGGGCTGATTGTGCCGAAGCCCTCCAAGTAGTACTTAGTCACGTGCGTAGCCTGAGGAATAAGATGTGCGAGGTGGGTCTGCTCGTAGACAAATCTCGTCCAGATATACTTGCTTTCACTGAAACGTGGCTGTCTGAGGAAATCACAGATGTCGAAGTATATCTGCCTGGCTACCCACTGTTCCGTGCTGTCCGCTCCATCGGCCGTCAAGGGGGTGGTGTAGCACTTTATGTGAGTTATCACATCGACGTATTGAGGACCAGCGTTTTCCAGTGTCGACAAATCTGTTGAGGCACTTGCAGTCTTGATTTGCGCTTCCTCTGTTCAGGTTACCGTCGTGTTAGTGTATAGAAGCCCTATGAGCACCTCAAATGGTATCATAGAGTTTATACGCACTCACTATGCGAACCAGTGTCTGGTGCTGGGAGACTTCAATCTCCCTGAGGTCTGTTGGGATGATCTAGCTTACATTTCTGCGCTGGGATCGTTCGGTACAGAACTGCTGGACTTAACGCTGCAGGTACCACTACACCAGTTCGTGGACCTTCCCACTAGGTACCCGAGCAATCAGCAGCCGTCCATTTTAAATATTGTTTTTGCTAAGTCATTTGACTTGGTAAATGACATTAAATACGACTCGCCTCTTAGCGCTAGCGATCACGTTTGCTTATCTTTCCAGTGTACCGTTAACAGGCCATGCCTAGATACTACCAGTTGGTATCCGAACATTTGGGCCGCGGACTAGCGATGCGGGCTAGAGCTAGGTCATCGGATATGTGAAATATGCGAACGACACTGTTCACGTAGCCTGGGAAAAACATAAGGCTCACCTCGCCTACATTTCTGCACCTCACGTCCCACTGGTAAAAAGAACGGAATCGAGAGCGCAGCCTCGGTGGATAGATTCCGCGGGGAAGGGCCTGCTAAAGAAGCGGTCTAAATGCTGACGAACTTACCGAACAGCCCCGTCGAACAGCACGTTTGACAATTATCGGTTGGTTCGAAATGAGTGCAAGCTACATCTTAGGTTGGCCTGGTTTCAGTATGAAAAGGGCTTATCTGATGCTGCTTCGAAAAATCCCAAGAAATTCTTCGGTTACGTTAAACGACGCTGTGGTGCAAACTCGCCCATTCCACCACTGCTTCGAGGAGATGGGACCCATGCCTATAACGACTATGACAAGGCATGCGTGGTTGGTAAGCAGTACTCAAGCGTCTATGTCCGCGAGACAAATACGCCATGTAAAGAGTTCGCTTCAAGAGTCCCTGAGGACTGTTGTCTGGATGAAATTCCTTTAACAGTCCCAAATTCTCCGGTTGCTAAGAGAGGTGAACCCAACTAAGGCTTCTAGGCCAGATTCTGTTCATCCGAAATTGTTGTATGAATTGGCAGTGGAACTCAGTGGACCTCTGACTTGTGTGGTTCAGAAGTCACTCAACAGCTGTATCTTGCCTACCGAATGGAAGGAGGCTGTTGTCTGCCCGATTTTCAAGTGCGGTGACAAGGACCTACCGGCTAATTACAGGCCTGTCAGCTTGACTAGCGTGGTCGTTAAGTTACTTGAAAAGTTAGTACGAGATACAGTGGAGAACCATTTAAATAGGTTTAACCTGCTTAGCGTCATGCAACATGGTTTTTCGCAAAGGATTTTCGTGTCAGACGTACTTGCTGGTGGCTCCTGAGTGCTGGGCTGAAGCGGTAGACAGTGGACATGCGGTGGATGTGGTGTTCATTGACTTCGCCAAGACATTTGACACTGTCCCCCATTCGCGACTCTCACTGAAGTTGAGGTCGTATGGAATAGTTGGTCGCGCTCCCCAGTGGGTGTCAGCTTTTCTGGCTGGACGGGAACAGTGTATTCGTGTGGGAAGCAGTCTTTCGTTTCGACAAGCTGTACGTAGCGGCGTTCCGCAAGGCTCTGTCCTAGGTCTGCTGCAGTTCTCATTCTACGTGAATGACTTGCCGAGGGGGCTTGAGGTGCCATCGCTTTCATTTGCAGATGACCTAAAGCTCTGGAATATTGTTGATATCCCTGGAGGTCCTATGGCTCTTCAACGGGCTCTGGATAGACTCTGGGAATGGTCTGTCTTGTGGTTGCTGCCTATAAACCGGGCAACTTGTTCAGTGCTGCGTATCGGAGCGTCTGATTCCTCCACAAGTTATGTGCTCGATGGGACTGTACTTCCTCACGTGACTCATCAGGTTGATCTAGGTGTCGTCCACTGCTCCACGTTACACTCTGGAGACAACTGGAAGAAGGCGGCTAGTAAAGGGTTTCGACTGTTGTGGTTTATCCGTCGTTCTTTTGGGACCTTAACCGCTGATGTGTTTGTGAAGCTCTTCTCAGTGTTTGTGCGACCCCACCTAGAATATTGCGTCCAGGCCTGTCCACCATGCCTTGACCGGGACAAAATGGCACTAGAAAGGGTGTTGCTTGTCGGTACTAGGTTGGTCAAGGGATTACAAGGGCAAACGTACCCCGAACGTCTACTTAGTTTGGGGATGCAGTCAATGCACTATCGAAGAATTAGAGGGGATCTAATCCTAACCTACCGTATTCTGACTGGGAGGTTGGCCCTTATTTGTCCATGCTATTTAGTCCTGCTAGATTATCTGGTCTCCGCGGGCATTGTATGAAGCTGGACAAACCGCGGTCCGATCGAGTTAGAGCGGAGACACGCTTATCGCGTCGAGTCATCGAGCGCTGGAACCTGCTTCCAGAAAATGTTGTCAAGGAAGTTACGGTTAAGGGGTTTGAGCGTCAACTAGATGCTCTTGGGTGGCAAAACGAAATCTTTCCGTTTTCCTGACTAATTCCCATCTTCATATTTCGATTCTACTTTTTTTACTTTTCCTCGCCGTTGATATTATACTCTTCTTTAAACCGATTTCCCCTACTCTCTTACCTTCGATTTTTCTTCCTCTCTTACTTACTTCACGTAACTGACATAGCTGGGACAGCTAATGTAAGGAACGTGGGCATTAAATTGGTGGACCAGGGTGTTTTTCGGGTGTTTTCGCTTTAGATCCATCAAGAAGTCGGAGCACCCCTATCAACTCCTGGATCGACGACCCGCTCAAGAAGGAACACTTACGGTATTCATCCTATCATTCCACTGCCACTTGAACTTGAACTTGATAAATTAAATTGCTGACTACAGGTGTAGTTGAAGTTCACGGCACAACCTAATGCAAGCAAATGGTAAATACACGAGAAGTGTAAACGGCTGTTTTGTGGAGAAAATAAGTATTAATGCGATTGTTTTATGTACGTAAAGCTTATGCTTGCCGTAACTTACTTGTTTGGATCAGGGGTATACATTGTAGGATTAGTTAATACTAGTCCGAGACGATGTGCGGAATTAAGCGCGGATATCAGAAGGCAATTGGAGTCGGACACAGCGGACTGTATTCGATGGGCTACAACAAGAAGCGGACGGATGAAGCGAGGTAAGAGCGTACACGTGAGCGCGGGGACTTACAAGGCAGTTGTGTCGAGCCGGTTGTAAGATTAAAACAAGAAGGAGTAATGTACAATCGGTCAACAAGTAAATTGTACACGAAAGATAAGAGTTATCTTTTTGGGCGCTACAACATATCTCTTGACTTATTATTGTATGTTTTGTATTTCTTGACATCGCGATGAATGAAAGCGAAATTGAAAAA
>OX104064.1:99921159-100027659 GCA_944474145.2 Dicrocoelium dendriticum | reverse complement strand
CGTTGATCCGATGGTGATTAGAGTGAATACAGTAAACGCAGTAAACACACGAGGTACTATAAACGGCTATGTACATGCAAAACGGCAAGCGATAATGACCTAATGCAATCAGAACAGCAGATACGGGTGTAAACAGAGAAAAAATCCGGAACGGACTCACAGCGGATTCCACTCCACTTCAGGTCCTAAGGCGCGAAACTTGGAATTCAATATTTGAATTCAATATTTGATGGAGCAGAGTAAAGATTTCCCACTCAGTCAGTTTAGATCACGCTTCCAAGCCAAATTTGAAGGTAGAAACTTCAAGATAGAGCTTTTCCAAGATTTCGAGCCGCGCGCCAAGCGCAAGCTAAAAGATGTACCGATGGGTTCTGTCGATACTCCGTCCCTGGTAACGGGGGGCAGAAAGCTCTTCCACCTTATTTTCGGAATCCTTATCCTGTGCACCTGCTGTTCCTACTAAAGAGGATATGCACTCGGGCCCTTCGCGCGCCGCTGCTACAGTAACGCTTGCCGTAAACGCACCTCGTCGTAGTGATGCGTTTGCGGACAGCAGCTTAATTTTTAGGAATATCGCGGAGTTCTCTGCGGTTCTTCCGTAAGATCGCATGCTTGATGACCTTCACTGGGTCAAGCTTTGCGTTTCTAAACTATTTCCACCCGGGTTTCCTGCGGTTACGATTAGTAAACTTACTAGGCTTGGGAACATATCGGGTGACAGTACTATAAGTAGGCTCCGTCTATTTCGTGTGGTCCTGTCTACGCCGGAGGAGCGCCAAGTTCTTTTGCGCATTGCCTTTAAACTAAAGACCTGAGTGAGGATACAACCATACCTACCTTTAGCGAATAGGATAAAGCTTAAGGAAACCATCAAAAACAAAACGCGTCGAGAAGCTGGCAAGAAAGGTTTATGTTCAATGGGTTTTCGGCTGGTGAGCCGACGGTACACTTCCGCCCTGCTAGAGCCCATTCTGTTAGCACACGACCCTGGGCTCTCAATACCAGACATTTTCACAGTGATGTGCGTAGCCTGCGAAACAAGATGTGTGAAGTTGGGGTCCTAATAGACAACTCCCATCCTGATGTACTCGTCTTCACTGTAACATGGTTGTCTTCTGCCGTCATGGACAGTGAATTGTACGTTCCGGGCTACGAAATACTGATATCTGATTGCACATCTGATCGCCGCGGATGTGCAGTCGCCCTGTACCTCAGATGTGGGGTAGACATACCAACAACACATACTATTAACTCAGCTGACAGAACTGTTAGAGCTCGTACAGTTTAAGTCTGTACTGAGTCAACGTAATTTAAAACTGTGCCGCTGTATAGGAGCCCTGATAGCGCTTCTAGGAGTTTTATTGACTTCATCCACACCCACTCTGCGAACAGATGCTTGAGAATGAAGGACTTCAACGTCTCTGAAGTAAATTGCCATGATCCATCATATGAGGCGGCGTCAAAAGGGTTGGCTGCCGAGCTCGTTGACTTGCCACTGGAAGTACCTTTACACCAGTTTTCTGTCGATCCACCAGGTACATGGAGGGTCATGCTCCTCTCTTGGACCTAGTTTTCGCAATGTCCGTTGACTTTGTCAGTGACCCAGAGTGTGTTCCTCTTTTGGCAGCCGGTGAACTTGCGTGTTTGTCATCCAATAGTGTTCTCATTAGAGACTACGATTCACGCAGGGTCCTAACTCCGGACATTTGGCACGCCGACTTTCAGTTTATTATGACGATGATATACAGACGGCTTGGGATACGTTTGTCTTTCCTCTTTAATAAACCTTACCCCCACATCCCTTGTTTGTTGAAGAATATTATCAAAGCGAAGCCACCATGCTTGGACTCAGTCGCACGCCAGCTAATGAGTAGACGGACGAGATGCTGGCGCATCTACCAGACAGTTCTCTCGGATTGTACTTTTCGGCGTTATTGTGAAGCGCGAAATGCTTGCAAGAGTCATGTACGGTCTACTAGACTTAGCTATGAAATGCAACTGACTAACTCAGCCTCCGCAAATCCGAAACGCCTACGTCAAAAGGCGTGGTAACGTTGGCTCATCTATCACAGTGTTATTAGGCTGCGCCGCCTCCACTGCCAACGCTGATCACGAAAAAGCCTGTCTACTCAGTGCGCAGTATGCCGGGACTTTTGTTCGGCATAAACACCTACCGCAGTTTCACTTCGCGATGAGAGACCCACAAGACTGCTGTTTAACGCACGTCTCAATTTTGGCGGCAGTAGTTCTCCATCTTCTTCTGGGGCTAAATCCGCTGGGATAGATGACATTTACCCAAAGCTTTTGTACGAACTCGCAAGCGAGCTATGTGTCCCAGTGAGACGTTTGTTTCAGTTACCGCTACGCAGTTACTCCTTTCCCAAGGACTGGATGGATGCTATCGTCTGCCCGATTTTTAAAATGGGCGACAAGCATCTCCCTGCCAATTATAGACCGGTAAGTTTGACAAGCGCACTGGTCAAAGTATTGGAGAAGTTGGTCAGGGATGTGCTTGAAAACCACCAGCGTGAGTTCAGTCTGATCAGTCCATTTCAACACGGCTTTCGCAAGGGTCATTTCTTCATGCCTAATTTGCTGGTTGAACGCGAATGTTGTGCGGATGCTTTGGATCGGGGTCATGCAGTAGATGTACTGTTTATTGGGTTCTCCATGGCGTTCGACACTGTATCACATTCTTTCCTCGTCTGTTTAGTCTCCGAGATCACCCGTTGAAGCTACACAGACTGCGTTCTGACCGGGTAAGGACGGAAACTTGCTTGTCGCGCCGGGTTGTTAGATGTTGGAGCTCGTTATGGAGTCTACGATTGAGGGTTTTGTGAGTCAGTTAGCTGCTCTTAGATGGCAGTACTAAATCTTCCCCTTCTCCTAACCGACTTGTATCTTCAGCTTTCTGTTTGTTTTTTATCGTTCTTATACCTTTGTACTATCGTTATTTAGCTGGCATTCCTCGTCATGTTTACCTAGCTTACCCTCCATTTTTTCTTACTTTACATAAACCGGCCTGGCAGGGACTGCTGAGCAGGAAAATGTAGGCAGTGATTGGGTGGACAGGGTGTGGTGCGGTCTTTATTTTATTCTTTTCAAAATCTCAATCAGACCTGTCTATTCTCGGTTCTACGCTACGCAAAAGAAGGAACATTCACGGGATTATCATATCGTTTTGCTCCCAACCGAACAGCTGTGCTCGAAGACGGATAGCCTGCGCAAGTCATCTTTACGAATGGGCCAGGTCTCGCATCAGTACAACAGTACAGCACGAACAGTTGCACAATAGACCCGCCCTTTGATGGAGAGACGAATGTCGTGGCGACGCCACAAATGCCTCAGCCTAGAAAAAGCGAGGCGTGCTTTCGAGATGCGCATCGAAATCTCGTCTCCAACAGCCTCGCCAGCAGTGATGCAACTTCCCAAGTAGACAAAGCTCTCCACAACCTCCAATGTCTCACCAGCAAGCGTGAGTGCAGGCAGAGGCACCTGCCAGTCTTGAAGGAGAGCCTTGCATTTGGATGGCGAAAAGTACATGCCGTACTTTGACGCTTTAATCGCCAAGCGGTTTAATGCAAGTTGGGCGACCTATGGATCGTCACCCAGCAAGACGATATCATCAGCATAATCCAAATCAACAACTCGACTACCTGGGAGGAGCTCAACGCCAGCGTTCAATGAATCGCTCAGAGCGTTCTTCAGGACATCCTCAATGGCAAAGTTGAACAGGAACGGAGAGATAGGGCATGCTTGTCGAACTCCACTGGAGACCACAAAGGTAGGCGAAAGCATGCCATAAGCCCTAACCCTGCCCGAGGTCAGACTGTATAGAGCGCGTAGTATGGAGACGAACTTCTCGGGGACACCGTTCCTCAGAAGGCACTGCCACAGTACTGTACGATCGACAGAATCGAAGGCTGCACGGATATCCAGGAACACAGCAATCGTTGGTCTCTGATACACATGGCGGAGCTCGAGGATCTGGCGAAGTGTGAAGATTTGATCGATGCAGCCGCGACCAGGGCGAAACCCAGGTTGTGCTTCTCGTTGCAACGATTCGCGTGTTGGGGAGAGCCTGCGAAGTATGATGGACACCAGCAGCTTGCAAACAACGGGGACTAATCTTATTCCTCTGTAGTTGGAGCAGATTGTGCGCAGGCCCTTTTTGAAGATGGGTACGACTATCGATTCACCCCAAGATGATGGAACTTTCTCTTTCGACCAAATTTTCGAGAACAAAGCGGTGAGTCCTCGGCCCAGCGATGCGCCACCATCTTTAAATAGAGCTGGGTGAAGACCATCAGGGCCGGGGGCTTTATACCGCTTCATGTGCCGGAGCTCCTGCTCGATTTCCTGGGAAGAGGGAGGGTCTGTTGGGGTAGATCACTCGGCCCCAGAGCGAGCGCCAGAGGTAGCAGATAGAGCTGGGGGCCAAGAAAACTGCGAGCCAAAATGTTCGGCCCATCGCTCCAACCGTCGTTGAAGATTGGTGATTAAGGTGCCATCCTCTTCGCATATTGTTTCACTTATACCAGATCGAACACCTTCGGTGACTCGAAGGAGATGGAAGAGTTTCCTGGTATTACCACAGAGACTAGCAAGCTCCATCTCCCTAGCACGTTCACACCATCAAGCTTCGCGGTCCATTTGCAGACTCCTGCGCAACTCTCGACCAAGGTATTGGCGTTCCTCACTGTGTCTCGAATCCGATGGGATCAAGCGGCGTCTGTCCATCAGCGACAAGGAGTCGGCGGAAATCCAATGTTTCGGTGGGTGACGGGTAACTCCACAAGTGTCGATACTGGCGGAAACTAACGCATCTTTGATATGCGCCCACTGCGAATCGAGATCGCTGTCAACAGTTGAACCAAGCAAGGTTGAAAGTGAGGTTTGGTACCTAGTTAAAATTGCAGCGTTTTGTAGATTCGCGACGTCCGGTCGGTAGTGCGCGCGCTTAGGTGATCCTCCGAAACGCATGCAAATCTTAGCACGAACCAATGCGTGATCAGAGTCCAGAAAAGTTGACCAGTACGATCGGCAGTCCGTTACGCTTCCGCGCCATCTGTAGCTGATTGCTATGTGGTCAAGCTGGGAGCACTCTTGCGTTTGTGAGGGCGGGCGCCAGGTAGCAGTCTGTCTCCTCGAGTATCGAAAACTAGTGCTCGAAAGAAACAAGCGATGATCAGAGCAAAGAGCAAGTAGTCTGTCTCCATTGTCTGATCGACTGCCACCGAGACCAAAACTACCCCCAATGTGGTGCTCGCTTGGTAGAAGGCGGCCAACCCGTGCGTTAAAGTCCCCGGCAAGAATGACTATATCAGTCCTTTTGGAGGAACGCAGAAGTTCATGTAGTTGTTGGTAGAAGCTATCCTTAACTGCATCTGGGCTGCAGTCTGTAGGGGCGTAGGCGGAGACGACAAACAAGGCACGCTTAACATCTCGACGCCAGCTTACGTTACATGAACCTCTTAGTCTGACTGCACATAGTCGGCTGTTGACTGGGATCCAGTCAAGCAGAGCTGATTCTGCCCTGGCACTTAATACAACCCCAACACCAGCTTAACCAGTGTCGGCAGATTCTGGGTCTCCGGAAAGCCGCAAGTAGTATTTGACGTCAGAGTTTACCGGAGAGGCCATTCTGATGACGGCGCTAGAGTCTTGTAATCTGGTCTCTGAAAGACAACAGATGTCTACCGATAGCGTTTCAAGAGTACGGGCCAGACATGCTTGTCGTCCGATCTGCATCAAAGTTCGAACATTAAACGCTGCGAGGATGAATGGAGAACCAGGTCGGAGAAGAGCTGAAGCTTCTGTGGAGTGAGAGGCGGTTGCGATCGCAGGACATTGAAAACCGGGAGTTTGGCTGTTACTTCCATCAGCTGCGAGACGTGGGTCGTTTGTGACGGTGACCGTAGAAGACATAAGAGTACATGTAGATGAAGGACGGGAGGTGGGGTGGTCTGTGAGTGGAGGTTGAGCGGTTGAGTTAGCACAGAAGAGAGGAATAGCAGTAGCAGTAGTGAGCGGCGTAGTCCATGATTCGTCAGTGGGCGTGATACTACCCGGTTGCCCAGGCAGAAGTAGAAGGTTGTCTTAGGGGGCCCTACCCCGAGCCTTTGATCAAAGATCTAACCTACAAGGCAGCAGGGCGATGTGAGGGCGTCGCAACCCGTTGGGAGCCGGTGACCAAGTAGATGGTTCATACGCCTTTCGGTCCGTGAAGGACCAGGGGCCCAACGCACCCTTAACGTACAATGCCTCTCAGGGAGGGGCAAGGGGCAGTGACTTTATTTATTGGCGAGTCACATCCGCCACGCCGCAGTGTTGTTAAACGGACATATGTGGCTTTTTATAGGGAGAACGCTTGCCAGGCGAAAACCCACCACGTCCTGGAACACTGCTGCCGAACCATTCGCTGGATCGGGAAAAACCCGAACCACCCAGCTGGCACCACGAGGAGGTTGTTCGGCAAGCCAGCCAGCTAGGCCAAACGAGGACTTGATCAAGATAAATTAAAGCTCTTCGAATTTAGCTTTGCTCGAAGCGTCTCGGCTCCGTGGTTGGGGTTCGAGTTTTAATGGAGTTATTTGCCTGGATGCACTTATTACTACGGAAAGCATCTGGTCTCAACGGCGTTTGTGTGGTGGGTTTCTTTATCGCTCCGCATCCCGTTTACAATCCCTTGCAACCACGATCTCATTTGACACATAGTGTAAATGTTTTACGGCATATGGCTGGCTAAAAGAAAGTCATTGGCATTATGCCAGTACACAGTATCGGCACTTTGCTGACGGGCGCAACCATCACCGGTCTCACGTAGGCTAAGGATACTGTGAGGCTCGCCCGGTCTCTACGCATGCTCGTACTCGCGCCCTTAGATTACAAGGCGCTTGTGGTCCTTAAAACTGTGGGCCGGCTATTAGCTCTCCAACATGATGTTCATCCGTTATTGGTGTCTGAGCTGGCGTGTATCTGTTGCGTGTTCTTATTTTCTCATCTATTGCAGCACAATATTTGATGTGTTTCCCGCCAACTAACGTGTATACTGATGATGATAACTGGACCACTTAGGGCCGCGTCACTTGACAGGTTTAGTTTACATTTTGATTGGAAGGCAGCTATCTACTGTTACACCTACAAAAATGCAACCTAAGCCCCCTGCCAATTACATTTTAATTTGATTAGCATCATAATCAAACTGCTTGAAAGGCTGATGCTAAATTCGTTAAAAGAAAATGAATAAAGGCGAAAGTATCAGCAGCACACCGGTGCGCCGAACCGACGCTTTGCTGCCACACAACCACCGCCAGTCGCTAGTGGGCTAAGGATGCTGCCAGGTCCTCTTCGCGCGCTTGAACGGTGACCGGTCTACAAGGCAGGCATGTGATCCTTTCGGCCACGTTTTCGAAACCTGACCTATCAAGTCGGCAGACATAAAGCGGTTATCTACGTTCGACTATCTCTGCCTTCACAGCTTAGCATGAGAAATGAGCGTGTTCGGCGTCGCATATTTGGGGCAGAAAGAGTGAGTGAGCCACTCATTACCGTTATATCACTCCCCAGGCTCCGATTTTTGGCCAGGTGTTGCGCATACCAGCAAACGGAATTCCGCGTCGTACGTTTGCGTGCCCCTAAGTTTGTATGGAAAAGGAAGAGAGGCCAAGCATGACTTGATCAACAGGAATGAAGTCCGTCACTTCGAAGTTGACGTCGGTTGATGTCTCCCGACTGCCGGGCTGGGGTCCGAGGGACAATGAACACGTCTGGTTGGATACACTTGTTAACTTAGCAAAGAGCCGAACTCAATGGCGTCTGTGTTGTGAGTCTTTCCCTCCAATCCCCTTTACCTCCCCCTCCAGCAACGGCCTCATATCCTACGCATAATATGATATTAGTATATTCCTTTTTACTTTTTTATTTTATGATGTCTAATGTCTTGTATCGCGGCACAATAATTGATATGTTTCTCCTCCTCAGTTAACGTGTATTGGAGTCAGCTGAATAGATTTAATCCGCTTAGCAGTGCACAATACATATTCCGGAAGCGATTTTCGTGTCTGATGGATCGGGCTCATGTAGTGGATAATGGCCATCATTATACATCATTATATTCGTTAGATAGAGGTGCAAAGCATCTCAGCTCAGGTGCCGCTATACTTAAGAAAAGCATGCACGCTAGTTGAGCTACCAGTAACAGATGGCCGTCGTTCTGGAAAACGAACAGCCGGATACTATGCAGCAAAATAAATTTATTATGCGGAGAAATGAGATTGCGGTTAGAGAGGGAGACTAAAATGGATAGGAAGGGACAAAAAACAACACCTGCGCTACTGAGGTCGGCTCCCATCTATAACAGCAAGTGCATCCAGCCAAATATGTTCATCCTCCTTCGGACCCTAACCAGGGAGTCGAGAGGCTAAAACCGAGACCAACTTCGAAGTGAGGGCCTTCATTCCTCTCGACCAAGTCTTCGCTTAGCCATCCTTCCTTTTCCTCCATCCAAACTCCCGGCGCAAACCACGCACGTCGTAGGAGCCGCTGGGCTGGCATGCGCAACACGTGGCCAAGCCATCGGAGCCTGGTGCGTGAAATAACGGTGTTGAGTGGTTCACTTCCTCCTCCTGTGTCATAAACAAAGCGTCGAACACGCTCATTGCTCGCGCGGTGTTCGCACCAGATGTAAGCGCAACTGCGACGGCACGGGGGGCGGCCGAAATTTGTCTCCTTACATCTGCCGATCTAATGGGCCAGGTTTCACGACCGTACAGTAGAGTCGAACGTACCGCTGCATTGTGCCCTCTACCATTCAGAGAGAGAGTGATGTGCCGGCGTCATAGGTGGCGAAAGTTGGCAAAGCGCATTGAGCTTTTTCTATCCGGTTCATGATCTCGTCTTCCATCCCAAAAGCACTGACAAATGATGAATTTTTCGACGACGTCTAACGGATTCCTTACAAGGCTCCGCGCAGGAGGCGGTCCATACCAATTTTGGAGGAAAGCTCTGCACCTTGAGTTTGCAAAGCAAACTTTGAAACGGTTGGCAGCCTGTGCTAATCTATTCAGTGTTGCTTGGTACGCTTGTGAGCTGTCACAGATGAGGTCAATGTCCTCAACATACTCCAAGTCAGGAAGTCGTTCGCCTGATAGCAGATCCACATCTAACTCGTATATTGTGAATGCGATTTCCATGACTTTGTCAATAGCGAAGTTAAAGAGGAAACGTCGCCGCAGGCATCCTTGTCTCACATCGCTGTAGGTATTGAAGTGCGGCGATAGCTTGCCGTAAGCCTGAGCTATGCTCGTTTAACGGTCGAATAATATTTATGCACCTTTTCTGAGTACCCATTCCCAATGTGCCCATCGGTTAACCGAATCGAAGGCACCTTTGATGTCGAGGAACACGACAACGGTGGGTCGCCAATATATGTGACTATGTTCCAACAGCTGACGCAAGATGCGGATGTGGTCGATGCAGCCGGGATCTGGACGAAACCCGGCTTCCTCTTCACGAATCTGGCTTTCAGGAGTGTCAATACGTCTGCAATGGGTGACACTGGCAAGGAACTTTAAGGGGATGGAGATCAGACTGATCCCTTTATGGTTGCCGAATTCCGATCGTGAACCTCACTTGAAAATTGGGACTATGACAAAGTGGCTCCAACCGGTTGCGATAGTTTCCTACTCCCACGGTTTCATTGGTAACTCCTGTAAATCATTAACAAGAGCAGGTCCCCTGAATTTGAAGAGGGCTTTATGAAGATCATCTGTTACTGCGGTCTTGTTCAACTTCAGTCCGATCTCACGTTCGACTTCTGAGCGAAAGCGCGGATCCAAAAGGACAGTCTGGAGATCAGGACGATCACTGGCTGGTAGGGCATTTAACAATTCCAACCGATTAAATTGCTTTTTGAAATGCTCAGCCGAACGCCCCAAGCGTTTTGACAAGTTGTGGATAATCTGTCTACTCTTGTCATAAATTGTTTTACCTGCTGCTCGTTTCCTGTATCAGACAGAATAACTTCCGATGCCTACCAAGGGCAGAGGCCACTTCCATCTCTGACACACGATGAGACCACGAAGATTCGCTATTTCTCTTCAGGCTAACCCGGAGTCTTATCCTGGAATCTTTGCGAGTCTTATTGTTTTTGCTGTCAGGTGGAATGTGCTGGCGAGCATTGATCAGTTCCAGACACCGCGAAGAGACCCAACGTCCATGTTGTCTATTAAACCTACCATTTGAGGGTATGCCTGCTGCTGGTAAGATCTGGTGAACATGGGACCAGTGGCCTACAATTGTATTCGGTGAGTGCTTAATCAATCCGTATGCTAGCGTACTTCGATACGCATTCAGAACAGCTGAGTTCGCCAGTTGGCTAGTGTCAATGCGCTCACACCATCGTCGTGGGCGTCCGCCAAAACGCATCCGCATGTCAGCACATCCAAATGCATGATCAGTGACCATTCATGTGCTCCAAAGCGAGCGATAGTTTTATACGCAGCCTCTCCAGCAGAAACGAACCACAATGTGATCGATCTGTGCCCAAGACTGGTCTCAGGGTGGTGGGCGCCATGTCACCCTCCGGCGTGTGCTGTGTCGGAAGTTAGCACTCGCAAGGAAATTAGAGGGCATCTTTACACAAATGAAATAATTGCTCACCGTTATCATTACTGGACTGTAACTATGTACGTGGATTTTTCGGAAGCATTTGACATTTTTTCGCACTTAAGTCTGCCGCGAAAGCGGTCAATTATCGTAACCTAAAGGACAGCCACGGTCCGAAATCATTTATCGCGTCGAGTAATCGAGCGCTGAAACTCGCTTATAGCAAATTAATAAGAAGTCTCTGCGGTCAAAAGTTTTGAGCGACTGTTGGATGTTGTTGTTTGACAACACTTAACCTTTCCCTTCCCTTAACTATATCCATCATCATACTTCTATTTTGTTTTCTGTGTCTGCCTTCACTTATTAGTATTATCGCTCACACAAATGATCATTCTACTTACTTTCCTTTCATTTTCTTCCTATCTCTTGCTTACTTCATGCGACGGACACAACAGACTGCTAGTTCAGGAAAATTGGGCAGTACTTGGCTGCCCTGGGTGTGGTTCGGGGGTTAACTTTTGGAGCTTGATCAAGACCTCAGAACACCGTGTTAATTTGTCTCAATTATCTGCTCAGGAAGGAACACACAATTTTCTTACCTTTCCAGTCTTATATGAACTTGAACATAAGTGAATTACAGTCACTGTTATTTTTACCTTCAGACATTTTTATCGTGGCTATAGCCATTTCACTCATGGCGCTCATGAGGCTACTTTCAAGGTCTGGTTTAGGACCGTGTTTCACTTTTGCTTCTTTCACCACTGAAGCTAAAAGCTGCATTTTGATCGAAACGAAATCCTGCGGAATAATCATTTTGAATCGGCCCAAAGTGTTAAATTCGCTCAACGTACCAATGATCCGACAAATTTACCCGCAACTGAAAAAGTGGAATGAAAACCCCAGAGTATGTTTTTGCCATTTGATTAGCATGCTAAGATTTCTCACGTTATTATAGAAGGGTCTGGCGGAAGAGCTTTCTGTGCCGGTGGGGATGTGCGTGCTCTGGTTGATGTCGCAAAGACGGACGTTATGCTTTGCCAAACATTCTTCCGAGAGGAATATCAGCTAAACTATTTGATTGGTACCTTGTCAAAACCTTTCATAGCGCTGATTGATGGAGTGACGATGGGTGGGGGTGTTGGCCTGTCAGTCCACGGCAAGTAAGTCATTCCTTTACTGTTTCATATCATTAGGGCTTTGTGTTTGCGCACATTTCTGCTTTCCTTGGTTTGGTTTCTTTCCGGCTAGGTACTTGCAAATGGATTCTTGCCACGCGTTGATGGAGCACAGGACTTGTCACTGGAAGTCAAGCACTATTAACAGTGTACTGACTCACAGCGTTAACTGGTAACTAACTAGCCGTGTGCCAGTGTTCGCAGGAGAAACACCCAAATATTTCCATTCCGCATACGGTCCTCGCGATCGGAATGACTGAGGTTTACCTCAAAGTGAACCGAGGTCACAATAGAGGTTGCGTGTCACAAATCAACCATGCAGCGTGTTCCCTAAGTTCAAATTTGACCACTTCAAAGTCGTTTTACTAGTGTTGGCCAAGAGTTAGACTTCAACTCTGTCGTTCAGTTTTCCACTTTCATGCCCTGCAGCCGCGCTTTCCAATCGTCCGTAAGTCCTATCACTTGGTTTTTAATTGTATTCATTTCACCGACGCTATTGGATCTCATATTAGATTACTATGGCTACTTGAATATGCAATATCCCCTGTTATGCTTAACTTGTGGTTCTTAGAGTTATATACGGGTATCCCGCGATGATATCTTTGCAACTATGCATGGTTTGAGCGGCCGAATATCAGTTCATTGAAGTTGAACAGCCATGATCTGGGCACCGAACTGCGGTGCATCCAGTTGGCACGATTTACGTAGCCAGAATAACATTACGTAACAACGATAAGAAAATGCCACCCGGACTCAAAATTGCAATCAGTTGGGATAGGGTAAAGATTAACAGCTAGATGCAAGAAACGAAATGCAGGGGCCCCACTGACTGCGCGATTTGACCATGTCTGATAGGCTTCTAACCACTGATGTGAACCATTCCGCGGTCTCCATTCACGAAGATGGCATGCATCAGCCTGACTAAGTCTCCCGATCAATTTCTTCATGAATTTATGCTACGTCATCAATCTCGCGGTTTCGCCGCTAACGTGACGCCGTAATGGCTGATTATGATGCGAGGCGATGAAAGCCGCAAGGAATCTGTCTCGCCAATGCCGCCTTATTTTTGCACGATAGCCCGCTGTTTGTGGCGGTATGTTTTTGACAAAGTGTATGCGCTTTGACCTTGAGGGTGTTTCGGGTAGTAAGGCTTTACGCCAGCTCCCACTTCTCTCTCTTTCTTATTCTTCATTCCGTAACATATCGTGTTTGTATGGCAGCGAGGCATCAATTCAAATGGCTGATGTACTGCTGTTGATGACGACGATCGCGATTTCACCCATCTGGGCGCAGCAACGGTACATAATGCACGACGATGAAGTTGATCGACTGGCATTCGGGAGACACGATTTAGCCAACGTAAGCGGTTAGGATTCAATAAATATTCGAGTGAGACATCAAAAGGTTTCTTATCGAAATTCAACTCGCGGACCTCAACATTGTTTACTTGGTGTTGCTACAAGCTGTGAGCAATACTTCGCAAGCACCGGTGGTCAAACAAGGCCAAGCTTCTAACGTCTTCGTTGCAAACTGGCGAGGTCTTTGATCCACACAGTAACACCGGCCTTATCACAACGTTATACACCCTACCTTTTACTGGCAGGCTGATATTCCGTCTCAGTGAGATTTGGCCTTAACATGTTGCTACGATTTGTGTACCTCATCGACCCATTGAGCCATACTGCGTGGTGTTCCTGGGCGCCTTCAGAGCTACTCCTACCATTTTGGTCAATGGTTAGAAGTCAGACAAACTCAGACTCCTGATCCTCCGGGTTGGGGGTTTGAAATGGGACGACCTCGATTTCTGTATTTGAATCATTGTCACCTCCCGCTGCCTTGCTGACAGGCTGTTGAGCCAAAAACTTTGGCCGAAGACTCTAATTGTCCTCCTGTTTAGGTCTGGGCGTCCTGACATTATCTCAGCCCGCGTACAACCACGACTATTTCTTCAAAATTGAACATCCTGTACCGTCCGTCGCACAGCTTACTAAGGGCTACCTTGTCTACTACATACAGCAGGATAGATAAGCGAAAACATGCAACTGCACTTCCCTTCTTCATTTTCCACCAGTTTCAGTTGTTTCCTTCCCAACCTCATTATTAACCGTCCTTCCACAATTCCCAGCTTAATTGGTAGCAGCCGTAATGTCGTTGGAGTCGAACCATATGCAGCTATTTCCCCGAACCGCAAACTGGACGCCTTTTGGCAACAATCCCTTATCAAGCTACGCTGTCCTGTTTTTCTGGCGACGTTCAGTGTTCACACTCTAAGATAAATAGGTCAACCGACTGCACTTGCGCGCACGTTGGACACATTAGGTGTTGACAGTGTTGTGTATCCGAAACTAGGATCAATAACCCTCAGTGCGCCCGGCTTGTCTTCTCGCCCGCATTTCGGACGCTGATGCTGCAACCACTGGTCATGCTGGTGTGGGCATGGTTCTCTGCTCCAAGGTTGAGTCGTTGTTGGTTGATTGGATTCCTGTGAACAGCTGTTTATGTACAGCCCGTTTGACGTCAACTAAGGATGGTTCACGAAGCAGTACCAGACGCTGTTCGATTGTGGTTTCCGCTTATTCCCCCACTGACTGCTGCTCTGATACTGTCAAGAACGCCCTCTACCATGAACTGAACACGCTGCAATTCAACGCTACTGGTTCACATATCATAGTACTTGCAGGAGATATGAGTGCGCAAGTAGGTTATCTGGGCTCTTCAGTAGCTCAGCTAGGTGGTAATTACGGGCTGAACTCGAACGGACGGACAAGGGCTAGCGTCTGTAACCTGTGTGCGGAGCGCCAGCTGTTTCTTACTAGCATCATTTTTAGACATAGTGAGTGCCGAATTACCAGTTGACGTTCACCTATAGGTGGCCAGCGATGTATCCAAATTGATTACGTTGCCATAAGTTACAGGTGGCATGGTTCCATCCTGGACTGTCGCTCGTACTGAATACCTGCTTTGACTCCCATCATGTTTTGATACACCGTCGTTTTTCCATGGACTTAGCCGGTAGGCGTACCAAGCGTATCTCGATTGACAACTTAGAAGCTGTTTCAGTCCTCGGTCAAGCAAATCGATCAGGATGCTCTGCATACCGAACTTTCGCTGTCTTGTCCTCATGACACTGAACTTCAGTGGAATAGGATCTCGGCCGCTATGCGCGATGCGTGAGCCTCCGGTTGTGACACTATCAGTAGTCACCGCACCAGTCGCTGCATGTCCGAGAGGTCGGTGGACCTTTTGGAATTCAGATGAAATCTCCCGACTGACTCTGAGCACCATGTAACCATATGGACTGTTAGACGCTAACTAAAGCGGAGCGTACCTGCTGACATAGAAGTCCGGTGGATTAGTATGGCTCAGAAAATGGCGGAGGCAGGAGCAGTAGGCAATTATCGCAAGATCTTCCAACTGATCCTCACCAATGGTCCAAAGAAACCACGCATTAGCGAGACAGCCAGAGTCAGTATGGGTCCACTAATTCACAATAAGGCATGCTATATGGCTTGTTAAGCGGTTTACTTTCGAGAGCAGTTCAGTTGGTCCCCTGCTCCTGGACCCCTTCTTACTCAGCGGATGCAGGCTGAACCATAGACCTTTTAGTTTATAGGCTCGTCGGAAGCTGAGGTCCGAAACGCGATCACAGCCCTTTAACCTTTTCGTGCTGGTGGCCTGAATCCCCTCCCACTTGCACTGTTTAAAGGTGGTGGTAGGATCCTCTGCGAACCACTGACCCACATATTCGTACAGGTATGGAAGGAAGAGACTACCCCTATCCATGTCGATGGGAAATGTAATGTGAGAGCGGATGTTCTGCTCAGTTCTGATGATAAACTACGATCCGTAAACATAGGTGCGATGGATCCGGTTACCTTGACTAATGGCCAAAAATAATGATGACAATATCAATTTAAAAGGAAAGGACAAGAAATGCATACATCAGAAGGAGCGGTCAGAAGCCAGAAACATGAGCAAGAGTGTCACTGATTTTGTGTTTGTTCCGTATCCAGTGGAGTACCGGTTACGCAGCCTGTCTCATGGGTACCATCTAAGAAGACAAGTTTCCTCTGGCTCTTTTGTTATGTCATTGCTCGATTACTAATTCAACTAGCTGCGGTATTGGCAGATGGTGCACGATGAAAGAGTTGACTTGCAGGCATGTGGGGTATCGGTAGTCAGACGTGCTCAATCATTTCTGCACGTATCGGCCACCGTTATTATCCTTACCGTAACACTAGACACTTCGCAGTGTTGTATACCATCCTCACCCAGTTAGCTGTTATCCCACCACCTGCATAAGTAACTAGAGCTTAGGAAAGCCAGCGCACCATATGCGATCAGCCGCCAAGATAAGTAAAACGATCAACCACTCCAAATAGTTGTTCTATGATTGTGAAACTATTGCACCATCCCAGCCTTGTCACAGTCATTTTCTTCTTCAAGATACACGGCACTCGCTGATGCGTGCAACGCTAGACACAACTAGGAAGTGTCGCTTTTTGTTAATAAAGCACGTCCTTCTTTTTCCGGAGACACAACATCGTTACTATCTTTCTAACCATGCTTATTTCAGCTTGTGGGCAAGGTGATGAAACAGCACGTCTTTGAGGCCACCAATAGGCATACTGCCTAGTGCCACGAGTTGCTACGCACGACTGCCAATTAATAACTGAAATCCGATCTTAGTTTGTTCTCCTTCAAAACGCTTGTTACAGTTAGTTCGCGACGGATTATCGCGATTTCTCCATTTGGGGCATCTTATTGGGACCACACAGGTGAATTGGTGTAATACTCATTCGACGTCGTGGTCCATATGCTACCGAAGACCCTTGTTGTATACTTTGTGGCATACGCTCTAATGCATCACTTACTGGCTTTTGGCTCCACTAAAATTATCAGCATAATCGCCTCACATTTGTTTTCGCCTTATTTGATCTCACCGTTCTCTCCCTTTTCGGGACGGAGAGGTATTCCGCACCTCAGCATCACCACCTGCCTCACGATTCGTGGGATGAGTGGAACTGATAATTTAACTCTTCTGCTTTCTTATTTGACCACGGTACTGGGGAATAAGGTAGATGCGGTTTGTTTCTGTTGGTAACTAAAAACTGCCAAAGTCAACACATTCACTGTGAATCGACTGGGTACGGTGCACTATTTAACTAAGAGTACCGTTGATGGAATTAACCTACATAACCCACAAGGGGCAATAACAAATATACTAAACGAGCTCATCGTAGGGATATCACAAGGAAACATCGGAAATTTACGCTTTGTGTTCTGAAGTCGCCGATTCTTGGGACGGACAACTATTATTCTCAACACGAGCATGTGCTCACGTGCCGGAAGTGGCGGGCGTGTGACAGGTTTAAATGAAACCACATCGCAAGTGAACGCGAGATGGACGCGAGCACACACATCAAACGAATGGGCACGGAGATGAAAAGCATGAGTATTGGATGAGGAGCAGGTAACCACAATCAATCCAAGCGCAGTCCAGTTATATTGCAAGGCATACATTAAAAATGCATATTCCTTTTTGCGTTACTCTCCTTTTGTCCATCCTATATCAATCAGTCTATGACATCATGAGGTCCACTTTTATACTTTACTGCTCCTTGTTTAGTAACTCGGATTTGTTGCTTTTCACATCAAATTCCACGTTTTTGCCACAGGTACCGGGTCGCGACTGAAAAAACTTTGTTTTCCATGCCGGAGACGGCTATTGGTCTATTCCCCGACGTTGGGGGTGGATATTTTTTGCCTCGGTTGCCATTTCCCGGTCTTGGTGCTTTTCTAGCACTCACAGGGCACAGACTCAATGGGCTGGAAGTTCTCTGGGCTGGTGTTGCGACTCACTATCGGCCTTCAAATGAGGTAATTTACTGATACCAGTGAAGAGCACTTCTCATTCCCACGGGAGCTTCTTTTCTACAGTGTATGTATGGTCGTTTCGTTGTGTATGTTGATCATATATATATATATATATATATATATATATATATATATATATATATATATATATACATGCCAAAGGCTCCGGGTGGAGTCCCGCAAGCGAACCTCCGAAGCACAACGACCACCTCGCGTGCGATTGCCCACCAATGCAATCGTATGCCTGCACGCAAAGCACTCAGCATCGGGTGCTGGAACGTGCGCACACTACTGGACCGGAACTCGAGCGAGCGCCCGGAGCGACGCACTGCACTGGTCGCAATGGAGCTGGCGCGCTACCGCATCGATATTGCGGCGCTCAGTGAAACTCGGCTCGCTGAGCAAGGTAAGTTACATGAAGCAGGTGCTGGCTACACATTCTACTGGGTGGGGAACGCCGCCTCAGCACCACGTGAACATGGGGTCGGATTTGCAATATCCGACCGCCTGAATGGCCAGCTGGTGGGTGAACCAACGGGCATCAGCGCGCGGCTGATGACTGTTCGCCTACGACTCGGAGGAGGTAAGTTTGCTACTTTTATAAGCACGTACGGTCCGACCATGTGTTATCCTGATGACACGCGTGATCAGTTCTACACTGAGCTATCCTCCGTGATACGGTCTGTGCCGAAGAGCGACCGACTATTTCTGCTGGGTGATTTCAACGCGCGTTGGACGTGATGCATCAGCGTGGACAGATGTTATCGGTGCGCATGGCATTGGTTCAGCGAATGCGAACGGTGACAGGCTGCTCTCACTGTGTGCCACTCACGGCCTGACGATCACGAACACTCGGTTTGCACTGAGTGCGAGCGATATAGCAACTTGGACGCACCCACGGAGTGGTCACGCTCACCTGCTCGACTATGTCATCGTACGTCAGCGTGACATGCGTGAAGTGCGCATGACACGTGTACTGCGTGGAGCTGAGTGTGGCACTGATCACAAATTGGTTCGGACCAAACTGTACATATATTTTCGTAAATCTATGTATTGCACTCTCGCCGTGAATCGGCGTAAATTTAACATTCTCTAACTCGGTACTGTGGCGAAACGTACTGAGCTGGAGAAGGCGATGGCTGCACGCCTGTGTGGTGATGTGGACTGCATAGCCACAGTGGGCGAACTATGGCACCACATTCTCGACCAGGTGACAGCTGCTGTGGAGGAGACCATCGGGCGCGCAAACTGTAAGCTGCCTGATTGGTTTGATGACAACAATGTGACGATTGGCGCATTGGTGTCAGAGAAGAACGCAGCATTTGCTGCACATGTGGCAGATCCCAGTGACTTAGGGAAGAGTAGTCAGTTTCGCAAACTTCGACGGCGACTGACCCGAGAGCTCCGTCGCATTAAAAATGCATGGTGGACGTAGAAGGCGAAGCAGATGGAATGCTACGCCGAACGCCGTCAACACAAGGAATTCTTTGACTCCTTGAAGGCGGTGTATGGACCGAGATTGGAGCCGCTGAGGACACTGATAGATGGTAGTTCAGGCGCTACCTGCACCCAGACTGCAGACATAATGCAGATCTGGCGGAAACACTTTGACACTCTCTTGAACAACCGTTCAGAGATCGACTGGCCTACATGAATGGCCTGAAGCAGCACGATGTGAAGGCGGATCTGGCGGATACGCCGAGACTGGATGAGATGCAGAGAGCACTTGCTCAGCTGCGAAACGGCAAATGTGCCGGAGGTGACGGGATCCCACCTGAAGTATTGAAACACGGTGGACCCGCGTGGTTGAATGCGCTGCACCACTTGGTGCAACGCGTGTGGATTGATGAGGAGGTGCCTGGTGAGCTGAAGGATGCCCTTGTGCTACCACTGTACAAGGGCAAAGGTAGCAAGCAATGTTGCACGAATTATCGTGGCATCAACTTGCTGAGTTGTGTGGGCAAGGTGATTGCCCGAATCCTGCTCAATCGCCTCGTGAGTCAGATTGTGGAACCAAACGTGGCGGAAGGGCAATGTGGATTCCGTTCGGGGCGCAGCACTATAGATATGGTGTTTGCGGCTCGTCAGTTGCAAGAGAAGTGCAGAGAACGACACCAGCCTTTGTACTCGCTTTTTGTTGATTTCACCAAGGCATTTGATACGGTGAACCGCGAGGCACTGTGGCTGGTGTTGGGTAAGTTTGGTTGCCCGCGTAAGTTTGTAAGTTTAATTGAATGTCTGCACAGTGGTATGCGAGCGAGGGTGCAGCTGAGTGGAGAGACCTCGGATGACTTTGCAGTTGTCTCTGGTGTGAAGCAAGGCTGTGTGTTAGCTCCTGCTCTGTTTAATATCTATCTTCATGCAATGTTGTCTTGTGCTTTTGATGCGGCTTGTGCTTACGGTGTTCGTGTGGAGCACCGTATTGATGGTGGGTTGCTGAACATCCGTCGTTTCGGTGCGAGAACTCTAGTCTGTGAGACAACTATCCGTATGTTGCTGTTTGCTGACGACTGTGCGTTGTTTTCACACAACGCGGATGAGTTGCAGCACATGACTAGTGCTCTGGCTTCGATAGCGGCCAAATTCGTGCTCACCATCAACACAAGCAAAACTGTCTGTCTCTTTCAGCCTTCACCGGAGGTGCAATCTTCAATATTACCGCAAATCAGCATTGGTGCTGAAGTATTGGAAACCACCTCCCGCTTTTGCTACCTTGGGAGTGTGATGTCGACTGATCAGCAGCTACACGTTGAGTTGCGTACTCGCGTGTCGAAGGCGGCAGCGGCATTCGGGAAGCTAGAGTACCGAGTGTGGAACAACCATCAGCTTAGCATTGGCACGAAGCTGATGGTTTACAAATCCATGGTACTGTCCGTTCTTCTATACGGCAGTGAAACGTGGACGATGTACCGTCGGGATGTGCGATATCTCGAGCGGTTCCATCAGCAGTGTCTGCGACGAATTTTGCGGATCGGCTGGGGCGCCAGAGTTGCAGACACGGAAGTGTTGCGCCGAAGTGGGATGTATGCAGTGGACTGCATACTTTTATTGAGACACCTGAGATGGCTCGGTCATGTGAGCCGTATGGATTCGACGCAGATACCGAAACAACTCTTATACGGTCAGCTGAGTATTGGGAAGCGGCACGTGGGGAAACCAAAGTTACGTTACCAGGACATGATTAAAGTGAGCCTCACACGTTCTAATCTTGATTGCAGATCATGGGAATCGAAGGCGGTTGATCGGCGTGCATGGCGCGATCTAATCACGAAGGCAGTTGCTGAGGTGCGGGAGAAAGCCCTCATGCATGCAGAGAAGAAGCGGCAAGTGCGGAAGCGGCAAGCACCGATGAATTGTACTCCATCGACATCGAGCGCATTGTGTTGTAGAACATGCGGTCGCGAGTGCCTTAGTCAGGCAGGCCTAGTGAGCCATGAGAGAGGTCACTCGGGACCACTGCCGAAGCGACGACGGGTCCCGCAGTGAACGTAGGCGGCACCGGCGCAGCGTTTGTAGGCACGCTGAATTCGATTTACTAACCGCATGGTTGCATGCTAAGTCTCTTTATTTCAGGTGGTGGGTTTTCGGTTCTCTTCTAATGCCTTTCTTTCTCATATAAATGTCTAGTAGGCCATGCGCTGTGCCATTTGGGGCCACTACAGAAGCGACGATGGGTCCTGCAGAGAATTACGACGAGCCGGCGCAGCGTTTGTAGGCACGCTGAATTCGATTTACTAACCGCATGCTTGCAGGCTAATGCTCTTTATTTCAGGTGGTGGGTTTACAGTTTTTACCTTAATGCTTTTCTTTCTCCTATAAATATCTCCCTGTACTCCATTCCACTAACTTGCACACATCGCTTCAGCCAATTGTATTCGATTTCCATAACATTTTTGTGTTCGTGGCATACCGTGAACTATACTTCCTGACCTCGTGCACTTAGCTGGGATTTGTTTGTAAACAACTTATTACGTATGCTATTTAATTAAGGTTTATGTCACCGTTCCCTTATGCATTAATCGAGTTTTTCTCTTTTTCTCTCTCAAGTGATTGGCTGTTGTTTGATATCCCCGGTGTGGCAGCGCTTGATGTGCATGTTGACAAGGTGCCTACCTGTCTATTACCCACTACGTCGTCCATACTGGCTCCAGGAGACAGTTGGTCGTTGCTGGAGGGGACGGGGTGCACGGTCATTGTGGCCGTGTTAGGCTCGAAGAGTGGTTCCATGCACTCAGTGTGGAGCGGACTACGGTCCAGCCACCGCCTTGTGTGCGCTTGATTCCCAAATACAGTGTGCTTGTGTTTGCCTGTGAAGGAGTGTGGGCCGTCTCCGTTGATGAAACGTGGCTCCCATCCGCATGCCTCCCGGTCTTATTCCTTCGGGTTTACACTGGATATGGGGTGTGTGGTTGGAGCTGTGGCTGGTGCAGCGCAAGCCATCCATGATCCCTCTGTAGGCGCAGGCGTCCTGTGGCTTGCCACAGTGACAGGCAAATCCGAAACCGGATGCCGCCAACCATATATATATATATATATATATATATATATATATATATATATATATATATATATATATATATATATATATATATATATATATATATATATATATATATATATATATATATATACCGAGACTAGACCTTTAAATGGTGCGTCGGTTTGCGTACCTCATTGACCCATTTAGCTTTAATGGGTGATGCCTCCGGGCACCTAGAGAGCTACTCCTGCCAGGTTGGTCAGTGGTGTGAAGTCAGGCTAACTCAGTCTCCTGGTCCTCCAGGTTGGGGGTTTGAAATGGGATGGCGTCCATTTATGTAAAACTAAATCATTACCACCCTCCCCCCGCTGCCTTGCGAACTGGCTTTTGAGCCAAAGGCTTTGGGTGAGGACCCTAATGGTCCTCCTGTCTAGGTCTGGGCGCCCTGGCAGTATCTCAGCCCACATACAACCAGGACATTTTCTTCAAACATAAGCTTCATCCTGCATCGGCCGTCGCGCAGATTATCAAGGGTCCTCTTATCTGCTGCATACAGCAGGGCGGATAAGCGAAAACATGCTACTGTTGGCGCCTCCCTTCTTTCTTTTCCACCTGTTTATCTTTCTCCCCCTTCGACCCCCATTACTAACCTTCCTTCTATAATTTTCAGCTTAACTGACAGCCACGAAGTGCCACTGCAGTAGAAGCATCTGCAGCGACCATCCCACAGCACCTTTCGGCAAAAGTCCCTTATAACGCCACGCTATCCCGTCTCCATGGCGACATTCAACGTTCGCACTCTAAGACAAACTGGTCAACAGGTTTGACTCGCACGCACCTTGGACACACTGGGTATTGATGTGTGTTGTGTGTCCGAAACTAGGATCAATGACCCTAACGGGGTTATTGAATTAACTGCACCCGGCTTATCCTCTCGTTATTGGTTGCACGCATCCGGAGACGCCGATGCAGCACTCACGGGTCAAGCTGGTGTATGTACCATCCTAAACTCCAAGGTTGAGTCGTTGTTGGCTGATTTGGTTCCGGTGAACAGCCGTTTATGTGCAGCCCGTTTGGCGATATCAGCTTAGGTGGATTCACGAAGTAATACAAACGCTATTTGTTTGTGATTACCGTTTATGCTCTCACCGACTGCAGTTCTAATGCAGTCAAGGGCACTTTCTATCATGAACTGAACGCCCTACTACGCAGTGCTACTAGTACAGATATTCTAGTACGTGCAAAGCGCCTGAGCTCTTTAGAAGCTCAGCTGAGTGGTAATTATGGACTTAACTCCGAACGGACTGACAACGGTGAGCGTCTGCTGCAACTTTGTGCGCATCACCAGTTGTTTCTAAGTACCATTGCTTTTAGACACAGTGGGCGCCGAAGTACCATTTGGCGTCCTCCTGTATCTGGCCAGCGATGGACCCAAATTGACCACCTAGCCATAAGATACAGGTGGCGTGGTTCCATCCTGGATTGCCGGTCGTATTGGAGTAGCTGTGTCGACTCTGATCATGCCTTGGTACACTGTCGTTTCTCCATAAACTTTACTGGGAATCCCAGGAAGCGTCTTCTCCAATTGGCAACTGAGAAATTGTCACAGTCCTCGGCCAGGCAAACCTATCAAGAAGCACTGCATCATCATCCTCATCATTATACACATCAGCTAGAGGTGGGAAAACACCTCCGCTATTGTGCCTCAATACATGAAAGAAATACATACATACATACATATAACACAATACACAAAGGAAAAATAGATACAACAGTTGCATGCCAGCTGAGCTACCAGCAACGGATAGGCATCGTCCCGGTAAGCGTCCAGCCAGCTACTAGGCAAAAAGAAAAAATTTTTTAATTATGTTTTACCCTAGGAAATGAGATCGTAGATGGAGGCGGAGACTAAAAGGGATGGGGAGGGACAAAGAAACTCCCAGCAGCAACGCCACTGAGGTCGGCTCCTTGCCATGTCAACAGGTATATCCAGCCAAACGTGTTCACCGACTTTTGGACCCCAACCAGGGAGCCGTGAAGCTCCAACCGAGGCTAGCTCCGAAGTGATGGACTTCATTCCTCTGGACCAAGTCAACGCTTGGCCATCTCTCCTTTTCTTCCACCCACATCTCCGGTGTGCAAACAACGCACGTCGCGGGAGTCGGTGGGCTGGCATGCGTAACACGTGGCCGAGCCATCGGAGCCTGATGCGGGAAATAACGGTGCTGAGCGGAGCAGATCCTTTTCCTGGGCCGTAAACAATGCGTCGAACACGCTCGTTACTCACGCGGTGTTCCCACCAAATGTGAGCCAAACTGCGAAGGCACCGATGCTCGAACGTAACTAGCCTCTTCATGTCCGCCGACCTTAGGGGCCAGGTTTCGCAACCTTACAGTAAGGCCGAACCTACCGCTGCATTGTACACTCTACCCTTCAGGGCGAGAGTGATGTCGCGCCGCCGCCATAGGTGGCGAAGCTTAGCAAAAGCACTCCGAGCTTTTGCTGTACGGTTAGTGATCTCGTCTTCGATCCCAAGGGCGCTGATACAACTTCCCAGGTAATTGAATTTCTGAACGACTTCTAGCTGATCCCCACTAAGGGTCAGCGCAAGAGGCGATCCCTGCCAATCTTGGAGGAACGCTTTGCACTTCGATAGTGCAAATGAAAGCCCGAAGCGGCTGACAGCCAGTGCTAATCTGTCCAGCGCGGCTTGGCACGTCTGGGAGCTGTCACAGATGAGGGCAATGTCGTCTGCATACTCCAAGTCAAAAAGTCGTTCTCCTGGGAGTAGCACTGCATACCGAACTTCCGCAGTCTTGTCCTAATGACATTGAGGTTCAGTGGAATAGGATCTCGGCCGCTATGCACGACACAGGAGCATCTGCCTGTGGTACTATCCATCGCCACCGCACCAGTCACTGGATATCCGAGAGGTCCATGAACCTGTTGGAATCTAGAAGACACCTCCCGGCTGGCTCTGAACGCAATATGACCAGACGGACTATTAGGCGCGAACTGAAGTGGAGCCTGCGTGCTGACAAGGAAGCCTGGTGGACCACTTGGGCTCAGGAAATGGCTAAGGCAGGAGCTGTAGGCAGTTACCGCGGGCTCTTCCAGGTGATCCGCACCACTGGTCCCAAGAAACCAGGCGTCAGCGAGACAATCATGGACAGCGTGAGTGCGCTGATACACAATGAGGAACGGCGTGTGGCTCGTTGGGCGAAACACTTTCAAGAGCTGTTCAGTTGGCCACTTGCTCCCGTACCTCTTCCTGCTCAAGTGATATAGGACGAGCCATGGACGGTTAGTTTAGAGCCTCCGTCTGAGGCCGAGGTCCGAAACGCGATCACAGCTTTCAAATGTTTTCGTGTTGCTGGCCCGGATTATCTCCCACCTGCACTATTTAAGGATGGCAGTGAGGTCCTCTGCAAAACACTGAGATGCTTATTCGAACGTATCTGGAAGGAAGTGCCCCGGCTATTTGGAGCGAATCGATTACAGTGGGAATATACAAGAAGGGCAGTCGCACAGACTGCTAATCACAGGGATATTAGCCTAACGCCAGTTGTGACAAAATTATTGGCCTCCATTCTCGTTCGTAGCCTCACTGCGGAACGGGAATCTCGGATTAAGAGAGAGAAGGCCGGTTTCCGCCCAATACTTGGCTGTATAGACCATATATTCACTCTGCGGCAGGTGCTGGAGCAGCGTCACACATACCGCTAACAGACAATAGCTATACTCCTCGACCTCAAGAGTGTGTTCAATTCGGTGGACCAATGCATTCTATTCGAAATACTTGTGCGGAAAGGTGTTCGGACGAAATACGTGAACATCCTACGTGCTTTATAGTAGTACACTACAGGCCGCGTCGGCGTCTGCGGTGACCTATCGGATAGATTTTCGACCACAAGTCTCGTTCGTCAGGGTTGTCCGATTTTCCCATTTTGTTCAATTTCGTCGTGGATTCTATCATGGAGTGTTCCATCATCATCATCATACTCGTTAACTAGAGGTGGGGAACACCTCAGCTTCTGTGCCGATATACACAGAAAACAGCAGAAAAAAATTCAACTGGTGGAAGCCGGCTGAGATACCGGAACTGATGGGCATCGTTCCGGTAAGCTACCAGCCGCCTACTGTGCATCAAGAAAAATGCTATGCAAAATTATATAAGGTTAAGTAAGGAGATCGTGGTTGGAGGGGAGGCTAAGAGGGATGGGGTGGAACGAAGAAACTCACAGCACGAACGCCACTGAGGTTGTCTCTTATCCATATCAGCATGTGTCCAACCAAACGTGTTCATCGTCTTTCGGACCCCAACCAGGGAGCCGAGACGCTCCAACCGAGGCCAGCTCAGAAGTGAGGTCGTTCATTCTTCTCGACCAAGTCATCGCTTGGCCACCCCCCTCCTCTTCTTCCATCCGCACCCCCGGCGCGCAAACCGCATGTCGCGGGAGTCGGTGGGCTGACATGCGTAACACGTGACAAAGCCATAGGAGCTTGGTGCGTGAAATGACGGTGCTGAGCGGTTCATTTACTTTCCCTGGGCCGTAAACAATGCGTCCAACACGCTCGTTGCTCACGCAGTGTTCCCACCAGATGTGAGATAAATTGTGAAGGCACCGGTGGTCGAACGTAACTATCCTCTTCAGATCCACTGCTTTAAGCGTCCAGGTTTCACAACCGTACAGTAGGGTCGAACGTACCGCTGCATTGTACATTCTACCCTTCAGGGCAAGAGTGATGTCGCGCCACCGCCATAAGTGGCGAAGGTTAGCAAAAGCGCCCCGAGCTTTTGCTGTACGGTTCGTGATCTCATCCTCAATCCCACGGGCGCTGATACAACTTCCCAGGTAGTTGAATTTTTGAAAGACTTCGTGCTGATCCCCAACAATGGTCAGCGTAGGAGGCGATCCAGACCAATCTTGGAGGAACGCTTTGCACTTCGATGGTGCGAAGCAAAGCCCGAAGTGAGGGGCAGCCAGTGCTAATCTGTCCAGTGCCGCTTGACACGTTTGTGTGCTGTCACAGATTAGGGCAATATCATCAGCATGCTCTAAGTCAAGAAGTCGTTCTCCTGCGAGCAGATACACACCTTCAAAGTTGTGTCCTGTGAACGCGATTTCCATGACTTCGTCAGCAGCGAATATGATGAGGAAAGGTGACAGCGGGCATCCTTGTCACACACCGGTCGAGATATTAAAGGGCGACGACAACTTGCCGTAAGCCCTCACTCTGCCCGAGCTACGCGCATATAATGCTCGGATAATATTCACATATTTCTCAGGTACACCTTTCTTGAGTGGAAAGTCCCAAAGTGCATGTCTATCCACCGAATCGAATGCACCTTTGATATCGAGGAACACGACAACGGTGGGCCACCAATATATGTGACGGTGCTCCAACAACTGGCGCAAAGTGAATATGGGGTCGATGCAGCCACGACCTCGACGAAATCCAGCTTGCTCTTCACGAATCTGGCTTTCACAAGTGCCAGTCAGTCTGTGAAGGATGTCAAAAGTAAGCAATTTGGAGGCGATGGATATCAGACTGTTTCCTCTATGGCTGCCGCATTTCAATCGTGAGCCTCCCTTGAAAATTGGGACTATGACGGAGCGGCTCCAATCGGTTGGGACAGTTTTCTGCTCCCACAGTCTCACTAGTAACTCGTGTAAATCATCCACAAGAGCAGGTCCCCCGAATTTGAAGAGAGCTGGAGGAAGGTCTTCAGGTCAGGCGGCTTTATTTAACTTCAACAGTCCGATCTCACGTTCGACTTCTGAGCGAGAGGGTGGATCCAAAGGGACAGCCCAGGGAGCGGGGCGATCAGTGATCGGCGAGAAATCTAACCATTCCGGCCGATTAAATTGCCTTTTAAAGTGCTCGGCCAAACGTTCTGAGCGTTTTAACAAATTGTGGATAGGCTGTCCACTTTCGCCAGGTATAGTTTCACTAACACCAGATCTCCTGCTGCACGTTTCCCGTATCAGACGGAATAACTTACGATGGTTACCAAGGGCAGCGGCCATTTCCATCTCTGATGCACGATGAGACCACCAGGATTCGCGGTCTCTCTTCAGGCTAGCACGGAATTTTGCCCGTAGCTCTTTGCGAGTTTCATTGTGTTCGCTTCCAGCCGGAATATGCCGGCGAGCATCTATAAGTTACAGAGACTGTGAAGAGACCCAATGTCCATGTTGGTGATTAGACATACCACATGAGGATTTTCCTGCTGTTATTAAGGTCTGGTGTATATGAGACCAATGTCCTATTGCATCCAGTGTGCGTTTACCCAACTCGCATGACAGCATACTTTGATAAGCATTCAGTACAGCTGGCTTTGCCAGATGGCTGGCGTCAATGTGCTCACAACGTTGTCGTGGGCGTCCGCCAAAGCGCATCCGCAGGTCGGCACATACAAGTGCATGGTCGGTGTCCATACCTTAGCTCAAATCGAGCGACAGTTCTGGATGCATCCTCTCCATCGGTAACTTATCGCAATGTGATCGATTTGCGTCCAAGGCTGGTTCTACACTGGTGAGCGCCAAGTCACCCTCCGGCAGGTGCTGTGTCTGAAATTAGTGCTCGCAAGAAATAAACGAGCATCTTCACTCAAATGAAGTGACCGCTCACCGTTGTCATTAAGGGAGCCTACACCATGTTGGCCGCCCAAATGCAGCTCATCAGTGGATAATTTTCCAACTTGAGCGTTCAGATCCCCAATCAGCACAACAGTGTCCGAGCTTCTTCTGTGGCTAAGGAGCTCGTTCAGTTGACAATAGAAATCGTCTTTTACAGAGTCATTGCTACAGTTTGTCCATGCATAGGCCGCGATAACGAATAGACACCTGTTAGTCCCACGCGACTTCGAAGTTTTGTACGAGTCAGCCAATCGAACCGCACACATCCGGCTACTGATTGGGATCCAATCAACCAGAGCAGCATCAGCCCGGGGACTCAGTGCAATACCAACACCGGCTTGGCCGGTGCTCGAAGCTGCATCGTCACCAGATAGGCGCAATGAGAAAGTGCTGCTAGTGTCACCTGAAGGGGATCGCAGAGTGAGTACAGAGCTCGAGTCTTGCAGGCGGGTCTCCGATAAGCAGAAGATATCGATCGAGAGGGTCTCTAATGTTCGGGCAAGTGCTGCCTGTTGACCGATCTGAAGCAATGTACGAACATTGAAGCATGCCAATCTGAAGGAGGATCGAGGGCTCCAAATGGAAGCCGATGAACTGGAATGGGCCACTTGGTTAAACATGGGCCTGTTGACAGTGCAGGAATGACGCTCCGTGTTCACATGTGAGTTGCAACTAAAAGACAAGCGACTATTGAAGCAAGGTGGGGGAGGGCCGAGAATTAGGGGGTTGAAAACAGGGGGATACAAGTGAAGCTGGAACGGGACGAAAAGGGTGAAAAAGCGCAAGTGGGGGGAATAAGAAGACGGAAAGCCTTGAGCAGTAGCATCCAAACCCCTATCTGCCCCGCTCGATGCAGCAGATAGGGCACCGTTGATTATCCTCTGCGGTGGACAGAGCATCAAAAATTTGTTTGAAGTGAGCTTCATAGTATTGCGTGGGCGGGATACTGTCAGGTTGCCCAGGCCTAGACAGGAGAACGATTAGGATTCTCAACCGAAGCCTTTGGTTCATAAACCTGACCGCAAGGCAGCGGGTTTGGCTTTGGGCTACAAGGAGTCCGTTTTAGGGAATAAGGAGCCACCCTCATTCCAACCCGCAACTTGCAGGTCCAGGTGGCTGAGTTTGTCTGGCCTCTAACCATTGACCAATCTGGTATGAATGGCTCTGAAGGTGCGAAAAAAGCACCACCCATCATAGCTCAATGGATCGCTGAGGCACACAAACCATCGCCCCACGGTAAGGTCCAGCCTCATTGCGAGTGAATGTTCCGTTGGGGAATATCACGATGTAGGCGTTGATATGCTGCTTGGCGAATAGTTAGTTGACCTAGATTATGCGGAGTATATCGTCTTCCTTTTCGACCATGTTGCGGCGCCACAATCAACCCTGAATAGCCTGTCCAGGGTGGTCCCATTATTTGGTATGCACTTCGCACCTTCAAAGTGCAAAGTGTTGCTGCAGGACCACCAGCCACTTGATGACCCCTTGACGCTTGCTAACGAGGAACTCGAAGAGGTTGATCAATTCCCTTATCTTTACAGCTTCATCAGCAACGATGGGCGCATAGAAACTGACGTTAGCTCACGCATTGCAAAGGCCAGAACTGCCTTCCTGAACTTGCGGCATCTTTGACATCATCATCATCACCATTGTCATTATCATCATCATCGTCATCATTGTCATTATCATTATCATCATCGTCATCGTCGTCATCATCATCGTCAGCATCATTATCATCATCGTCATCATCATCATCATCTTCAACAGCAGTACATCAGTCATTTGAACTGATGCTTCGCTGCCATACAACCATGAGCACCTATGAAATAAAAAATAAGGAGAGGGAGAGAAGGTGGACTTACCTGAAAACCTTAATGTCCTAAGCAAGCATTCAGGGTCAAGGCGCCTACACCTTACAAACAGCTAGCTATCGTGCAAAGAAAAGGCATCTTTGGCGACAGAAGAGAATTTCCCTCCGTCTGACAGACCGTGTATACAAGGCTACGGTGAGTGCCGTTCTGCTTTATGGTAGTGAGACTTGGCGCCTTCGGTCTGAAGATCTGAGGCGCCTTCATGTCTGATCACCGTTGTCTGCGAAACATTGCTGGTGTCGGGTGGCACCAGCGTGTCCGCAATGATGTGTCTAGGCAAGTACTAGTTAGTAATAATCATGCTAGCTCCCTAGAACAACAGATAGCACTGAATAAGTTGCTTAGGCACGTGCAACCTATGCCTGTTCACTGTTTACTTAGGAGAGCCTTGTTCAGTCTACCAGGTGTAGGGTGGCGCAAAGCTCGAGGTGGACAGAAGTTGACTTGGCAGCGGGAAATAAAGTCACTGACGACCAAACTGGGTGCCGTTGATCCGTTTAGCCATCCGGGTTGAAGTCCACGTGACTCGCCTTGTGCTTGGTTCGAGACTTTACAGGACATGGCTCGCAACCGACACCAGTGGCGCGTCTGCTGCCGTCTCCTAATCGGATTGCCTGTTTAAAGTGTGTTTGGTGCTGAGTTATCTACGGGGTAATGACTGATTATGACGCGTGGCAGTGAAAGCCGTAAGGAAGCTGTCTCGCTGATGCCGCCTTATCTTTGCTCGATAGCCAGCTGTTTGTGACGATATATTGTTAACACAAGGTATAGGCGCCTTGACCCTGAATGTTTTCTTAGGGCATTAAGGTTTTGCCGTGAGTCCCCCTGCTCTACCTCTTTTTATTCTTTATTTCATAGGTCCTCATGATTGTATGGCAGCGAAGCATCAGTTCAAATGGCTGATGTACTGCTGTTGTTTATATATATATATATATATATATATATATATATATATATATATATATATATATATATCCTGTCAATTCGGTGCATACTATGGCGGACTTACCGTCTTCGGCAAGAATTTTTAGGTACTGGCAACATAACGATGAAATTTGGCGTTGTGGCTTGTTGTATGCCAGTATTGCTCTGCACAATCTGCTCTTGTTGCGCCAGATGAAGTGGCTCAATCTCGAACGAAAGTTCGCTCCATCGCGCCCTATTTGCTTATGCATGATTTGACTCCAAGTGACCGCGTGGTGGTTAGCCTCCCACTTGGCAACAGCACATGAAATCGATGGGGCCGTTTAATCCATGTGCCTTCCTAGTGGGTGATCCACTGACGAGTGCATTCACATGAAATGCTTTGGGATATGGCTCGCAACTGGAATCAATGGCGCTTCTGTGTACACCCTTGTTTGATTTCATGTGTTTAGTACTACAAACCTTGGAGATAACGAATAAAATGATAAATCCAGTTTCGCAAATCAACTGCATAATGCTCCGTTTCCTTTCTCTATACTTCTTAGCATCTCCGTTTCCACTTCCTAGACTGACACTTATATATATTCACTAATTCCTATGCATACTTCATTATGTTTATGCACCTTTGGAGATGGTGCCCATTGACTCCGGTGAAGTCCAACATAGCGAACTCGGCTTCTCTCTTCATCTTGATGCAGCCTTTTTCTTATTTCTGAATTTCTACGGCTCCTTGTCACTTACCGCATAGGGAAATAAACATCGAGCGATCCCATAGGGAGGATTTTTGTGGTGGTTCCACAAACTTTGATGTTTGTTTCCTAGTCCCGATCTTCATAGGTCCTTTTTCCATCCTTCACTTGCCGACCTAGATATGGTTGGCAGCATCCGGTTCCGGATTTGCCTGTTACTGCAGCCTTTATGAGGACAGCCACAGTATGTCTGCACCTACAGAGGGACGATGGGCGGTTGGCGCTGCATCCCGCACAGCTCCATCCACACACCCCATATTCACTGTAAACCCGAAGGAATAGGACCGGGAGGCATGTATTAAGAGAGCCGACTGGCATCAGCGCACGACTGTGGACTCTTTGCCTGCGACTTGGCACGTATAGTCCCACCATGTGTTATCCTGATGACAAGAGGATTCTACTTTCAGTTTAGTTTAGTTGAATAACTATGATCTAGTTGCCACGACTCGCATTGCAAGAATAACACTAAATAACAACGGCAAAGTAGTGTGGTCAAAGGCAAATGGAATGTAAAGAAAATGGAAGCAAGAAGTGCGTTAAACTAATCAGAACGGAACAATAATTAACAACCAGATGCAAGAAACCGAACCCAAGAACTCCACTGACTGTGTGTCTGCGCCATGTCTGATACGGTCTCCAGCCGTTGGTGTGGACCATTATGAGATCCCATCAGCTTGACCAGGTCTCTCAGTCAATTTCTTCATGCCACGTCATGGACTAATCACCTCGCGATTTCGCCCATCTCAGTGCAACCACGCCATATAATGCACGTCGAGGAAGCCGGTCAACAGGCATGCGGAGCACACGGCCTAGCTAACGGAAGCGAATGAGATTCAGCAAACACTCGAGAGGCACCAGAAGGTTTCTTGCCGCGGTGTGGACAGCCGTAGTCGGTCAAGTTGGTATTGACGCAGCCAATGGGATCGGTGACCGGCTGCTCTCGCTTTGTGCCACACAGCCGGACGATCATGAACACACAGTTTTCACTGTGTGCGAGTGATATAGCTACTTGGGCACACGCACGGAGAGATCGCGCTCACCTGCTCGACTATGTGAGATGCATGACACTGTACTACGTGGAGCTGTGTGGGGTACTGATCACAAAACGATGCAGACCAAATTGCGCATATATTTCGTAAATCTATGTATTGACCAACGGCCGTGAATCAGTGGCGCAAATTTAATCATCTTTCACTAGCTACTATTGAGAAGCGGTTTGAACTGCAGGAGACAACGGCTACCCGCCTTGTCGGTGTCGAATCCATCACCTCACATCCGTGAACAGGTGACTGCTGCTGCTGAGCAACTGTTCAGAGCTTGACTGGCCTGCGTTGCACGAGCTCCAACAACAAGTGATGCAGATGTGTCTTGTGGACACACAGACACCATGTTAGACGCAGAGAGCACTTGCTCGGTTGCGAAACGGCAAGTGCACCGCATCCGACGGGATCCCGCCTGATGTGTTGAAACACGGTGAACCCGCGTTGGTAAATGCACTGCATCACTTGGCGCAACGCTTGTGGATTGAGGTGGTGCCTCCTAAGCTGAAAGATACCCTTGTGCTACCACTATACAAGGACAGAGGAAGCAAGCAATGTACCACGAATTATCATGGTATAAAATTGCTGAGTTGTGTGGGAAAAGGAATCTCCTAAATCGTGCTTAACCGCCTCATCACTCAGGCCGTTAAATCGACCGTGGTGAAAGAGCAATGCGGATTCCATTCGGTCCGCAGCACCATAGGTATGGTGTTCGCGGTTCGTCAGTTGCAGGAGAAATGCTGTGAGCGACACCAGCCATTTTACCCGCTGTTTTGTAGACTTCACTAAGGCTTTTGACACGGTAAACCGCGAAACACTGTAGCTGGTGTTGGGTAAGTTTGGTTGTCCGAGTAACTTTGTAAGTTTACTGGAATGTCTGCCTAGTGGTATGCGTGCGTGGGTGTAACTGAGTAGGCAAACTTCGGATGACTTTGCAGTTGTCTCTAATGTGAGGCAACGTAGTATCTTAGTCCCTGTCCTGTTTAATATTTACCTACATGCTTTGATGTCCTGTGCTTTTGATACTGCTTATGATTACGGTATCCTTGGGGAACACCGTATTGATGGTGGGTTGCTTAATCTCCGTTGTTTTGGGGCGTGAAACATATTGTGTGCAATAGCCATCCGTATGTTGCTGTTTGCTGACTACTGTGCGTTGTTTGCACACCTCTCGGTTGAGTTGCAGCACATGACTTCGACTCTCGTTTCGACAGCGGCCAAACTGCTTTTCAGCCTTCTCCATAAGTTGAATCCGTGGGCCTGCCGCAAATCCGCGTTGGCAACGACGTTTTGAAATCCACTATGAGATTTCGTTACCTTGGGAGCGTAATACCAACCAATCTGCCGATGACGAGTGAGCTGCGCATGCGTGTATCGAAGGCCGTTGCCGCCTTTAGCCAGCTAGAGGCACGTATGTGGGACAAAGCTGCTGCTATACAAGTCAATGATGCTGCCCGTTCTTCTGCACAGCAGCAGAACCCAGATGATGTATCGGAAGGATATCTGTTATCCAGAGTGCTTCCATCAACAGTGCCTGCGACAGATTCTGCGCGTCGGCTGGGGTGAGCGAGTTGCAGACACGGATGTGCTTCGATGTGGTGGCACGTGTTCAGTGGACAGCATACATCTCTACTGCGACACCTGAGGTGGTTCGGGCATGTTCGCCGCATGGGTACAACTCAGATACCGAAACAGTTGCTTCACAGCTGACTGCATGCAGGAAAGCGGAACATAGGAATACTGATGATACATTACCAGCGCATGAGCAAGGTGGGTTTATCATGAACTAATGTTGCACCGATGACATAAGCTGATCAAGAGGGCGGTTGCCAAGGTGCATGAGAAATCACTGTTGCATGCGGAAAAGAAACGTCGGTTGAAGACGCGACAGTTGCCGATGTTAAATATAACCCATCGACCTCGAGCGCATGTGGTCGCGCATGCTTCAGCCAAGCTAGATTGGTAAGCCAACAGCGTCGCCACGCGGGTCCAACATCGAAGAGGCAAGGAGTCAGGTGATTAAGTAATCATCAGAGCAGCGCTTGGTAAATACACTGCTTCCGCTTCAGTTCCATTTGCTAACCCATACTAATAATGTGGTCGATGGGGTACATGTGCTATCTCATCGCTGCAGTTGCTCTGTACGTGATGTGCCTGCGTGTTGGATTACTTGCATTTTAGGTGTTGGTTGTTGATTGAAATCCCCGGTGTGGCTGCGCTTCGTGTGAATGCTGACAAGGTGCCTACCTGTCTAACACCCTCTACTTCGATTACTGGCTCCAGGAGACCGTGAATCGTTTCTGGGAGGACGGGGTGCACGATCCTCGTAACCGTGCTGGACTCAAATAGTGGTTTCATGTATCCAGTGTGGAGCGGGCTACGGCACAGCCACCGCTTTGTGTACGTCTGGTACACATGATTCCCAAATTAGACTGAGTAGAATATCGCCGCTGTGCATGTTGAACTAATGTGGGCCGGCTCCGTTTGTGGAACGTGGTTCCCATCCACCTACCGGTCTTATTCCATCGGGTTTACACTGGATATGGGGTGCGTGAATGGAGCTTTAAGTGGTGCAGCGCAGTTCACCCAAGACCCCACAGTAGGCGCAGGTCTTCTGTGGCTGTCCCTATGGTGGCCGTAATGACAAACAAATCCGGAAGCGGATGTTGCCAACCATATATATTTACATGAAAATTGTCAATATCGGAGACAGAACGATCAGAAATAACGTATGAAAATGCATAATAGGTTCAGAATCACCGTGAGAGTCAGATAAAGAATTGCTTTCCGTATTTTTCGCACGTCGTTTTGCCTTTTTGTCAGTTTAGTGCTTGTGTTGTTTACTAGTTAAATGAATGCTTAAATTCACACAGATCCTCCCCTTAGACCGATTCCACGCAATGTTCTCAAGAACTTGAGACCAGTGATGTTCTTCATCTTTAGCTTCCTAGCTCAGAAGGTGTACGGGACCGAAGACAGGTAAACTTAAAATCTGCGCTTAGACATTTTGTCGTCATATGATAGATTGACCATCGCGCGATCTCTTCCAGATCGACCATACTGTAGTCGCTCGCACGGCGTGCATAGTGCACGACCCAATCATCTCAGTTGGCGCAGCGGTATTAGCTTGTCGAGTGGGAGGCCCGTACTACTTAAGACTCGACGCCTGGCATCCTCGTTGCAAACGCGGTGTTCCAACCACACACGAGCTATCATCCGCAGGAAACCGATCGACCAGTGCTCACTCCCCTACCACAATCCCGCGCGAACGCAGACCTTGTTGACCCTGCCCCTTACTGAAAGTCAAACGTCACTACGACACCACATATACTTCAAATCAGTGAAAACTGATGGTGCTTTGGTAACACAAGCAATCTCTCTTCTGATGGTACTATCATTAGAAACGCAGCTCCCAACATCGATGAAACTATGCACTTGTTCAAACTGCGCGCTTTCAGGAGTCAGCAATGGGGCAGGTGGATGGAAATCCTGGAGTAGGGCTCTGCATTTGGACAGGACGTAGATCATGCCATACTTGGTAGCTTCAATCGTCAAACTGTCAAACTGAAACATGGGTATCCCTCTTTCATCGCTAATGACGGCGAAAGTTGAAGGGAGCTTACAGTAAGCCCTCATTCTGATTTATACGTTACTGTATGATGCTCGTAAGATGGCGGTATACTTTTCGGATGCCCCATTCCTTTGCAGACGACGCCATAAAGCAAGCCGATCGACCGAATGAAACGTAACCCAATTATCCTAAACTAGCGACAACAGTAGGCTAGCGGTAAAGGTGTTGCTGTTCGCGGAGATAGTGAAGCATGCACATGTGATTCACACACCGTCGACCGGCGTGAAAAACAGTCTGCTCTTCAAGGAGGTGTAGTTCTCGAAAGGGAGTTAGTTTATAGAGTGCAGTAGATACCAATAGCTAGACGGTGGTGGGCATTAGATGGGTTCATCAGGGGTTTACGCATAGGGTACGGCACCGAACCTGAAGAGCAGGACGATAGTCGACTAGCCTCAAGAAGAGGGAATCTTTTCCTCACACGGAATCTTGCAGAGCAAATTTCTCGACTGGTTGACATTTGCTTCTCCACTTGTACAGCTCCAGAGGAACTCCGTTTGAGCCAGCGGCCTTGAATCGCTTCAAGTGACGGAGCTGAAGGCAGACCTGTGCTTCGGTGGATGGTTCCAGTGAGACCTTCCGACGCGCACAATTTAATATACTTGTTAAACAAGTGGACGGAAGAGGCCAACTGAATTGAGTGGAAATCTTCAGCGGAGCGGTCCACACGCCTGTCCAAATTGTTGCTTGTTGATGGATTCGCTTCGCAGATAACCTGCGACCAGTGGTCTGAATGATCTGGAAAAGCTTGCTTAAGTTTCCAGTGAAGCTACTGTCTCCATCTTTGAGATCACTCAGTTTTACGATCATTATGCAGTTTACATTTGAGTTGTTGGCTGTGGTTACTACGAGCTTCACCGCTATTTGAATCAGCTGAGATAAGTCGGCGACGGTCAACCAATTCCAGTGAGTGAACGATGATCCAGCCCCTCATAAGGCCGTAAATGAGTATTGATTCCGCAACAAAAACTTCAGTGATATTTAGCGTCTTGAGATTGAGCATTAGCGATCGTAGTTGATAAGGAAAATTGATAGGCCATTTGAATGGAGGGGTTAGCTAGCCTGTTGGTATCGGGCTTACAGTCATATCAGCAGGAGACCGATCTGTGCGTTTAGGTCTCCGAAAAGGACGAAGCTATGATTTCTCAACTTTACTTAATGTTATAATTGAGGGAACGCCTGATAAGATTGTCACTGGCACGTTTGGACCACGCCTACGGTAGCGCATTGGAACACTGGTCAATCGAACGAATTTGCGCTGACCTGATGGCGTTAGCTTAGCCCGGGGTACGCGCTGGTGAGAGGGAACTTAAGCGAGCGTGAGAACGATCCTAGCCGCACGTATTCGGGTGGACGCTGAGCCCTCGGAATGGACGCACACGAGAGGGGTTTACAGTAGACGCGCGCTTACTGGCTTAGACGCGAACGCTGTTGGGCTATCGACACACAAAATCATGTGACCCGACCGACTCCCAACTACGGCGAAGAGGAAGAAAAGCAAGTAGTCCTCTGAACGCTCTTTTACGACCAACAAAGGGCGAATCACAGCCAATGCTATGGGTTATTAAGTTAGGGAAAATAGTTACCACGACGGGGTGGTAGTTTGCAAAAGAACATTGTCAACGTGTGCACAGTTGGGTTGCGCCTCGGAGTGGCTGAACGCTGCTGCGTTGTGGGGAGGAATTGGACCCAGGTTTCCACAGCCATTATGCCGGAGTTTCTGGCGCGTTTTTGCGGGGATATTTGACGGGCCCGCAACGCTCAAAAACTAATGCAGTCCGCAATGAAAGTCGTCTTTGTCCGATGCACAACTGCAGTAGATCGAAGCTTAGGCGGGGGTCACAAACAGATTACGTCTCTCTACAGTGTCTATTGATCCTGCGTGAGCTTTGAAGCCGAATCACACACAGTCCGCTGTCCATCGGAAACCAGTTAAGCAGCGAGACCTTAGCTTTGCCACTCAATGCGATGCCAACACCAGCCAAGCGAGTTGCTGCTGCTTCTATGTCGCCAGGCAGACACAGGAAATACTTTGTTCCAAGATAATCAGGGGACCTCAACTTAAGAACTGTGCTAGAGTCCTGTAATCGAGTCTCAGAGAGAAAACAAACATTGATAGCAAGGGACTCTAAGGTGCCCGGCAGGCTAGCCTGCTGCCGGATCTACATGAGAATTCGAACGTTGAAGGCTGTCAACCGGGATGCAGCTCGGGTCGAATGTGGGCCACCGGTCTGACTTTTTGGGCATCAGCGAGACTGACATCGTAAGATTAATTCCACGGGACGAGGATTATCAATGAAGGGAGGTGTAATGGAGGTGCGTATGCATAAAGCAGGCCGAAGCAGAAGGGTGGATGTAGTAATACTGACGGAATCCGTGGTTCTACCAGAGGACGAGACACCGCCCGGTTGCCCAAGCCAAAGTAGGGAATTGTCTTATGGAACACCACCACGGGCCTTTGACTGAATAGCCTGCTCACAAGGCGGTGGGACAGTTATACTCATTGAAGCCGTTGACCAGCTACTCCATTCATATATCTTTCCTCTAGTCGGTTAACAAATCGGGGCCAAATCCTCCCTATGAAATCACCATCAGGCTGCTGGAATACACATGCTCCAGCGGGGTGGAACAAGAGGCTCCGACTATTTAGTGAGGAGTCACACCGCCTAGTCAATATTAAACAGGCGTATGTGGCTTTTTATAGGGCGAACGCTTGCTAGACTCGTTACCTCCTGGAACATTGCCACCGGACCATTCGTTAGAATTAAATATTCCTGAAGCACCCAGCTGGCACCACGTGGTTGTTCGGCAAGCCACCCACGCACCGATGAAAACACCTATAAATGGCACCTGCTAGAATCGGACGTTGTATCTTCGTTATATATGCTCTTAGTAAGTCTGCTTGTGACCTTATTGTTCATGATTACTGGCGTCTATTTTTGTTTCACAGTGCACATTACCCCCACTTCGCTTAGTAGTCGTCTTCCGGTGTGTGCCGGCTTCATCTTACTGCAGATTGAAACTCTCAAAGAAGCGCTGTATCGTCTTGAGTTTCCGGCGATCACTTGTGCCTCAGATATCAGTAAAATCAACAAGGAAATCGCCCACTTACTAGATGCTCGAACAGAGAAACCAGTTGCGCCAGTATCTTTGGCACCACACATGGACGCCATCGGGACTATCTTCGCCCTGTTTGAATCAGGTGCTGCAGTCACTGTGGAGGATATTCTGCGAAAATTGGAAATCTACTCGAAAACAGGAACTGCGAATAAAGAGTGGGCGGAGACATATATTAACATCTTGAACCGAATGTCACCCACTTCTCTCAAGGTAAGCCTTTTAGAGGATTTCCTTTTTTAACGGATGCAACAGCAGCTTTATCGACTATACCATTTCTCTGTCAAGTTAGTTCGTACTGGAACTAAGTTCAGCTTTACACCAGTCAAGTATGTTGGTCCATTCATCAATCGGACTGCGTCGTAGGGCAGATGCGGTAACGTTCTTTAAGTCTGCCCCGCAAAGCTCCAAATATTAAACCGTACGAAAATAGAACAGATCTCTTCATATGATCGCACGATACCTTGGCAATGTTTCTAACATTAGTTTTCTGTTGTTTGATGGAATTGGCACTTGTAATGTTGTTCACTATGGGTATAACCAAGGGAACGAAAATGTGTGTACAGGAACAAATAACTGCTCCGTTGCAGTTAACGAAAAATGGCAAAACGAAGTTTCTGATAAGTGAACGTCTGTCATCATGCAAGATCTGTGCATATGGCTGCATACAACCTAATATGCATATATGCTGCGTTCCGATAGGTATCATTTGGGGATTTCGGCCGTAAACGGAAATTAATCCCTTCTACAGGGAAATCATCTATTCAAACAACAATTTAGCTCTTAGTAACTCGATTGAAGGTTAGTGCACTTAACTTGATTGTTTTGTTCTTAAAAGCAGATAAATGCTTTCGTATAGCATAAATCATATTAAAATTTGTTTCTTATCTATCATGCAGCTGGTAGACTGGTGGAACGTTACCGCACATACTGGCGTGTAGCTGCTTTATGAACCAGTCGCCATCAGCCAATAGGATATCGGCTGCGTGTACGCGTGTCACAGTGATGCGAGTGGCATACTTCAATCTGGACTTGCTCGCGTACATGTTGCCGCATGTGCGATGACGAGTTACATGAAGGGGGTGTGAGAGTGTTGACGTGTTAATGCCTGAGGTCACCAATGGAGGGTTAGGTTGCAATCGTTTCAATGTAGGTGAAGGAATTTGCGCGTAATCCATAGAGCCGCTGTCACAGAGCTTGCTGGCGAGAAGAGCTATTGGCTGTTCGCGATCTGACACTGCCGGTCGTCGATGTCCCTATGCTAAACTCGCAGGCGCTTGTCCATACAAGCGATCAAGTGAGGTGAACACGGCGTACGCGTGTCCATTGGCATTATACCAGTGACACATTGAGACTTAAGCTCACGAGTTACTGATTAAACCGCATGCGCACCGGTGTACATTGGCAACTTCATAGTGCAATAAACAGCTCATGGAGTGTCGTGGCTTCAAGAAATTGCGATAAGTGCGAGTTTGATACGGCTAATTGCGACTACCTTTGCGAAACGTAGGAATCGGGCGTTAACATGTCAACATAATTGTAAACACTGTGACCAGATCACACAGAGGACAGGTGGCCGGTAAATGTCTACCTATGGATGAAGCAGGTGGTCTATGTGAACAGGTGTTAGGAGCAACCGATGACTGCGTGATTTGATGCTACAGCGTCGGCACTTCACCAGCTTCTCCTTAGTGCAGTACAAGCGTACCTTAGTCAAGACGCTATTCAACCGTGCAAGAAAACTATGCACCACCAACAGTTTAGATGATGAGATAAACTCGCTCAAGGATACGCTGCTGAAAACTGGCTTTCCAAAGAGATTTATCACATACATTTTCAGGCGAGGACGCCGGGATGGAAGGTTTAGGCAGTTGCTTAGAAGAAGGTCTACATCGATCTCCCATTTATGGATGACTTTTCCAATATAAGGACAACGAAACACATAATCTCCGCAGTCCAGAGGACTTATAATGCTGCTGAAACTGGTTTTATTAACCGGACTAATCGAATATCTGTAACCCGCACGACGGAAAGTCAACCTGTCGGTGCTCAACTCACAATGTAGTTACCAGTTTACCCGTACCTATGGTACGCGCTACCTCGGCCGAGCTGAGAAAACGTAGAACTTCAGCATAAAGGAACATATACCTAAATAGTTGCAGTGTCAAATCACCCAGTCGTCGGTTGCTCCTAATACCTGTTCACTTAGGCCACCTGCTTCATACATATGTAGGCATTTATGGGCTACCTGTCATCCATTTGATCAGGCCATCATGTTTACAATTGTCTTAACATGCTAACGCCTGATTCTTACGTTTCACAGAGGCAGTCGCGATCAGCCGTATCGAACCCGCATTCTTTATACAGTAATAGCTGTTCGGTAGCCTTAGGCTGACATGTACGTAGCGGTGTGACGCCTGTCCTCCACCCCGTGCTAACTTGATCCGACCCCACCCTAACTGTCGTCTTATATATCTTCATGTTATTGTGTTGGCACTAAGCGGACTGCGAAATGTTAGCATCGCTTTTCCCTCTTCTTACGGCTTCTACTATTGTCGTGTTTCGGATGGTCGTCCTGGTTACCGCCTTCCTTTGGGCGGTCTTTCTGTCGAATATCCAGGAGTACTCGCACCTCGCATGGTGAGTTTCAGAGCGAAAGTACCGAGAATAGGATGGCGTCAATCACATCAAGGGAAAACAGTGTTACTCGAAGGAGTCTCTCTGTTGGTCTATAGCACAGAATCGGAATGACGGGTTTCAACATCTTGGATTCAGCCCAAATTCCGGTTGTATCGTTACCATCGTCCATCTGCTTGGCACATATTCACTCTGGAACACAGATGCGTACTATAGTTAGTGCACCGTAGCCCCCTTTGGTTACCAGCGGTTTGGGATCACTTACGGTTAGTGGTTTGGGCTGTTAGCTAGGTATGACATCAGCCAACAACAGCAGTATATCGGTCACTTGAAATGATGCTTCACTGCCACACAACCATGATGACCTATTGAATAAAGAACATGAAGAGGGAGAGAAGCGGGACTTACCGTAAAACCTTAATGCCCTAAGTAAACATTCAGGATCAAGGCGCCTACACCTAGTGTTAAAAACATACCGTCGCAAACAGCTGACTATCGTGCAAAGATAAGACGGCATCGGCGAGACAGCTTCCTTGCAGCTTTCACTGCTTCGTGTCATAATCGGCCATTATCCCGCAGATAATTCAGCATCAAACACACATTAAACTGGCAGTCTTACTAGAAGACGCGCCACTGGTGTCGACTGTGAGCCATGTCTTGTAAAGCAATTTTCGAGCCAAGCACAACGCGGGTCACGTGGACTCCAGCCCGGAAGGTGAGACGGACCGACGGCACCCGGTTTGGTCATCAGTGACTTCATTTCCCGCTGCCACTTCAACTTCTATCCCCCTCGAGCCTTGCGCCACCTTACACCTGGCAGGCTAAACAAGACCCTCCTAAGTAAACGGCGACCAGGTATACGTTGCATGTGCCCGAGCCAACGCAGTTTATTCCGTGCGATCTGTTGCTCTAGGGAACTGGCATGATTACCAATACCTAGTACTTGCCTACGCACATCATCATTGTGGACACGTTGGTGCCACCCGACACCAGCAATGCTTGGCAGGCAACGATGATCAAAGACTTGAAGGCGTCTCAGATTTTCAGACCGAATCGGCCAAGTCTTGCTACCATAAAGCAGGACGGCCCTCATTGAGGCTTTGTAAACGCGGTCTTTCAGAACGTGGGAAACTCCCTTCTGTCGCCAAAGATGCCGCAGGTTGAAGAAGGCAGCTCTGGCCTTTACAATACGTGAGCTGACTTCTGTTTCTATGCGCCCATCATTGCTGATGCGGCTGTCAAGGTAAGTGAATTGATCAACTACGTTGAGTTAATCGTTATCAAGAATCAGGGGGTCATCAAGTGGTTAGTAGTTTTGCAGCAACACTTTGCACTTTGAAGATGCGAAGCGCATACCAAATAATGGGACCACTCTAGACAGGCTATACAGGGTTGATTATGCCACCGCATCATCGTCAAAAAGCAAGACGATATCGTCCGCATAATCAAGATCAATTGGCTTTTCACCAGACAAGGCGTCGACGCCTACATCCCGAGATTCCGTGAAGAAACACTCCATGATAGAGTCCACAACGAAATTGAACATAAAAGGGGAAATCGGACAACCCTGACGAACGCCATTTGTGGTCGGAAAGCTATCCGGTAGAACGCCGTAAACCCTGACGCGGCCTGTAGTGTTCGAATAAGGAGTACGGAGGATGCTAACATATTTCGTGAGAACACCTTTCCGCTCAAGTATTTCGAACAGAATGCATCGATCAACTGAATCGAGCGCACAATTAATGTCGAGGAACACAGCTATTGTCGGTCTGCGGTATGCGTGGCCCTGCTCCAGCACCTGACGCAGAGTGAATATATGGTTTATACAGCCAAGTACTGGGCAGAAACCGGCCTTCTCTCTCCTAATCCGAGATTCCCGTTCCACACTGTGGCGACGAACGAGAATCGAGGCCAGTAATTTTGTCACAACTGGCGTTAGGCTAATATCCCTGTGGTTAGCACAGTTTGTGCGACTGCCCTTCTTGTATATTGCCACTGTGATCTTTTCGCTCCAATTAGCCGGGACATTTCCTTCCAGATACGTTCGAATAGGGATCTCAGTGCTTTGCAGAGGATCTCACTTCCATGCTTAAATATTGCAGTAGGGTGGAATCCGGCCCAGCAGCACGGAATGATTGAGGACTGGGATTGCGTTTCGGACCTCAGCCTTCGACGGAGCCTCTAAACTAACCGTCCATGGCTCGTCTTGCATCACCTAATTAGTAAGAAGTCCGGTAGCAGGTGGCTAACTGAACTGCTCTTGAAATGGTTTCGCCCAACGAGCCATCCGGCACTGCATATTATGTATCAATGCACCCGCGCTATCTCTGCTTTTCACTGACTCCTGGTTTCCTGGGACCACTGGTTCGGATCAGCTGGAAGAGCTCGCGGTAACTGCCTACTGCTCCTGCCTTCTTCATTTCGTGAGCCCGACTGGTCCACCAGGCTTCCTTGTCAGCACGCAGGCTCCGCTTTAGTTCGCGCCTAATAATCCGTCTGGTCACATTGTGCTCAGAGCCAGCGGGGAGTTTTCTTATGGATTCCAACAGGTTCACCGACCTCTCGGATATCCAGTGACTGATGCGGTGATGATTAATAGGGCCACAAGCAGATGCTCCTGCGTCGTGCATGTCAGCCGAGATCCCATTCCACTGAACCTAAGTGTGATTAGGACAAGACAGCGAAGGTTCGGTACGCAGTGTGTCTTGATAGGCTTGCCTGACCGAGGGCTGAGATGATTTCTCAGTTGCCAGTGGGAGGGGATGTTAGGTGCGCTACCCGGTAAAGTTCATGGGGAAACGACAGCGTACCAAGGCATGATCAGAGTCGACACACGTACTCCAGTGCGAGCGGCACCCTAGCATGGAACCACGCCATCTGTAACTTATGGCTATGTGGTCAATTCGGGTCCATCGCTGGCCGGCTACAGGAGGACACCAGTTGGGTCACTTCGGTGCCCACTGTGTCTAAAAGCAGTGCTACTTAGAAACAACTGGTGATGCGCGCACAGTTGCAACAGACGCTCGCCATTGTGCGTCCGTTCGGGGTCTAGCCCATAATTACCAGCTAGCTGAGCTTCTGAAGAGCACATGCGGCCTACTTGTGCGTTTATATCCCCTGCAAGTACTATGATATCTGAACTAGTAGCACTGCGTAGTAGTGCGTTCAATTCGTGATAGGTTGTGTCCTTGACAGCATTAGAACTGCAGTCGATGGGAGCATAAGCGGAAATCAACACCAACAGCGTTTTGTACTACTTTGTGAATCAACCGTAGTTGAGCTCGTCGAACGAGCTGCACACAAACGGCTGTTTACCGGAATCCAATCAACTAACAATGGCTCAGCCTTGGATCTGAGAATGATACCTACATTCACTTGACCCGTGAGTGCTGCATCAGGCTATCCGGATGTGTGCAACCAATATCGAGAGGACAAACCGGGTGCAGTTAATTCAACAACCCCATTAGGGTCCTTGATCCTAATTTCTGACACACAACACACATCAATACCCGTTGTATCCAAGGTACGTATGAGTGCAACCTGTTGACCTATTTGTCTTAGAGTGCGAGCGTTAAAAGCCGCCAGTGAAACGGGCGGCGTGGCATTCTGAAGGACTGTTGCGGATAGGCGTTCGATGGTTGTTGCAGGAAGGCGACTGCAGATGCTGTGCCTCCAGTGGCACTTCGGTTGCTGCCAATTAAGCTGGGAAATATAGAATGGCGTTTAGTAATGGGGGTCGAGATGGGGGAGTAAGGGAAACAGATTAAAAAGAAGGACGCGATGCGCCAGCAGTAACATGTTTTCACTTATCGGCCCTGCTGTATGCGGCAGATAAAGGGACCCTTGATAATCTGCGCGACGGCGGGTGCAGGGTGAAGGTTATGTTTTCAGCAAAATTCATGGTTATATGTGAGCTGAGATACTGCCATGGCGCCCAGACATAGGTAGGCGGACGATGTGGGTCCTCAATCAAAGCCTTTGGCTCTATGGTCTGTCCGCAAGGCAGCGGTCGGAGGGTGGTAATGATTTAGTTTTACATAAATGGACGCCATCCCATTTCAAACCCCAACCTGGAGTACCAGAATACTGCGTTTGTCTGACCTCTAGCTATTAACCAACTTGGTATGGGTAGCTCTCAAGGTGACTGAAATCGTCACCCAGTCTAGGTCAGTGGATCGGCGAGGTACGCAGACCGTCGCACCCTGTTAAGGTCCAGCATCATTGCGACAAGGAAAGCAGTGGCTGCTCATTCTGCAATGCACTGCTGATTTTTCTTGAAACATTCGTGGCTACAGCCACTTCTTCCAGCGTTCGCCCGGAGCTGTTCGAATTATCGTTTACCTAGGTATTGTTTTTGCCAGACACTCCAGCACCGGCGAGTTTTCAGTCTACTCACCATCGTATGCTTCCTGAACCTACGTGCTGCTTTCGACTCATTCGACAGTGCTGCTGTCTGAAGTTTTTTTACTGAGGAGTGCCCGAGAAATTCGTCACCGTCCTCCATGTAGTCCATTCTTTAGCCTCAAGCTACATGCTAGTATATGGTGGTCATTTATAGTCCTTCGGTATCACCACTGGTGTGAAACTGGGTTGATCCGCATCACTTTGTTTAACTTCGCCATGGTTGACATATTGGTGCTCATTCTGGAAGGCTGTGGACGTAGTGGCCTCGAGTTGGTCACGCGTGATCTCCTTTGTGACTTGGAGTATGTTGTTGACATCGTCGTAATCTGTGCCTTCTCACAGGCTGTCCAGGACATGTTGCTCAGATAAGAGATATCTGTCTCACAATTCGGAATGATATTCGCCACTTCGAAGTGCAAGATTTTCCTTCTGGACTTGTCAGGAGCAACTAATCATCATCATCATTATACACGTTAGCTAGAGGTTTATAACACCTCAAGTATTGTGGCGCAATACATAAACATAAACGTGTATCATACTGATGATGACGATGATGGAACCGGATACTCCCAATCATATATAAAGCATTTTTTCGCTGTACTCTCCAAGCCCTCCTATCGTACCTGTGTGTATATACTTTAATCCACATGCTCATCATTCTTTGTATCCCGCGGCGGTTTCTCTATTTCCACACATGACGTCCAATGAGACCGATCCATTCTTCTACACCTTGTTTCTCGTCCTTTATCGCTTCTCTAGATCACCCTTCGACAATTGCAAGAAGGATCAAAACTATCTTTTGCAGACAATTTTAAAATGGAATTCCGCTTATCGCAACATTGTGTTCGACGACCTGATCTCGCTGAAGGCATCCGAGCGGTGCTAATTGACAAAGATAGTAGTCCACGATGGGACCCACCTCACTTGTCTCTCGTTACAAAAGAATTGGTCGACTCATACTTTTCCCCCATTCCTGGTGTGCCCGAATGGTGCATTTGAATTTGCTCCTCATCTTTCCTAGTCTTTCTTGAACTTTATTGAAGATATTATTTTGCCTGATGATCACATATTTCGAAATAAATAATGTTAGAAGACAATTGGCGCGAAAAAATTCTTTTCGACGATTCTCATCAGGCATGTACAATTATGGTACCAATAACCAAATCAGTATTACGGTATTTCTAGCCAGTATGTGCAAGGTGATAGATGTCCGGATAAGGGAAGAGTGCAGGGATTCAAATCAAACAAACTACGACGTTCAATTACCTTAACGTCACCTGACTGGGCTAAGCCCATGGCAAGATTCATGGCTTGCACCAGAGTCTTCGGCTTACACAGTTCTCGCTGTAGCTGTCAGATTGCAATGGCTTCAGCCGTAGTCAGCAAATGCCTGTCGAGCCTTTTTGGAGTCCGCTTCGGCACAGCGTGGGGTCCTTAGCTCTTATTTGATATCCTATGTTAAGCCGATATTCTAACATTGAACTGTGGACATTCTTTTCCGTACCGTGCTGCAATGATGTGGGGCAGAGCTCAGTAATTCTCTTCGATAGAGGTCTGGTGGTATGTCCGACATACCTAGCACCACACGTGCGGGTGAATTGATCTATTGCAAGGGAGTTGGACTGAACCGGAAGCCTATCTTTGAGGCGCTGCGTAATGAGAGGATCTGTTTCAGCAAGAATGTAGACTCGGGCTGCCGGATAGGTTTGATACACTGCGGTTGGCACCCTTCTACAAACTAGCTCGAAGGGGATGTATCCCATGAAAGGAACTGTAGGAAGTACCTTTTTCTTTCTGACAGTCATCATGCACTTATGGTGATTGCGGACCACAGAATTCATCCTAATGTAAGCTGTCGGATAGCCGTAGGTTTCTAGGATTCGCTGAATGAAATCCTTCTTCTCATCCAACGTTGCAGAGCTGCAGATTTTTGTGGCTCGATAGTACAGAGTACGCACTATTTTTATATTTCACAGGAACGGAAGTGCGTGTACTTGCTAACCCAAGTTGTCTTCCGGAATACCCTTCTTTCAAGAGAGCCATTGTCCTCTATCTCGCAGGTGAATTTTAGCAACGAATTCACGTTGTCCATCTGATCCAATAGATGAATTTGTTCAGCTTTGGAATCACAAACGATGAAGATATCATCCATGTACCTGTGATATGATGCAATGGAAGCGACGAGATGCTGTATGAGACCGTCTTCAACTCTGGCAAGGAAAAGATCTGCAAGTAGCGGTCCTGCAGGTGACCGCATTGTAATTCCATCTATTTTCGGTCGTATTGTCTGTCGAAAAAATCTGCCTGTTGATATCGGTGTTGCCCTCCTTTAGGCGATCACAGATGTGATTCACAGTGTCTATTAAAGGAGCATTCGTGAATAAGGACTCCATGTCAAAAAAGCATCATCTTATCCTTCACCTTTAAATTGTCACATCGCTTAAGGCACTCAATTTGTCGCTCACTTTGTGAGTTGATCATTTCTTATGCACCGGTTAAAGTATTTCCACAAGCCACTTGGCAACCGAGTGTGCGGTAGAGCCAGACATGTCAAATATCGGACGTAGGGGAATATTGGCTTTGTGTATTTTTACTAACCCGTATAGACGGCGCGGTTGCGATCCACACGGAATTAGCCGCTCAAGCAAAGTTCCATCTATATAGTTACCACGCTTTACTTCCTTCAGCAACTTGGTGAATTCCGACACATCTTGGCCGGTGTTATCCTTTTGCACTGGATCTGGCAAAAATTTACTAGAGTCACCCAAGCTGGTATGCATCTTGGACATGTAATCAGACTTCTCCATCATCACCCAACCCGATCTGGACGCGAGAGTATAATATCCGGATTGGATGTCAGTTGCTTAACTGCCTCTCGATGTTTCTTCATAACTATTCTAGCAAGTTGCGATTGGGAGTTATCATACTTTTTCGTGAGGTGTAAGCGAGTAGATGAAATATTGCACTTCACATGTCTAGTCTCACGCACGGCTTGATTTCCAGGGGAAAAGAGCAAAACTCAATGTAGGGGAACTCGTACACGTGGCTGTATAACAGCAAATTTAAATGTACCTTTATGACTTGGTTTGTGGACGTAGCCTCAATGTTGCTCAACAATGAGCCGGAACAACCCCAGCAGTCTGTATTCTCGATCAACGCTAAACGGGGGGCAGCGGTGAGACGGACAGAGCGGCGTGCGTGGTTATGAGTCACTAGGATGGTGTTTCGGTTAACCACAGTGATGTGAATAAACAAATGTCACGGTCGTGCTTTATAACCCTCGTGGTTGTGCAAAAAGGGTATAATGTAGGTAAAATAAAATATATACCTATGCTGATGAGTAGGAAAAGAAGGATAAAATTGCAATTTGTGAATATGTATTTCACACTCCCTCGACGACTTCCACCGGCGCTCCTTTAGCGTGTTCCTCATCCAGTGTCACTTCTAGAGGACAATGGTCTGACATCCCTGCGCAGAACCTTGGAAATCCTAACCGTTACTTCTCGCACGATGCCATCTGTTCCCTTCTTGACGCTTTCGACAATACCATTTAGCAGTATGCCCTTTGGGGTACGCGTATAAGCGATCAAAACTAGATCACCTACCTTCAAATCTCGACTCTTTGTGTGCCACTTTTGTCTAGTCTTTAGTAAAAGGGGATAACATCTGATGCATTTCTTCCAGAAATCCGTGAGTAGATGTTGCACTTGTCTCTACTGTCTACTTAATCTATAAGGGCGTTGTGATTCTTTAAGTTCCACTGTGCTTTCAGTACAGTGTTAACATTTGGTTAGGGCATAAAATGGCCCGTTCGTCTGGTTGTCCGCGCTTTGCAACCAATTGTATTCGCTTAACCATGCTTTCAATTTCAGTTATCACCGTAAGGAGCATTTCCTCGTCGATGAGCTGACCACTAATAATCGACCAAATTACCTTCCAATATCATGCGTTCCTATGCGTCACTCCCATGACTCCCGTTTGGGCGGTTAGAAATCCACTCACAATTGCTCTCAATCAATCTCTGTGTTATAGACTCGTGGTTCCAGAAGCTACATAGATTTTTGAGCTCGGCTTCAGCTCCGTGAAAGTTTGCGCCGTTATCGCTGTAGATTCCCATTGGAACTCCACGTCTAGACGTAAATCTCGTGAATGCACGGAGGAAGGAGTCTGTGTCCATGCCACCTGTTTCTTCAATGTGTACCGCCCTTACAGATGTATGTAAATATGCATCCATGTATCTTCCGTGGGTCATTTCAGCTTGACAAATAGTAGACCGTAATAATCAACCCCAACAGCAGTGAACACCGGCTGGAACGCCAGAAGGCCGTCTCTCATCACAGGTGCCATTTGTTGTCTACAAGCTTTAGCCTTCCATGTCCCGCACTTTGCACCATCTTGCAACGCTTTCCGCACGGTTGGTGTACGCCATGAGATCCGAAGATTTTGTAGCAATTTCGAAAACACGTAGGCAGTGCCCATGTGCCCACTTTTCTCATTGTAGTGCAAAATCAGCAAGCGAGTAACAAAATGGTCGGGAGATGACAGAATGGGATGCTTTGTCTCATAAAAAAGATGTGACCAGTTTAATCTTCCTCCGACTCGTAGAATACCCTGCTCATTGAATGGTGTTAAATTTCGCAAAAGATTGGCGTTGCGTTTCAGTTGCCGACTGGGACATTGTCCCTTGCTACTGTCAATGTTTTCCATCTTCTTTTGAAAACAGTGACTGCACCGTCCGTACAACATTAAGCTCAGCCTCATTAATCTCCATCAGCTTCAGGCGCCCTGTCAACTATATCCCCGATGATCAATTGGATTACGAAGCTTTTAAATCACAACAGTATCGCGATCATACGAATCAGAATCGTCCAGCTCCCACAGTTTGTGAAGTTCTCTAGCTACGAACTTGTGGTCTTGATTGTTTTAATGCGAACCTTATAGTGTCTGACAAAGAGTTGTAACCGCTGAACTTTTACGGCGAATAGGACCTTAGCGCGATTGCTCACGGTCAGGTTACAATAGGTAAAAATCAGCAAATCTATCCGATAGTACGAACGGAGAAATCGAACGCTGATCCGTAAATAGAGATCCGACGACCGATGCGAAGCATATACACAATAATCGAAGGCGGCACAATGTCACCGAGACCAGCAGACGACGAAATTTGAAGATGCGAATATATGTTGTGTGAGTTACAACAAATGTACAAAAATGACGGGAACTGGAATAGGAAGTTACAATGAAAATGTGAAGAATTTATAAACACTACAGGACTCCCCTCCTAGAGCGTGAGCCAGGAGAACGAACGCTCCAAACTGTGTGCTGGTGGTAGTCATTAGTTTGAAAGGCAAAACAACAGCGCGTCCCGAGCGTGTGTGCTTTGGTGCGTATGGTTCACTCACTGGTTCAGTGAAGGATGTAGAGGTTGGCACACAGGGTTCACACATTGGCTAGGTTGGAGGGGTATTGGGGAATGTCTATTCGTAGCTTGTGATGTTTTAGTCTCGACGTAGGCTGGGTTTAAGCGATCAACGCTTAGAGAATTCTGCGAACCGTTTCTATCCAACTACGAAATCTTTCTCTTTGCGAGTAAGAACTTTGAAGGCGCCCTCATACGGCGGTGATAAGGGTTTACGCACCGCATCGACGCGCACAAAAACGAAAAGGCAGGTATGCAAATCAGAGTGGACTTGCTGATTTCGAGGGCTAAATCGAGGCGTTGTTGCTCGGACTGAATAAAAACGTTGTCGCAATCGTACCACATAGGAAGTCGGATCTACTTCGTCAGTGATTCTGGAATCTATCACCATTGCACCAGGAAGTCTGAGAGTTATCTCGAAAACCAGTTCAGCGGGGCAATAACCTAGGTCTTCTTTGACCGTGTTGCGAATGCCGAGAAGGATAACTGATAACTATTCGGACCCGTGCGTGCTCGATTGTGATGCGGTAATTGCGGCTTTCAGTTGACGATGAAAACGCTCAACAAGACCGTTGGCGGCTGGATGGTACGCGGTTGTTCGCAGATGACAACAACCGAGTAAACGATTGAGGTCTCGAAATAGAGCGGAATTGAACTGATGACCTCTGTCTTGTGATCGTGGCTGCGGTGCCAAACACATATCCAGGTTTCAACGAACGTCCGCCAAACAGTTTCGGTGGAAATGTCTCGTAAAGGTACTGCATGGGACTATCGTGTGAAACGGTCGACACAGGTCAGAAAATACTGGAAACCGTTGGATGGAGGAAGTGGTCCAACGAGGTCAATGTGCACATGTTTAAAGCTGGCGTCGGGTAACGCAAATCTGTCAAGTACGGTGATCGTGTGCCGATGTATCTTGCTAGGTTGACAAGTGACACAGTGCTTCATCCATTTTTGGATGTCGGAACGCATATTGTGCCATACGTAGCGGTCGGCGATTAACTTGACCATGGCTCGAATATCAGAACTGCTGCGGAACAAAAGATCTTGGCTTTCCAGTCGATAGATCACAATAGACTTTAGACTCGGAATTAACTATGGGCACTTGAGAGTTTCAATGAAGTGTTTGCTCTCAAGTCTGCGAACTCAGGATCGTCTTGGTGAGCTGCAATATTCTCGAGGTTAATAGCTTGGCATGAGATATGGTGGAGAGCGATACGAGACTTGGCGTCAGCAGCAGTGTTGTTAGTGGCATCAACATGTATGTCTGTCGGGAATTGTGATATGTGGTCTAAATGACGAGTCTCACGAGGTGAGAATCGATCGGAGGAACCGCGGAATGCAAAAGCTAGCGGTTTGTGATCCGTAAGGATAGTGAAGGTACGTCCTTCAAGTAGATGTCGGAAGTGCTTAATGCCAAGGTAAATAGCCAGAAGTTCACGACCCGATGTTTGAGCAGGCGGGAGCTTTTTGGAGAAAAAAGACAATGGTTCAGGTTGGTTGTTGATCAGCTGCTGTAAAACGTCGGCAACGGCAGTTTGTGATGCATCCGTCCTGAGAACGAGAGGCGCATCAACATCGGTTTTCATGTGGCTAAGCGCGGTGGCGCTGGATAACGCCTGCTTGATCTTATCGAATGACACAGTAGCTTCTGCTGTTGGCTCAAACTTTTGGGACTTGCCTTTTAGTAAATCTGTCAGAGGCTGAAGTAGCCGGGAACAATCTGGCATGAAACGATTGTAATAGTTGACCATCCCGAGGAAACGACGCAAACTTCTGAAGGACTGAGGCATTTGGTAATCCGCGATTGCATGCGTCTTTTCGGGAAATGATCTAATACCATTGTGGTCTATTCGGTGCCCGAGAAAATCGACACAGGACTGGCCGAAAATACATTTGTCAATGTTACTCATCACACCATACTGAGCAAAACGCTCGAAGATCAGACAGAGATTTGACAGGTGTTCCTCATCGTTCGAACTGGTGACGAGAATGTCGTCGATGTAGCCGAAAACGAAGTCTAGCCCTCTAAGGACTTCATCAATGAACCGCTGAACAGTTTGGGCAGCGTTTCGCAATCCGAAGGGCATACGGACAAATTCATAGAGACCGGAGGTGGTAGTAATGGCGGTCTTTGGGATGTCATCAGGAGCGACAGGAATGTGATGGTGTGCACGAAATAGGTCGATTGTAGAGAAGACAGACTTTCTGTGCAAGTTGCTAGGAAAAATCATAGATATGGGGAATTGGATATCTATCGGGAACAGTGATACTGTTGAGGGCACGGTATTCACCACATGGTCTCTAATCACTGGTCTTCTTGGGCACCAAATGAAGAAAAGAAGTCCAGCACCTTTTGGAAGGGCGGATGATCTCGAGGTTGAGCATGTGTTCGAACACACTTGGCCGCTTGTAGTTTGTCCGTTAGAAGGCGTCTTGGTGTGGCAGGCACAGGAGAACCCGTTGTGACGATACGGTGACAGATATCCTGCTTGGGCTCCAGAGTGCCGTCATCTGCTCTAACCAGGGAGTGCAAATGTTGCAGTAATGACGAGTAGCATGACTCTTTAGGCAGAAGTACTTGAAACTTAATAGAATTGACCGTAGTGAGCTATCCGGAAACAGTTAACAACATAGTGCCATCTCGTAGCTTGCCACATCGCAAGTCTACGACTAGGCCGAATTTGGTGAGAAAGTCAATACCAATGATGGGCTACTGTACATCGGCAATTAAGAAGATGAAGGTGAAATTACGTCGTAAACCAAGATTAAGTGTCCGCAGTCTCTGGCCATACGTCGCGATCTTGGTTTGGTTAGCTGCCTGTAAGGTAATTCCGGATGGTTCCAGATCACGATTTTCCAAGGATCGAGGTATAACGCTTACCTCTGCGCCAGTATCGATCAGAAAGTGAAGTTTGGTGGTGGAATCGAAAACGTACAAGAGGCGACTAATGGTTTGGCCAACAGCGGCTGTCGTCATCACTGTCTGACGTTGTTGTTCCCCTGCCGTGAATCCAAAAACATCTTTAGGTATTTACAATCTGGACGACAATTGCGAGCAGCGTCGCTGAAACGGCGCTGGAAGTGGCAGTATGATCACGATCGGCTGGTGCGGAATTGACAACGGCGCCAACTTCTTGAGTCCTTGAGAGCATCTACGGTTAGCAGGTCGTTCACGACCGATGTGAGACACAGTGAGTTCTAACCGAGAGAGCCCTTCACTAATAGCTTCAAATGCGGTACTTCCAGATGGACTAGTGGTGCTCAATCCAGTCACATTATTCACAGCAGATTTAAAGAACCTTTCATGGACTTTGTCGACTGCTTCGGCTAGTTTGCCCAACGGCAGTTCATCAGCGAGGACTGTTACAATCGCCGTGGTGTTTGCTGGAAGGCATTTAGTCCAGACCTGTCGGAGTATGGAATCGTCCAGGGTCGAGGAACCCACAAGTGAACGCATGTGCCGGAGCAGTTGAGACGGGCTGTGGTCTCCAAGCTGTATGCCTGAAAGTACCATGTGTAGCCGTACTTCATCGGAAGCCGTAGTGCGTTTTAGGACGGCTGATTTAAGTTTGTCATACGGCGATTCCGTCGGCATCGGATCAAGGATATCAATCACCTCCGAAGCTATTTGTGAAGGAAGATGAGCGGTGACGTATGAAAACATCGATGGTTGCGAAGTGATCTTACGAAATCGGAAGATGGCCTCCACCTGAATAAACCAAACACGAGGGTTTGGAACATCAAAGGTGGGTAACGAGAAACAAATGGCGTTTCACACGGTTCATGGGGGGCAGCGTAGTCCGACATAAAGAAAAAAGAACAGTACTCAAAAAACAATTAAATAGATGGGGTCACCAAATATAATGTCTGACGGAGAGAGTTATAACCGCTAAACCTTTACGGCGTATAGGACTTTAGCACGATTGCTCAAGGTCAGGTTACAATAGGTAAAAATCAGCAAACCTGTCCGATAGTACGAACAGAGAAATCGAACGCTGATCCGTAAATAGAGATCCGACGACCGACGCGAAGCACATACACAACACTCGAAGGCGGCACAATGTCACCGAGACCAGCAGACGAACGAAATTTGAAGATGCGAATATATGTTGTGTGAGTTAAAACAAATGTACACAAATGACGGGAACTAGAATAGGAAGTTACAATGAAAATGTGAAGAATTTATAAACACTACAACCTCACTCCCCTTGGTAGATCAGTTCGCCCTTCTGGAACAGCCTTCCATTCTCGCTTGTAATCTCAAAAAGTCCGGTCCCTCGCGCCATTTCTTCCGTTTTTCTCCTTCACACGATCGTATACCTCTAGCTGCTACGACAGCTGGATTTTTTGAACTTTCTATATACCTCCATTGCATCGGGGAAGATTGGTTGTGTATGGTTGACAGGCGCTTCGCAACAAATGCAGTAAATTGTTTTGTGGTGTATCGAATGAATTGCAAGACTACTATCGAGTCAATCCAAAACAAGGGCAACGTTTCCATTCGCATCTTGACTACCTGAGAAACCAGATTGGCAACAAGCGCAACGGCCGTTAGTTCCAAATGCGGAATAGTTACAACCTTGATTGGCTCCACACGGGAATTGCCAATTATGATGGAAGCTGTTACTTATCCACGTTCACCTTTCACTCTAGCGTACACCGTGTTGCAGAACTCAGGCCTTCAGGGACAAGCGTTTATACGGCAAAGACAGCTCAGCAAAAATCACAGCATGTTTAGCAAGCCAAACTCCTCGATATAAATTACAGGTTCAAGTCCAGAACTAACAACCCTTCTGCGTCGATGAGGTTTCATTCTTTGCTTCAGTTAAACTAACGATGAATCACTCACACGAATATCGGCCAATCCGAGTCCAGTAATCGAATCCGTCACGTCCGCCTCCCATTGGCTGTCTGGCTCGCTCGGTTGGTCCACCCGCTCACTCTGATCTGACATTACCAACATGTCCTCCCTTTTTTCGTGTTCTTACGTCTCCATATTGCTATCCACCCCGTACAACTTGCAACTCCACGTCGTCTTCGCTGTATCTGCGGCCATGGTCTCATTGCCCCTCGCCATCTGCCATTCCACTCCCAATCCACATTGTTGTCTCCGGTGTCGTCTCAAATGCACCCGATTTCTTCTGAACGTTTTCCCTCCAACGTTTATTTCATATGACCTGACACTGACTCTCGCAGTCACCACACCTTTCTTCCACGGCTCTTGACTATCGGTTAATGGTTGAACTCACACTTCCTCCTCCACTGTTAGGTCAGGTAGTACCCGTGCACCGCGGTCGTAGTAGCGTTTCTGAGTGGTCATTCGTCTTCTCAAATTGTTCTATAATGGTTCGTACTGTTTCGAAACTGGGCGCAGGTGTGGCAAGTGCCGGTATCAGGGTACTAGTCCTTCGGCTGTATAGGCGCTACTCTGAGCTCAAACTGATATTCGTTGGCGTGTTGCGATTCTCCAGTAGCATGAAGTACGGGTCCTCGCCAATTGCTCTAGCCTCTGATAACAGTCGCTTGGCTTGTTTCACTGCTGACTCCGCCTTTCCATTCGATTGACTGTGATATGGGTTGGTTTGCAGGTGCACGAATTCCCACTTGGTTGCGAACGCCTGGAACGCATCGCTGGTAAACTGGGGCCCATTGTCGGAGACCGGCTCCTCCGGTATACCGTGTCCCGCAAACTGACATCTGAGCTTGTTGATTACTGCCTCTGTGGTCCTAGTGGTGTGTAGATCGATTACAAAATAATCACTATACTAATCCACAATGAGTAAGTAATCTTTCCCGTTATCACTGAATAACTCCACCGCCACCTTCTGCCACGCTCGGTCATGGACATCAGGCAGCATCATTGGTTCCCTCTTCTGCCGTATTTCATGTGAACGAAAAGCTTCACAATTCCATACGTGATCTTTTATTTGACCCGTCATTTCTGGCGAAAATATCAATTCTCTTGCTCGGTTAGTGGTATAGTTGGCACCAAGGTGATCGCGATGAAGTTACTTCAGCGTTTCTCCTCGGGGCGATGATCGAGTTAGAATACGGCTTCCTTTGAACAGCAAACCATCATAGACAGAGAGTTTATCCAGAAAATTGAAGTAGGGTGTTAGTTCCTTCGGCAGCTACTTTGTCTCTGGCCACCCATTTAGAATAACGTCTCGCATAGCTGTAGGCGTTGCATCTTCCTCTGTGTGGAGCCTTGTTTCCTTTAGACAATCTTTTGTTACTGCCAGGTGCTGTACTAAATTTACTGCTTCGACCTCTTCCGGGTTATGCTCGGGTACCGGCAAATGAGATCTTGACAGCTTATCCGCGATGAACATCTATGCACCAAACGTATACACTATCCACGTCGTACTTTCGAAGCCGGATAATCATACGCTGAGGGCGACGAGGAACGACTTTCAGCGGTTTTCTGGCTATTGACACAGACGGGTTGTGGCCTGTATACAACGTTATCTTTCTTCCAAAAGTATAATCGTTGCAACGCTCCATGGAATAAACTACCTCAAGCATCTCCTCAATCTGTGCATAGCGTTGCTCGGTCACAGTGAGTACTCGACTGCGGAAATCCAAAGGTTTTCCATTCTGTATAAGAACAGCACATACTTCGTCTTGGCCGCTGTCACGCTCTACCTCTAAAGGCCGCGCTGGATCGTAATACCCGACTACGTACGCGTTGCTGATGTAATGCTTAATAGTTTCGAATGCGGTTTCCTGCTTTATTTTCCAACTCCACTTTACTCCATTGTGAGTTAACTTTCTACTCGACTTCATGATATCAGCGAGTCTTGGTATAAAACGGCTCAAGTAATTCACCATACCGTTTAAGCGATGGACTCCCTTCATGTCATTAGTAGGCGGCATCTCTTGAATTGCCGTACTCTTTCTGGATCGACCCTGACCCCATGCCAATGGAAAATCACCTCTTTTCGAGATTCTATTTTTTCACGTTTAAGGTTGATGTTCCTTTGCACACAAAGCTGAAAGAAACGGTGGAGATTAGTGTCATGCTTTGCTTCTGTCCAGCCATAGATCAAAACATCATCTGCCACGCATGTTATACCATCTAAATCGTCTACAACTTGCACCAAACGCTTTGGAAAAATTTCACTCTACACCTTCAAGCCAAAAGGTAAACACAGCCAACGATAACGCCCGAACAGTGTTGCAAAGGTAGTAAGGAACTGGATTCATCATCTAGAACCACGTGCCAGAATGCCGAAGAGAGGTCAACCTTCGTGAAACACTTAGCTTTGGTCAAACAAGGCCAAATGTCTTCTAAGGTAGTTAGCATGTACTGCTCTCTACGCGAGGCCACATTCAAAGGTTTTGGGTCAATACACACGCAGTTAGCCCATGTTCTTCGTAATAATAGCGACCTGACTAACCCAGCTGGTTTGCTCGTCGACTTTGGCAATCATACACTTTCTCACTAATTTGTCCAATTCAGCGGAGTCCCTATCGCGCAGTGCAAATGGAACTCTCCTAGCTGGTAACCCTGCCGGTCGTATCAAAGGATCTAAGGACAAGTGAGCGGTTCCCGCAAATTTTCCAAAACCTGGGCTAAACCCAAACGGATACTGGTCACTAATATCGTTTTCTCCTTGGCAAACATGCAAAAATCGATCATGCTTAAAAACAGCAGAACCGGAAGACTGGATCGAATCAATACCGAGAATCGGCATGAGCTCCTACTCCAAGATCACAAACTCCAGTCCATGTGAGGCTCCATCTCTTGGGTTAACGACTTCGATTGTAGCTGAGCCCTTCGGATGAACTTTGGAACCATTCCACATTGGCAGGTAGTCTTGATCAGATCGAGTGCACACTCCGGGACAGTGCTTCTTTGGTAGAATGTTGACAGTAGCACATGTGTCTAACTGAAATCGTACGGCATCGACTTCGATCAAAAGACTTGCGTGGACACATTTTTGCGGTACACTCCGAGACATGTTGCCGATTGAATGTTTTGCATCTGCGGGGGACTTGTCACGAACGACCACACTCACATTGGTTGATTGGCAGCAACGAGCAAAGTGGTTCCTTTTTCCACATCTGGTGCATTTCCGTCCCCACGCCGGACACTTTTCGCGGGTGCTCGGATGTCGCGTGGCGCAAAATTTGCACAGCTGTCTCACAGTGGTAGCCTTCGCTGCTTCGCCTCAGGAAACGGCACACAATTCTGCATCTGTTACGAGCTTCATTTGTTGGTATTGATGGGTGGTTGAGGACTCAATGTTACAGATATCAATGCACTGCTGGAGCGATAAGTTGCGTTGTCGCAAAAGCCGCTTTGCCGTACTTTCATCATTGATTCCTAGAACGATCCGATCGTGTATGAGACTATCGCCCAAACATTTACAGAAATTACAGGATCGGCCCAAAATCTTCAATTCAGTGATGAACGCCTCGATTGATTCGGTTGCGTCTCTGTTGCGCGAAAAGAAAAGATAGCGCTGATACGTCTCGTTGGTTTGACATTCACCAAATTCACTGAACTTTCCAATGACCGTCTCCAAATTATTGGGATCTTCGTCTTTGTCTTAGTGCAATGTCTTTAGAACACGGCGCGCGTCATCCCCGGCTGCGTGTCGAGACATGGCCAAACGATACGTCATCGGTTGTTTGTCCAAACGCACTAAGGTGCAGAAATCCATCCACTTGCTCCTCCATAGATACCAATTACTCGCCAAGTTCCGTTCAGCCATGTTCATTGAGGCAGCCATTTGAATAGACAATTGTGATCCAAACAACATCTGCGCGCCGCCGCTGGGGTTCATCTTCTCGGACACCATGTTGCGGGACTCAGTCCTTCAGGGACAAGCGTTTATACGGCAAAGATAGCTCAGCAAAAATCACTGCATGTTTAGCAAGCCAAACTCCTCGATATAAATTACAGGTTCAAGTCCAGAACTAACAACCCTTCCGCGTCGATGCATTTCATTCTTTGCTTCAGTTAAACAAACGATGAATTACTCACACGATTATCGTCCAATCCGAGTCCAGGAATCGAATCCGTCACGTCCGCCTCCCATTGGCTGTCTGGCTCGCTCGGTTGGTCCACCTGCTCACTCTGATCTGATATTATCATCACAATGACAATAACTGAAACCCGACTTGTCGAACCATTGTCCAATTTGCATATTATTTCGTAACTTATGTTGGCCAAGAAGCAACATAGCGCAATGAAACCGTGTTTCTAATATTTAACCGGCCGGACTTATACATCTTATCATGTGAAAATCTTTGCTCTTTTACGCACGTCCTAATGCTAACACTAAATAAATAAACAAATGGTATATTCCTCGGCGATATTAGGCACAGTCCAACTATGTGGTCTGATCAATGTGTACAGCAGGATCGCACAAACTAAGCCACCGTTCCCGCTTTATACAATAAATCCAAAAAAGATATTAAAGCAACTGGCAGGTTTAAGGATTAAAGTAATTGAAAAGCTGGGAACAATAACAGATATAGATTTAAACAATTGTTCAGATAAAGTTATACGGCCAGCCGAGGAACCGTCCCCAGGGGAACTGCTTCCATGCAGGGTATGCCCTCGAAAATTATCGCTTGCACTTCCATGCTATACCTGACCGCGTGCCGGTGTGGCAAAGTAACAAGTGGGCCATCATCGGTTTAACATATGTTGTTTTTAGGCATGCATTGTGGCCGATGAATCTTCAGCCCCGTCCGTCATGCTGATCAGACAATTATGACACTTTTTTATACGCTAGTCAGTTGGTGGCAATGTGCTTTGCACAGGTATGGACTTTTATAATCTGGAAGCTTCAATCCGTCACCTCAAGAGATCAGCCCAGTCATGGCCAACAATAAATTAAGGAAGAATATAAAATAAAATTTTTTGTCTGCAATAAGTCTACTATCGTTAATGCAAAAAAATAGACAGTTATGTTTTACAACAACGTAAAAATGAATCGAGCCGATCATATTGTGCGGTGTGACAGCCGAAGGCAGATAACTGCACTAGTTGTCCATAGGCAAACTCAAATAGGGAATCCGATATCTTCAAACACTGAAATTTGATATATGTTTCTTAATTCTTAACTCCAGAAAAGAAGCGGAGACGGTTAGCATTACAGAACAAATGTAGCGAGGGGAATAGCAGAACTAATATTACGAATTAGTCAATTTGAGGGGAGGATTACGAAGATAGTTCCTGGTCCATACCAGTAAATAATTTTGCTCTCGGTTGGCATGAATTAACTTTGAAAGGAGTAAAACCGCATAGGAAGTTGCGTTAACGAATAACGTAACAATGGTCTAATACGATTAAAAAGCCAAGGCTTGACAACTCCCGTGGGATGGTTTGTGGGGACAACGTTAGTTCAATGAAGTTGCACAAAAGTGAAAAACACATCTGTGGACTCACCATATTATCCACGTTAACACATAGGTATATCCGTCTAACCCGATTCCGTGGGGTTGGTGAGCACAATGTTTGTCTTCGTCTTGTCGTCACTCAATGAACAGAAATCAGATCAAGTAACGTAAATGATTCAAAGCATCGTCGAGTCGTTTTTAAAAAAGATGGGTGGTGTGGGTGCTGAAATGACAAAAGTCGGAAGAACGTTCCACGGTTGACATACTCTTAGGGAAAAGTAATTCCGGCGGCACTCCAGCCGATGGGTAGAGGGATGGCTTTTTGCCATCTGGGGAGGCGGTCCATACGTCTCAGTATATATACGAAGCAACCGTTCTCGAAGGCAGCAAGACGACGCATGTCTTCCACACGGGTTGGCCAGGACTCGCTCCTATACAACAATACTGTACGAACAGATGCACTATAAACACAGTCCTTTAGCGAGAATGAGACGCCGAGACGGCTCCACAAGTGCCTCGGATTGACAAGTGCTGATCGGCATTTAGCCATGTGAAGAGCGACTTCCTTGCTGATAGTACGGTCAGCAGAAACTATCTACCTGTTCAAGTTGTGCACCTTCGAGAGTGAGCACGGGAGCAGGCGTAAGCGAATCCTGGAGCAGCACTTTACACTTCGATGGGGCGAATCACATGCCATGCTTAAATGCTTCAACCGTCAAACGATCCAGAGTGAGTTACATCCCCTGGGGGTCGTCACCAAGTAAGGCGATATCATCAGCATAATCTAAGTCGCGCTTATCCGGTAGAAGTTCTAGTCCAAAATGTTGGAAACCTTCTAGAGCACACGACGGAATGTCTTCGATTGCGAAGTTATAAAGGGCTGGGGACATAGGGCAGCCCTGTGACGCACAACCATTGACAGCAAATAGCGAAGATAGGTTGCCGTAGACCCTCACTATGTGAGGTATGAAGGTATAGTGCACATAAGATGGCCAGATACTACACTGTCACTCCGTTCTTTAGCAAGCCACGCCATAAAGCAGGTCGATCAACGGAGTCAAATGCAGCACGTTTGTCTAGGAATGCAACAATAGTGTGTCTACAATAAGCGTGGCGATGTTCGAGGATTCGGCGGTGTGTGATTTGATCCACGCATCCGTGGCCGGGACGGAAACCAGCTTGTTCTTTACGGTAGTATGATTCACGTATTAGGGCTAGCCTACGAAGCAGAATGGATGCCAGTAGCTTGGAGGCAACCGAAATGAGACTAATCTCGCGTTGATTTACACATGGATTGCGAGCGCCCTTCTTGAAAATTAAGACATTAACTGATTCGCTTCAAGACACTTTCTCTTCATGCCAGATTTTTGCGAACAACATGGTCAGCTGGTTGATGATCGCCATGATGCGGTATCTGAACAGCTCCCGATGAAATCCATCTGAGCCTGGCAGCCATGAACCGATTCAAGCGTCCCATCTCGAGGCAGAATTCCATTCCGCTGGGTGGATTCAGTGGGACGAGCCAGGGTAGACAACAAGGTGTGCCGCACCTACTGATGGACACTGGAAATCAGTTGAATTGCGAATGAAAATGCTCGGCTCAATGGTGAAAACGCCTCTTTTGGTTGGTGATCGGAGACTCAGCTGCATTGCAAATAACCTCACTGACACCAAGCTTTCTGAGGTCAGTGGACGGAGTGTTAGAAAAGCTTGCGAGTGTTGCCAGAGAGGTCAGCGTTCTCCATCTCTATAGCACGCTCAGACCACCAAGCCGCGCGACTCTAGCGTAGGCTTTGCTTGTGCAGCTGATTGGCAGAATGGCGCCACTCGTTGCAATCTGATTCCGCCAAGTACCTTTGCGGCGTTAGAACAGCTCCAGAAAGCGAGCAGATAAAAGCTCTAGGCCACAGGTTGACTTTCTGGAAATGGCCATTGCTTTCTGTATACTAGTCCAGCGTTGCTCTATGTCTTGCGTATGTCAGTGAAGACTGATAGCTCGCCTGGACAGAGGAATCAGTTAATCTATTTACATCAAGCTTGCGGTGCTTTGTATTTCGGGACCCCCCACCGCCAAAAAAACATAGAGATTTTCTCGCAGATCAGTGCATGATCTGAGTCAACGGAGGTGAAGCAAAATGACCTAAAACTCAGCACACTGACACGTCATGTGAAGCTGATCGTATGGTGATCGATTTGTGACCATGGTTGGGTTGGGGAAGGTGGACGCCACGTTGCGGAACGCTTCATCGTACGCCAGAAGTTAGTGCTCGAGAGAAACAGATGGTTGTCTTCGAAAAATGTGAGAAGGCTCTCTCCGTTATCAAAACGATCCTCATCGAGTGCATGGTGACCACTAAGGATGCTTTCGTATGATAACAGGCGGCCAACCCGTGCCTTGAAATCCCGGCAAGAACAACATCCAACTTTTTAGCATGAGTCAAGAGCTGATGTAGCTCCCAATAGAAGTCGACTTTGACCGAGCCACTAATGTAATCAGTTGGAGCGTACGCGGAGAACACAGACAACTTGCGTCTGTCTTCTCGGCGCTTGGTAGTTCTACATGAACCCCGAAGCCGAATTACACACAGTCGACTGTTGCTCGGAAACCAGCCCAGTAGTGCAGCCTCGGCCTTGCCTCTTAGTGCTATACCTACACCTACCTACCTACTATACCTACACTAGCCAAACCCGCTGAGGCTGCTTCTGGATCTCCAGAAACAGGCAGTTGATATCTGGCTTCGTGGTCAGTGGGAGATGTCAATGTATGCATAGTCCTAGGGTCTTGCAATTGGGCTTCTGAAAGGCAGCAGACGTCGATATCTAGAGACCCTAGAGTACGCGCTAGACCAGTTTATTGTCCAATCTGCATGACTGTCCGAACGTTGAAGCATGCCAGAAAGAACGAGGATGGGGTTTGAAGGCGATCTATAGATTGAACTCCATGGTTCGAGGCGCAACTGGAAGCGCAACCAGATTTTTGAACACAAAACTCGGGTAAAGGAAGTGAACGATTGTTAGCAAACAAACAACTGGCGTGTGATGAAGTCGCGTGGATATAAGAAGCAGAAACGCCGGCGGCTGAGCACGTTGTAGAACAGTCCATGGTTTTGTGAGAGGGAGTGATACTATCCGATTGCCCTTGTCGAAGTAGGGAGTTGTATTAGGGGACCCTACACCGAGTCTTTGGTTAAATAACCAACCCGCAGGGCGAATTCAGGGAATCACGCCCATTGGGAGTCGCTGACTGAATGTTCAGTTCATACATATTTTGTTTGGTAGATCGCAAAACAGGCGCCCAATACTCCCCATGAAAGCAGCACAATTGCTGGACTAAAATGTCCCACCGAGGTGGAAAATGGCGCCGAAAACTTAGCTGGAACGGGGTACTTTCAAAACACCCAGCTGTCATCACGAGGAGGTAGTTCGTCAAGCCATTCACAGGTGACATCGTGCGTGAAGCACTGTAATGTTTGTGCGGCATTGCACAATTAGAAGGGCATTCTTAAAAATTCCAACAATTCGAAAGGGGTAATGACGGCTGTTTTAGACATGTTTTTTCCTCTACAGGTATTTGGTGTTAGGCTCGAACCGTCTTACCTGTATGGCATACAGTGATGTCCTGCATATGTGGGATAGGGTACATATCGAGGATCATAACTTTGTTTAGCTCCGCTATGACGCCAGTCTCCAGATTTATTTGGAATCCTCTGGAATGAAGAGGACCAAGGGCTAACTGAAGGGCGGATTAATCCAAGTTCGAGCATGTGATCTAAGTTTTGCTCTAATCCCAAACTGCCATACAGACATGTAAACGATTTACGCTGTATTAAGCGGGGTATTCCTGCTCTGCACACAGCATGCGGGTTAGCCCAAACCGCACAAGAGGTGGCCAACGTTCTTGGACAACAATTTGGCCTTACCTTCCAAAGCGTGCAATCATCATACATCCTGCCTAAGCAGATAACGCCGCCATTAGGGCTTAATCACATATAGTTCACCTCCGCAGCTGTACTGAAGAGGCGGATGTCTCTGCGCGAGTTTGACTCCCCGGCTGCGGACGGCATTCGCCCGAAGGCGTTGAAAGTTGCTGCCATGTGTTTGGCTGTACCACTAGCAATTTTTTCAAGGATGTATGAACGAGATGCACGTCCCCACGATGTGGAAGCACGGAATCATCACGTCAATTTACAAAAGTGGCAGTCGTGTTAAATCAGCAAATTACCTCCCGATAACACTACTTCCTGTGATCTCCAAGATTATGGAGTCCATTGTAGCTGAGGCTTTGATGGCGTACCTGGAGAACAACAAAACTCTCGCCCCGGAGCATCAAGGATTTCGCCAAAATCGGGCATGTACCACTAATCTGTTAATTGCTCGTGCAAGCTGGACGGAATCTGTGGACGCTGGTATAGGAGTCGACGCGGCCTACTTGGATTTCTCAAAGGCATTCGAACGTAAAAACCATCGCATTCTCCTCCACAAACTCCAGAAATATGGAATCGGTGATCCTGTTCTGGGCTGGATAGGAGACTTTCTCGTGCAACATCACCTGAATGTGAGGGTTCGAATTAACTTGTCGGAATCCATCGAAGTTCAGCGCGGCTACCTCAAGGCTCGGTATTTGGACCCCGCCTGTTCCTGGTTTTCATAAATGATCTCGCGAGTGTGCTATCTTTTAACTGTTTGCTATTTGCTGATTATCTGAAGAAATGGCGTACTATAGCTGCAGTGGAGGATCACACAGTGTTACGTGAGGACCTGGACAAAGCGTACACATGGTCCCTCGAGAACATGCTGCATTTCAACGTCATCAAGTGCAAAGTTCTCAGCATATGGCACAAGAGTATGCACAAGTACCGCCTAGGACCCCATTCTACAGCGGGCTTCTCATGAGTGTGATCTCGGCGTGATAGTTCAAGATGACCTCGGTTATTTGAGGCAGACTGAAAAGGCAGCTAAGAAAGCGAACCAGTACCTCGGCCTTCTTCGCAGAGCTTTCGGGAAGTTTGGCCCTTCAGTCTTTCCAAAAATGCTTAGTGCGTACGTGAGGCCGCACGCGGAATACGTTATTCGAGCGTGGCAACCCTGGCTCAAGCACCATCTCACCGCGCTCGATCCTGCACTATGTAGGGCAACGAAGAGCGTCAGAAGTTTGACTAGCCTCCTCTACCCACTCAGGCTGAAGAATCTCAAAATATACAGTGGACGTTATCGGCGTCTAAGAGGCGATCTCATAATGGTGTACCTGATCCTGAGAAACCCCTAACCACCCATGCCATTCCCTTCTAATACTCAGTCAAAACACGCCGCTAAGAGGTCATCGGTTTAAGGTGGTCACGCATTTCAGCCGCCTGGAATGTCGGTGAAGCTATTTCTCCCTTCGAGTGTCACAGCCTTGGAACGCCATCCCGGAACCTGTAACTAAAGCACCCACCCTATCCCTTTTCAAAAAACGCTTTGTCGATACTCTGTGACATTTACACTAAGTGCTATAGCCTATGACCACCAGATACTGGCACTATTGTACAACAGACAGTGGATAGCGCCATAACCCTATTCGAGAAAGAGTCACTCCAAACCCCTTGCACAAGATTTGATAACCGCCACTAATATAGAAACTGGATTTCTGTATCCCGTCGACCTACGATAGCTACACACGAGTAAGAGTAGTCTTTGCTATTTTTTAATTTATTTTCTCGCCTATTACGTGATCAATAACCACTCCCCTTATTGCTTTGTGTGCGTACATTATAATTTCAAACCCTTTATAAGGCAGCGCAGTTAAATTTATAATCGCCTGAACTGACGGTTCCATTATTCCTAGATCTAACTTTTCTCACTCTAAACACATTACAGGATACGTCAAGCACCTGCATTTTTCTCCGTCGTAAAACATTGTTTATTGTTCCGCCCTAGGAAGCTTGCGTTTCTCCCGCGATAGCGTGGGCGTGAGGAGTCGGGTGGGTCATTGGTATGAAAATGGTGTGTAACCTGAGATGCCACGGGGAGAGCTTCGTTCATTGGCTGAACGAGCTTAGGGTGAATGGCAGCCGATTCCACCGAGATGTATCTATGGTGAGACGCAAGTTAGACCGCAAATTTGTTCTGGATAGTGGTATAATCAGGGGAATGTCCTTGTTACCTAGGTCTCGTGTGTAATTGTGTTTCAATGTTAAGGTGAATCGATTGCAATGGGTATTGTCTTGAATCATATTGCGCAGCAGTCTCAAATTATCTTCTAGTTTCCGCAGCCATAGTGAATCGAGATAAAGTTGATGGCATCGTTCCCGAGAGTTTATGATAGGATTGTTTCCAAATGGTTGGCGGCATCCGGTTTCGGATTTGCCTGTCACTGTGGTCAGCCACAGGACGCCTGCGCCTACAGAGGGACCATGGATGGCTTGCGCTGCACCAGCCACAGCTCCATCCACACACCCCATATCCAGTGTAAACCCGAAGGAATAAGACCGGGAGGCATGCGGATGAGAGCCACGTTTCATCAACGGAGCCGGCCCACGCTCCTTCACAGGCAAACACAAGCACGCTGTATTTGGGGAATCAAGTACACACAAGGCGGTGGCTGGACCGTAGTCCGCTCCACACTGAGTGCATGGAACCACTATTCGAGCCTAGCACAACCACAAGGACCGTGCACCCCGTCCCCTCCAGCAACGACCAACTGTCTCCTGGAGCCAGTATGGACGAGGTAGTGGGTAATAGACAGGTAGGCACCTTGTCAACATGCGCATCAAGCGCAGCCACACCTGGGTTGTCAAACAACAGCCAATCATTCGAAATGCAGATATCGATTAAAGTAAATGCATATGACGATATAAATACTCGCTAAATGAGCATATAGAAGAAATTGGTTATAAGTGAATCCGTGATAAGTACAAAATGTCCGAAAGTTAGTTAAAAAATACCACGCGATAAAATTACGCAAGTTTACCACAATTTGCGTGAGCGACGTGTGCAAGTAAGGAGAAGATTATCAAGTACGCAGAACAAAGCAAATAACATGTACTGAATTTTATCCACATTAAAAAGACCTAGTTTAACTGTAAGTTGGTTTAGCCCAACTGCGGTGAAGAAGCATCATGAATGCAACATCATCCTCAACATGGGGCACTGTTTCCAAATACGTGCTTAGTAAATGACCGTTGAAGGCTTTCTATCGATGTCTTGTCTGATGTTCTCATATTGCCTCAGATTATGCTGCGATACTCTAGGATGGGACAATGAAGAATTTTCAATAGTTCAACTGTAGCTGTGATTCTATGCATATTATAAGAGATGTTAGCGAAGGATTGGTTAGCTCGTACTATCTGGTACTCAATCTATTCTAAGAACATAAAGGTACAAGGATATCGGATTCCAACTTCACGGGTAGACCGTTGTACCCGGTGTGTTCGCTGTTACGTGTGATAGATACTTCAGGCGTCAAGCGGCCGCAACATATGCTAGTTGACTGTTGTGCTTAAAACGCCATAAACCATCCATCACACCAAGTCTCAGTGGAATGAATGTATTCTTGAATGAGTTGTAGTACCTTCGGAAGCTCAACTCCTTGGTACTTGTGGACACATGTTATATCACTAACAAATAAATACGACACGCCATGTTTGTTAACTGAACTACTATCATTGACACAAAGAAGCGAAATTACTGTACCGAGCGCATATCCTTGTTTAGTCCCGCTGCTAACTGGACGCGGAGAAGAGCAGTAGACGACTAAGGTGACTATTGTAGCGGGGCCGTTCATGTAGGATGATAGCCAACCCATTAATATATTGCGGACTTCAAAGAAATCCATCTGGTTCGGTAACCGATTGTGAGGCTCCTGACAGAATGTTTTCTGTATGTGGAAGCATAGAATCAATATGGCATACTTGGAGTCAACGGAGCCCGGTATGTAGTTGAGGTAATGCAGCCACCAGAATGTGCACGATCGTTAGTCACGGAAATCATTTTAGCACCTGTCTATCAGCTCCAGTGAGTTGATGAACTTCCTCACACGTTTTACCAATTTCACGAAGAATCCGGCTATTATAGGAGTGTTTTGGCTTGGCCTGTTATTGCCTATTTCCTGTTTCGCGCAGCCCCTGTGTCGAGGGCTTCTGAATTAAGTTTTCTATTGACCTGAAAATTATTTGGATCCCAGTGAAATGACAAATATATACAAAAGGCGCAGTGATATATCAGATCCTTCCCAGTTTCATGGCGGATAAGGTGATGCCATCCGCTTCCAGAATTGAGCACAGTTGAGCAAGTGTTGCCTGGCGGATATTGCGGAAAGCAATAGCACTTTATTTGGAGCCTTCGTTTAATTATAGGGTTAGTATCAAGGGTCATGTAGGTGGAGAAGATAAAGCTAAGTGCGCCTGGATGTCATCCACCATTTCAGTGATCCATGAGAAGCATTTGTTGGTTCCTCAACGGAGAAGTCAGACCAGCTCTTATGCTTTACATATCGTTCGTATGATTGATTGATCTTTATGTGTTCTCCCCATCAAATGTAAGCGCTTGATTTCAGTGATGAGTCGGTGCATTTGTGGAGTCGTTGTAAAATATCCTATCCTTTATTAGCGAGCGATCTTTTTACTGGATTGCTGACACATCGAACATTCGGCTGCTTCTTTTTAAACGTTACTGACTCGTTTTGCTTGTGCAGCAATGAGGGTTATGGCTTGCTGAACCTACCGATAGCAAATCTACAAGGTTGTGCATGCATTGTTGGAGAGAAAGAAGATATCTCAATCGCAGGACAGGATTATTTGACGGAAGGGTTTCCGGTTAATTCTGCGGCTGGTGTAGTAGGAGGTAGGTACTTGTTTGGTGGCTATTTTAACGGTGAAGGTTAAGAATATCATGTTGCCGTCGTTACCAGTAATGTGCGCCGAAACTTCTCACTGTACGTTGGCCATACCCAATGTAAACATCAAACTAGTTGGTATAGTAAACCACTGTGTCCAACAAACTCTGACTGAATAATTGAAGGCTGTGTGTAGAAAGTAAGTCTGGGAAGACAAGTGGATCTTCGGTATGTTGAAATCACCTGCAATTATGCTTTGTTTGTGTGTCTATTCCCATACAAAATCGAAAGCTGAGGTGATACAGACAACATTCATGGTTGATGAATTTGGCGAGTAACAGATAGATGCAAGTGCACCGAGGCTCCTGAGACGGAGAACCAGCGAGAATCATGGATATTCGCCAACGGTGGATGTTCAAACCATTTAGCTGTACATATGTGACGGAGTTGAATGAGGCATCCTCCACTGTTTGTTTTACAGCGATCTTTACGGAAAGGGTGTTAAAGTTGGGTAATTGGATTACAGTCTAATATATCAGCGGTGTACTGCGTTTCGGTAACGAGGGTTGCTTGCAGCTCGTTTAAATGTGCAATCATATTTATGAAATACCGGTTGTTGATAATCGATCTGGCGTGAAGCAAAAGTAACGAGAACATGCCATAAATGCTGGAATCATCGTTCCTGTCACTGTTGTGTGGGTCGTTGTAATCGCGGATTATTTAAGCGTTAAATATGTGTGGAAGCATTGGGAACGAGTCCATTGCTAATAATCTTGCGGGTAGGGGTAGTGTACCGTCCACCATTAGCGGTAAACCTTGTGAAAGGAGAGGGTTGATGTATCAAGGATACACTGCGACTGATTTGGCGCAGAGATTATCTGGTCATGTGAAGGAATTGCAGAAATAACTGGTGCATATATTTGGCATCTGCAGCATATGTAGGGAGTTTGAATGGCCCCGGTTCCATTCACATGTAGATATACATTCTAAACTTGTTACTGCATTATCTTTTGGCATAAATCCATAATGTCAGCCACACGAGCGCGTTACAGCACCTTGTCTCATAATCTCACTGTAGCCGTTTATGCATATATATATATATATATATATATATATATATATATATATATATATATATATATTACACACAATCTGTGGTACAGATATTGTGCCATCGGAATCATGGATGATTAGGAAAACAATATGAATAATAAGAATTGAGCAACATGAACTGCTTTTTTTGTCTATCTTACCACTCACAGTTTTTTAAATTTTTTTCAGTTCGTTCTTTTTTAGGAGGAGGAAGAAGAGACACCGCAACAAATTGATGCACACATCCGCCATTGACATCGATCTTGAGCCATAGCTTCCAACGTCTTCAGTCAGAAGGTATCCGCCTCTCTCGGACCCCAACCAGGTGGTCGACAACAACCGGCCGAGGCCAACTGTTTCGTCAGCTGTTTCATGCGCCTTCGCCATGTTGTACGCTGTCCACCAAACCGTCTCTTCCAGCCCTGTCCAGCAAGTGCAAACAATGCACGACGGGGGTAACGCTGGACAGGCATGCGCAATACGTGTCCAAGCCACCGCAGTTGATGCAGTGTGATGAGCTGCTCGAGCGAGTGGCTTCCACGTCACATGACACGCTGTCTAACTTCCATATTGTTTACGTGGTGCTGCCACCACACACGGGTAATGGACCGCAGACAGCGCTGCTCGAAGACGGATAGCTTGCGCAAGTCATCTTTACGGATGGGCCAGGCCTCGCATCCGTACAACAGTACAGCACGAACAGTTGCACAATAGACTCGCCCTTTGATGGAGAAACGAATGTTGTGGCGACGCCACAAATGCCTCACTTTAGAAAAAGCGAGGTCTGCTCTCGAGATGCGCATCGAAATCTCGTCTCGAACAGCTCCGCCAGCAGTGATGCAACTTCCCAAGTAGACAAAGCTCTCCACAACCTCTAGTGTCTCACCAGCAAGCGTGAGTGCAGGCAGAGGCACCTGCCAGTCTTGGAAGAGAGCCTTGCATTTGGATGGCGAAAAGTACATACCGTACTTTGATGCCTCAATCGCCAAGCGGTTTAATGCAAGTTGGACGACGTGTGGATCGTCGCCCAGCAAGACGATATCATCAGCATAATCCAAATCAACAACTCGACTACCTGGGAGGAGCTCAACGCCACCGTTCAACGAATCGCCTAGAGCGTTCTTCACGACATCCTCAATGGCAAAGTTGTATAGGTACAGAGAGATAGGGCGTCCTTGTCGAACTCCACTCGAGACCACAGGGGTAGGCGAAAACTTGCCATAAGCCCTAATCCTGTCCGACGTCAGACTATATAGAGCGCGCAGTATGGAGACGAACTTCTCGGGGACACCATACCTCAGTAGACAGTGCCACAGTACTGTACGATCTACAGAATCGAAGGCTGCACGGACATCCAGGAACACAGCAATCGTTGGCCTCTGATACACATGGCGGAGCTCGAGGATCTGGCGAAGTGTGAGGATTTGATCGATGCAGCCGCGACCAGGGCGAAACTCAGCTCGTTCTTCTCATTGCAACGATTCGCGTGTTGGGGATAGCCTGCGAAGTATGATGGACACTAGCAGCTTGCAAACGACGGGGACTAAACTTCTTCCTCTGTAGTTGGAGCAGATTGTGCGCAGGCCCTTCTTGAAGATGGGTACGACTATCGACTGACCCCAAGATGACGGAACTTTCCCTTTCAACCAAATTTTCGAGAACAAGGCGGTGGGTTCTCGAACCAGCGATGCGCCACCATCTATAATAGGGCCGGAGGAAAACCATCAGGGAAGGGGGCTTTATAACGCTTCATGTGCCGCAGCCCCTACTCGATTTCCTGGGAAGAGGGAGGGTCTGTGGGGGTAGACCACTCGGCCCCAGCGCGAGCGCCAGAGGTAGCAGATGGAGCTGGGGGCCAACAAAACTGCGAGCCAAAATGTTCGGCCCATCGCTCCAACCGTCGTTGAAGATTTGTGATTAAGGTGCCATCCTCTTCGCATATTGCTTCACTTATACCAGATCGAACACCTTCGGTGACTCGAATGAAATGGAAGAGTTTTCTGGTATTACCAGAGAGACTAGCAAGCTCCATCTCCCTAGCACGTTCACACCACCAAGCTTCGCGGTCCATTTGCAGACTCCTGCGCAACTCTCGACCAAGGTATTGGCGTTCCTCACTGTGTCTGGAATCCGATGGGATCAAGCGGCGTCTGTCCATCAGCGACAAGGAGTCGGCGGAAATCCAATGTTTCGGTGGGTGACGGGTAACTCCACAAGTGTCGATACTGGCGGAAGCTAAAGCATCTTTGATATGCGCCCACTGCGAATCGAGATCACTGTCAACAGTTGAGCCAAGCAAGGTTGAAAGTGAGGCTTGGTGCCTGGTTAAAATCGCAGCGTTTTGTAGATTCGCGACGTCCGGTCGGTAGTGTGGCTGTAGCGCCATGTTTCAGTGACGTAAACAAAATGAGGAGTTGTAAGACGGACGAAAGTTGTAAGACGTTGTAATGTAGGTAATAGTGTACGCTTGTTTATAACAACGAAATCTAGGAAATAGACGGAAGTAGTTGCTTCAGGAAAGGCCAAGAGTAACTGTTTGATAGTATTGTTATTGATGGTGTGCTACAATGAGGTATTCGTGATTTGGAGATCTCTAAGTTGTATTGACACCAATGAAGAAGATGTGCGAATACAGAGATAAGCTGTTGATTCATGGGGCCACTGGTGGAAATCCAAGTGGTGAAGGGTAATGTTGGGGGATATAGTATCCTTAAAAAGGAGTTTGAGTGATTTCTATGACAGGGAATGGAGTCGGGGCATAGGCTAGCTGTCCCAGCAACAGGCATATGAATAGCATATGACATCCCTCGTATCACTTGGTGATTGCGTCACCACGCGGAGGAACAATTTGATAACGCAGCAATGACACTCTGGGCTCATTTACGGCTCAGGTCATTAACCAACCGTTATAACGCTGCTTCCCCTCCGCTCTCTGCCACGCGAACCCATCCGGGGGCGAATCAGAATAGCGAGCCTGCTAGACAAAAATATATTAGGAACAGAACAAAGTTAAGTTTAAAGGTCTCTTGCTCTTTTTTCGGCGGTTTGTCACAGGTGAATCAGATCTCTTGTCTGGACAGTTTCGACCTTGGTATGGGCCTTGACTGTCTGGCTAACAGGTAGGAGGACGTCCGCATTATAGCGACCATGTGATGATGTCAATTCGATTTCCTCAACTTCCGGCGTGAATCTGCCACCTTAACGTCCGTTGGGTAGCAAGCTGCGCCATCTACACAGTCTTCACGAAATCGTCCTTAGACTAGGTCCCGCTAGAGTGCATCGTAGTAGTCAGCCGTCTCGCCTCCAAGAGAATAACATATCCCGGGGCCTCATGCTTGACCCAATTGATGGCAATAAAAGGGACGGCGACTACAGAGTTAAACAGTTGGTGTTTGGACGGTCACTGCACGCACACAGAATGCGGAGGCGAGGTCATTACGTGTACCATTCTTTGGAGGTGAGGGAAAGAATACTGAAGAGGTATGAGGAAGGGGAGGATTGGAAGCCAGTCGCTTCCTTAGTGCAGGTGAACGTGAGCTAGTGCAGCAGTTGCATATGAATGTTGGAAGCAGTTGAATGGCACCAAATTTGTCCTATTTGTCCTTCAGACAAGGTAGTTCTCTGTGCTTGCTCGCAAGTTTCTTTTGACTATGACCTGATCATCTGCTGAAATCGTGGTCGGATTACAGTCAAGTTACTTTAGCGCATATGAGTTCCACCAATCAGTCTCCAATGACAATGGTCGACGGGCCGCGAGGGCCTTGATCCTAACAAGCAAACCACCTAATACACCCAGCATAGCCCAACATTCTTGTAAACTTTGATTTCGCGGCGGTGCAAGCGTACGGACTATCGCTTAGTCAGTGCTCAACTCACGATGTGACGGGAAGTTAAAGTGGTGTGTTTGTTTGGCGTTCCCCCTATCCGTTTAACTGTACCTTGTGAAACTTCCAGCAATCTTCGGAGATATATCAGAAAGATTAGCGGTTAGTCAAGCAACTACCTCTATCCTCATAAGCAATAGACAGATTAGTGCTGAGTGCAAGCCATTTCGGGTTTTATGTTGCATCAGCTACTTGCAAAGCTTTTCTCAAAGATTGACAAGAACCACCTCCTGCACTGACGATTGGTGGGAACCGACTAAAAGTCGCTCCAAAATTCAGCTACCTGGGCCGATGTATCAGCATATGTTGATTAGAAGATGAAGTGATATGGAAAGGTAAAAGCGCGAGTCACTTCTGCTAATCCTCGCCACATATGGCGATGGCGTGCAATCACTCTCACCCTGAAGAGTACAATGCACGGTGTTAACGTCCGTCTGACCTTTCTATATTGTTATGAAATCTGACCCATCAGATTGACAGACATGAACAGACTAGCTACATTCGACTACCGGTGTCGTAGTAGTGTAGCTCGCATCTGTTGGGAACACTACATGAGCAATGAACCTGTTCACCGTAAAAGAAGAACAGGTGCACTGATCAGCGCCATTATTTCACGCACCAAGCCCGCATGTTAGCCCACCAACTCCTACTACGCGTTATTTGCGCGACTGTGGTGGGGATGTAAGAAGACGAAGGAAGGTTCCCCGATGACTTGGCCCATATGATTGAAGGCTGTCAACTCAAAGTTGTCCCCGGCTGAAGCCTCGCCACTTCGTAATTGTGGTCAGCAAGGAGGATGTTGCTGACATGGCGAATAGCAGACCTGCGACCGCAAGCACAGTGCTGATACGTAACAATATGAAATAGGTAATATTACTTAGTTCTATTTATTCGTTTCTATTTTTCGTACCGTTGACCTGTGCCGGTTGTCTGTCTTCGAGCAATTTCGCTTACGGTCCATTGTCAGTGTGCGGTAACTACGCCACGTGACTAATGTGAAAGCTAGAAAAGGTGTCTTAGATGGAAGCAGCTGCTCGCTCGAGGAGCTCGTCCCGCTGCCTTAGCTGCGGTGGCTTGGACACGTATCGCACATTCCCGTTCATCGACTTCCGGGTTGGACGTTAATTGTGGTTGCTGGACAGAGCTGGAGGAGACGGCGCAGTAGGTAGCCCACGACTTGGAGAACGACATGAATGAGCCTCGGTTGTTTGTTCTCGACTTCCTGGTTGGGATTCCAGAGGTACTGAGTGTCGCTAGTTGGAGACCCTGGAAAACATGGCTCATGCCCGCTTTTAGTGGCGGGTATATATCTACGTGTTGCGGGGCTTTACACTCCCTGCCCTAATAAAGCGAAAAGTAAAAAACTCAAAAGCTGCGTGGCAAACTGAACACAAAAATGGTTGCATTTTGCTTATTCCTATCCTATGTTCCTATACCGCCATGGTTCCAGTTGCGGAATATCTTTACCACAGCTTGTGATCTATCTACATACACTCACAAATATACATCAACTACTATGACTAACATGTATTATTATACGCTTCCCTATCACTCGTTGTCCTGTTATCGTGATCATGCTTGTATAGGCGTGCCTCGCGTTATCGAGAATAAAAGCTTTATTTAATTATTTATTTAGTTAAAGACCCCAGAGGAAACCTAACGCAATGGGCTTTGTGCCTACAGGAATACGATTTGACGATAAACTACGTGCCGGGGAAGGAGAACCCAACTGCGGATTTTTTGTCACGCATTATGAATGAAGATGACCTGCCGACTATGGCTTTTGGTGGTAACGATATACTGTTGGAGAAGGATCTGGGAAAGTTGGCATCTGAGTGACATAGTGACAAACTCTTGTGCAAAATGATCACCGCATGAATAATCGGTTAATCAATCCTAAACAAGAGCCAACACAAGTAGCGCGGAATGTTTGGGCGAAATCTTGCAAAGTTACAATTAAGTGAAACAGGAATCCTGATGTGGAACAGAGGAGGTAGCAACACTTCGGTGCCTGTTATTCCGAGGAAACTGAGGCGGAAGCTGATGATTTCTTGTCGCGAGATGGCGCATAACGGTTGCGCTAGGACCTACGATCTGCTGATATCAGGCGCCTACTGGCCTGGCATGAAGATGGATGTCAAGATATACGTTCTTTTGTGCAAGTTTTGCCAGATATTAGTTGGAAGGAATGAAACAGTATTTGGCGACAGGACCGTATAAGTCAATTAAGCATAAAACTGTATCGCTGGTGACGAATAAGAATACAGTGGAGGTGGACAACTATTTTACTGTCGTAATGGACACATTAGGGGTAGGGAAATGGTAGAAATTGTAGCCGAAATCGACTGCGCCTCCTATGCTTTATGAGCTACCAAGGATACATAAGTCTGACGTTCCAATGCGACCTAAAATCGATGTTATAGGCTCTGTGACTCAAGAATTTGAGAGATATTTGGCGGGTATGTTGTAGCCCCTGATATGGCGAACGAGTATGTTCATGAAGAACTCGTACCAGTTCGCCCAAAAGATAGTAGAACTCACCATTGAGCCAGTTCAACTAATGGTAAGGTTTGAAGTCTCTTCGCTTTTTACTAATGTACCCAAAGAGGAAGCCCTAGAGTTAGCAAGAGACTGTCTAAACGAGAACAGTACACTGGGTGAGAGAACAAAGCTTACATTTGATCAAATCGTGTACGGCTTGGGATTGTGTGTTAGCGTGTGATGTTTTGACTTCCAGTCGAAGCTGTGCACTCAAGAACAAAGTCTGGTCATGAGCTCACCATTATCCTCTGTATTGACGAACTGGTACACGGAGGACCTCGAGAAGACGCTAGTAAACTCCGGTAGCTCACTAACAGTTTCTTGGCGCTATGCAGACTACAATTTCATGATAACAAAAAGGGATATGAAGGAGAACTTGGTGAACCATCTAACCTCCATTGCCGGGAGAGTAAACTTCACTGTGGACTCGCAGACATGCAGTGACAGAATGCGGTTCATTGACTTCCTAGTTCATATAAATGGAGGATATTTGAGAACCACAGTCTCCCGTGAGCCAACAGATATCGATGGGATACTGTATTATACTCCAGCTCATTCAAAGCCCGTTTGCGCAATTTAGCCTCATAGCTGTTTCCCAATACACAGATCCTGTCCATTATAAAAGACGATAGAAGGGCTGTACGAAAAGAGGCCATAAGCAACGTAATAGGCGATGTCTAGAGAAATAGCCGTTACAATAGCTACTAAACCCACAAGCAAGGTCTACAACGCGGCCGGTAGGAACGGCGTGCATTCCTTACAAAGAAGGAACTTCAGAAGAAATTCAGAGAGTATTGAAAAAGGAGAGTATGCGGGTGATCTTCCAGCTTGGTCAAACCATAAGTTCAGCGCTAGTGGGCCTGAGGAATCTCCATCCCCCCAGGTAGGACGACGAACGGTGTATAACTTATTAACTGCAAACAGGGTGCCCACATATACCTTGGTCAAACACCGAGAGAGCTACGGACAAGAATCTTAGAACATTAAAGACACATTTTGCGACCGCCGAGGAAAGAGCTTGAATACATGGCTCTATTAAGATACTCTACTGTAGCTGTACATACGTTAGATACCAAGAATCAGATCTATCTGGATAAGATCGAGATCTTTAGGAACGGTTTGCGAGCGCAGCCGTTGAGGTTAATCACCGAGGTGATCGAAATGGCCAAAGCTGATAGCTTTGTGAATAGAACAGAATGGATGGGGGTGAAAATCTCGTGGAAGGCCATCTGAACCCAGCCAGTAGGAGGAGCGTCGATACGCTGGTCAGGTCGCATAGCCAAATGGCGACATCAGTATTATTATCACCATGGCGTTACTCGACAACATGATGGATAGTGAAAACCCGATAGTAACCCCATTCTTACTAACAACTTTAGATGACTTTTCCATACGTGTCTGTAAGCGTCTCTTGACTCATGATTATCTCCCTGACCCGTTATAAATTGCCGCACCAACTATGCATCAATTCACGTGGTCTAACGAAGCTTTTGTGTTAAAAGTGAAACGTTACCAACCAAATCAACCAACTGATTGTCCACAACTCTGTAAAACAACAAGTTGATTGATCACAGCCTAACTGAAACTTGGCATTCAAACGAGGTATTACATCCGGACTATGAATCCAGTGAAATACTATCATTAGGATTGCTCGTCCACCTCGTGGTAGCAATGTTGCTGTCTACTGCTGAGATTATATCAAATATGAGCCCCCTACCCAACGATCGTTTGTTACTGCTGACGCTTCATTTTGTCAGCTGCAGCTGGCAGGTAGAGCTGGTGGATATGAGAAGAACACGCGTGATTCAATGCTTCTGGCAGTTGTCTCCATGCCCCGGAACGGCTTCGTAAACAGCGATGACATTGTATTAAACGCACTCCGTTATGCTGTTTCAAAAACATACTCACTCTACCTTATAATGGGTGACTTTAATGTGGTGCAGCGTCCCCAGTGGGTCATCCTTCAAATCAGAACTCCTTGAGTTCCTAGGTACGTCATTTTCGTATAACTATGTGCGTCGGCCAACCAGACACCGCGGTCCAAACAAGCCATCCCTTCTGGTATTAATGCTGATTACTGAAGACTTGATGCTTCAGTTAGTTTTACACGACCACCCAACCAGGTAGTAGCGAGCATTCCAAACAATCTTTTGGCTGTGTTGTGCGAGTATCGTTGATAAAGCACCAGAAATTCAATGAACTATAACTGAGCACTTCAAACTTCACAACCTAGCGACAGCCGTTGACTGGGCCCTCTAGTTTCCTAGTTCAGCGAGTGAGATGTGAACCTAATTAAAAGGTAACATAACCTGGGTCATACAAGCAGCCTTAAAACTTATACCATTGTCAGTGTCGCGCCGGGCCAACACTTGGATCTGTAGCAGAACGTAGAAGTGGATCAACAGAAAAGACAGCATGTGTTTGGCTCATGTGATACGACGAGGAAGAATTGTGAAACTATCGGAAACTGCTGCACGTCACTCATTAGAGGCGACAAGTACGAATGCCAAGAGATCATGGTACTCAAATTTAACCGCAGCACCAAACTGCATTACAGGTATGTGAACGACTACAGAAAGGCTAAAACAGGAATGTCATACCTTAAGACGTTCAGTGTCCTAAGAAATACTGCTGCAGATACAACGAACACAATACTCCTACAGTTGCTCTCAGTGGCCAAAAATACCATGGAACTTTCGCGCTAGCAACTCCCAGCAAATGTTATTGGCTTATCCAGCCTCACATTTGTTGCACTAGTTGTTGTAAGCAAGGTACAGACCCTCTTAAAAACAGTGTCTAGGAAGTTGATCAGATATTCCCAAAGGCTCTTAAAACCCTTTCGCTGGCCTAACGATGCATCCTAAAGCCCCACTGCCATCTTGTCTGAAAAATGGAATCATTACTCCGATATACAACGTAGGTAGGCGATCGGATCCCGCGAACCCGCAAATACTACTCCCCATCATTTTTTATCAAAAATAGTTGAGTTGACAATCGCCGATGAATTGGCGAGATATTTTAAAGGTACACAAACAAGTTCCACTCACTGACATGGTTTCAGAAGAAGACTATGTTGTCTCACCAATCAGCTACTTGCTCGGGACTCATGGGTCAGGGAGGTTGAGCAGGATTCCTCCTAGATCTGATTTGCGTAAAATTTTCTAATGCATTCGGTGGAGTCAATCACTTAGTTCTGCTTCGAAACCTTGTTGCTTAACGTATCATCGGTTTCCTGCATACCAAGTTGAAAAGCTACTTACAAGACAGAGCAATCAAGTTAGTAATCAATATACACACTCCGAAAGTCTGCACGTCTCCAGTGGTGTATCCGAAGATTCCGTCCTCGACATGCTACTGTTTTCCTCAATATCAATGACCGCTCCGTGAAAATACAATCCCTAATGCAAACATTTGCATATAATGTCAAGATCACGAGAGCAGTTCGCTCAGTATCTGAGCTTGCAAATCTCCAGAACTATCTGGACCGGATTAACGAATGGGCAGATATTAACTAGCTCCCTCTGAACCGCGTAAATTGCCATCTGCTGGCGCTATGCAGCAACCCCATCAACACATGTTTTGGGACAGCATATTCTACAACACAGAACTAGTGAACGAGACTTAGGCATAATCGTTCAAGAAAGTCTTGGCAATTCGCTCCAAACTTCGAAAACAGCAAACGCGACGAACTTGAGCTTAGTGTTTTTGAAGCGGAATCTTTTGCCTTTGAGCAACAGCTAGTAAGGTTGCAGATCAAACTGTATAATCCTCCGCATGGTCAGGCTTGGCATCCCTGGTTTAGACGAGACATTCGTCTCTTGGAGCAGCCCAAAGAAGAGCCAGCAAAGCAACACATGGATTATCCGGTCTCAAGTATGAAATACATCCTCGTTTACTCGGTGTGGCATCCTCAGAGCACCGACGGCAACTCGGAGATCTAGTTCTCAAGTAAATGACATTAACAGGAAGGGATCATAAATGAAAATCACTGCTAACCCTGACACCTTACAAACAATACCGAGGTCGGCACCTTAAAATAGTAACTTAACATTCCCGTTTGTGTTGTGGAGCGTTTTTTACTCTCTTAGAACTCGTTCACATTGGACTACGTTGTCAGCGCATTTGATGGACGCATCAGACATCGTGACATCAGAACGACTATTAGACTTGCGTTTAGCTGATTAACAGTTTGACAAACTGCAACTTCTGGACTACGGATATTTCATAGTCCATACCGGATCATTTTGATTTTGATTTTCTTTTATATTAGTCATCGTATGTGTTCTGTAAAGCCATTACCGCATGCGCTCTGCGGACTGTCAAACTCAAGTTGTGCTCCGGTGGCACGCAATGGAGTGGGCAAATAATCCAGCTTGCAACCTTGGGTGTCCATTACCCCTGGTTAGAGGGTCACGTAATACATATGGGTGGCGCATTACTGCCAAACATTGGATGAAACCCACTCTTGCAACGTATGATATTTTTGCGTCCTATTCCACCAAATATTTACGGTTCGCAGAGCCACATTCCTAAAACGACTGCCCTTTAGCCTACTTGCGAATGTGTGCCTTCATTGTCTTTGTTCGTCTACCGTAGAAAACCTGGGACGAAAGTTTCTCGGTTTGCGCGGTTAGTGTTGTATACAGAGAATATGCACATAGCTTATGCCTAATGAACGTGTTCATTTCGGGATTACGTCTGAATCACATACGGCGGATTGAACCGGGAGAATAAACGGTCGCCTAAAAACTGGATGGACATCTGTTTGTATTTAGAGAACACCAGGTGGATATTTGGAATTTCGGAGAGGTTCTTCACGACGTAACTCAGTCGGATAGACAAAACCTATCCCGAAAACATGGGAAAACCATTTCTTTTACTTGATGCCTGTTAACAGCCCACATCCCCAGTAAATGTTGCCTACTTCGAAACCAGAACATTCACCCCCTAGTTAACACCCCAAGCGACTGAGTAACGGATACAAACCTCTACGAATAATTACTAATAGCGACATAGTGTGGCTCACTTACATTTCTATACACGTCACTCTAACAGACCCCAGAAGCCTAAGGTCTGCAAGTAAAAGTATTTTCCCTCAGCGGTTACCACTTCGGTAATATAAGGCACTGTGGTTCCACGCCACGCATAAAAAAGCGATCCAAAACAACCAGAACAATCACTGTGCTTACTGTTAGCCCCGGTTGTGGGCGATGATGTCTACAGATGTTTCTCTGCCAAATCGCGCTGCTGATTATGACTACTGTGGCAAGGAATCTTGTGCAGACAAGCAACACAGATGGGAGAGTGACGCAACCGTCTCATGAACTTACTTCATGGTGACAACATTATCTGGGAAAACTCACTCAAGTGAGCCACAACAGTTCGATGTGGTCGAGTAGCCAATGCAATACTCACCGAACGGATGAGTACGGATCGTAGCCTCTTCAGGCATGTGCTTTACATATTCAGAGTGCCAGATGTAGTTTCAGAGACAGTCCGACTCATCAGTTTCTCGCACTGTGCATGGAGAACGAATGAAATCCATCGTTCTCTGGAAGTGCAATTAGACATGCAACACCTGGTGGCCTACAACGGAGTGAACAGTCTTACTGATGCAAACACTAAATACGACACTTCAAGTACTCAGTCCCCTGTAGATAATTGTACATTTGCATTCAATACACAAAAATAATTGCATTACGGCTGGATATTCGTTCACACAAAGTTTGAATTCAACGAAGTGACACGAATTGTGACTTGATCCACTGCAGTTATATTTATCGATAAAGACTGAGAGAGAGAGTCTGGTGGTGCTGGGTTAAATATGCTTTGTAGACACGTGGATCACGGTAATCACCAAACTTTGTGTCGCAAATGCACAGGTGGTAAACGCTTTGGACACATCCTTTTTTAAGTCACACTTTACCTGACTTGCATGCAAAGTTTCTGGTGGGAGTGTCTATAGTGCGCTGAGGCTGGTGGCAGAGAGATCCAGACAGATGGTCTGCTCACTGCTGCTACAGTTGTACCGTAGGTTCATGTTCTGGACGCATCCTCGTGGCGACCGCAGGGTACGATTTGGATTACACCCTTCTAGCTAAGAGCCAGGACACCAATCCGCATGCGTCAGTCAACTGACCATGTGTTAGACTCGCTGCCTTTCGGGTGTTCAGTTTGTCGAAGGCTTTGGCTGAGGATCCGAGTAGTTCTCCTGTCAGGTGTGGGCGCCCTACCAGTATCCTTGTCTAAACCCTATACTATTTGAAAGTTAGGGAGTGGTCAACGCCCGTCTTCTCTTAGAACCTAGCCGTAGGAGACAACAGGTCCAAGGGTTATAAGGTCACAACTCGATTGGCGTAGAGCACGAACGCCACGTATTGTTTCTGACGGAGGGAGGGCACCTCCGGGTGTTCAATGGTTTACTACTGCCCGCTTCATGCCAGTCAGCCCCTAGTCAACTTGGTGCAAACACGCCAAAACCCGCCTACCACTGGCCGTGGTCGCAGGTGCGCGTCCTACTACGGTCGCAAAACATATATGAATTGTACCAGATCTTCGAAGGATGGCAGCGACGGACCTCAAGCAGATCGCAATCGGTCCCTGCAATAGCACTCACGAGGTGGATCTGCTCCCACTTCCTTCTGGGTCAGGATACTGAGTCGGGAGCTTCGGGCGGAGTTCCTCAAGCGAACCTCCGGAGCGCAACCACCACCATGCGCGCGATTGCCCACCAATGCAACCCCATGAATGAACGCAAAGCACTCAACAGCGGGTGCTGGAACGGGCGTAAACAACAGGACGGAAATTTGAGTGAGTGCCCCGAGCGAAGCACTGCACTAGTCGCGATGGAACCGGCGCGGTTTAACATCGATTTTGCGGCGCTCAGAGTGACTTGGCTTGCTAAGCAAGGAAAGCTGCATGAGGTTGATGCTGCCTATGCATTCTACTGGGTGGAAAAGTCAAGATCAGCCCAACGAGAACATAGTGTCGGATCTACACTATCTGATCATCTAAAAGGCCAACAGTGAGTGAGCCGACTGGCATCGACGCGCAACTGATGACCGTTCGATTACAAATCGGAAGCGGTAAGTTTTCCACTTTCAAAAGCACGTACGGTGCGACCATGTGTTATCCTGAGGACACGCGTGACCAAATCTGCACCCAGTTATCTTCCGTGATACACTCTGTGCGGAGGTGCGACCGACTAATTCTGCTGGAAGAATTCAAAGCGCATGGTCGGCGTGATGCATCGGAGTTGACAGATGTCATCCGTCCGTATGACATTGGTTCCTCGAATGCTTACGCTGACAGGCTACACTGGATGGGTGACACTCGCGCTGTGACAATCACCAAAACCCGGATCTCACTGCATGAGAATTATATAGGAAATTGGACGCCCCGACAGCCTATCCACAACTTATCAAAACGCCTGGAACGTTGGGCTGAGCACTTTGAAAGGCAATTTAATCGGTCGGAATCGTTAGATTTCTCGCCGACCAGTGATCGCCCCGCTCCGTTGGCTGTTCCTTTGGATCCACCCTCACTCAGAAGTCGAACATGAGATCAAACTGTTGAAGTTAAATAAAGCCGCGGGACCTGATGACCTTCCTCCAGCTCTCTTCAAATTCGGGGGACCTGCTCTTGTGGATGATTTACACGAGTTACTAGTCAAACTGTGGGGGCAGGAAACTGTCCCAACCAATGGGAGCCGCTCCATCATAATCCTAATTTTCAATGGAGGCTCACGATCGGAATGCGGCAGCCATAGAGGAATCAGTCTGATCTCCATCGCCTCCAAATTGCTTGCCTCTGTCATCCTTCACAGACTGACTGGCACTCGTGAAAGACAGATTCGTGAAGAGCAAGCTGGATTTCGTCGAGGTCGTAGCTGCATTGACCACATCTTCACTTTGCATCAGTTGTTGGAGCACTGTCACATATATTGGCGGCCCACCGTTGTCGTGTTCCTCGATATCAAAGGCGCATTCGATTCGGTGGATAGACATGCACTTTTGGACTGTCTACTCAGGAAAGGTGTACCTGAGAAATATGTGAATATTATCCGAGCATTATATGCGCGTAGCTCGGGCAGAGTGAGGGCTTACGGCAAGTTGTCCTCGCCCTTTAATATCTTCAGCGGCGTGAGACAAGGATGCCCGCTGTCACCTTTCCTCTTCAACTTCGTTGTTGACGAAGTCATGGAAATCGCGTTCACAGGACATGACGTAGAAGGTGTGGAGCTACTCCCAGGAGAACGACTTCTTGACTTAGAGCATGCTGATGATATTGCCCTAATCTGTGACAGCTCACAAACGTGCCAAGCTGCACTGGTCAGATTAGCACTAGCTGTCAGTCACTTCGGGCTTCGCTTCGCACCCTCGAAGTGCAAAGCGTTTCTCCAAGATTGGTCTGGACCGCTTCCTACGCTGACCGTTGGTGGGGATCAGCTAGAAGTCGTTCAAAAATTCAACTACCTGGGAAGTTGTATCAGCGCCCGTGAGATTGAAGATGAAATCACGAATCGTATAGCAAAAGCTCGATGCGCTTTTGCTAACCTTCGCCACTAATGGCGCCGGCGCGACATCACGCTTGCCCTGAAGGGTAGAGTGTACAATGCAGCAGTACGTTCGAACCTATTGTACGGTTGTGAAACCTGGCCGCTTAAAGCAGCGGACCTGAAGAGACAAGTTACGTTCGACCACCGGTGCCTTCGTAATTTAGCTCACATCTGGTGGGAACACCGCTTGAGCAACGAGCGTGTTCGACGCCTTGTTTATGGCACAGGAAAAGGAAATGAACCGCTCAGCACCGTTATTTCACGCATCAGGCTCCGATGGCTCGGCCACGTGTTACGCATGCCAGCCCACCGACTTCAGCGACGTGTGTTGTTTGCGCGCCGGGGGTGTGGATGGAAGAAGAGGAGGGGTGGCCAAGCGATGACTTAGCCGAAAGGAATGAAGTCCCTCACTTCTGAGTTGGCCTCGGTTGCAGCGTCTCGGCGTCCTGGTTGGGGTCCGAAAGGACGATGAACACGTTTGGTTGGACACACTTGTTGATAATGCTAGGAGCCGACCTCAATGGCGTTCGTGCTGTGAGTTTCTTTGTTCCACCCCATCCCTCTTAGCCTCCCCCTCCAACCACGATCTCATTACTTAGCTTAATATAATTTTTATAAAATAATTTTTTTTGGGTGCACAGCAGCCGGCTGGTAGCTTACCGGAACGATGCCCATCCGTTACCGATAGCTCAGCCAGCTTGCACCAGCTGTTTATTTCTCTCTCCTTTTTCTATGTATTGCGGCACAGTAGCTGAGGTGTTCCCCACCTCTAGCTAACGTGTAGGATGATGATGACGAAGACGATAGACGCACCGACGAAGTGGTCACGCCAAATACTCTAATATTTCATCCCACGCAGGCGAGACATGAGTGCAGTGCGAATGACACCTGCATTGCGTGAAAATGACGGCCGCAAGGATAAACAATCGTTGCGGTACAACCTGCAAACATATTTCGTAAACATAGGAATGGGAAAGATAACGTAAATCCAAAGCCTGAATTTAACATTCAAACCTCCGTACGGCAGACAAAACCATTTAGCTGGAGATTGTGATGATTGCACTCCATAGCCTGACCCACAAGGCAGTGGAGAGCAGATCCAGCTCGGGAATGTGATTGCAGAGACAGATTGGGATCTGCTTGACGGCCGTCACACGCAGCCTTTGAGGTTCTGGAACAATTATCATATGTGTTGCGGCCGTAATTGGATACGCACCTGCGACCATGGCCAGACGCAGGTGGGTTTTGGCGGGTTTGCACCAATTTGACCAGGGGCTGCCTGGCTTGAGGCGGGCAGTAGCAAAACATTGAACACCCGGAGGTGTCCTCCCGCCATCAGAGACAATGCGTGGCCCTCGTGCTCTACGCCAATCGAGCTTTAAGAATATAACCCGTAAACCTGTTGTCTCCCATGGCTAGGTTTTACTGGAAGTGGGCCATCGACCACTTCCTAACCTCCGGAGAGAATGGACTAGGATACTGCCAAGGCGCCCAATCCTGACAGGAGAACGACTCGGGTCCTCAGCCAAAGCCCTCGATTAAATGAACGACCGAAAGGCAGCGAGTCTAGCACATGGTCAGTTAGCCGACTCATGCAGATTGGTGTCCTGGATCTTAGCAGGGAGAAGGGCGAAACTCAACTCCCACCCAGCGGTCGCCACGTGGAGGCGCCCAGGACATGAGACTATGGCGCAGCAGTAGCAGTAGTGGGCAGACCATCTTTCAGGATCTAGCCACCACCAGCCTCAGCGCACCACAGGCTCTCCCGACTCAGACATAATGCAGACCTGAAAAATCACTTTGATTGTCTTCAGAACAAACGTTCAGAGATTGACTGGATTACATTGAACGGCCTGAAGCAGCACGATGTGAAGGCGGATCTGGCGGATACGCCGACAACGGATGAGACGCAGAGAGCACTTGCTCAGCTGCGAAACAGCAAATGTGCCGCAGGTGACGGGATCCCACCTGCAGTATTGAAACACGGTGGACCCGCGTTGTTGACTGCGCTGCACTCCTTGGTGCAACGCGTGTGGATTGAGGAGGAGGTGCCTCCTGACCTGAAGGATGCACTTGTGCTACCACTGTACAAGGGTAAAGGTAGCAAGCAATGTTGCACGAACTTAACGAAGTTACCAAGGCACCGCTTAAACCACAACAACGACTTGAGATTCTGAGGACCAATCTGCTCCCCAAGCATGTTCATCAGTTAGCTCTCTCAGTGGTACACCGGAATACATTGAAGCGGTTGGATGGCAGTGTCAGATCACACGTCAGAAAATGGCTGCGCTTGCCGTCAGACACCTCCATTGCATATCTTCACGCTCCCATTGCGAGCTTTGGTTTGGGTATTCCGTGTCTGTCAACGAGTATTCCCCGGCTACGGAAAGAGAGGCTAGAACGACACCTAGCCAACTGCCATCCAGTGACCAGTTAGGCGATCCGGGACCCTGCAGCCGCTGCCATCCATCGTCTAGCGCGCTCCACTGTTACCATCGGTAATCGCGTCGTCACGGATAAAAGCTCAGCTGCGGATGCCTGGAGAGATGCTCTTTTTGCTTCAGTGGATGGCTCTCCCTTGCGAAATGTGGTCACATCCCCTTCCGCTCACCACTGGCTGAGGGACCCCAACAGGATTTTTCCACGTCTTTTCATACGGGGTGTCCAACTACGGGGGGTGTACTTTCCACCAAAACGCGACGGAGCAGAGGCAGATCTACAAATGACCCGGCTTCTCTTAACTGCCGCGGGGGCTGCGGACAAAAAGAGACTCTGTCACATGTTCTTCAGGCGTGCTGCATCACGCATGATGTCCGCTGTAAACGTCATAATGAAATTGCCCAACAGATTGCCAGGCAATTGCGGCGCCGAAGCATTAACATTGTTATGGAGCCGAGGATTCCGACAGCCACCTCCTTCATCAAGCCAGACCTGCTTGCGGTTAGAAATTCTACGGTTCACATTGTGGACGTGGCCATCTGTGACGCGCACCGAATGGATTGTACTTATAAACTGAAAGCGGATAAATACGGATCAGGGGAGAATGCCGCAGCCATATCGCGATGCATACGTGAACAGTTTCCTGAGACGACAAATATTGTTCACCACCCCGTCGTTATCAATAATCGAGGGATGATATATTCCACCTCAGCCAGACATCTTACCACACTCGGGATGACATCACTTGATATTTCTGACCTCTGTGTTTCTACTCTTCGTCTGACTCTGAAGGTCTACGACACCTACATGCGTGGTGCATCATCACGCCTTACATAACATGCACCGAATCCCACACGGTGACAATTGACGCGGTTCCGACCACTGTATGAAGTTCTTTTAATTCAATCTGTGTTTCCAATTCTGCCGGGACATTCGTCCTCTCTTGGCATATTGCTGTACAGTTCATCCCTCGAGCCATGCACGCAAATGTCAACAATAAATGTTAATGGCATCAACTTGCTGAGTTGTGTGTCATATATCGGCTGGGCCTCCTACTGCCATTTTTTATAATGCTTTTCTCTACAGGAATTTTATACCTTCAAAATGCGTACGTACAATTATTTTGCTATTATTACATACTATATACATTACTTGTGCTTTTTACAAAGTCTTTTTTTATGTATGTTGGTTTGTATTCCTAGGAAACTCCAAACTTTTATCTTCCTCCTAATGAGCCTCCTTTTGATGAACCGACGTTTGATGTTGATCACCCCCAATAGCTTCTCGTCAGTTTAGGCTAAGTTTTGATCAACACTCTACAAAAATTTTGCCGGCCTATCTGACCTATAGTGTTATTGATTGATGCCACATTGACCCCGCATGCCTGGTTTCGCCAACGCTTTATGATCGTCATTGGTCTCACGTTGTTAGAGGGGCTTTTATTTTTTGATGTTTTACAGATGTTGCTGATAAATTGTGATTGAAGTAGGGGTATTTTTCTGGGCTTTCAAGTGTTGTCCACCTACTTTGGTAATTTTCGGGAGTATTCTGGCAATCGCTATTTTATTTGTCAATTTTTGTCTTTTTACTCATGCTGCGAGCAATATTTGACCTGACCGACTAGCTAGAGAATTTTTGTGCTCGTGTTTAGATCTCAATCATATTTTACTTGGGGTAATTCGTCCATTCTATAAATTCTTCCATTATCCTTCTCGTCCCTTCCCCTATTCTGCCTTAGCTTTTATTCCTTTTTTTCACTTATTGTGGCCTGAGCCCTTTGCATAGTCTCTTTTAGTTGACCGCGGATTCATGCACCGTGCACATATTCACTCACACATCTCAAATACCAATTCCCCATCACTGCACATCGACGGAGTAACAAACAACATTCCACAACCAACAATGACAACCTCCACCATACTTTCGACTTCTCACACTGTGTTGCAAAATTACACCTGTAATATCTGTCACGCTCTTTTCTCGACGGCTGCTGGTCTTACTCGGCATACCGGATACTACAAACGACGTCCCAACGATCTAGGTATGCGCGGTGCTCCGGTGACGTCATGCCAACAATGCAATCGTCAATTCGCCTCAGCAAGAGCGCTTACCACTCACTGCCGCCAGGCACACCCCACTATTTACCAAGACATGCTGTCATCCCGAACGGTCTTATCCTCAGTACACTGGTCTGCTGAGGAGATGCTCAGTTATTACTGCACGCAGCTCATTTAGGCGAATCTGTATCTCCACTAGCGCAGCTTCTGCCACTTTTACAAACTAAACTCCCCTTCCGAACGATGACAACAATAAGGAAACGGGTCTAATTTCTAAAATGGAAACGCCCTCCAGGTCGCCGCCTTCATCGCCACCAACCTCAACAGTCGTTAACACCCACGACGGGTGTAACCGATAATATTACTGAGGACACAATCAGTAACCACAGTCCGGAGCAAAACACACCGAGCTTTCCTGTGATATCCCTAGCATCCAAAGAGACCGCGTCACCCACTCCAGAGAATCGATCACATCGCCCCTCTGCTCCTGTTGCGCCTTCCACCGGCTCAGCATCCTCTCGTACATCATCCAGCTTATCATCTGCCTCTGACAGCAACAAAGAATTGGAAGTACTTTGTACTTGGAAATATTTTACTCGTCGCCAGCCGGCTATTTTGCGCCTCCACTGTCGTCCCGGATCGCCCAACAACCATTTTATCGCCAACGCCCCAGATTTTAACCCCTCCAATGACCCGAATGCCATTTTATACACGCCCAACTCGATGCCCCCCCCTCACCCCAGCCGCGGATAGGGGCCTATGAACGGCCCGCGGCGCAGGCTCCCACCTGTTTCCCTTCATCCCCTGCCCTGCAGAGTCAGAGCAGTGGATTTGCTGGTTGCTCTTTCAACGAATCAGACGGACCGGCCTCTGCCGATTCCATAGCCAGATCTCGGAACCGCGTCCACCGTTCACCCACACACTCACCGTTATCACCCATAGCCCTACCATCGGGATCACGACAACCATGTGTGCTACTTGATCGCCTCCCTCAGTTGCTGCCATCACCACGACGATGAGATTCCCCTGCCGAAGCTACTTTATCAACATCCAAATCTCCCGCTTCCGATCCGGCGACGATCTCTGCCGTACTCCAGCCTCCCACTTGTTCGCTGTGCTCGAGGACGTTTAAATCTAGGAGCGGCCAGCGGCGCCATTTGGCGGCCCGTCTCAGGAACCCTACTAGTTTACTTACCACAGCTGCTTCCAGGAATACTTCCAGTTTCGTATGCCCGACATGTCACCGTACGTTTTCGACTAAAAATGGCCTGTCTCAGCATTGGAGACATCAGCATCCTGTCGGTTACAATGCAGACTGTCTAGCCCGACTACCGAGGCAATCTTACAACTGGTCAGCCAGGGATGACAAATCCCTACTTTTAGCAGCCTCACGTTTTGCGGTTACGTCTCCTTCTTTAAATATCCTTTTAGAACGATTGAGGCGCGTCTTCCCCTTTCGCACCAGGGACGGTATCAGAAAACGCTTGCAAAGATTTAGATGGTTCTTTCATCAACACCACACAACGTCCACTTCCAGTGCATTTCCGCAACCATCGACTGAAACCAAACATCCAATCACGCCTCCAGATGGAACCGTACGAGCGTCACCCTTCTCAACCATAACGTCCGATGAATTCCATCAATCTCAGCCTACATTAACTACTAACTTGGGTGCGTCTACACAAACCCCTCGAGAATCGTACGAAGGTAATCCTGCGGTGACCACCGCCTCCTCCGACGCTGATTTGCGTTTCAATGTACCATCCCCCACTGCCTCGATAGATTATTCAACCTCGCCTCACTCATCTGCAGCGTTAGTTTCAGAGGCAACAGTATGCCCTCAGGATCAGTCGTCTACCATAAGTTTCTCTAGCGAAACTTTAGCTGGTATTATGGCCCCTCCGTCCACTACATGCCCCACGGCCATTGCGGTACAGGATCAACCAGAAGCTTCCAATTCTAATTACGAAGCTTCCATTGCGTCCGCGCCAACACCAGTATTCCGCACTCTGCTGCTAGCTGCCCACCAGCTTCATTGCAACTGCGCCTCTCCTGCCAAGGAGGAACACCGCATACTTCGGAATCTGGTGAATTTATTCGCTACTGATGGATCGAGGATAGCATTTAGTGAGGCCCTAAACGATGTGTGTGCTATTCTCTTTCCACACAGATGGAGGCCTTCGAAAACACGTGTACATACCGTTAAGATTCGAAACAATCAGCACCGGCGACGCCTACAATATGGCCATATTCAACGTCTTTATCATACCCGCCGGAAAGACACGGCAAGTACGGTGATTGACGGAAGATGGCGCGATGCCTTTCTTAATGAAGACGAGAACATTCCAGGTTTTACGGAATATTGGAAGAATGTCCTCTCCAGACCTTCTGCTAATGATGAGCGCGCACCGCGTCGATTTCTTCCAGCTAATGATGACTAGTTGAAGCCAATTGTCCTGGAGGAGATGCAAAATGTTCTCACACAGATGCGGGGTTCGGCTCCCGATGTAGACCGCATCAAGCCAGCCGATATTTCAAGGATGGATCCCTACTTTGTAACTTCTTTTCTCAACTATCTTCTTGCTTCCTGCCCATTTCCCATCCACATAAACACTGCTCGGATCACCTTCGTACCAAAAGTTTCCTTGCCCATCTCCCCTGACCAATTCCGTCCAATCGCAGTTTCATCTGTCTTCACACGCCTTCTTCATCGTATCCTCTTTGATCGTTGGGTTCCGACTTTCCCTACCGACCGCCTTCAATTTGGTTTTCTTCGTAAAGATGGCGCTTTCGAAGCCCCGTCCATACTCCATGCTGCTCTTCGCCACTCTCATTCTTCTCGTACCCCCCTTTCATTTGCGGCAGTGGATATCTCGAAGGCGTTAGATTCCATTTCTCATCACTCCTTGCTTCGAACAGCAGCTGCTTTCGGAGCCCCCCGCTATTAAATTACTTGGCATCGTATTACAGCTCCGCGTCCTCAATCTTTAATGATGTCAAGTTTCGTCCTGATAGAGAGGTCCGGCAAGGAGATCCGCTTTCGCCTTTGCTCTTCATAATGTCCCTAGATGAAGTTTTACACCAAGTCGCCACTTCGCCTTGGATATCACCGGCTGGCCCGATTGAGTACCTCGCTTACGCGGACGACGTGATCATCATTGCTCAAGACCGCATTTCTCTGGGAGATCAACATCAGCGATTCCATCAACGACTGCAGTGCGTCGGCCTCAACATCAACCATCTAAAATCTTTCTCGATAAATATAATTGTTGATGGCGCTCGCAAACGAACTATACTGGATACGAATCCTTTGGACTGTGGTCCCATTTTTATTCCCTCCATTCAGCCCGATGAAAAGTTCAAGATGTTGGGAATGCCTTTTAACTGGAAGGGTAAGCTCCATCTAACAGTACTCGACGATATTACTGTGCAACTTAACGAAGTTACCAAGGCACCGCTTAAACCACAACAACGACTTGAGATTCTGAGGACCAATCTGCTCCCCAAGCATGTTCATCAGTTAGCTCTCTCAGTGGTACACCGGAATACATTGAAGCGGTTGGATGGCATTGTCAGATCACACGTCAGAAAATGGCTGCGCTTGCCGTCAGACACCTCCATTGCATATCTTCACGCTCCCATTGCGAGCTTTGGTTTGGGTATTCCGTGTCTGTCAACGAGTATTCCCCGGCTCCGGAAAGACAGGCTAGAACGACACCTAGCCAACTGCCATCCAGTGACCAGTTAGGCGATCCGGGACCCTGCAGCCGCTGCCATCCATCGTCTAGCGCGCTCCACTGTTACCATCGGTAATCGCGTCGTCATGGGTAAAAGCTCAGCTGCGGATGCCTGGAGAGATGCTCTTTTTGCTTCAGTGGATGGCTCTCCCTTGCGAAATGTGGTCACATCACCTTCCGCTCACCGCTGGCTGAGGGACCCCAACAGGATTTTTCCACGTCTTTTCATACGGGGTGTCCAACTACGGGGGGGGGTGTTCTTTCCACCAAAACGCGACGGAGCAGAGGCAGATCTACAAATTACCCGGCTTCTCTCAACTGCCGCGGGAGCTGCGGACAAAAAGGGACTCTGTCACATGTTCTTCAGGCGTGCTGCATCACGCATTCTGTCCGCTGTAAACGTCATAATGAAATTGCCCAACAGATTGCCAGGCAATTGCGGCGCCGAAGCATTAACATTGTTATGGAGCCGAGGATTCCGACAGCCACCTCCTTCATCAAGCCAGACCTGCTTGCGGTTAGAAATTCTACGGTTCACATTGTGGACGTGGCCATCTGTGACGCGCACCGAATGGATTGTACTTATAAACTGAAAGCGGATAAATACGGATCAGGGGAGAATGCCGCAGCCATATCGCGATACATACGTGAACAGTTTCCTGAGACGACAAATATTGTTCACCACCCCGTCGTTATCAATAATCGAGGGATGATATATTCCACCTCAGCCAGACATCTTACCACACTCGGGATGACATCACTTGATATTTCTGACCTCTGTGTTTCTACTCTTCGTCTGACTCTGAAGGTCTACGACACCTACATGCGTGGTGCATCATCAAGCCTTACATAACATGCACCGAATCCCACACGGTGACAATTGACGCGGTTCCGACCACTGTATGAAGTTATTTTAATTCAATCTGTGTTTCCAATTCTGCCGGGACATTCGTCCTCTCTTGGCATATTGCTGTACAGTTCATCCCTCGAGCCATGCACGCAAATGTCAACAATAAATGTTAATGGCATCAACTTGCTGAGTTGTGTGTCATATATCGGCTGGGCCTCCTACTGCCATTTTTTATAATGATTTTCTCTACGGGAATTTTATACCTTCAAAATGCGTACGTACAATTATTTTGCTACTATTATATACTATATACATTACTTGTGCTTTTTACAAAGTCTTTTTTTAAGTATGTTGGTTTGTATTCCTAGAAAACTCCAAACTTTTATCTTCCTCCTAATGAGCCTCCTTTTGATGAACCGACGTTTGATGTTGATCACCCCCAATAGCTTCTTGTCAGTTTAGGCTAAGTTTTGATCAACACTCTACAAAGATTTTGCCGGCCTATCTGACCTATAGTGTTATTGATTGATGCCACATTGACCCCGCATGCCTGGTTTCGCCAACGCTTTATGATCGTCATGGGTCTCACGTTGTTAGAGGGGCTTTTATTTTTTGATATTTTACAGATGTTGCTGATAAATTGTGATTGAAGTAGGGGTATTTTTCTGGGCTTTCAAGTGTTGTCCACCAACCTTGCTAATTTTCGGGAGTATTCTGGCAATCGCTATTTTATTTGTCAATTTTTGTCTTTTTACGCATGCTGCGATCAATATTTGACCTGACCGACTAGCTAGAGAATTTTTGTGCTCGTGTTTAGATCTCAATCATATTTTACTTGGGGTAATTCGTCCATTCTATAAATTCTTCCATTATCCTTCTCGTCCCTTCCCCTATTCTGCCTTAGCTTTTATTCCTATTTTTCACTTATTGTGGCCTGAGCCCTTTGGATAGTCTCTTTTAGTTGACCGCGGATTCATGCACCGTGCACATATTCACTCACACATCTCAAATACGAATTCCCCATCACTGCACATCGACGGAGTAACAAACAACATTCCACAACCAACAATGACAACCTCCACCATACTTTCGACTTCTCACACTGTGTTGCAAAATTACACCTGTAATATCTGTCACGCTCTTTTCTCGACGGCTGCTGGTCTTACTCGGCATACCGGATACTACAAACGACATCCCAACGATCTAGGTATGCGCGGTGCTCCGGTGACGTCATGCCAACAATGCAATCGTCAATTCGCCTCAGCAAGAGCGCTTACCACTCACTGCCGCCAGGCACACCCCACTATTTACCAAGACATGCTGTCATCCCGAACGGTCATATCCTCAGTACACTGGTCTGCGGAGGAGATGCTCAGTTATTACTGCACGCAGCTCATTTAGGCGAATCTGTATCTCCACTAGCGCAGCTTCTGCCACTTTTACAAACTAAACTCCCCTTCCGAACGATGACAACAATAAGGAAACGGGTCTAATTTCTAAAATGGAAACGCCCTCCAGGCCGCCGCCTTCATCGCCACCAACCTCAACCGTCGTTAACACCCACGACGGGTGTAACCGATAATATTACTGTGGACACAATCAGTAACCACAGTCCGGAGCAAAACACACCGAGCTTTCCTGTGATATCCCTAGCATCCAAAGAGACCGCGTCACCCACTCCAGAGAATCGATCACATCGCCCCTCTGCTCCTGTTGCGCCTTCCACCGGCTCAGCATCCTCTCGTACATCATCCAGCTTATCATCTGCCTCTGACAGCAACAAAGAATTGGAAGTACTTTATACTTGGAAATATTTTACTCGTCACCAGCCGGCTATTTCGCACCTCCGCTGTCGTCCCGGATCGCCCAACAAACCTTTTATCGCCAACGCCCCAGATTTTAACCCCTCCAATGACCCGAATGCAATTTTATACATGCCCAACTCGATGCACCCCCTCACCCCAGCCGCGGATAGGGGCCTATGAACGGCCCGCGGCGCAGGCTCCCACCTGTTTCCCTTCATCCCCTGCCCTGCAGAGTCAGAGCAGTGGATTTGCTGGTTGCTCTTTCAACGAATCAGACGGACCGGCCTCTGCCGATTCCATAGCCAGCTCTCGGAACCGCGTCCACCGTTCACCCACACACTCACCGTTATCACCCATAGCCCTACCATCGGGATCACGACAACCATGTGTACTACTTGATCGCCTCCCTCAGTTGCTGCCATCACCACGACGATGAGATTCCCCTGCCGAAGCTACTTTATCAACATCCAAATCTCCCGCTTCCGATCCGGCGACGATCTCTGACGTACTCCAGCCTCCCTCTTGTTCGCTGTGCTCGAGGACGTTTAAATCTAGGAGCGGCCAGCGGCGCCATTTGGCGGCCCGTCTCAGGAACCCTACTAGTTTACTTACCACAGCCGCTTCCAGGAATACTTCCAGTTTCGTATGCCCGACATGTCACCGTACGTTTTCGACTAAAAATGGCCTGTCTCAGCATTGGAGACATCAGCATCCTGTCAGTTACAATGCAGGCTGTCTAGCCCGACTACCGAGGCAATCTTACAACTGGTCAGCCAGGGATGACAAATCCCTACTTTTAGCAGCCTCACGTTTTGCGGTTACGTCTCCTTCCTTAAATATCCTTTTAGAACGATTGAGGCGCGTCTTCCCCTTTCGCACCAGGGACGGTATCAGAAAACGCTTGCAAAGATTTAGATGGTTCTTTCATCAACACCACACAACGTCCACTTCCAGTGCATTTCCGCAACCATCGACTGAAACCAAACATCCAATCACGCCTCCAGATGGAACCGTACGAGCGTCACCCTTCTCAACCATAACGTCCGATGAATTCCATCAACCTCAGCCTACATTAACTACTAACTTGGGTGTGTCTACACAAACCCCTCGAGAATCGTACGAAGGTAATCCTGCGGTGACCACCGCCTCCTCCGACGCTGATTTGCGTTTCAATGTACCATCCCCCACTGCCTCGATAGATTATTCAACCTCGCCTCACTCATCTGCAGCGTTAGTTTCAGAGGCAACAGTATGCCCTCAGGATCAGTCGTCTACCATAAGTTTCTCTAGCGAAACTTTAGCTGGTATTATGGCCCCTCCGTCCACTACGTGCCCCACGGCCATTGCGGTACAGGATCAACCAGAAGCTTCCAATTCTAATTACGAAGCTTCCATTGCGTCCGCGCCAACACCAGTATTCCGCACTCTGCTGCTAGCTGCCCAACAGCTTCTTTGCAACTGCGCCTCTCCTGCCAAGGAGGAACACCGCATACTTCGGAATCTGGTGAATTTATTCGCTACTGATGGATCGAGGATAGCATTTAGTGAGGCCCTAAACGATGTGTGTGCTACTCTCTTTCCACACAGATGGAGGCCTTCGAAAAAACGTGTACATACCGTTAAGATTCGAAACAATCAGCACCGGCGACGCCTACAATATGGACATATTCAACGTCTTTATCATACCCGCCGGAAAGACACTGCAAGTACGGTGATTGACGGAAGATGGCGCACTGCCTTTCTTAATGAAGACGAGAACATTCCAGGTTTTACGGAATATTGGAAGAATGTCCTCTCCAGACCTTCTGCTAATGATGAGCGCGCACCGCGACGATTCCTTTCAGCTAATGATGACTAGTTGAAGCCAATTGTCCTGGAGGAGATGCAAAGAGTTCTCAAACAGATGCGGGGTTCGGCTCCCGATGTAGACCGCATCAAGCCAGCCGATATTTCAAGGATGGATCCCTACTTTGTAACTTCTTTTCTCAACTATCTTCTTGCTTCCTGCCCATTTCCCATCCACATAAACACTGCTCGGATCACCTTCGTACCAAACGTTTCCCAGCCCATCTCCCCTGACCAATTCCGTCCAATCGCAGTTTCATCTGTCTTCACACGCCTTCTTCATCGTATCCTCTTTGATCGTTGGGTTCCGACTTTCCCTACCGACCGCCTTCAATTTGGTTTTCTTCGTAAAGATGGCGCTTTCGAAGCCCCGTCCATACTCCATGCTGCTCTTCGCCACTCTCATTCTTCTCGTACCCCCCTTTCATTTGCGGCAGTGGATATCTCGAAGGCGTTAGATCCCATTTCTCATCACTCCTTACTTCGAACAGCAGCTGCTTTCGGAGCCCCTCGCTATTAAATTACTTGGCATCGTATTACAGCTCCGCGTCCTCAATCTTTAATGATGTCAAGCTTCATCCTGATAGTGAGGTCCGGCAAGGAGGTCCGCTTTCGCCTTTGCTCTTCATAATGTCCCTAGATGAAGTTTTACACCAAGTCGCCACTTCGCCTTGGATATCACCGGCTGGCCCGATTGAGTACCTCGCTTACGCGGACGACGTGATCATCATTGCTCAAGACCGCATTTCTCTGGGAGATCAACATCAGCGATTCCATCAACGACTGCAGTGCGTCGGCCTCAACATCAACCATCTAAAATCTTTCTCGGTAAATATAATTGTTGATGGCGCTCGCAAACGAACTATACTGGATACGAATCCTTGGGACTGTGGTCCCAATTTTATTCCCTCCATCCAGCCCGATGAAAAGTTCAAGATGTTGGGAATGCCTTTCAACTGGAAGGGTAAGCTCCATCTAACAGTACTCGACGATATTCCTGTGCAACTTAACGAAGTTACCAAGGCACCGCTTAAACCACAACAACGACTTGAGATTCTGAGGACCTATCTGCTCCCCAAGCATGTTCATCAGTTAGCTCTCTCAGTGGTACACCGGAATACATTGAAGCGGTTGGATGGCATTGTCAGATCACACGTCAGAAAATGGCTGCGCTTGCCGTCAGACACCTCCATTGCATATCTTCACGCTCCCATTGCGAGCTTTGGTTTGGGTATTCCGTGTCTGTCAACGAGTATTCCCCGGCTCCGGAAAGACAGGCTAGAACGACACCTAGCCAACTGCCATCCAGTGACCAGTTAGGCGATCCGGGACCCTGCAGCCGCTGCCATCCATCGTCTAGCGCGCTCCACTGTTACCATCGGTAATCGCGTCGTCATGGGTAAAAGCTCAGCTGCGGATGCCTGGAGAGATGCTCTTTTTGCTTCAGTGGATGGCTCTCCCTTGCGAAATGTGGTCACATCACCTTCCGCTCACCGCTGGCTGAGGGACCCCAACAGGATTTTTCCACGTCTTTTCATACGGGGTGTCCAACTACGGGGGGGGTGTTCTTTCCACCAAAACGCGACGGAGCAGAGGCAGATCTACAAATTACCCGGCTTCTCTCAACTGCCGCGGGAGCTGCGGACAAAAAGGGACTCTGTCACATGTTCTTCAGGCGTGCTGCATCACGCATTCTGTCCGCTGTAAACGTCATAATGAAATTGCCCAACAGATTGCCAGGCAATTGCGGCGCCGAAGCATTAACATTGTTATGGAGCCGAGGATTCCGACAGCCACCTCCTTCATCAAGCCAGACCTGCTTGCGGTTAGAAATTCTACGGTTCACATTGTGGACGTGGCCATCTGTGACGCGCACCGAATGGATTGTACTTATAAACTGAAAGCGGATAAATACGGATCAGGGGAGAATGCCGCAGCCATATCGCGATACATACGTGAACAGTTTCCTGAGACGACAAATATTGTTCACCACCCCGTCGTTATCAATAATCGAGGGATGATATATTCCACCTCAGCCAGACATCTTACCACACTCGGGATGACATCACTTGATATTTCTGACCTCTGTGTTTCTACTCTTCGTCTGACTCTGAAGGTCTACGACACCTACATGCGTGGTGCATCATCAAGCCTTACATAACATGCACCGAATCCCACACGGTGACAATTGACGCGGTTCCGACCACTGTATGAAGTTATTTTAATTCAATCTGTGTTTCCAATTCTGCCGGGACATTCGTCCTCTCTTGGCATATTGCTGTACAGTTCATCCCTCGAGCCATGCACGCAAATGTCAACAATAAATGTTAATGGCATCAACTTGCTGAGTTGTGTGTCATATATCGGCTGGGCCTCCTACTGCCATTTTTTATAATGATTTTCTCTACGGGAATTTTATACCTTCAAAATGCGTACGTACAATTATTTTGCTACTATTATATACTATATACATTACTTGTGCTTTTTACAAAGTCTTTTTTTAAGTATGTTGGTTTGTATTCCTAGAAAACTCCAAACTTTTATCTTCCTCCTAATGAGCCTCCTTTTGATGAACCGACGTTTGATGTTGATCACCCCCAATAGCTTCTTGTCAGTTTAGGCTAAGTTTTGATCAACACTCTACAAAGATTTTGCCGGCCTATCTGACCTATAGTGTTATTGATTGATGCCACATTGACCCCGCATGCCTGGTTTCGCCAACGCTTTATGATCGTCATGGGTCTCACGTTGTTAGAGGGGCTTTTATTTTTTGATATTTTACAGATGTTGCTGATAAATTGTGATTGAAGTAGGGGTATTTTTCTGGGCTTTCAAGTGTTGTCCACCAACCTTGCTAATTTTCGGGAGTATTCTGGCAATCGCTATTTTATTTGTCAATTTTTGTCTTTTTACGCATGCTGCGACCAATATTTGACCTGACCGACTAGCTAGAGAATTTTTGTGCTCGTGTTTAGATCTCAATCATATTTTACTTGGGGTAATTCGTCCATTCTATAAATTCTTCCATTATCCTTCTCGTCCCTTCCCCTATTCTGCCTTAGCTTTTATTCCTATTTTTCACTTATTGTGGCCTGAGCCCTTTGGATAGTCTCTTTTAGTTGACCGCGGATTCATGCACCGTGCACACATTCACTCACACATCTCAAATACGAATTCCCCATCACTGCACATCGACGGAGTAACAAACAACATTCCACAACCAACAATGACAACCTCCACCATACTTTCGACTTCTCACACTGTGTTGCAAAATTACACCTGTAATATCTGTCACGCTCTTTTCTCGACGGCTGCTGGTCTTACTCGGCATACCGGATACTACAAACGACATCCCAACGATCTAGGTATGCGCGGTGCTCCGGTGACGTCATGCCAACAATGCAATCGTCAATTCGCCTCAGCAAGAGCGCTTACCACTCACTGCCGCCAGGCACACCCCACTATTTACCAAGACATGCTGTCATCCCGAACGGTCATATCCTCAGTACACTGGTCTGCGGAGGAGATGCTCAGTTATTACTGCACGCAGCTCATTTAGGCGAATCTGTATCTCCACTAGCGCAGCTTCTGCCACTTTTACAAACTAAACTCCCCTTCCGAACGATGACAACAATAAGGAAACGGGTCTAATTTCTAAAATGGAAACGCCCTCCAGGCCGCCGCCTTCATCGCCACCAACCTCAACCGTCGTTAACACCCACGACGGGTGTAACCGATAATATTACTGTGGACACAATCAGTAACCACAGTCCGGAGCAAAACACACCGAGCTTTCCTGTGATATCCCTAGCATCCAAAGAGACCGCGTCACCCACTCCAGAGAATCGATCACATCGCCCCTCTGCTCCTGTTGCGCCTTCCACCGGCTCAGCATCCTCTCGTACATCATCCAGCTTATCATCTGCCTCTGACAGCAACAAAGAATTGGAAGTACTTTATACTTGGAAATATTTTACTCGTCACCAGCCGGCTATTTCGCACCTCCGCTGTCGTCCCGGATCGCCCAACAAACCTTTTATCGCCAACGCCCCAGATTTTAACCCCTCCAATGACCCGAATGCAATTTTATACATGCCCAACTCGATGCACCCCCTCACCCCAGCCGCGGATAGGGGCCTATGAACGGCCCGCGGCGCAGGCTCCCACCTGTTTCCCTTCATCCCCTGCCCTGCAGAGTCAGAGCAGTGGATTTGCTGGTTGCTCTTTCAACGAATCAGACGGACCGGCCTCTGCCGATTCCATAGCCAGCTCTCGGAACCGCGTCCACCGTTCACCCACACACTCACCGTTATCACCCATAGCCCTACCATCGGGATCACGACAACCATGTGTACTACTTGATCGCCTCCCTCAGTTGCTGCCATCACCACGACGATGAGATTCCCCTGCCGAAGCTACTTTATCAACATCCAAATCTCCCGCTTCCGATCCGGCGACGATCTCTGACGTACTCCAGCCTCCCTCTTGTTCGCTGTGCTCGAGGACGTTTAAATCTAGGAGCGGCCAGCGGCGCCATTTGGCGGCCCGTCTCAGGAACCCTACTAGTTTACTTACCACAGCCGCTTCCAGGAATACTTCCAGTTTCGTATGCCCGACATGTCACCGTACGTTTTCGACTAAAAATGGCCTGTCTCAGCATTGGAGACATCAGCATCCTGTCAGTTACAATGCAGGCTGTCTAGCCCGACTACCGAGGCAATCTTACAACTGGTCAGCCAGGGATGACAAATCCCTACTTTTAGCAGCCTCACGTTTTGCGGTTACGTCTCCTTCCTTAAATATCCTTTTAGAACGATTGAGGCGCGTCTTCCCCTTTCGCACCAGGGACGGTATCAGAAAACGCTTGCAAAGATTTAGATGGTTCTTTCATCAACACCACACAACGTCCACTTCCAGTGCATTTCCGCAACCATCGACTGAAACCAAACATCCAATCACGCCTCCAGATGGAACCGTACGAGCGTCACCCTTCTCAACCATAACGTCCGATGAATTCCATCAACCTCAGCCTACATTAACTACTAACTTGGGTGCGTCTACACAAACCCCTCGAGAATCGTACGAAGGTAATCCTGCGGTGACCACCGCCTCCTCCGACGCTGATTTGCGTTTCAATGTACCATCCCCCACTGCCTCGATAGATTATTCAACCTCGCCTCACTCATCTGCAGCGTTAGTTTCAGAGGCAACAGTATGCCCTCAGGAGCAGTCGTCTACCATAAGTTTCTCTAGCGAAACTTTAGCTGGTATTATGGCCCCTCCGTCCACTACGTGCCCCACGGCCATTGCGGTACAGGATCAACCAGAAGCTTCCAATTCTAATTACGAAGCTTCCATTGCGTCCGCGCCAACACCAGTATTCCGCACTCTGCTGCTAGCTGCCCAACAGCTTCTTTGCAACTGCGCCTCTCCTGCCAAGGAGGAACACCGCATACTTCGGAATCTGGTGAATTCATTCGCTACTGATGGATCGAGGATAGCATTTAGTGAGGCCCTAAACGATGTGTGTGCTACTCTCTTTCCACACAGATGGAGGCCTTCGAAAAAACGTGTACATACCGTTAAGATTCGAAACAATCAGCACCGGCGACGCCTACAATATGGCCATATTCAACGTCTTTATCATACCCGCCGGAAAGACACTGCAAGTACGGTGATTGACGGAAGATGGCGCGACTGCCTTTCTTAATGAAGACGAGAACATTCCAGGTTTTACGGAATATTGGAAGAATGTCCTCTCCAGACCTTCTGCTAATGATGAGCGCGCACCGCGACGATTCCTTCCAGCTAATGATGACTAGTTGAAGCCAATTGTCCTGGAGGAGATGCAAAGAGTTCTCAAACAGATGCGGGGTTCGGCTCCCGATGTAGACCGCATCAAGCCAGCCGATATTTCAAGGATGGATCCCTACTTTGTAACTTCTTTTC
>OX104064.1:99816512-99920659 GCA_944474145.2 Dicrocoelium dendriticum | reverse complement strand
ATATGTAGCAAGTGCTGCACTCTTCTCCGACACTAATGAGCCAATCGTCCCATCGTTATCATCAAACCGATTAGCCGGCTTACAGTTTTCGTGCCCGATAGTCTGCTCTGCGACAGCTGTCACCTGGTCGCGAATGTGGTGTCACAGGGCGCGCACTGTGGCTATGAATTCACACAGCACACAGGCGTGCAACCATCACAATCTCCAGTTAAATAGTTTTGTCTGCCGTACGGAGGTTTGAATGTTGATTTTAAGCTTTGGTTTTACGTTAGCTTTGTGGTACCTACTTTTATAGGATACATCTGCCGTTTGTACCTCTGCAGTTTTTTTATCCCTACGGCAGTCACTTTCAAGCAGTGCCTTTGGCATTCTCTCGGCACTCATATCTCGCCTACATGCGGATCGTTGTCTGGGAGCTTTTATTCAATCGCTTGATTTTCGCTGTGCCGTTTTTTCTTGGTATTTTTGATTTCTGTATCTGTTAGATGTCTCTTGTTATTCTGCAGAAGTAGCGCGTTTTGTATTCAGTTATTTCATTTTATGCAATATAGTCGCTGTCTTCCCTTAGTTCTTATTACTGCTGATGACAGCTGAGCTCGGTTCTCATCTGGACTACCGGACAACCTTAACTCCGTGTTTGAGAAGCATACCGTTTTATTGGCCCTACTCCTTTAACATCTGCGGCAAAACACTACGTGCTCAACTCATGCAATCAAATAACTGCACTTGAATGTGATGGATTTAATTGTTGATATTTTCTATCATTTAGGCATATCTGCCTCGATGCTCGTTAAACCACTGCAGCCAGCAGTCAGCTGACATAGTGTAAGTCGTTTCGAAGTACAACTGCATGTGCGTCTCGCATGTGAATTTGTTTACTGCGGCTGGTACTTTGCCAACATCTCCACACCACTAGCCGTCCAACGGTCCTACCACACCAGCAGTATATGACGTTTGACTGACAAGATTTCAGAGACCCCCTAATATTCTTTACCTCTAAATATAATGGCTTTCATCAGCGCATCAGCCTCTGTACCCTAACAATGCGCTTGTCAACAATTGTTTTCTCGGTTAACGAACAAGTCAACAGAAATCAGTTCAAGGTTTACGGGTAAAACGTATACTATCTAATATGGTCAGTGATGTTCCTTTCAATACTTGCTTTTCATGGCGACGATCAGCAACCACAAGACACCACTACCGAAACTGGGATCATAAGATGTTTATGCTGTACTACCCATGCCAACACCAAAACACCTAGAGCGCAGTGTGAAAGGTGAGACTAAGAACGGGAGACATGTGAATAGATATCGCGATTTGCCCCAGCTGGCTCATGCCCCTTCTTTAAGCACATTATTGACGCAGAATTTGGAGAAAAACGCATGCCAAACAAACACCTGATGATGGCTGGGACTTTCGATGTTGAAGTGCTGTAAGAAAATCCACATTAGTTGCTAGTAGGTATCCTGGGCCAGTAATGGAGGTTATGACATTGGAAGGGCGGACACGTTTGCAATACTCACATCTAATGCAGCGAAAGTTGTCAGTTCACTCGGGTAAAAATTATCAATTGCGACCAACACACGCTACATACACATGTTTACGGCAGTGTTGGTGTGCTGAAGCTTGAAGCGGAGTTTTTAGCTGTGTTTGTACTCGTCCACCCAAATTACTTTTCACCTCCACGACGCACGCTATTGTGAGGTAACAAAAGTAGTTCCTTCAGGGACAAACGGTTTATTTGGATTAAGCCAAGCAACCGAGGAATACAGCACAGCTTGTCCACACAGCGATTTCAGGTACATTGTTCAGACAGTGTCATTACTGACAACGCAGTTTCACCAATAGCACCCCATCCATGCTTAAACAACAATCGGCAAGCGCTTGGTGTGGCCAATAACCGAAGTTTTTCGTTTCGCATCTGATTGCCTTCTTCTTAGTTCTCGCTGGTATGCTTGCTCTGTCCGATACACCACTCACATCACAGGTGACCACATTGATGACTTAGTACATTTGTATAGCTTAAATACAAAGTTGGACGTTGTGCAACCTCATGTAGAACGACGACGGCATGGTAACATCCGAGCATGCTTGTTGCTTGAGTATCGTGTGTTTGATATACTGACATTTTGTCACTCATCTAACCGAAAACGTTACTAGCATACGCAGTTGTCAGAGATCGACTAGTATTTTCTTCCCGTGCCCGAAATCAAGCGTGGCTCAGGGCGAAGTCATCCCATTTGTTCCGTACGTGCATTCCTATTACTTCAGCAGACTGACCAAGTAATTGGTTCTGAGTTCATGCTCATGCCACATAAAGTAGCACAGCAGCACACATAATCTAGACATAACAAGCCGTATACCTGGCGTTCCATGTCACCATCGGATGCAGAAAATGCACCACAGGCAGCATTGTTAGGAGCGTTAACACAGACCGATATACCGCTTTTATGGCTGCCACGTTTAACCGCATCAGTGATGGATTTAAAATACAAATACACCGTCAGTTTGGTCACGAGGATCCGATAGCAGCACGTCCATGTGCTCGCTTGGAGTAGAACATACCTTTTAATTTTTGCAACAATTCGCCAACTGAAAAATTCCGTAACACTTCTGTTTGGTGTGTTTTTACCAAAGACGTCCTACTGAAAAGTGGTGCTTCGGTTCCATAGATATTTGCTGACGACAATGATTATGGTCTTTTTATTCCCAACCAAAATAGAATGCCCATACGTAAGAGGGCACTTTCAATTTGCTTTTACAATTACATTTGTTCGTATGCGGCACCAAGCATGGCCACAGTTAGATTGCATGGAATGCCCATGTGGGGATGGCCGCTGCATCCATGTGGCAGAATAAAAAGCAAATGCTCACATGGTTCGAATAACTTTTCCTGCTCTCTCGGTAAAATTACTTCGTCTACCTACTTCATATGATCCGGAATTTGATGCTATCGATCAGCGATGCAGGAGAAAAGGACCGGTGATAGGCTGTGTTCCCGGTCTACTTTAGCTTCCGGTCAACGCATGTAACTTATCCCCAATGGAAACGTATACCACACAGATATATTAGGAATACCACAGGGAGTGGGCTTTTTTTATTTTTCCCACAGTATTCACTTTCCGTCTTCCAGCCATTGTCATGTATCCGTAGAGTTAAGGCAATCGGTTCTTGGTCCTCTGGACAACACTGTTTAATCGGCAGACGCTTAAATTACTGACACATTTACTGTGTTAGTGAATTCGCACTTCGGGCGCCTTAGGGGAATTGCAATAAGCTTAGTTGCTCGAATGCTAATTGTTCAATGTTCGATCTTCGAAATCGGTGTGTTTTATTTATGTTGGCAGAAGACAAATGGGCATGTATACAACCCCTCTGTTCTAATGCAGGAGTTTTTCCATAGCGAACTGGGATTTTTCAGCTGGTCCACCAGTTTAGCGGGCTTCTACTGTGCGAACGTAGCCAGTAGGGTACCGCCTAAGGCGATAAGCCACACAGAAATCTACCGGTAACGAAAAATCGCAGGACAATAATAGAATTATCTAAATCTATAAGCATGTGTTACAGAACGCTCAACTACGGCTACATTGACACCGATATAGCAAGTTTACCATAGGAGGTCATTGGAACCAAAGCAGTTCAGTCGGAGGCGAACACAATTTAATGTTGAGCTATTCGGAGATATGCCCGCAGATGAAACACAGAAGACAATCTCACAGGAAAATAGTAAATCTAAGTATTTGCTATGACTCCATCCTGGAGGAGCAAGCGAACATGGGATTTATTTGGTTGCTGCACTAGCACCTCGCAAGGAAAAGCTGTTATGACTGCACGAAAAATTCGGCAATAATTCTGCATTTCAAAACCATGATCTCGTATAAGACCTTTGTGTTCGTTTCATTCATGAGAATCATGGGAGTCAAACCGTACTTTTCTATCGTCCTGCTTTCTTACCGTTACGACCCGGCTAGTCCATCTTGATCAAGTCGTCAAGCCTTGCAATCCAGTTTTATGGGTAAGCACAAATTTCAATCCAGAAGAATCTTGTCCTAACCATAAGTGCTCTGGTGACACTCCATGCCTCAAACAGCCTCAGCTAGCCCAGACGGTTGTCCTACCGCTAGATGTTTGCCCACTGTCCTCTCCAGTTATCAAATAAATGCCCACATTTGCTCTGGTTCTAATTTGTAACACGGCTCTTGTCACGCCTATACGATGCCACCCTTATGTCTACAATTTACATCAGCTGTTGTCGCTGCATTCAGTAGTGGTCTTTGACTTGTACAGAAAGTTGAGAATTGTACTGAATTTGTCCAACCCAGTTGCATCTGGTACACCATGGATCTGTTGAAAACTCTCCTTTAGTGATTATCCCGTGGTCTGGCTGACCATGCGTCCCACCATTTGCGATTTAGAGTTACCATGGAAGTGCTAGGAAGTCGAATAGCATGATTCCTGTTCAGCTCCCCACCGGCATCAGTGACTTAGTTTCGGAGCGTTTTGGGTACTTAACTGAACAATGAACAATGATTTATAACGGGGTAAAAAGCAAGTGCTTGACATATCCCTTAGGGTGTTTAGAGTGAGAAAAGATAGATCAAGGGATAATGAAATCGTCAGTTCGAGCGATTACAGATTGAACTGCACTGTCGTACAAAGGGAGTTTGAAAGAAGAATGTACGCACACAAAGCCATAAGGGGAGTGATTATTGATCACGTAATAGGCGAAAAAATAAAGAAAAACAGCAAGGAAAACACCTACTCATGTGCAGCTAACTTGGGTCGACGGGATACAGAAACCCAGTTTCTATAGTAGTAGCGTTTATCACATTTTGTGCAAGGGGTTCGGAGTGACTCATTCTCGAGTAGGGTTATGGCACTATCCACTGTCTGTTGTGCATTAGTGCCAGCATCTGGTAGTCATGGGCTATAGCACGTAGTGTAAATGTGACAGAGTATCGTCAAGGCGTTTTTTGAAAAGGGATAGGGTGTGTGCATTAATTACATGTTCCGGGAGGGCGTTCCAAGGCTGTGACACTCGAAGGGAGAAGTAGTTGCGCCGACATTCCAGGCGGCTGTACTGTGTCACTAAATTAAACTGGTAACCTCTTAGTAAGGTGTTTTGACTGAGTATTAGAAGGGAATGGCATGGGTGGTTGGGGTTTCTCAGTATCTGGTACACCGTTATGAGATCGCCCCTTAGACTCCCATAAGGTCCATTGTATATTTTGAGGGTCTTCAGCCTGAGTGGGTAGGTGGGGACTGGTCAAAACTCTGACGCTCTTCGCTGCCCTACGTTGTGCAGTACCGAGCGCGGTAAGGGTGCTTGAGCCAGGGTTGCCACGCTCGAATAACGTAGTCCGCGTGCGGTCTCACGTACGCACTAAGCATATTTGAAAGACTGAAGGGCCAAACTTCCCCAAAGCTCTCCGAAGAAGGCCGAGGTACTGGTTCGCTTTCTTAGCTGCCTTTTCAGTCTGCCTCGAACAACCGAGGTCGTCTTGAGCTACCAGGCGGTGTTCGCACCCTTGAGAAGCCCGCTGTGGGATTTGTGGTTCTAGGCGGTACTTGTGCATACTTTTGTGCCGCATGCAGAGAATTTGCAATTGACGTTGAAATGCAGCATGTTCTCAAGGGACCATGTGTACGCTTTGTCGAGGTCCTCCTGTAACACTGTGTGATCCCTTAATGCAGCTATATTACGCCATACCTCATCAGCAAATAGCAAACAGTTAAAAGATAGCACACTCGCGAGATCATTTATGAAAACCAGGAACAGGCGGGGTCCAAGTACCGAGCCTTGAGGTAGCCGCGCTGAACTTCGATGGATTCCGACAGGTTGCTTCGAACCCTCACATTCAGGTGACGTTGCACAAGAAAGTCTCCTATCCAGCCCAGAACAGGATCACCGACTCCATATTTCTGGAGTTTATGGAGAAGAATGCGATGGTCTAGACGGTCGAATGCCTTAGAGAAATCCAAGTAGGCCGCGTCGACTCCTACACCAGCGTCCACAGATTCCGTTCAGCTTGCACGAGCAATTAACAGATTAGTGGTACATGACCGATTTTGGCGAAATCCTTGATGCTTCAGAACGAGAATTTTGTTGTTCTCCAGGTACGCCATCAAAACCTCGGCTACAATGGACTCCATAATCTTGGAGATCACTGAAAGTAGTGTTATCGGGCGATACTTTTCTGGTTCAGCGCGACTGCCACTTTTGTAGATAAGTGTGATGATTCCGTGCTTAAACATCCTAGGGACGTTCCTCTCGTTCATACATCGTTGAAAAAAATTGCTAGTGGTCCTGCCAAACTAATGGCAGCAACTTTCAGCGCCTTCGGGCGAATGCCGTCCGCAGCCGGGGAGCTGAACTCGCACAGAGACATCAGCCTCTTCAGTACAGTTGCGGAGGTGAGCGATTTGTGATTAAGCCCTTATGGCGGCGTGATCTGCTTAGGCAGGATGTATGATGATTGCACGCTTTGGAAGATACGGCCAAACTGTTGTCCAAGAACGTTGGCTACCTCTTGTGTGGTTTGGGCTAACCCGCATGCTGCGTGCAGAGCAGCAATACCGTGCTTCATCGTCATCAGCATCATACACGTTAGCTAGAGGTGGGGAACACCTCAGCTACTGTGCCGCAACACATAGAAAAAAGGAGAAAAATAGCAACTGGTGCAAGCTGGCTGAGCTACCGGTAACGGATGGGCATCGTTCCGGTAAGCTACCAGCCGGCTGCTGTGCACCAAAAAAGAAAAAAATATTATGCAAGATTATATAAGGCTAAATAATGAGATCGTGGTTGGAGGGGGAGGCTAAGAGGGATGGGGTGGAACAAAGAAACTCACAGCACGAACGCCATTGAGGTCGGCTCCTAGCCATATCAGCAAGTGTGTCCAACCAAACGTGTTCATCGTCCTTTGGACCCCAACCATGGAGCCGAGACGCTCCAACCGAGGCCAGCTCAGAAGTGAGGGCCTTCATTCCTCTGGACCAAGTCATCGTTTGGCCACCTCTCCTCTTCTTCCATCCACCCCCGGCGCGTAAACAACGCACGTCGAGGGAGTCGGTGGGCTGGCATGCGTAACACGTGGCCGAGCCATCGGAGCCTGGTGCGAGAAATAACGGTGCTGAGCGGTTCATTTCCTTTTCCTGTGCCATAAACAAGGCGTCGAACACGCTCATTGCTCACGCGGTGTTCCTACCAAATGTGAGCTAAATTACGAAGGCACCGGTGGTCGAACGTAACTAGCCTCTGGAAATTATTGAGAATACCTGTAGCTCGGGATGTGGATGAAAGGATTGTCCTGTTCTCCGAGCTGGGCATTTCTGTTGCAGACGTTTCGTTACCAAACTAGGTAACATCTTCAGTGCAGCTATTTAGTGCTGATTCGCGGGGTCTCGCAAACCAATGCCAGATCTGAATGACTATTGATTGTTGCCTGCTTCGAATGTCAGCCTTCGATCAGTTCACGTGTCCGTCATGTGGGCACTTCTTCTCCTTGTCGATCTGGTGCCTAATGCTGGCTTAACCTGCAGAGCTCCATAGACACCCTCCAGCTCCAGGTGTTTGTTGATTGAGTTCCCGCCAGAATGCCAGGCCTCGAGGAACTCACGCGCTCTGCGGTTTCTTGCTCTTCCAAGTATTTCAACGTTCTCCAAATCGAACTGATGGTTCTCGGCATCCATGTGTACCGACATTAAAGATTTCTCATCGTGACGGCGGATGGCCAGACTATGTTCGTGCAGTCTTGTGCCAAGTTTTCTTCCAGTCTGGCCTACATAGTACTTCTCACAGTTCTTGCAGGAAATTTTGTAAACCACACCTGATGTTTCTTTCTTAGACAGTTTGTCTTTCACCTTAAAAAGTTTATTTCGTATGGTTTCCGTTGCTTCGTGTGCAACAGTTATCCCGTGAGGCATTAGAAGCCTCGCTGCCATTTCAGAAATCCCATGGATGTAAGGTAGGATAATCGTTCTTCTTTCTGTTGCACATGTGGACGCGGGTGGTGACTGGCTCTTCGACATCAGGCAGCGTAGAATAAAGTTTTTAGGGTACGAATTTCGCTGGAACATGTTAAATAGGTGGTCCTCCTCCGCCTTCCTCAGTTGCGGCGTGCTACAATGTGTTTGGGCCCGTTTGAAAAGCGTCCTCACGCAACTTCGCTTGTATGTCAATAGTCATTCAGATCTGGCATTGGTTTGCGAGACCCCGCGAATCAGCACTAAATAGCTGCACTGATGATGTTACCTAGTTTGGTAACGAAACGTTCGTAACTAGCCTCTTCAGGTCCGCTGCTTTAAGCGGCCAGGGTTCACAACCGTACAGTAAGGTCGAACGTACGGCTGCATTGTACACTCTACCCTTCAGGGCAAGCGTGATGTCGCGCCGGCGCCATTAGTGGCGAAGGTTAGCAAAAGCGCCACGAGCTTTTACCATACGATTCGTGATTTCATCTTCAATCCCACGGGTGCTGATACAACTTCCCAGGTAGTTGAATTTTTGAACGACTTCTAGCGGATCCCCACCAAGGGTCAGCGTTGGAAGCGGTCCAGACCAATCTTGGAGGAAAGCTTTGCACTTTGAGAGTGCGAAGCGAAGATCGAAGTGACGGACAGCTAGTGCCAATCTGTCCAGTGCCGCTTGACACGTTTGTGAGCTGTCACAGATTAGGGCAATATCATCAGCATGCTCTAAGTTAAGAAGTCGTTCTCCTGGGAGTAGCTCCACACCTTCTAAGTCGTGTCCTGTGAACGCGATTTCCAGGACTTCGTCAACAGCGAAGTTGAAGAGGAAAGGTGACAGCGGGCATCATTGTCACACGCCGCTGGAGACATTGATGGGTTCGACAGCTTGCCGTAAGCCCTCACTCTGCCCGAGCTACGCGCATATAATGCTCGGATAATATTCACATATTTCTCAGGTACACCTTTCCTGAGTAGACAGTCCAAAAGTGCATGTCTATCCACCGAATCGAATGCACCTTTGATATCGAGGAACACGACAACGGTGGGCCGCCAATATATGTGACAGTGCTCCAACAACTGACGCAAGGTGAAGATGTGGTCAATTCAGCCACGACCTCGACGAAATCCAGCTTGCTCTTTACGAATCTGGCTTTCACGAGTGCCAGTCAGTCTGTGAAGGATGACAGAGGCTAGCAATTTGGAGGCGATGGAGATCAGACTGATTCATCTATGGCTGCCGCATTCCGATCGTGAGCCTCCATTGAAAATTAGGATTATGATGGAGCGGCTCCCATTGGTTGGGACAGTTTCCTGCCCCCACAATTTGACTAGTAACTCGTGTAAATCATCCACCAGAGCAGGTCCCCCGAATTTGAAGATGGCTGGCGGAAGGTCATCAGGTCCCGCGGCCTTGTTCAACTTCAACAGTTCGATCTCATGTTCGACTTCTGAGCGAGAGGGTGTATCCAAAGGGGCAGCCCACGGAGCGGGGCGATCACTGGTCGGCGAGAAATCTAACGATTCCGACCGATTAAATTGCCGTTCAAAGTGCTTAGCCCAACGTTCCAGGCATTTTGATAAGTTGTGAATAGGCTGTCCACTCTCGTCACGTATAGTTTCACTAACACCAAGTCTCCTGCTGCCCGTTTCCCGTATCAGACGGAATAACTCACGATGGTTACCAAGGGCAGCGGCCATTTCCATCTCTGTTGCACGACGAGACCACCAGGATTCGCGGTCTCTCTTTAGGCTAGCACGGAGTTTCGCCCGGAGCTCTTTGCGAGTTGCATTGTGTTCGCTTCCAGCCGGAATATGCCGGCGAGCATCTATAAGTTCCAGAGACTGTAAAGAGACCCAATGTTCATGTTGGCGATTAGACATACCATATGAGGATTTGCCTGCTGCTAGTAAGTCCTGTTGCATATGAGACCAGTGAGCTTCAATTGCATCCAGTGAGCGTTTATCCAACTCGGATGACTGCCTAATTTGATAGGCGTTCATAACAGCAAGCTTCGCCAGTTGGCTGGTGTCAATGCGCTCACAACATCGTCGTGGCGTCCGCTAAAGCGCATCCGCAGGTCAGCACATACAAGTGCATGATTGATGTCCACACCTGTACTCCAAATCGAGCGACAGTTCTGGACGCAGCCTCTCCAGCGGTAACTGATAGCAATGTGATCGATTTGCGTCCATAGCTGGTTCGAGGCTGGTGGGCGCCAAGTCACCCTCCGGCGGGTGCTGTGTCGGAAATTAGTGCTCGCAAGAAATAATCGAGCATCCTCACACAAATGAAGTAACCGCTCACCGTTATCATTACGGGAGCCTATACCATGTTGGCCGCCCAAATGCAGCTCATCAGTGGATAATTTTCCAACTTGAGCGTACAGATCCCCAGCCAGTACTACAGTGTCCGAGCTTCTTCTGTGGCGAAGGAGTTCGTTCAGTTGACGATAGAAGTCGTCTTTTACCGAGTCAGCGCTACAGTTTTTCGGCGCATAAACAGCGATAATGAACAGACACCTGTTAGTCCCACGCGACTTCGAAGCTTTGAATGAGCCAGCCAATCGGACCGCACACATCCGGCTACTGATTGGAATCCAATCAACCAGAGCAGCTTCAGCCCGGGGACTCAGGGCAATACCAACACCGGCTTGGCCGGTGCTCGAAGCTGCATCGTCACCGGATAGGCGCAGTGAGAAAGTGGTGCTAGTGTCACCTGAAGGGGATCGCAGAGTGAGTACAGAGCTCGAGTCTTGCAAGCGAGTCTCCGATAAGCAGCAGATATCGCTCGAGAGGGTCTCTAATGTTCGGGCAAGTGCTGCCTGTTGACCGATCTGAAGCAATGTGTGAACATTGAGACATGCCAATCGGAAGGAGGATCGAGGGCTCCAAATGGAAGCCGATGAACTGGGGTGAACCGCTTGCTTGGACAAGGGCCTGCTGACAGTGCAGGATTGACGCTCTGCGTTCACGTGTGAGTTGAAGCTAAAAGACAAGCGACTATTGAAGCAAGGTGGGGGAGGACCGAGAATTGGGGGGTTGAAAACAGGGGGATAAAAGTGAAGCTGGAACGGGACGATAAGGGTGAAAAAGCGCAAGAAGGGGAATAAGAAGATTGGAAGGCTTGAGCAGTAGCATCCGAACCCCTATCCACCCTGTTTGATGCAGCAGATAGGGCGCCGTTGATTATCCTCTGCGGTGGCCAGATCATCAGAAATTTGTTTGAGGAAAGCTTCATAGTATTGCGTGGGCAGGATACTGTCAAGTTGCCCAGGCCTAGACAGGAGAACGATTAGGATTCTCAACCGAAGCCTTTGGTTCAAAATCCTGGCTGCAAGGCAGCGGGTTTGGCACTGGGCTACAAGGAGTCCGTTTTAAGGAATAAGGAGCCACCCTCATTCCAACCCCCAAGCTGGAGGACCAGGAGGCTGAGTTTGTCTGGCCTCTAACTCAGCTCAGTGATCTCTCACCAAGATCGATGGAAGATGCGGGCTGGTTTCGGGCAAAATTGGTGGATATCGCGAACCAATTCCTTAATACTCTAATAAGCCAAAGATGTTGCCTGAATGCTGAACACTATGTCGCCATCAGAGAGATAAAAGAAATGGCAAACGTAATCTTCCTGCAGCCAGACAAAGGGTCATGTGTTGTAATAATGAACAAGGATGACAACGTTTCGAACATGGAGTTTATTTTGGGGGATAGACGTAAGTTCCTGATAGATACGACACAGGAGAATAACATCTTGGTGGAGAAGCAGGTGGCCAGAAAATTCCAGATCCTTTTGCTACACGGATACATCACTGAGTCGCAGTACAGACAACTGAAACCCATTGGGACGCAGACACCGAGAATGAGGGGCGCGCCTAATATACACAAGCCAGGTAACCCACTGCGTCCCATTATGTGCATGAACAACTCGCCTTATCACAACGTTGCCCGGTGGCTGGCGAAACTCTTAGATCCCGTGCGTAAACTCTTGGCTACGCATTGCCTGAAGGATTCATTTGAACTAGCGGAGACGCTAGAACAATTCTCACTGGGTTCGGAAGTAATGTACTCTATTGACGTGGACTCTCTATTCACAAATTTGCCACTTCAAGAAACAGTTGATGATTTGTGTCATTTCATCCTGAGTCAAAACATGTATGTGGGTCTCCCTGTGGAATATTTGCGGGATATGATCCTACTGTGTACAGCGAATGTACCTTTTGAGTTTGAGGGGAGAGCATACAAGCAAATCGACGGAGTCACCATGGGTAGCCCTCTGGGACCGGTCTTGGCCGATATCTTTCTCGGCTTGATCGAAAGGCAAATCGCTGCCAGTATTGGTGAAGTAAGGTTATATAAAAGGTATGTGGATGACGTTCTGGTGTTCACCAACAGCGAACATTTTACTCGCTTGTTAACCACTCTAAATACAATTCACCCCAACTTATCAGTCTCCCACGAGATGGAGCAACATGGCTCTCTGGCATTTTTGGATATCCTCATTAAGAGGCGGGACGGAGGTACTTTGCAACGCAGCGTTTACCGCAAGGCAACCTGGAGTGAGCAATACCTTCACTTTTTCAGTTTTGCCCCGGTTGCATACAAACGCGGCCTAGTGAAAAGGCTGTTCTACAGGGCCAGACGTATTTGTAGTCCGGATACACTGGAAGCCGAAGAGGAGTTTCTACATAGGACCTTGGTGGCAAATGGTTATCCTGAAAAGTTCATCCAAGTGCACAGAAGACTCCCAAAAAGAAACTTCCGGTGCTAACGGCAGAGAAAAAAGCTGTTTATCTGTTCCTGCCCTTCAAAGGAGACCAGGTTGCAAACGACATCGGACACAAGCTCAGGTCCGCTCTAACGCGCACGTACACGACTGCTCAGTTGCGTCTCATGCACACGACTCGGAAACTTGTTCTTCATGACCGTCAGAGCTACCCTTCGGCTAGTTCGCCCTTGCATGTAGTTTATCAGTTCACCTGCAGTTGCAGTGACGTTTACATAGGCAGGACCAACCGTCGGTTGGCTCAGAGGGTGGCTGAACACTTGCCAAAGTGGGTGGAGCAAATGATGACGCAACAAAATGGAGCGCCTCCCAGAATGAACCGGACTCTGTCATCATCTATCACTAAGCACCTGGTGACAACCGGTCACAACGTGGACCACAAGGCTGCGTTCAGAGTGCTATTACGTAACCGGAATCCGATAATGTTGGCAATAAGTGAAGCGTTGCTAATTAAGGCTTATCAACCAGTGTTATGTGCACAGAAACTCTTGAGGCAATCAATCCGATTGCCTTGGAATTGATTTTCACGTTTTGATTGGTTGGCCAATTTTTCCCATGTATATAATTGTGTATATGTTTCTGCTTGTATTATGTATGCGACTGATGAGAACAATCGAAATGTTGACCTATTACAAGGAGTCCGTTTTAAGGAATAAGGAGCCACTCTCATTCCAACCCCTAACCTGGAGGACCAGGAGGCTGAGTTTGTCTGGCCTCTAACCATTGACCAATCTGGCATGAGTGGCTCTGAAGGTGCAAAAGCACCACCCAGTATAGCTCAATGGATCACTGAGGTACACAAACCATCGCACCACGGTAAGGTCCAGCCTCATTGCGACGGAATACCGTGCTTAACACTGAGCAAATTGGGATTGGAGCAAAACTTTTGCACTAGACCTTGTTGGTTCTTCAGTTTATCCTCCCGGACGAGTTTGACACAAAGGTTTCTTTGCATTGTGTAGACATCCAAGGCATGGTCGTTCGGGGAGGCTATGCAGTTGTGCTATGCCAAGTCCCTTGTGCCATGCCAAGCTAAGCGTGGTTGGAGATGAATCCATCACGCCTATTCCCCGATAATCCAAATTCTGGTCGATGACAAAACTTCCTTTCAACATCCCTTCTCATCTCGCCATTACTGACATCAGACCTACAACAAACGACATATCCTGCCCTTGTCAGAGGAGCGGACCCAAACACGCTGATGGCCGAAAACCTGACTTGCAACAAGAACTCTCTCGCGTACCGGGGTGATGAACTGCGTTCACGATAAGCACCGGCACGTGGCATCTTCCCCACACTTCTCTGTGTAGGTGGTGACCGTGATTTATGGGTCCATCAGTGTCGCTTTCACTCCGGTGGTAACGAGGGGATCCTGATTCAAGTAATCGGTTCATGATTGAATTGAGCTTGTTCTGTGGATCAATCAGTGATGTGTTCTCTGTGCGTAACCGACAGCTTGATGGATGAGGATCTTTAATCTACTCTACAGCATTATCCTATGAGTAGCAAAATGGGCTTGTTGTACCAGAAGTAGGCTTAAGCCAAAAATTTCTGTTTATTAAAGGATGAACATTATTGGTTAATGATGTCGACATGAATAAGCATATATATTATATATTTATTCACAGGCTGTTAACAGACATTGTGCCATCAGAACCATGGCAGAAGAAAAATGTACAGAAAATAGGGTCACGAACTGCGATTAAAAAATGGGAACCAATTTTTGGGTTCTAAACACGCCATTTGGAATTTTTTCTTTCTGTGGGTTTTTGCGTGTATTAAAAGTGGGTATATAATGACAGAACAACATTGACGCTACTGATGCTCGTTGCAGGCCATGACGTCCAATGTTTCCAAGCACTGCGATTTAGTACCACGTGATCCCCGACCTGAAAGACGGACTGGTCCGACTGCCGTCAAACTTGAGCTTGCCTTCTTCATACTCTTTCTCCACTTCATTGGCTTTCCAGCGCGGCAGTTTTTCTAATCGCTCCCTGAGAATGCAACTAGCGCTCGACGTGGAAGGCGATAGGCATGCGCAAAACATGCCCGAGCCAACGCATGCGACGTCGAAGAATAACGTTCTGAAGTCTCCTGCCAAAACAATGATGTCTGTTTTAGGAGCCCTTAGGAGCAGCTCATGAAGGTTCCCGTAGAACTGGTCTTTTACGGTGTCCGAGCTACAGTCAGTGGACACGTAGGCAGAGATCACGAAGAGAGCACGCTTTTCGACTCGACGTCTGCTAACTTTAAAAGAGCCATGGAGCCTCATCGCACAAAGGCGATTATTGATCAGAATCCAATCAATCAAAGCAGTTTCGGTTTTAGCATTGACAGCGATTCCAACAACAGCTTCCCCAGCTTGCCCAGATGCGATAGATTCGGCGTCACCAGAGAGACGGAGATGGAAGCGGATGTGTGGGTGGAGCAGTGACACCAACTGATAGACCGAGTTATAGTCCTGACCTCACGTTTCGTGCAGGCAGGAGATATCTATTCCAAGGCTCTCTAACATGCATGCTGGTCCAGCTTGCTGACCTATCTGCAGTAATGTGCGTACGTTGAAGGCTGCAAGTTTGGACTGCGTTCCGGGTTGCAGGGTCGAAGATGGGAGACTTTGGGACTGACAGCTCTATGTTGAGCACTGTGTGGTTGAGCTGGAAGATGTCACGCGAGCAGATTCAACGGTGTAGGTGGGGTTGATCGCTATAGAGGAATCAGGTAAAAATGGGTGTGAATGGTAAAAGGGAAGGGCAGGTATAATGGTGGCGTATGCTCCTGAAGTTGGCATTGTAACCTGAGTGAATAGCATCGTAGCTGCAAGACAGCGGGTGAATGGTTGCGGTTATAACTCTATGGTTCGTCAGTAGGCTTGATACTACCCGGTGGCCCAGGCCGAAGTAGTGGGTTGCTTTAGGGGGCCCCCGAGTCTTTGCTCAAGGATCTAACCTGCAAGGCAGCAGGACGATCTGACCGTATCGCAACCCGTTGGGAGCCAGGGACCAAACAAGTGGTTCATACGCTTTTAGGACCGCATAGGGCCAGGAGCCCAACACACCCTTGGATTACAATGCTACTCAGAGAGACGCAAGGGGCAGTGACTTTATTTAGTGGCGAGTCACATCCGCCACGTTACAGTGTTGTTAAACAGACATATGTGACTTTTTGTAGGCGAAAAACCACCACGTCCTGGAACACTGCGCCTAACCATTCGCTGGAACGGGATAATCCCGAACCACCCAGCTGGCATCCACGTGTATTTGGGATTTTCATGCCTTCGCATCTGGGCCGGACCAAGCAGAGTCAAATAAAAAGTGGTTTCTCCGAGGCATATTTTTCAAGTATCACGGTGTTTGCAATCCAACTTGCGCACGTACTCCCAGTGCTTATATGCGAGAAATACAATTGGATCAACTGTAAAGCTTAAGACTACTACTCGTCTTCACCAAGTTACCATAAAATGTTTGCGAGAGACAAGTTAAATGACATTCACGGTGCCGCTATCCTTAACTGTGTATCATTGATCCGTGTGCAACATAATGCTAACTTGAACAGTGGACGCTATGAGCCCCCTTGCTAGTTTAGAGTTATTTCTGCCGGACAGTCGGTGGTTACGATACTTTGCCTAGTCTACAGCATTTCCTTGATTTTGTGTCGTGGTCCAGAAATATGGATCATTTGTCATGACTTACTACCAGTGTTATGTAAACGTCACCTATATCGCTCTGTGTGGGTCAGTATCGCTCGTTGATTGGTGTCATCCGTGTCCGGATTTGCCTATCACTGCGGTCTCCATAGGACAGCCACAGGACTCCTGCGCCTACAGAGGGACCATGAGTGACGCGTTACACCACCCCCAATTCCACACGCACATTCCATATCCGGTGTAAACTCGAAGGAATAAGACCAGGAGGCATGTGGACGGCAGCTCGGTTTCGTCCATGACCCGGCTTACACTCATTCAACAAGCAGAACAGAAGTATTCCTGTCTAGATGGGGAATCCATGGGTAGCAGACAAACACAATTCGGTGGTTAGACCGTGGTCTGCTCCACACTGCTTACATGAAACCACACTTTGAGCCTAGCACGGCCACGAGGACCGTACATTCCTTCGCCTCCAGTAACAATTGACTGTCTTCTGGAGCCAGTGTAGAAGAGATGGTGGGTACTAGACAGGTAGGCACCTTGTCAACATTCACGTCACAAACAGCCAATCCTGGAATGTCAAACAATCAACACAGAATTCCAAGGAAAATAAACATGCAATATTTGACATACATGGAATGTGCGGCAGAGTAGCAAAATTGGGCATATCAAATACAATGAATTACTTCTTGTCCAGATTAGGAAAGTCTAGTTTAAGTGTTAGTCTATGCATGTTAGTCTATGCACCGTATCAGCATTAACTTGAGAAGGTAGCGAAGGTAGGTTAAATCACAAAGAGAACAAAAGAGTAATGGACAACACGTGTAGTTGTGAAACACAACCGAGCTAGATAAGCCCAGTAAGAGACAAATTGGATAAATAATGCTTTTGTTCTCGACAAGGCGAGGCACGCCTTTACAAGCAAGATCATTTTGACATAACAATGCGTGAGCACGCATGTGCAACATTCCGATATGTTTGTCATAACAGTGAATGTATATGTAGCAGGGTATGTAAGTATGTACTTGTGGGTGTGTGTATATGTAGCTGTGTAGTTTGTGCTTGTAATTGCGCTGCACCATTCTTGAATGTCTGCTATTGTCAGTAATGTCTTACGTCTTAGACAGGTGTACTACAGATAATGTATGGCGCCAAGTCAGTAGTGAATCACACTACAGTGAAAGTGTACACAGTCGAATTGCATAATCGATAGAACATCAATGGCATACAGTAGATGACAGAACTAGAGCAAGAAACTTTATAACGTTATCAAGGAAATGGTGCACTTAACTTAACTGATGCAAACAACACCGTTATTTTTCATAAGGTTTACTAAATTAAACTCCGCGGATGAGGAACGGAAAGTACTGATACGCTCACTCTTAGGGCTAGCAGATGATCAGGAACATAAAACACCAAAATCATCATGCTAATCTGTAGTCAGTTACTTGCCAGGACTGCTCACTGTCCACTGAGCTTCCGGAACCATTTCTCTTGCGGTACATGATCCAACGTAGTCATCCAAAGCGATGTGGCGCTGTTGAGTACCTGGGTTCGGAAGATAGTTGTTGATTACTGCGCCCAGGCCTTCACTTCTACACGTGGAAGCCATGTAGTGATGCAAATGGCCTTAACCACTCTCTGTAAATGCATCGAATACCAGCGTGAAGATCGGCCTGGTAGTATTGATGCGCCGAGGTCACAGAGTGCTGCCGCTTTTGGTGAATCCCGATTGATGATTTGTGCGGATCTCAGTGTGTGTGTGTGTGTGTGTGTGTGTGTGTGTGTGTGTGTGTGTGATAATAGGGGGTACAGAGGCACTTGACCAGGCTACATTGACATCATTGCAACTCGAAATGAATCACGGTGTCACACGAAATGAAATGCAATATAACCTATTGTCAAATTGAAATGTACAGACATGCGAACAGATGTTAGTGCTACCGATACTTTGAACGAGCCTCGGTTAGATAATCGTGTCTACGCAACATGCATCGATCCATCAAATAGCCCTGTGACGAGCGTGAAAGTACGATTAATCTGTCAAGCTAAAGTGTGGCGTTCACAACTGCGTCTAAATGACCCCCAATTACATATTCAACTATGGGACGACGCTGTCCGCTGCAATTAGAGATATCAGATGACATCCAAAAAGTCCCGGGTTTGTGTTACAGTCCTGCAGTTTTGCGAGCGGGCAGATCTAGCGTTCACCTAACTATAGTCATACTCAGTAAAACGACTAGCATGTGAAACGGAACATGAAACGTCAACATGATTATGCTAATCGCTAGTCAGTTGCATGCTGGGGCTACTTACTCTCCATGGATGTTCGGAGCTATTTTTCTTGAGTTGCATCGTGGCGATGCAGTGGATGCAGTGGCGATATCATGAATTCAGTCTAGCACTAAGGTCTTGTTTGTCTACATCTTGATCCCTCAGAAAACATGGCAAATGCAACAACTGACACACCGTAAAACCGTGTGCGGGTAGAAATGGCTTTGTACGTTTGTCTGGTCGAAGAAGTTGTGATACATTCCGACAATGCGCAATGAAGAGGGCGACTGTCCTCGATGAGTAGCTTGGATGCCAATTTTTCGCAGGAGGGAACATGATCGAACACAATGATGTTAATAAACACTAACATAGCAAGTCCGCTGCCTCGAGCAAGATGCTTCAAGGACCTGTTGATCGCTTTGAATTGTCCGTTTAATAGTGTGGGAAATATCACAGGTGAGCACTACATGTAGTGCGGTATTACGCAAGCGGTGACAAACCGTAGAGTTAACTAACTAGGCACCGATGATGACCTAAGTCGGGAGATGTAGAACATTAGTCGCCTGACTTTAGTGAATGTTTCATTCACGTGATGTGACCACGTGAGGTCCCGGCTTAGTGTAAATCCGACATATTTCGTTAGTGTACAAAAGTTTAGACTGACACTATCAATACTAAGGTGTGGGGTTTGCGTTAGGAGCTGTTGATAACAGTTTTCCTTGACTAGCGAGAAGATAACATCTTTACACTTTAATGCATTGACCGAAAGACAGCTAGATTTAGATCAGGAAGTGAGGTTGTCTAAGAAGCAGTGCAGGTTGGGCGGCGAATTTAGTGTGATTGCGTACACCAGTGAACACGTCTTCAATCTACTTTAGCAGGATGGCTTCTTTGGGAGCGGGAATGGAGTCAATAAAGGCGGAAAATAGGAAGGGAAGCAACAGCACCCTGAAGAACACCTGAATTTGTGATGAGTGAGGAAGAGCTTTTCTCCCAATCTCGGTAAACTGAAAACGATTGACGCAATAGTCTATAAGAAAACATACTACTGGAGGTTGAACCCCGAAAACTAGCAGATCGTGTAACAGCAGCTAGCGGTTTACACAACCGAAAGCGTTGCTGTAATCTAGAAAGCAGATCCGCGTGAGTTTGTTTTTTCTATCAACGAAGCGTTGTTGAGTACTTGGACTCGAAAGATAGTTGTTGGTTATCGCGCCCAGTTCTTCAGTTCAACACGAGGAACCGATGGTCAAGGTCACCCACACACACGCGTGAGGTGCATGCTCCTTGTTCATTCGAATTATTCCTCTCTCTCATCTTTCCGTCTTCTCGCAGATTTGTCACTGTGCGCTCATTCGAACCGGATTTACCAGCCCTACACAGTGATTCATCATACGTGGAAATATCTTCTACGATTAAAGTCGATACCATCACTGACCATTTTCACTGGCATCCGCGATTAAGCGCAAACGAATAGCTCAATCACATTGAGCTGAGTGCCTTTCTGTGTGACACCATTCGATACAGAATTCTCGAGGCAATCCGAAAAGCCTAAGGTTATTCCAATCCGGCGTTTTTCAACACAGTTGTGAAAGAATTTGTAATCTCTCAATCTGTGCTCAACGCTGTGTTCAGATTCAGTTAGCTGGTTTCAGTCACTCACCATTCCTTGTGAACCTACAGTGCGCCAGTGCGCCTGCATAACCCATCACATGGACCGCGCGACCACGCCGACCGCTCATTTCACCTTGCAATCACAACACTGGCCTGAGGGATGTACGCCGCTCTCAAAGCTGGAAAAGTACAGAACGCCAACCAACCCAATGGGACAGGTAACGACACCATGTTGAATGGCAGAAATGTGAATCCGCAAAAGCTCCAAGCAAAAGGCATTTGCGGGTTAGGAGAATGTCATCGACTAGTAAAAATCGGTCTGGCTTGTCCGCACTGTGGAGTGGTATCATCCGAAATGTGCAAATGTGTCCCAACAACAGCTACGGGAGCGAAATAGTTCCCAAGGTGCACTTTGGTTCTGTACTGCGTGCTCCACCATCCCACGCGTTGTGTTTGCTTATCCTAAGTCAGAAATGCGACCGGTTAACCGCAGAAGCCGAGCAGAGGATAAACGATAAGATTACTTCAAGGGAAGCGAGTATGCACCACGGAACCGTAGTGGCTTCTAAGCAACGGAATGCTGCACAATCCGCTTCTCCTGAACCTCAATAAGCCACGTCTCCATCTTCGTTGTCTTCACAAACTTTGGTAGAAAGCCAGGCGAAAACTAACCTTACCAACGAGAGTCAGACAGTTCTCATGACAAACGAAAATCAGTCACCACTCGAAACGTCTGGTTAAGCAACTTCCAATAGATGTGACATCTCGCGTTAACAAGGATGAAGCTGCCAAACACCAACCTTCGGTACCTGTAGCTCAAATGTCTTTTGTCGAGACAAAGCCCAGCGCAACATCAGTTACGTATGCAGAGATTGCTGCTAAGGTCCACCGGGAGGCCACCGTTGCGGCCTCTTCGGTTGTAAACACCGTTAAGGCGGATAGAGGGACAAACAGTAAACAGTTAGTTCCCTTTGGTAACTTGAAAAGCACAATTAGAAGACGAAGTTCGGCAGTTGCATGCATTTCGTATCGTCTCATCAGTGCCGATAACGATAACTGGTAATTTTATATAACAGTTTTTGGGTACAGACATACATACAAACAAACGAGAAAAAAGGGTTGTCTTTGTTCTACAACCAAGGCAACCTGAGGCTGCCCGATGATTGCTTTCGAACACAAAGCACTGGCTTACTCCGATTAATGGCCATAGCCCCAGCAAACCGAAGGAGCCGAGAATTAGTATGGTGAAGCAGGATTCGAAACGCCTTGTTGACCTCAATTCGGTGACCCGATGGCAATAAGTGCCTGCCGATCGAAGATGCTGGCGGCCTGCGTACACATGTAGTCTGAGTTGGGTTTGCTTGCCGAATAAGTCCGCAATGAACTCATTTTGGTACGTGCTCCTTTATTCGGGAACTCAGTGTTCTATTGCTTCTGCCTATGTAGCTATCCCCGCAGTTACATACGAATTGATATACGCAGTGTGAGTTGGCGCCAATAGGGTGAGTTTCCTTTAGTGGAGGCAACGGTACCTTATGAGTTCGGTCGATGATTCCAACTTCGGCAGCACAGAAATTGCTCTGTGTGGCGGAAATCAGACGTCTTCTGGTCCTCACAGAAGCAGTCACCCTTAAAGTGCAGCTCTAAGAATACCTTTTTCTTGGGCACAGTACGTACAGCACTTTTCATTTCACGAATTTCACTGTGCTTCCGAATAAATTTTCGAGGGTAGCTATTAGCAATTAACCTGTTAGTAATTTATTCTACTTCATCGGCTAGACAATCGGTCAAACATATTCGTCTGGCGCGACTAAACAGGGTCTTCACAAACTTTCGCTTATGCCGCATGGGCGTAAAGCTGCTAAAATGCGGATATTGTCCCGACCACGTTGTTTTTCGATATACAGACCGTTTTACCAGTCCGTCCTCCCTGCGGCTGATAAGAACATCCAAATATGGAAGACAGTTCTGTTGTTCGATTTCACAGGAAACACTCAAGTTGACATGCGAAGAGTTAAATCGCGCCGCTAGCTGTGCGATCTGCATTTCTGTTGAACTGAACACCAAGATATCGTCCACTTAACGTTTGTAATAGGGTAACTGCGCTATTTCTTCAGATAGGCTACGTTTTATCACTAGCATAAAGAAATCCGCTAGTATGGGGCCCAGTGGGCTGCCCATGGGTACCCCATCAATTGGCGATACGGTATGTTTCGGAAGTGGAAATCGACATTCTCTGTGCATAGAAGTAATGATTCCTTTAAGAATTCAACTGGAATCGGAAACGGACATTCAGAACCTTCTGCTAATTCGCAGATGTAGTCAATGGTCTGGTTTAGCGGCACGTTAGTAAACAAAGATTCCACATCTTAGGAACACAGCACCTTATCGGACAAGTTCATTTTATCGAGGTCTTCGACAAGCTCGAAGGAATCTTTGAGGCCATGTAGATCAAACTGAGCTTTTAGCGAAGAAAGCACATTAACCAACTAGCGAGCTAATTTATGTTGGGGTGCGTTTGTCATCGAGAGGATCGGTCTGAGCGGCACTCTGCTCTTATGCGTTTTTGAAGCCCATATAGCTGCGGCGTAGTTGATCCACTAGGCTTTAAACTGTTATAAGTAGCGCTGTCGATCATGTGATACTGACGAAGCATTTCTAAGTGACGAATGATTCGGGATTCGAATGCAGTCACATCCCCTGCCTTCTCCAGTCGTTTAAATTTGTTAGTGTCACTGAGTATGATGCTCATCTTCTCGATGTATTCAACTTTGTTCATGACTACAACTCCTGAACCCTTATCCGGCTTCATTACATCGACATCCTTATCGCGTAATTCGCGTAATGCTCGTAGGTGTCTGTTCGTAAGCGCACTTTTCTTTTATTGACTCATTTTTACTTCATAAGCAACATCGGCCAGTTTATTTCCAAACCATATAAGCTTATCGGTACTAGTTGGTTGAAGGCCCTTCAACTGATTAAAAAATTCTCAAACTGAGCCTCAATGAACAATCCTATCAATAGTCTAGGAGGCACTCTGTAACCTAGCCCGAAAGACAATGCTACTAACTGTAGTGCATCGAGGTTCACATTTGACAGATTCACCACATACTTACTGGGGTCCCGAGTACATGGCTCCTCATTTCGGTTGTTCATCAATGCTTCTTCAAGCAGTGCTAGTTCCTCGATTTTGGTACGATCGATTTTGACTTTACAAAATGGGATGTATATAATCCGACAGCAGACTGATAAGTTTGCGACTACGGGCAACAGGTGTGCATGAGTTTCCAGTAGGCCATCAAATCTGACTCGCGTCTTCTCCAACTGGACAGGTGCGACGTGTCTGAGATAAGCTGCAGGAGGCTTGAGCTTGTTTCTACGTAAGAGTTTCCAAATCGCCCGAGGATAACGACGCACGCGAATGCAATCCGACAAAAAATTAATTTTCACACGTATGCGAGCAATCTTGCAACGCAGATTGACGATCCGATGAAGCAGTTTAATGGAATCAAGGGGAATTCGTCGTTTGAGAAATTTAAAACGGTAAACAATCAACACTTGTCAGTAGGTCAGGACAAACGCGTACCATACCTTGTAGATCAACGGAAAAGGGATCAAAAAATAGTGCCCGGTCTGTTGTATGCTCAAATATCCCTGAATCTACCACAATTACACTGGGGGATAAGTTGTCGGATGATCAAGACCAATGGAACTCATTGTGCGTGCTGATGAGTGTCAAAGCCAAGCCTATAAACATTTTACGAATTACTCGTCATCCGAACTCGCCACACTGTGGACAACCCAGTCTTATTCGAATAACACTAGAATCCTCTACCTACGTAGAAAACGTTTTGCTGTCAGCAAGCGCGCTAAACCACGGATACTGTGAGATACGCATCAAGCATGATGGCCCTTGGAGCGCGCGAAAGTCAACAAGAAACACCGAACTGGGACACAAGAAGCAAAACCGGCCAAACGCAATCTTCATACACGGCGTACCAGAACATCCTACTAACCATGTTCAAGAGACCAGAAAGCCCGATTTAGCACAGTGGTGGTTCATTCGTGAAACACTTTCTTTGGATAATATTGTGGCGCTGTCACTCACCAGGATGCTGCCCTAGAATCCTAAAACCTGTGGTTCAGTCAGAGCAACAAGCAACGGATGTTTTGGATCGATGGCGCAGAAATCGGAAACCTCTTCTTTCTGAACTTCGGTTAAATGTCGCAGAAGCTTTGCGTAGCTCAAATATTAGAGCATCTGAATCAGCAATCATACCGAAGAATGTACGGAAGCGTAACTTGACTGCTAAATTAATTGACTCTGATGTGAGTCTAAACAAAGATTGGGACGCACCTTGGCCGAATCAAGTTGCAAACGAGGTATCACTATCCCATCAATGAAAACGAGTAACTTCCGACCTCCCATCGGTTGGCATTCATCCACACTTAACCCCTTCACCCATCTGTTGGCTCCTAGTGACCGAGAAACTGGCCTGATTGTATGCGAATGCTCAGGAACTTTGTAATAAAATGGCCAAATTGAAAGGTCGCCAAGTTCCCGGGTCATATGATGTCATTTGTACAATCGAGACGTGATTACACATGGGAACCATGGACGCTGAAGTTTCGCTACCAGGCATGTCACTGATCCGGAACAATAGGCTCACAAAAGGAAGGGGTAATTCAGTATTACCGAAGCGACTTACAATACGAAGCCGTGCAGGATTCAGACTCGCAGTTCTCCAACTCTCTTTAGTGCCGCTTGCAGTTAACAGGCAGGAACGCTTGCCTTATTGTCTTGGTGTACCGCGCCCCTAACTCTACACCCGAAACCGACTACCCCCTAGCGGTTGCTTTAAGATGCAGGTTACAACGAAAATACACTCACACACTTATCATGGGTGATTTCAACGCACATGGTGTAGATACTTCTGCCACTATCGGAGAACAATTCAAAGCCGATCTAAGGATCTCGTAACCAATGTTCCTCTTTACAATCACATCACTTTCCCACTCGGTTCAGAACAGGCAACAGGCCATCTGTGCTGGATCTTGTGCTTACCAAAGAGGAGCATTTGATTGATGTGTTGGTTTTAGACTGTCCGTTAGGTCGCAGTGATTAGCCAGTGATCAGTTTGAACTTCGTCTGCTGTGCGAAATATCGAAAGGAGAAGGATGAGACTGAGAAAACCAACACAAGCTACGATCGATTAGCTCAGCTGGTCAGCACTACAAGTTGGTTGTTCCTTGCCGAAGAACCCCTGTAAGTCGCCTGGTTCGAGTTCGTCCACAAATTCAGTCAGCTGAGTGCAGATGCTTCATAGATAACAGTTTGCAGTAAGTGTACATTAATTGCTTTCGTTAGGAGCAGAACTCGAAATGGATGACAGTACGCAGCGCAGCATGGCGAGTGTACAGAGAAGCTCCAGCACAAGAAACTTGGGAGAAGTACGTAACCCAACGTAACCACTGCACTCAACTGCTAAGAGAAGACAAAGCCGCCTATCAGCAGAACATCGCAAAAACACTCAGTGCTAACCACAAACTGCTGTACAAGCACTTCAATAGCCTAGGAAAGGTGAGACAAGGATTTCCTCCACACATGCCGGCCGATCGCCCAACAAGAACGGCTGTAGAAGCAGCAAACGTGCTGTGGATGAAAAATGTTTCAACGTTTCTGAGGTTCTTGCCACCAAGCGATCTTCCAATCTTTGTCGTATCGTCGCCAGGACTAACCCACATCACTTTTACCGCAGAGGCTGTATTGCAAAAGCTGACTTCTCTACGCAAACACAGCTCGCCTGGTGTCGACCCCATTCGTCCCGAGACACTAGAAGCAGCAGCGAGTAACTGCTCAGCTTTTCCAGTGATGCTTAGACCAGAATCAAATTCCCGCCATGTGGAAGTTTGGCATAATAACCCGATTCACAAAGATGGAAGAAGAACTGAGCCATCCAACTACCGCCCAATATCCCTTCTTCATATACTCTCCAAGATCATGGAATCCATAGTTTGCCGATGGACTGGTGTACTATCTGAAAAAAATATAACATCATCACTCCTGAGCAGCACGGTTTCCGTCGACAGCGGTCATGTACAACGAATTTGCTAATGGCACGCAGTAGATGGACCGAGTCAACTGACGCTGGAGAAGGTGTTGATGTGCTCTACCTGGCTTTTTCCAAGGCTTTCCATCATCTAGACCATCGGATACTACTATCCAAGCTGCAGCATTACGGGATCGGCGACCTGTTTTAAGTTGGATTGCCAACTTTCTACTTCAACGGCAATTAGTGGTCAGAGTTCGGATCTCTTAATTGGACCCCATACTAGTCGAGTGTGGTGTGTCGCAAGGCTCAATTCAAGGTCCACGTTTGATTTTGGTGTTTCTTAATGACCTTGCACAGGGAATCGCTTCAAAGTTCTTAATGTTTGCCGACTATATCGAGATCTGGAACAGGATCCAGGCGAACGCCGACCAGCATCTGCTTCAGAGGGACCTAGCTATGGCATATCAATGGTCAGCTCAAAACTTATTACATTTAATGCCAGTAAATGCAAGGTAATTTTCATCCGACATCAGAGTAACTACCCATACCGGCTCAGAAGGAATATACTGCAACAATCAGCTGTCGGACGTGACTTGGGTGTCCTGATTCAAGATTACTTGGGTTGCTCCAGGCCATCCGAAAAGGCCTCGAAGATTGGGAACCAACACGTTGGGCTGTTACGACGGACGTTTGGACAAATAAACAGCTCCGTATTTCGACAAATGCTCACTGCTTACATCTCTATGTCGAATACGCAATTCAAGCCTGGCATCCATGGCTGAAACATGATCTTAATGCATAGGAACAGCCACAACGTCGGGCATCTAAGAACCTAATTGGAACGTGCAACCTTCCATACCAGGTGAGGCTGAAACGATTGGGGGTATTCAGTGGAAGCTAGCTCAGACTACGAGGCGACTTGCACTGCTCCGTAGAGCAGTGCACTGGAGACGCCACTGAAGGTAGTGGTGAAACGTTTGTCATTAAATTACTCAGCTCGGAGAACGAATCAAAAGGTTAACTACCAACCCAAGCTATAGGTATTCCGAATCATTGCAAACGGTGCGGTTGTATAACAGCGTCTAATTTTACCCCGCTCTCCCTTTAAATTAGTCCTCAAAATTGCAGATCTATCATTGAGCCTTTGAAGTAATCAGAACATTAGTTGCGTAGTGTCGTGCAGATTTCTTCCCAGTGTGCATACAGAGGAGCAAACTAGTAAACAATATGTTTGAATTCTTGCAAAAGTTCGGTTTGCCATGTAGCTATTTCTTATTTACATCTTTAGTAACGACAACCAGCTTTAATTACCGTGCGTTTTCTCGAAGCCATCGTAGAGGTAAGTCTCTGAATAGGTGACTTAAGTAACCATTTTCGTCTTAAATAAAACCACTTTGTTTCTTTCCGGCTGCACGAATTCTGCCTTATGATGGGCTCATAAACGGAGGAGTTTCCTGCTTCTCAGCTGCGCATGTTGGAATTGCGGGTGCCAGTCCTTCTAGGCCTCTCACACGTAGCGGAACTACGTCTGTCTTCACAAACGGCACATCTGCATCACATCCTCAGTCTGACTAACCGTTGTTCAATCCTATATTCGTCATTGTGACTGGTCATGATATTTGCTACTTATCGAGTGCTATTCACATAAACATTGTAGGTACCATGGAGCGTAGGGGTGCGGATGCTATGAGCAGAATGTATCAACGTGCGGTGGCATGGTGGACACTATATAGTAAACGAGCAGTAAAGTCATATGCACATTGTGTGGCTCCAAACATTCATTTGTTTTGCTCATTTTTGACATTGGTTATATTCCGTCACTTTGGCCTTCGGATTGACAGCTTTGAGCTATTATCTGCGGGAACGGATTACAATTTTTCCTGATGATGCAGTCTTCTCGTATTGACCTCTGGCTGACGGTCGTCGGTGCTTCCCTTTGTCACTTGTCATTGGTTTGTGCAATGGGGTGTAGTTTATGCCCTAGATGGATTCAACGGCTACATGTTTTCACTAGTGTTACTTCATACTTTTCCCCCATGCTACATAGGCTTTGTCAGCCTACGATGCGAAAAACCTGCTCCTGATCGTCTTCCTTGTGCTCAACACCTGATCTTCATGTGCCAATACAATATTTGGGCTGGGTGTCTGCTCTACTTGTGGATTGGCAGATTGTTAGTTAGCTTTAATTCACTTCACCAACTATCCATTTGAACGAAAACAAGTGAGCGGAAAGTCAGTCGTTGATGTTAGCCAGACAAAATGCACCATGTTTCATGCCATGGGTAGAAGAATTGCTAGAATTTCTAGGGCCCTACTAGCTTCGGAAATATGTCCCTCTCGGCCATTGGCGCTTCCGACATCGCAACTCGTATTCCGGAAGACGATAAACATTAATGAACGAACTGTCACTCGTTCAAATCCCCATTGCTTAGTCCTCCAAGCTTGGCCGAGACCGCCTCTTACACTGACCCTTGGTGGTGATCAGCTAGAAGTCGTTCACAAATTCAACTACCTGGGAAGTTGTATCAGCGACCATGGGATTTAGGATGAGATCACGAACCGTATAGCAATAGCTCGATGCGCATTTGTTAACTTTCGCCACTTTTGCCGCCGGCGCGATATTCCTCTAACCCTGAAGGCTAGAGTGTACCGTGCAGCGGTAGGTTCGATCCTACTGTACGGTTGTGAAAATTGACCCCTTAGATCAACGGACATATAGAGGCTAGTTACGTTTGACCACCGGTGTCTTCGTAATTTAGCTCACATCTGGTGGGAACACCGAGTAAGTAACGAGCGCGTTCGACGCCATGTTTACTGCACAGGAAAAGGAAAACGACTCAGCACCGTCATTTCACGCAACAGGCTTCGATGGCTCGGTCACGTGTTGCGCATACCAACCCACCGACTCCCGCGGTGTGCGCTGTTTGCGCGTCCGGGGTGTGGATGGAAGAAGAAGTGAGGTGGCCAAGCGATGACTTGGTCGAGAGGAATGAGGGCCCTCACTTCTGAGCTGGCCTCGGTTGGAGCGTCTCGGCTCCCTGGTTTGTGTCCGAAAGACGATGAACACGTTTGGCTGGATACACTCATTGATATGACTAGAATCCGACCTCAGTGGCGTTCGTGTTGTGATTTTCTTTGTCCCACCCCATTCCTCTTAGCCTCCCTCCAACCACGATCTCACTATTTAGCCTTATATAATTTTGCTTAGTAAAATATTTTTGCTGCATACTAGCCGGCTGGCAGCTTACCGGAACGATGCCCATGCGTTACCGGCAGCTCAGTTGGCTTGCACCTGTTGCATTTCCCCCTTCGTTACGTATTGCGGCACAGTACCTGTTATTCCCCCCTCTAGCTAACGTGTATAATGATGATGATGGTACTTGTAAAATCGTATCACCACGCCCAACTAATTCAGGACAGCAAACAAACCCTCCATATTGGACCTTGTGCTCACGAATGAAGAGATCATGGGTGACAAGTTATTGATGGATAATCCATTAGGTCGCAGTGACCATTTAGTGAGAACGTTCATCTATGTATGTTATGCAAAATATCCAAGTGAACACTCGGAACTAACTCATGGAATCACACACTACCACGTACTGAAACAATTAGTCGACGTATCTGCTTGGGAATTCTCAAACAACAGTCCCCCTTGACAACGTTTGGGCTGAGGTCGTTGCTAGACTCAGCGACATCGTCAACAGAGCATCAGAGACCAGGCCTCTTCGTTTTGCAAACACCTTCATTTCTAAGGAGCAGGGCTTGAAAATGCCTGGTGCTAAGAGACACAGCATGGCGTGCCTACAAAGTTAACTCCGACTCAGAGACTTGGGACAATCTCCTGACCCATCGCAACCATTGCACTGCACTTATCCGTTAGAACAAACTAAGTTATCAACAGTGCATAGCCAAAAGTTTCCTGGCAAACAGCAAACTGCTGTATAGGTATGTCAAAAAAGTTCGTAAAGTGGAGCATGGTATCCATCCACTTTTCACGACAGGCGGTAGAGTACAAAGTGCCGAAGATGCAGCTAATGCCCCGTGGCTAAAATACGCCCTAAATTTCGAACTCACAGCCTCTACTTGTCCAATAATGTCATGCACATTACCGGCTCCATTGTTTACAAATGTAATATTCAACCTATCAGTTGTTCTATGGAAGTTGTTCTTACTTTGCGATCATACCTCTCCGGGAGCTGACAACATCGGCCGGAAGGCACTGAAGGCTGTGGCCACCAAGCTAGCTGAACCTTCGTCACAATTCTTCCAAAGGTGCTTTGATGAACAACAACTCCCCACTATGTGGCAGCGTGGCATTATCACCGCAATTTTTAAACTCGGTAGCGGTTCAGAGCTTGCAGACTATCACCCAATGACTCTACTCCCTATGCTCACGAAGGTGATGGAAGCGGTCGTCGCTGAAGTTTTAATGGACTACCTGGAAAAACGCGAAATCTTGGCAACGGAGCAGCATGGCTTCGGTCAACACCGGTCATGCACCACCAACCAACTGATTGGACTAGGTAGTTGGACGTAAGTGGCTGATGATGGGGTCAGACTTGACGTCATCTATCTGGTCTTCTCCAAAGGTTTCGACCGCCTGGATCACCGCATCCTAGTTCACCGACTACAGAACCGCAGAATAGGGGATCCTGTGCTTGGTTGGACTGGCAAGTTTTTTCACCAACGGAAGGTTCAAGTACGTGTTAGGGGATCACTCTCTAACCCGATTGAGGTGGAATGTGGTGTCCCACGGAGCTCAGTGCTGGGACCGCGTTTATTCCTGGTGTTTATCAACGATCTGGCAAGAGTCATCTCCTCAAACTTCCTGCTTTTCGCGGATGACGTCAAGATATGGCGGGCGATTAGTAACGAAGTGGATCATGATTTACTCTAACATGACCTAGGTTGCATTTATGAATGGTCAAAGAGGAAATTGCTTTAATTGAACATAGCTAAGTGCAAGGTGATACATCTGGGTCACTAGCAAGTGAGCGCTTACAAGCTTGGAGACCAGACCTTGTAGAAGGTCTCTCAGAAGCTTGATCTGGGTGAACTGGTACAGGAAGATCTCGGGTGTTCAAAACAAGCAGAGAAGGCGACGAGAACTGGCAATCAACGCCTTGACCTGCTTCGCAGAGCCTTCCGTCGGTTAGAACCCTCAACCCCCAACTGGTTAACGCCTACTTGTGACCGCACATGGAATATGCTATCCAGTCGTGGCAGCCGTGGCAGAAACAGGATCTCGTTGCTCTCGAGACTCCTCAACGATGGGCAACCAAGAACGTCAGAGACCTCTTTCATCTGCCCTATCAGGTTAGACTGAAATCTCCAAGTATGTGCAGCAGTCGATACCGGATTTTGCAGGGGAATCTCATAATAGTTTACCAGATTCTGAAGAACCCGAACCACATTTGCCGTCCGCTGCTGGAATCGAACCACATCACTAGCCTAAGAGGTCATCCTCTGAAACATATAACACAGTACAGCCGGCTTGAATGCCGTAGAAATTTCTTATCCCTCCGCGTGTGCCAACCTTGGAACGCCCCCCTCTTACTTATATCGTCGCTGCTCGCAAGCTGGCGATATTTAAAATCCAGTTGACAATGTGTTGTCTGAGTTGTATTTTAATTTATAACTTGTTAGCCAGGAGCTACAAAACGAACTCAAACGGTGTTTTACCAAACTCCCTACCAATGGATTTGGGGATTTGTACTTTTAATACTCGAACATCCCAGCTATTCTACATAAGCCTTTCGTGAGTCCAACAAAACGCTTTTCACTTTACCATAAAATTTTATGTTCGCAATAATTCCCATCCCACGGGACTTGTTAAGCATTGCCGTTTTTTTACCCATAGTACACCATTGTTCCCTTGCACGTAGACGTCAGTGAGCTCACCGGTTTAAACCCAATTTTGCTAACATATTTTTCTATTTTGAAGTTTGACCATAGCCATCCTACGGGACCTGTTAAGCATTGGCCTTTTTACCTGTGTAAAACCAATGTTCCATCATATACAAATTGAAGAATTATCCAGTTACCTCTGTGCTGTTATCAGCCTTTACATTGCAATAAGCAAATGTTTCATATACATATCAGGTAACTACAAATCGTCATGTTTGAGGGAACGTTGTATCGCTACATCCGGTAGCCGGAAATTGATGCCAGTTTTTTGGTTGGTTGAGTGACTCACCAGTCTGGATGGACAACCCAGTCAACCCAACAATCCTAAAAGCATCAGGTATAAGTACAGGTCCAGAGGAATTATGCTGACGGCCTGATCAACGCCTGGTCAACGAAGCGTGCGAAACGCAAACATCCGCATCAGTTGACAGGGGATTTTTTCGAAACTGCACTAAAATGCACACATAGAAATGCTTTCTGGCATTGATTATGGTGAAACTGGATGTAAAATTTACTTGTCCTAAAGTTTCATTGTGGAGTCAGTTATGTTCTCATCTTAAATTTCAACTTTTACAGGTCAGCTAAGATTTCCATCTAAACCACCGAACAGTGGTGACAACCTGCAGCCTACCTGGTAACGCCATATAATTTGTCAGTCCCTTTCGATATTTTTTTCGCTAACTTCGTATATCATAATGACCCACCTTAGTAACAACACACACACACGAAAGTGGATAATTCATAAATTAGAAAATAGCCCTTCATTAGAGACAATACATTTTAGGTTGCTTTTTGAACCACCGTTTACTGAAATACTGGTGATGTATACAGCGTAATTTGTGAGAAGTCTACTTATCGTTTCTTTTGCGCAGTAATGTTTCAAGTCATTTCTGCATGTACACTAATACTGGGAGCTAGGATATTATCTGTCAAAAATTCTAGCTTTTCTCGCTACATCAGATCACATGCAACTTGGATTACTTTGCTGGAAATTCTGACATAGCCAAGTTTGCTTTCAATTGGGATGGTAGAGTCCGGGTAATTAGATAAAAACACTGTAACGTGGTCTAGCTCTGTTAAACAACCATCGACCCCCCGTAAGATGGCGCGCCGAACGCAAGAGAGGGGGTGGTGTTCGGTGGTTTGCTTTCGTTCACATAACATGGGCAGAGCATGCTTAAGTGATTCCCGAAAGGATGAAACGCGCGTACAGTGCTTTTCCGGGCGTGTGGCGGCTGTCTGAGTGAGTCTAGATGTGACGAATTTCTACCTACAAGTAATATGTGCCAATTCGTTCTCATTCAAATAGCTTTCTCACACACATCAAAGTACACTGATACGCAGGTGAACTTACGAATACTTGTCCAAGAAAACATGGGTAAAAAGGTAGGAGACTGGGCGTGAAAAAACAAGACAGAAACACATTCGCTGACTAACAAGAATGAAACCTACTCAGACTGCTGTACGAAGGAATAGCAATAAGTTTCCGGATGCATAGATGCTTATGTTTTAAACAAAATAAGCATTAATTTTTCGCGAAGTACTCTCCACCAGGGTTTTCGCCCATTCAATGCACTCAACCTATTTGGAAAAGAAGTTAGACCATTCTGAGGCGGGTAACTTTTCCAGCAGTTCAACGAAAGCCTGTAGGGCAGTTTCTAGAGACTTTTGGCGAATTCCATGCATGCGCTTGACATTTGCGGACACAAAATAGTCACAAGGAACCAGTTCTGGACTGTCGGTGGGTAACCAAGCTCCTGGATGCGTTCTCTAGCTAGAATATCTAAGACAACATGGGACCTGCGTTCAGGTGCGTTTCCATGGTGCAGCAAGGTCGCTCGCGCTCGAGTCCCTGGACGACTCCTGGCTACAGTTTCCAGCACTTGTGGCAGACAGTGGGTGGCATGCAAGTCTTAGGTGACTGCGCGTTGCCGTACGAGCTGTATATTAGCTACATGACCAGGCTCGGGCGAGAACACAGCTACCACCTGCTTGGCCACAGTGCGTTCACGACGGAATTTTGAGGCGGTACCCTACCAACTGCTGTACACTGAGGTGATTGTTGCTTTGTCTCTGGGTCAAAACAGCAAGCATAGTGTAGGGCGACGAAAGGCAGTGATTGCCCAGGGGACAGAAAGACCAACAAAACGGGAACGGATGGAAAAGGGAGCAGGAAAAATGAGGGGGCGCGGACGGAGCAACATTGCCCTGACGGAATGAGACGCGAACGGGGCATGAGCGGTGTCCGGTAATAAGCCTGAGCCAGCAGAACGAAGAGGGTATTCATCGAGAACGCCATAAATAAAGCAAAATCACCGTTAATGCAGCTTCCCGGACCAATCCCAAGCAGAATGATACATCCACGTTCAAGCAAATCACAAGCTATTGAATGACTCCGCGCCGGCCAGAATGGGACGCGTAGAAGCCGAGATACTGGGGGGAAATGGGCAGGGAACACTTCATCACGAGGCCCCCAAAGTGAATGGATGTGTCGCCAGCGGAAGCCAGGAGATACGGTGCGTCATGGGGAAAAAAGGTGACTCATTAATGTACGCCTGCGTGAGTGGTGATATGGGTTCTGATCGCGCCAATAAAGATTGTGCTCCATCGTCACGTCGTTCTCACTACACAGGTCTCATCAACATTGGGGATTTCGCAAACATCCTCGGAACATTTACTCATCAAAGTTGGCAAGCAGGGTGCCGCACTAATTTACTCTAGCTGCTTTCTGGTCCGCACTGGTATGATGGAGTATCCAGCGTGTGAAAGAAAACCATTCCGAGGTGCAGGTTCTCATGTAGAATGGTGTGGATGATCCCGATGGCATTTTCCAGCTGTACCACAGTCACCCTGGCATCGCACTCCAGCATCGCTTACACAGCAGCAATGTTGTCCGCGGTGGTGGCCACCACAGGTAGACCACAACGTTCCTCATCAGCCAGGGACCACCTGCCACGCTTGAATTCCGCAAACCATTCAAACGCAGTGGTTCTTGAAGGCGCATTATCACCAAATGTAGCACGCAGTCCTTCGACACTCTGGATTTATTTAAATCACATTTATGGCCATCGAAAATCATCGACCTCCAGAGACATTCATTGAGTTCCATAGTTACCGTCTGAGTATGGCAACCTGTAAGACTTGGAAACCATGCTGAGCTGCTGAGATAGGGTTCGGTGCCTTGAAATCACTTTAAAATATTTAAGAATGGATTACGGTTCTCAAAGTTTTCCAGGTCACCTGCACCTAATCTGTGTACTGCGTATACAGGAAGTAATCGCTCTGTTCCCGTGATACAAACTCAGAATAACGTGGATCCTGTTTACAAGATGAAACTGCGTGTCACTCCTACCGTGTGGCCGTACAGACACGCGCTATTCGATTTTTGAACTGACCATCTACGATTCTCGCTGCACATCAATGTGCTCATACTTATCCAAATCGGATTTACCGGCGCTATCCAGTTGGTCTACCACTTCAGGATTGTCTAGCACACGTCAACCTGGCATCGATTACTGTAATTTCCGTAAGTTTTTCATAGAAGCCATGAGCGCACAATCTTTTCTAATGCATACTAGCATTTGTACCTTCATTCAACGCAATGCTCTTAGCGCTTTCCAACTATTTTCTTACTACAAAACCTGACACATTTTTTGATGGCTGCAACTCATTTGGAAGACATCATCCTAACACTGGCCACACAAACGTGAATTCTACCATGCCCATCAATACTAAACTTTCTAACAAGCCAAAGCCAGGCCTGGTCGATTGCCAAGTGGCCGATGCCTACGCCAGAAAGCTTGCGTCTTGATCCTCATCATATCTGTTTGCAACCGCGGTCCCAGTTGCAAGACAGTGTCAACTGACATTGTGCGCCTGTCCTAACACGCTTGGCAATCGCAATTGGCCAAAGTGACTAACACCTCGGCAACGGTTCGTAAAAGAGTAACAAGGAAAATGATGCGTCCACGGTCCACTAAGCCCTAGAAAATGATTTTTGCGATTAGAAATTGTGCTCCATGATCATTCTAACTGGAATAACATGTAACAACCGTAGTGAGAAACTCCATGCCAAGCGTGTAAATGTAAGTCAGAAAAAGTAAAAGAATGAGACTGCACATCACACTCCATATGGCTCTGTACAGATTGCATGATCAACCTATGCGTAAGGTGCATCACAGTGCTAACACAGAAGTGTGACAAGCTGACAGCGATTGCGCAGCGTGCTACGGATGGTATAGAAGTCGCATTGGAACAATTTGCAGCATAACTCGACTCCAGTTGCAGTAGCCTATGCTCAAACTTTGGAAAAAGTAAGCAAACTAAAACATGGTAGCAAGGGATATACAGCAACCCCGACCAAGAAAAATAACAAACAGGCGGGCAATCAGGATATGCCATACACAGCGACGGCAAATTTGAATTAAGTGGATCTTCCTGGTGGTGCGTCGGTGCCACAGGTCGAGTGTAGTCAAACCGTATACAAAGATGAACATAAGAAATCGTCGTCTCTAAAAACAAGACAAAAGCGAACGCAGCGGACAAGTCCGACGCTATAAAAACGGCAAGAAAAGTAAACATCACAACGACAAAAGCAATGAAAAAGACAGCAGCGGCAACAGCAAAAACAACGAACAAAATTAAAACAAAAGAACCAAAAATAAAGAACACCAAAACAACATCAATAAAAGGGTATCTGACTGATGTCTCGAAGCCGTGCAACCATGTTGACCTCAGGAATAAGGAATAAAATGTGGGTGAGAAGGGGATTCAACTGAAAAAATATTGCTATAAGCAAACAATCACGGTCAACGCGCCTACACTTTGTGTTAACAACATAACGTCACAAACAACTGCCTGTCGTGCAAAGATAAGGCAGCATCGATGAGACCATTTCCTTGCGGCTTTAAATGCCCCGCGGATAACCCAGCACCAAACGCACTTACAACAGTCAGTCCGACGAAGAGAAAACCGCAGATCCGCAACTGACGACGACAGCGAGCAACGTTCTGTAAAGTCCCGAGCCAAGCACAACGCGAGTCACAGGGACTCCAGCCCGGAAGGCGAGACGGACCGACGGCACCCAATTTGGTCGGCATTGACTTCATTGCACGCTGCCAAGTCAACTTTTGTCCGCGTCAAGCCTTGCGCCACTCTACATCAGGCGGACTAAACAAGGCCAACCTTGGTAAGCGGTGACCGGGCATACGTAGTAGATGCCCAAGCCAATGCAACTTATCCAGATATCTGTATTTTTAAGGAACTATCTTCGTTATCACCGTCTACTACTCGCCTACGCACATAATCGTTACACACATGCTGGTGCCGTCGGACACTAGCGATGCTTCGCATAAAACGAGGATCAAAGACTTGAAGGTGCCACAAATCTTCAGGCCGAAGGGGCCAAGTCTCACTCCCATAGAGCAGGACGGCCCTGACTGTGACTTTGTAAACATGGTCTTTCAGACGGAGGGAAAATCTCTTCTGTCGCCAAAGATGGCGCAGGTTCAAGAAGGCACTTCTGGCTTTAGCAATACATGAACTTAATTCAACTGCTATGCGCCCATCGTTGCTGATGTAGCATCTAAGGTAAGTGAGTCGATCAAGCACGTAGGGTTCCTCGTTATCACGGGACCAGGGGTCATCAAGTGTCCAGTGGTCCTGCAGCAGCACTTTGCAGTTTTAAGGTGCGAAGCTACTACCTAATACTGGGAACACTCTAGAGGATATTCTGGGTTGATTGCGCTCGCGCGACATCCTTAGATGGCAAACAGACATCATCCGCATAATCGAGCTCAACTAACCTTTCATCAGGTAGGAACTCAACGCTTACATGGGGAGATATCTCAAGGGAACAATCCGAATGGAGTCTATGCCAAAATAGAACGACAATGGAAAATCGGACAATTCTGACGAACGCCAATTGTGGTCGGAAACCTAACCGACAGGTCAACATATACATGATGCGCAATGTAGTGGTCGAGTATAGAGTACGTAAGAGGTTCATACATTTCGTGGGATCACCAGTCCGCGCAAATATTTCAAACAGAGCGCATCGATCAACCGAACCGAACGCACGCTTTTATGCCGAGGAAGGCAGCAATTGTCGGACTGTGGTATGCGTGACGCTGCTCTAGCACCTGCTGCAGATTGAATATGTGTGCAGCACAGCCAAGTCTTGGGCGGAAACCTTCTTGCTCTTTCCTACTCCGAGACTCCCATTCCACCGCTAGGCGATGAGTGAGAATCGAGACCAGTAATTTGTCACAACCGGCGTTAGGCTAATACCCTGCGGTTAGCAGTCTGTGCGACTGCCCTTCTTGTATATTACCACTTTGCTCGATCCACTCCAGTTAGCCGGGGACACGTTCTTCCTTCCAGATATGTTCGAACATGGAGGTCAGTGCTTTGCAGTTGGCCTCACCTCCATTCTTAACTAATGCAGGTGAGAGGGAATCCGGGCCAGCAACAGGGAAACGATGGAGGGCTGCGATCGAGTTTCGCACTTCAGTCTCCGATAGAACCTCTAAACTAACTGTCAATGGCTCGTCCTGCATCACCTGAGTAGGAAGACGTCCGGAAGCAGGGGCCAACTAGCCTGATCTTGAAAGTGTACCGTCCATCGAGTCAGCCGGCGCTCCTTTTTGTGTCTCAGTGCCCTCGGGCTTTATCTGCTTGTCTCACTAACGCCTGGTTTCCTGGGACCGGTGGTGCGGAGTAGCTGGAAGAGCTCGCGGTAACTGCCTACCGCTTCAGTTTCCTTCATTTCTTGAGCTCGACTGGTCCACCAAGCTTCCTTCACAGCACGCAGGCGTCGCTTTAGTTCGCGCCTAATTACCCATCTGGTCACATTGTGCTTAGAACGAGCCGCGAGTTTTCTGCTGGATTCCAACTGGTTCACCGGCCTCTTGGATATCCAGTGACTGGTGCGGGGATTATTGATTGTGCCACAAGTAAATACTCCTGCGTCGTGCATGGCGGCCGAGAACCTATTCCAATGAAGCTCAGTGTCATTAGGACAAGACAGCGAAAGTTCCTTACGCCGTGCGTCTTGATTGGCTTGCCTGACCGCGGGCTGATACATTTTCTCAGTTACTAATCGGAGGAGATGCTTGGTGTGCCTCCCGGTAAAGTTCATGAAGAAAGGACAACGTACTAAGGCATGATCAGAGTCGACGCAAATATTTCAGTATGAGCGGGAATCCAGGATAGAACCACGCCACCTGTAACTTATGGCAAGGTGATCTATTTGGATTCATCGCTGGCCAGCGATATGAGGACGTCAAGTAGTCCTTCGGCGCCCACTGCGTCTAAAAGCAGTGCTACTAACAATCCACTGATGCTCCGCACACCGTTGCAACAGACGCTCGCCGTTGTCAGTCCGTTCGGACTTTAGCCCATAAGTACCCCTACTTGCGCTTCTGAACAGCTCATATCCCCTGAAAATACTACGTTGTCTGAACTAGTAGCACTGCGTAGTAGCGCGTTCAATTCGTGATGGAACATGTCCTTGGCAACGTCAGAACTGCAGTCGGTGGGAGCATACGCGGAGATCCAAACAAACAGCGTTTTGTAATACTTGTGAATCAATCTTACTTGACGTCATCATAAGGGCTGCACACAAAAGGCTGTTCATCGGAATCCAATCAAGCAACGATGTCTCAGCCTTGAATCTGAGAATGATACCCACGCCAGCATCAGCCTCTCCGGATGCGTGCAACCAATAGCGGGAGGACAATCCAGGCGCAGTTAATTCGACAACTCCAGTAAGATCATTGATCCTAGTTTCGGATACACAACACACATCAATACCCAGTGTGTTCAACGTGTGTGCGAGTGCAGCCTGTTGGCCTAGGTGTATTAGAGTGCGAATGTTGAACGCTGCCAGGGAAACAAGACAGCGTGGCCTTATATAAGGCTGTTGCCGATAGTCCTTCGTTGGATGTTGCGGGAAGGTGGCTGCATAATCTACGTCTCCAGTGGCACTTAGTTCCTGTCAATTAAGCGGGGAACTAAAGATAAAAGTTTGTTTTGGAGTCAGGATGGGAGTAAGAGAAAAAGGTGGAAAAGTAAGAAGGAAGGCGCCAGCAGTAACATGTTTTCCCTTCTCTGCCAATCTGTATGCAACAGATAAAGCGACGCTTGATTATCCGCGCGACGTCTCATGCAGATTGTAGTTGTATTTTATGGAAATTGTCATGGTTGTATTTGGGTTGCTATTCTGCTAGGCCGCCCAGAAGTAGTAGAAATACAATCAACAATGAATTTATACGGGTTAAGAAGCGTTGTTTTACAAGTCCCGTTAGATAGTTGGTGGGGATATCAACGTAACAATATTTATGATAAGGATAGTAAAATAGTTAATACTTTACATATGAAAATGAGGACTTAGTTTTTGCTCCAATGTTGTCCTGCGATCCCCTTAGGTTCACAGCACCCACAGTTAACAACATATAATTCCATGGTATACTCCAGGTGTAGGATGGAGACGTAGTGTTAAGTAACAAAGTGTAAGTGAATGAGTGCATCGTCCAAGCGTCTTTTAAATACTGTTAGTGTCGGTGCAGAGACGACCGATTCTGGGAGAGCATTCCACGGATGACAGACACGAATGGAAAAGAAATTTCTGCGGCACTCCAGACGACTGTATTGTTCTGTGAGTTTTAATGAGTGGCCCCTCAAGTTTGTATTTCTACTGAGTTGCAGTAAAGGGCGGCACACATGATGTGGGTCTCGCAGAATCAAGTATGCCATAATCAGGTCGCCTCCTAGTCTGCGATAGCTTCCACTGAACAACCCCAATCGTTGCAGTCTCTCCTGGTAGGAAAGACTGCGCGATCCAATTACGTGCTTAGATGCCCGGCGTTGTGGCTGCTCCAGTGCATTAATGTCGTGTTTCAGCTATGGATGCCAGGCTTCAATTGCATAATCGACATGAAGGCGAACATACGCACTGAGCATTTTTCGAAATATGGAGCTGTTTATTTGTACAAATGCCCGCCTCAACAGCCCCACGTGTTGGTTCCCGGTCTTCGAGGCCTTCTCGAATTGCCTGGAGCAACTCAGGTCACCTTGAATCAGGACATTTAAGTCACCTTCGAGAGTTGATTGTTGTAGTATATACGTTCCGAGTCGGTATGAGTAGCTGCTCTGATGTCAGATGGAAAGCACATTGCATTTACTGACGTTGAAATGCAATGAGTTTTTGGGTCGAAGATTGATACACCGTATCTGAATCAGTCTGAAGCAGATGTTGGTCGGCGTTCGCCTGGATCCAGCGCCAGATCTTGATATCGTCGGCAAACATTAGGAAGTTTGAAGCGATTCCCTGTGCAAAGTCATTAATAAACACCAAAAACAAACGTGGACATAGAATTGAGCCTTGCGGCACACCACACTCAACTTGTATGGGTCCGATAAAGAGATCCGAACTCTGACCACTAATTGCCGTTGAAGTGGAAAGTTGTCGATCCAGCTTAAAAGAGGGTCTCCGATCTCGTAGTGCTGCAGCTTGGATAGTAGTATCCGATGATCTAGACGATCGAAAGTCTTAGGAAAATCAAGATAGATCACATCAGCACCTTCTCCAACGTCAGCTGCCTCGGTCTAACTACTGGGTCCAATCAGTAAATTCGTTTTACATGACCGCTGTCGACGGAAACCGTGCTGTTCAGGAGTGATGAGGTTGCAGTTTTCCAGATAGCATACCAGTGCATCGGCAACTATGGATTCCATTACCTTGGAGAGTATAGGATGAAGTGATACTGGGAGGTTGTTGGATGGATCAGTTCTACTTCCACCTTTGTGAATCCGGGTTATTATTCCAAGCTTCCACATGGCGGGAACTTGGTTCTGGTCTAAGCAGCGCTGGAAAAACGGAGCTAAATGTCCTCCCAGTTGGCTTACCTTTGCTTCCTGTGCCTCTGTACGAATGGTGTCGACAACCGGCGAGTTGTGTTTGCGTAGAGAAGTCAGCTTTTGCAATACAGCCTCTGCGGTAAATGTGATGTGGGTTAGTCCTGGCGAGCAGAAGACAAAGCTTGGTAAATCGCTTGGTGGCAAGACCCTTTGAAACGTGGGGGCGTATTACATCTGCAACGCGTTTGCTGCTTCCACAGCCGTTCTTGTTGGGTCTTCAGCCGTCCTGAGTGGAGGAAATCCTTGCCTCACCTTTCGTAGTCTATTAACGTACTTGTACAGCAGTTTGTAGTTAGCACTGCAGGTTTTTGCGATGTTCTGCTGATAGGCCGCTTTGTCTTCTCTTAACAGTTGAGTGCAGTTGTTACGTTTGTCTACGTAGTTCTCCCAAGTTTCTGGTGCTAGAGCTTCTCTGTACACTCGCCATGCTGCGTTGCGTACTGTCATCCATTTTCGAGTTCTGCTCCTAACGAAAGAAACTGATTTGCACTTATTGCAAGCTTATATCTCTGAAGCCTGTGCAATCAGCTGACTGAATTTGTTGACGAACTCGAGCAAGGCGACTTCCGGGGGTTCTTCTTCGAGGAAAGACCATGTTGTGGAGCTGACGAGCTGGGGCAGTCGGTTGTACCTTGTGATGTTTCGCACAGTAGTACTGCTGGCGCCTTCCTTCTTACTTTTCCACCTTTTTCTCTTACTCCCATCCTGACTCCAAAACAAACTTTTATCTATAGTTCCCCGCTTAATTGACAGGAACTAAGTGCCACTGGAGACGTAGATTATGCAGCTACCTTCCAGCAACACCCATCGAAGGACTATCGGCAACAGCCTTATATAAAGCCACGCTGTCTTGTTTCCCTGGCAGCGTTCAACGTTCGCACTCTAATACACCTAGGCCAACAGGCTGCACTCGCACACACGTTGAACACACTGGGTATTGATGTGTGTTGTGTATCCGAAACTAGGATCAATGATCTTACTGGAGTTGTCGAATTAACTGCGCCTGGATTGTCCTCCCGCTATTGGTTGCACGCATCCGGAGAGGCTGATGCTGGCGTGGGTATCATTCTCAGATTCAAGGCTGAGACATCGTTGCTTGATTGGATTCCGATGAACAGCCTTTTGTGTGCAGCCCTTATGATGACGTCAAGTAAGATTGATTCAAAAGTATTACAAAACGCTGTTTGTTTGGATCTCCGCGTAAGCTCCCACCGACTGCAGTTCTGACGTTGCCAAGGACGCGTTCCATCACGAATTGAACGCGCTACTACGCAGTGCTACTAGTTCAGACAACGTAGTATTTTCAGGGGATATGAGCTGTTCAGAAGCGCAAGTAGGGGTACTTATGGGCTAAAGTCCGAACGGACTGACAACGGCGAGCGTCTGTTGCAACGGTGTGCGGAGCATCAGTGGATTGTTAGTAGCACTGCTTTTAGACGCAGTGGGCGCCGAAGGACTACTTGACGTCCTCATATCGCTGGCCAGCGATGAATCCAAATAGATCACCTTGCCATAAGTTACAGGTGGCGTGGTTCTATCCTGGATTCCCGCTCATACTGAAATATTTGCGTCGACTCTGATCATGCCTTAGTACGTTGTCCTTTCTTCATGAACTTTACCGGGAGGCACACCAAGCATCTCCTCCGATTAGTAACTGAGAAAATGTATCAGCCCGCGGTCAGGCAAGCCAATCAAGACGCACGGCGTAAGGAACTTTCGCTCTCTTGTCCTAATGACACTGAGCTTCATTGGAATAGGTTCTCGGCCGCCATGCACGACGCAGGAGCATTTACTTGTGGCACAATCAATAATCACCGCACCAGTCACTGGATATCCAAGAGGCCGGTGAACCAGTTGGAATCCAGCAGAAAACTCGCGGCTCGTTCTAAGCACAATGTGACCAGATGGGTAATTAGGCGCGAACTAAAGCGACGCCTGCGTGCTGTGAAGGAAGCTTGGTGGACCAGTCGAACTCAAGAAATGAATGAAACCGAAGCAGTAGGCAGTTACCGCGAGCTCTTTTAGCTACTCCGCACCACCGGTCCCAGGAAACCGGGCGTTAGTGAGACAAGCAGATACAGCGCGAGTGCACTGAGACACGAAAAGGAGCGCCGGCTGGCTCGTTGGACGGGACACTTTCAAGATCAGTCTAGTTGGCCCCCTGCTTCCGGACGTCTTCCTACTCAGGTGATGCAGGACGAGCCATTGACAGTTAGTTTAGAGGTTCTATCGGAGACTGAGGTGCGAAACTCGATCGCAGCCCTCCATCGTTTTCCTGTTGCTGGCCCGGATTCCCTCCCACCTGCATTAGTTAAGAATGGAGATGAGGCCAACTGCAAAGCACTGACCTCCCTGTTCGAACATATCTGGAAAGAAGAACGTGTCCCCGGCTAACTGGAGTGGATCGAGCAAAGTGGCGATATGCAAGAAGGGCAGTCGCACAGGCTGCTAACCGCAGGGGTATTAGCCTAATGCCGGTTGTGACAAATTACTGGTCTCGATTCTCATTCGTCGCCTAACGGTGGAATGGGAGTCTCGGAGTAGGGAAGAGCAAGAAGGTTTCCGCCCAATACTTGGCTGTGCTGAACACATATTCAATCTGCAGCAGGTGCTGGAGCAGCGTCACGCATACCACAGTCCGACAATTGCTGCCTTCCTCGGATTAAAAGCGTGCGTTCGGTTCAGTTGATCGATGCGTTCTGTTTGAAATATTTGCGCGGACGGGTGATCCCACGAAATGTATGAACCTCTTACGTACTCTATACTCGACCACTACATTGCGCATCATGTATATGTTGACCTGTCGGTTAGGTTTCCGACCACAATTGGCGTTCGTCAGGATTGTCCGATTTCCCATTGTCGTTCTATTTCGGCATAGACTCCATTCGGATTGTTCCCTTGAGGTATCTCACGATGTAGGCGTTGAGTTCCTACCTAGTGAAAGGTTAGTTCATCTTGATTATGCGGATGATATCTGTTTGCCGTTTAACGATGTCGCGCGGGCGCAATCAACCCAGAATATCCTCCAGAGTGATCCCAGTATTAGGTAGGAGCTTCGCACCTTAAAACTGCAAAGTGTTGCTGCAGGACTACTGGACACTTGATGTCCCCTGGTTTCGTGATAATGAGGAACCCTACGTGCTTGATGGATTCCCTTACCTTGGATGATACATCAGCAACGATGAGCGCATAGCAGTTGAATTAAGTTCATGTATTGCTAAAGCCAGAAGTGCCTTCTTGAGCCTGCGCCATCTTTGGCGACAGAAGAGATTTTCCCTCCGTCTGAAAGACCATGTTTACAAAGTCACAGTCAGGGCCGTCCTGCTCTATGGGTGTGAGACTTGGCCCCTCCGGTCTGAAGAGTTGTGCCACCTTCAAGTCCTTGATCCTCGTTTTGTGCGAAGCATCGCTAGTGTCCGACGGCACCAGCATGTGTGTAACGATTATGTGCGTAGGCGAGTAGTAGACGGTGATAACGAAGATAGTTCCTTAAAAATACAGATATCTGAATAAGTTGCATTGGCTTGGGCATCTACTACGTATGCCCGGTCACCGCTTACCAAGGTTGGCCTTGTTTAGTCCGCCTGATGTAGAGTGGCGCAAGGCTTGACGCGGACAAAAGTTGACTTGGCAGCGTGAAATGAAGTCAATGACGACCAAACAGGGTGCCGTCAGTCCGTCTCGTCTTCCGGGCTGGAGTCCCTGTGACTCGCGTTGTGCTTGGCTCGGGACTTTACAGAACGTTGCTCGCTGTCGTCGTCAGTTGCGGATCTGCGGTTTTCTCTTCGTCGGACTGACTGTTGTAAGTGCGTTTGGTGCTGGGTTATCCGTGGAGTAAGTGCTGGTTACGACGCGGGGCACTTAAAGCCGCAAGGAAATGGTCTCATCGATGCTGCCTTATCTTTGCACGACAGGCAGTTTTTTGTGATGTTATGTTGTTAACACAAAGTGTAGGCGCGTTGACCGTGATTGTTTGCTTATAGCAATAAAATTTTCAGTTAAGTCCTTTTCTCTCTCACTGTTTTTTCTTTAATCCCTAGATCAACATTTTTCACGGCATCGAAGCATCCGTTCAAATTTCTGTTGTTATGGACTTTTTATTTTTCTGTCTTCACTGACTCCAGATTTACTTATTTGGCGATGGATTTATAAGTCCCTGAACGTGCTGCTTTGCTGCACCTTGGTGCAAACAACCGAGTCCAATTTTGGCGTAATTTTAGGCTCGGTTCTTTTGCCCTGCCTGTTCCAGTCCTTCGTGGTTGATCTCCTGTGTTTGCTATTCTGGATCCCCTATGTTATCGATCTAGCTTTATTTCCTACGCGGTTTGTAGCCCGCCCCTTTTTATTGCCCAATTTTTCAAGATGCAAGTGCTTTTTTCATAAATTTGCTCATTATTGCTTGTCTGATTTTCCCTTCCTGGCTTCTGCCCGTCGCTTAATTTTCCAGCTGCTCGAGCGTTGCGCTTGTCGCGTTGTTAATTTTGCGCCCTCGATCTGACTATTTTTATGGTTATCCCGCAGACAGCTGGTCTGATCGAATCCAGACCGACCTAGATGTTGGCAGCGTTACTGGCAGATAAGAAACGCTTACCAACGTCATTCAGTACACGAGCAAGTTGAATGTACAGCCGGCTGTTTTCAAAACCCGGCACTATTCAAAACTCGAGAACTGAGCAAAGTGGGGTAAGCTTTCCGCTACACATTTGTCAGTACTCTATTAGTTACATACAAGTATGCCAAGTAACAGAAAGGATTTGTCCTTGAAAGCAAAGTCTGACGTTTTGGACAAAATTAAAACTTATCGACTAAGTACCTCGCAGGCCAAGTTGTCGCGTTATTTCCACATATCTCATCGCACCCAAGCCAGATTGCTTGCCAGCAAAAAGGAACTCAGGCAGAATTTGTCGCATGGTACTGCAAGCTCTCCGAAAATGCAGCGAGGTGGAATGCATGACGAAATTGAAACTGCATTGAAAGACTGGTTGATATCAGTTCGTGAACATAACCGAGCTTCTGAAGTAAAAGACAGAAAAATTCAGGGAAATCCTTGGAAGAATCTTTACTACTACAGAAGGATGGTTGCGAAAACGGAAGCATAGCAAGCAACTCGTGTATAATTGTGCACGTGGCGAAAAAAGTTCCACGGACAGTCTGTGAAAATTGGCTGAAAGATTGGCTGCCTGAAACTAAAACATTTGTTAATGACAACGTGTACAATGCAAATACAGCAGCTCGTTATTAAAGAGCAACTCCAGAGGGCTCTTTGTGTTTTTTGCCGATAAGCACAGCGGTTCGCAAAATGTCATGGATAGGATCACTCACATGTGCTGGGAAAATATTTCAGGCACGGATAAAAGAAGACCGGTTTTGCTTGGAAAAGTAAGAAACCACTAGGTTTGACTAGCGTGAACGTGAGCATATTTCCCGTAAGTTCCGGAGCTAACGCAAATGCATGGATGACAAAAGAACTTTTCACGGACTGGGTTCTCAAATGGGCCAATGAGGTAGGCCAAAGTGGCCGAAAAATTAGGTTGCTCTTGGATAATTGCACAGCGCATTCACAGATTGAAGGCTTGCAAAAGGCTCAAATGGAATTATCGTCGACAAACACGACCAGCATTCTTCAACTCATGGACCAAGGTTGGATTCTGAATCTGAAAGGCTGTTCCCGAAAGAAAATTGTGGACCGAATTCTTCACCACATCGAAAACAGCGTTTTATCTGGCTCATCGTCGGTGGTGGATGTCAGCGAGAAGATTTCTATGCTCAATGCCATTCAGTTTGTCTCAGAAAGCTAGGCAGATTACCGGTACAAAAATAAAATCACTTTCGGCTTACTGACTTCAGTCGACTGGCATCCGATGCACTTTCTGATGACGCCGTCATCGTTGAGTTCGAGATCAGGGCTCGCACAAGACCAGCCATCAATGCAGAAGAGTTCCTCTCCATTGACAACGATTTGGAATCTACCTCAGATCTGACAACTGTTGAAGATGAACTAGTTAGTAAAGTTTTAGAGAACTGACTAGAACAAAGGATGAGATGCCAGATGCCTCCGTGAGCAACAGCAATCCGCGGGTGTCGCATACAAGAGCAAATAATTGTCTATGGTCTGTATAGCTACCGACTTTTGCATGAGCTAGGTAACGATTTCGTGTCGAAATTGGACTTAATCAGCGCAAAAGTGACAGGACTAGCAGTTCAAAATATGGTATAACTGACGTTGGGTTTTTTTTCTCAGCAATGATATACAGTAGCGTCAGTATCTATAGCTATCTAGTTAAGATGCTTTCTGTTATAAAATTTTTGAATTATAAGTCATACTGTTCCGAATAAACGTATTTGTAGGCTTTTGTTATAAGTAAGTATTTTATGTTTCTTAATTTGTTACCATTCAAGTGCTATCTGTACAACAATTGGGCGGTTGTTTTACTTTAGGAAAAATGACTGTATCGGTTAATTTCCCAACCCGCTTTATTGCTACACGTTTGAAATATCCAGATGCTGGGCAATAAAGCGGGTTCGACTGTAGTTGGCAATAACCTAAAAATGTGGCTTGGTTTCGGTACCTTGGGGACAACACCCTCCTACAAGACGATCTGAATAATGCATACACATAATCAAGCTAGATCCTAGAACATGCTCCAGTTTAACGCCACCATGTACATAATCCTCAGCATACGCTATCAGAGTACTCACAATTTCCGGCTAGGGCCACAACTTATACGGTGATCATCTGCGTAGCGCGATCTCAGCGTGCTCGCGCAAGATGACCTTGGTTGTTTCAGGCAGACTGCAAATGTATCAAATAAAGCAACCTAGCACTTCAGCCTCTTTCATAGAGTGTTCGAGATGTTCGACACCACAGTCTTTCCGAAAGTGATTGGCGCGTACGAGTGGCCGCACGCGGAATGCGTGGCAACCTTGACAGCAGCACCAACTCACCGCGTTCGATAACGCACAACGCAGGGCGACGAAGAACGTCTGAGGTTTGTTCCGCCTTCCCTGCCAACTCAGGCCGAAAACCCTCAACATATACAGCGGACCTTATCGTCGTCTAAGGGGCGATCTCATAATGGTGTACCAGATCCTGAGAAACCTCAACCACACATGCCATTCTCTGTTGAAACTCAGTCAAAACACATCTCTAAGGCGTCATTAGTTAAACTTGGTCACGTAATACAGCCGACTGGAATGTCGACGAAACGTTTATTCCCTCCTAGTGTCAAAGCCCTGGAGCGCCCTCCCGGCGCAAGCATTTAATGCCAGCACCTTAGCATCATTCAGTAAATGCCTGAAAGATACTCTGAGACATTTACACAACTTGCCCTAGTCCAAGACCATTAGATTCTGGCATTAATGCAAAACAAGCAGTGGATGGTGCCATTTCCCCTTAAGTTTTAGGCAGTAATACTCACACATGTGATAATGCACAGCCCTTGGGGGTTAAAGTAACTCCTGCATTCTGTTACCGGCACTGACTTTTGTCTTGTAATTTTCCTCTTAACCATCCGACGGGACTTGTCAAGCATGCGATGTATGCCCGTTATGCACTATTGCCTAATTACGTATCATTTAGTAGGCAGACGGACTATAGTGTCTTGTTTGCTTTCATATTTTCGGCTATCGTATTCACGTCATATCAGTAGTATGTGGAACTAAATAGGCTACTATAAGATATTAACACAATGCACACACTTGAAATTAATGAGGGTTGAACGACGTATGGAAGAATGTAAACTTTATCTGTTTTGTTGAAATTATACTAGGACCTTTTAATTTCTTCGACAAGTTCATGCATTCCGTGTATTCTTTTATTTACTTCTTGCTTTATCACACGTGAATACAGGAGAAAGCTTATAAGCTGCTAAGCACTTAATTGTATAGTTTCGCAAAATGTTGTAAATTTTACCATATTTTGGCACTGTTACCATATGGTGAACATTGGGTGTGACCAGACATGCTCAAAGTGCAGAGTGAGTGACGGAAGTTCAACCTTACGTCCACGGCAGTCTTAAGCTGACAAGTAATCGTTTTGAACGCACGGGCTGGCTTCATCCGGCTCATCGGACCGCCTCAGCAAACCGAAGGAAGCGTGGAAATAATGGAAGCACATGGAGGTTTATTTCCTGTGATCGAGGACCCGTATCTGGGTTGTTGGATTGTTTTCGCCAAATATTGTAAAGCTACTATTGATCGTACGAGGCTACATCGATCTACTTGTCTCAGAAATTCGTTGACGAACAACCACGAGGATTAATCACGTGCTCTTGACCCCACTACCTAGGTGCTGAATTTATCAAACTACAACTTGGCACTTGCAACAAGGAGCATTAGCATTTGGACTTGATTATAAAAACTCTCCTATCAATACCATAGAAGCCCAATTTGAGAACTATGTGGGTCAGTTTTAGGGGTTTCAATCAATCAGTCCTTATAAAGTTATTTGGTTCAGCAACAAATTAACCGATATCGCCCATGTGGTTTACATCACGAAAGTTTACGAAAATTGTGCTCTCACAGCTCGACATTTTCAATCTAAGGAGGTAACCTTAAAACAACTAAATAAAGTCTTTTGTATGGTGCACATGAGCAAGCCCGAATATGATCAGAAAATGGGCTTTGTATCCAACGATGCGAGTAATATCGCACGACTGAGGAAAGTGTGAGAGATAACCAATGTCGAAACGCGCATAGTTTGTCAGTTTGAATTGCTCCTTCTTAATCGTGTGACACATTGATATATTTACCAATTTGGAGCCGTGGAAGCATTACTCCACAGTTAGATGGATCATGAAGACTCATAAGAGTGCAGTAGCACTTCAGCCGATATTTTCAATGATGAACGAGCCCAAGCATGAATCGGCTCGTTAGCTGGTGAATGTTCCTGCTCTGCCGTAACTGTCACTATAGCAGCAGTCAGTATAGTCTTCAAGATTCCTTCCAACTCATTGGTGACCTGGGTGAAATCTACTTTTCAGACAAAGTCAGCTGTTCTCTTAATGTTGAATAGTTATTCCCCAGAGTCCCACTATATCAGACGGTTGAGTACATGCGTGAATTAGTCGAAAATACGAGCTATTCGTTACTATTGCCAAGGGAATTGCTGAGAGAATCACTGTTATTGTGTACGGAGAAAGTCGAGTTCCATTTTCGGAATCCATCATCCCGCCAAATAGACTGCGTGTCAATTGGTAGCCTATTAGGCCATGTACTCGCAGGTATCCACATGTTGATGACAGAAAGAAGCATTTCAACAGAAATAGCCCAGGTGCTATGTTGATGATATGCCCAGCATTCGTTCGTCAGAGCAGCAGCTCGCACCGTTGATAGAGCACGTTACCGGTATATATTCGAACTTGCCGGATACCTGTGGAGTAGAACGGAATAATTGCTTACCATTTCTTGACATCCTTATCAGTCGAAGGGAGGATCGATTAATTAAGAGGTCCGTTTACCGAAAATTAACTTGGCCCGTCCAGTACTTGCATTTCATCAGCCTCATATTAGTGCGGTACAAGCGGACACTTGTGGAGACCTTACTAAGTCGTTGCAGACGAATTTGTTCGGCCGACTCTCTGGCTGATGTGCTAGCCTTAATTGCAAGAACACTTGTGGTGAACGGCTAACATCGATGCTTCATCGAGAAAAAACAGCCAACTTCGAAGGCCAAAAAACTTGTTCATGTGGTGGCTAAGAAGTGCTTTTGACATGTAAAAGACAACTAGGCGACTAGGATCGGCTACGCAGGGAAGTTACCACATTGCTCAAGCCGTTGTAAGCAACCGAACTCGAAGTTCGATCGTTCTTCCAACGTAGGAAATGCAGGTTGTCGGGGCCAACACACACTGTGTAAACCAATTAGTGCGTAACAGCGGTATGTTACATGGACGGAACTGCTATTGCTCTGACTTTTTGTATAAAGTAACATATGCCGAAATGGGTTCAGCCCGAAATCGCTCAATCCCTACCACCTGCAACTACGGTGCTCACGAAAGAAGGCGGATTCCTTCATAAGCAAACACTTATTTGTCTCCGGTCAACAGATAGCTCTGAGCTCAGCATTCAAGTTTGTGTTGCTTCACGCTAATCACCGCTTCCTTCGGTTTGCTGAGGCAGTCCGATAAGTCAGATGAAGCCAGCCCTCTGCGTTCAAAAACAATTATTTGCCAGTTTAAGGCAGTCGTGGATGTAGGGGTGAAATTCCGTCACTCACTCAGCACCCTAGGTCAGTTATATCTATGCATAACAGTTATTATTAATAATACTGAGGTGACAATACGAAATGCATACACCTACCAGTCTCCGTCTTCTATTCGGGCTTTTCAAATTTCTATGAGGAAGTTTTACTATAATTAGCCCACAGAAAAACTGTATATATAATTTGTTTATTTATTATAAGATGCCGCGTAACAAAGAAACCGGAGAAGTGGACCAATTCCAACTATTCGCAGTAATTATGCTTTTGGTCCAATGTTCATAACTCATCTGGTCGACGAAGACCAAACGACTGGAACAGACGGCTGTTTTCCCTACTTGACACGTAATACACCTTCTGATCCCTGTCCGATGTTCACTCTGACTGCGTGTCGTAAGTTAACAACGATGGCAACTGGATGACTTAAAGGCACACCGAAACCATTGACGGACAGTTACGCGATTTGGATGATGAAGTGGGTAAGACGAACGACATTCCAGAGACACCACTTAACAACCACTACCTAATTGCTGTGTTTGGACACTACACGAAATATGGTGGAGAAGCTCAGATCACAGGCAGGCTGACACCGTTAGCTGAACATTGACGATAGTTTGCCACCGGGGTTTCTCGAGTAGATACTGTCTGCTATAATTCTATATTTTGACAGTTTGCTAGTGCGACAAAATGGCGTACAAAAAGCAAGCATGACTGTGCATCACGTTCGAAATAATGGTTGGGTCAAAATGTCCATGCAATCCAACCGTTCGAAAGCCAGCAGTCTAACGAATTGGACACATCTAAACATACCTATGCTCCTAAACCGAATTACATTCCCTTCCTCAACTGAGCGCATGACACTTCACTACATGACACTTCACTTTTGTCCGACAACCCTTCAAGTGCTCTCGTTACAGCAGCTTTGGTCCTTGTTACTCAGAGACTCGAATCAGTTATACAAATTCGGCACACTGTACTTGTATTTCTAACAACCATACATTAAGACAGAAAGATTATAATAATCGAATGGTTTCAGATATTCGTTTGAGTGCATCTGATGTGTCATACTGTTGTCGGGTGCAGTAGCATAAATCTTAGCTTATTCACACGCTGATTGGGTGAATTCCTAGGGTACAAAGCAAGTGGTAGCCTACATGATATGTGCGATCAAGTATCCTTAGTACAAGTTCAACAGTTACTCCGTGATAGTGCAGCCTAATGGAGTTAAATCATTTGAAGTGGATACCCACCAGCTAGACTGGGGTAGATTAGTCCATACGGAGACCCAATAGCTCGAAAGTGGTCATTTGTGGGGCCGCGGACGTTGTTTGACTAGAACTACATGCTACAGTCACATTGGAAGCAAAATCGACACGGATTTGATTGTCACTTTGTACCCTGTTCAGAGCCCCTTTCTTGCTCTCTGATCGATGGAGGGCAAAGATCCCAAATTGATGGTTGAATCCCCTGAGCATTACTAAATACAACAGCATCAGAATTTCTCACAGGACTAGACGTTACACAGTGAGTTCATGCATACGTTAGGATTCTAGTCCTGGTATTTGCATCAGATGAAGATTTTGTTTAATATAAACTTGAAACAACTGTCTATTCCCTGGGATACACGAGAAGGAAGCCCGTTATATGAACGCAATCATTCACTAAGAGCAGTAATTTCTTCCAGGCATTAATGATTAGCTTAGCATGTGCATGATTAAGCTGCAAGCAGCTGAGGGATCTACATTTCTGGCCCTTAAACCGGATGCATTCCTTATTATCCATTATTGGGCTCGGTGGTTAGTTTCGAGTGTTTCGGAAATCCACTCAAGATTGATGATACTAATCCCTTTCTCGATTCTGAAGACGTGACGAGTAGGAAGTAAACCAGGTCAACACGATGGGCAGGCCACCGTACGGCCATCGCTACGATGCAACAACTGAGCGCACCGAGATTCCTTTGGACGCATACCGCTGTGGGATTTATACGCAGAAGACGGTACGATAAACTTCCGTTTGCACTCGTATTAGCAAGCTTATTGTTAATCGGATACCCCCCCTCTAATGGCAACCGCTCTCTTGTTTCCTGTCAAAGTCGTGCGAACGTTTTTATTACACATGAAATGCACCCATGAAAACTATGATTTAACGATTGGCCACGTAAATCTAACAACAAAAGTTTGACCACTTTGTGTGGAAAAGTCGATAGGTTGTTATGTTATTCGGCGTTCAGTATAGCCTGCTGTCCACGCAGACGTGAAATGCATCCTCTCAGACATTGTGGTTAAGGTGACTGTATGCGTATTATTGGTTTCGTTGGCTACACGTAAGATTGCCGATACAAATGGCTGTCTCTGAAGTGCTTAAAAGTAGACCGGGATAGCATAAGTTAGGAATCAGTGCGCGAACTTTTAGCCGGGTTTCCGTATTTACCGCCTTTAAAAATCATGAGCCACGATATACCCTACTCGGCAATTTGTATTTTCTAATGAGATAACAAGCTTTCGGCAAAGAGGGAACACTTGGAAGTTGGAAACAACAGTGGCAGTTCTCAGATCCCAGCACACGGTCAATTGGTGATATCGGATGGTTCCAATTCAGAAATTAGAAGAAAACGGGACCTGATATCCTTAAGGTGGTATGTGTAGCTTAGTGTAGGCTCGTATTAAGTATTGGCCAAAAGCACAGAAACACTGTGTTGAACTGGACAATATTAGGAGGTTAGAAAAATCATTGGAAAAGTCCGCTGTCCCCTTTTAGTTCTGCAAAGAGCAAGGCAACGAAAAAATATGCAAACAGTTTCCTCTTATTACTCCTATCCAACCCGGGGAAACAGTTTGATGCTTGAGCTTTGGTCATTAAGGATCATCGACTCATCTCTTTAGATTGACTGAGCATTTAATCGATAAAAGGCAAGTTGTCTAAGTTTGGAAAGTTTGCAGACTGCCCTGTATACATTGCTATTTGCCACTTCACCTGCTGGGATTATGCGAATAGATGAGATGTGTCAGCTGTAGGTTGTAAGGGCGCTTCACTGCCGTGCGCCCACCACCAGTCGCACGCGGGCTGAGTATACCACTGGGGCGCCCACTCCTACGCGGATTCGAACACGCGCCACAAGGTTACGAGACAAGCTCATTACCTCTAGGCTACGGGCCGACGATTATGCAAATAAGCAGAAACATACACGGCTGAAGTAATTCACCGGTCAACTTGGAGTTACTTGGGGGTTTCAAATGGAGAGAACTGTTCCCACAATGTTCACGTGGGGTACGGAGACGGCAAACCACTCTTCGCTGCGGCTATTAACTGAGAGAGCCTCGGAGAACTCTGTTGAATGTGCACCTAGTGCAGATTTGACGTGCAAACGCTTGCATTCCTATCTTGTCGATGTAAATGATGGCAGGCCATATGCTTTGGGGATAGTCGACCGGCTGTTGTGCTGCAGTAGATAGCCATAATAGAGGTGCTTCTTTTTATTTCGGTCTGTCAAGTAACAAACGCAATACCAATTAAGAATAAAACATTGGAAATTTGTACTTAACCATCCACCTTCTCTCACATAACGTAACTCAAATAATCCTGATTCTTGATCCGGTAGCAAGCATATATGAACATAGCTCGTATTTCAAATGACCCAACATTAGCTCATACGTACTACCACAGCTATTTTATTTACCTCATTTATGATCGCTACTTGAGCTTTTACAACGGTTGTACGGGTATAACAACCAGAGAAATTTTTTATCTGACTGCAGCTTGCTATGCAACACACCTCAGACGTATAGGTTCACTGTGTACGTAGGCGAAGTAACTTATTGTTGGAACGTTTGTTTGAGCCAGGTACTTTGACACATTTCAAAAGTTACTACACCATCTTGCAAATGTTTCCCCTATTCTCAGTTAGCTGTCTCACCGGCGTTCTTATAGTAATAGCGAGTGTAGTATTTTGATAAACGGCTACCGAACTTAATCGATTACCTATACTCGCTCCCACACTTTCAAGTGCTTGGCTGCGTATTCGGTTTGCGGCTAAAAGGTTTCACTCCTGACCGCTCTGCTGTTCACCCTAGGTAATTTCTTGACCCAGGGCACAACCACGTAGCAATCGTTTTGATCCACTTCTGAGTATCATTAAAACTACGCATAACAACCTAGTTTCATCTCCATTACCGCTTGAAGCTGAAAACCCTCGGGATCTACAGTGGACAATATCGACGCCTGCGTGGCGACTTGATAATGACTTATATGATCCTGAGGAATCCAAACCATTGTTGTCGTCACCTACTAAAGCTGAATGGCAATATAACACTCAGAGGACACCATCTAAAACTGGCCACACAATACAGCCGGTTGAACTGCCGCCGGAATTTCTTTTCCCTTCGTGTATGCGAACACTGGAACGCTATTCCCACATGCGTTGTTTCTTCACCCCGCTAACGGTATTCAAAAGACGTCTCGATGATTCGCCTATCCACCTACATTACGCTATATAATCAGAAATGTCCACGTCAAACAAACGCGAAAAAAGCGGTGCTCATTCTCAGCTTTTGTGCTTCACTATTTACACACTGCTGTTGTGGAATATAGTTTCGGATATATTACAACTACATTCATCAGTTTACCCAAGTCCAAGAAGGCGGCGTACGAGTAAGCTTTGATCGTTTCTCATGTTCTTAAGACACGCCTTACCCATATTACTTCCCATATTACTCCACAGTAACAATTCAATACACATTCTACAATGTTTCTATGAATAAGGGGTACTTGAATTCACTAGACGCTTAAACTGACGATTTACACTTATGTTAACTTTCACTGCAACCATCCTACGGGACTTGTAAACCAATCGCCTTTTTATCTGCAATATATCATTGTTCATTGTTCATATTTCTAATCGTAGTGCAAGAACTAAGTTTGCAATTTCCACCTACTCGTTTAACGCTCGTTATTTTGGGGCCTCATAGACTGGGTGTGACTATATTCAGCGATACCTATCCAGCGATAAATACTGTATACGATTTGACACAATATTTTCCCTGGATAAAGGCTATTTGTCCATATACTCGCGGCAAAAACATTCGAAACGCAAGCTGTCACGTAAATATACAAATCACGTGCTATAAACCATGATATGAACAATGAGAGGGAGGGTACCGTGTGTGTGTTTGAGGTCTTGTTTACAAGGGATAGTCATTTGTTTACCTTACGAGCATCTATTAAACAAGTCACTTCTGCGATCGTCTGCTTACAAGCTCTCCGGCTTATCTTCAATAGATTCAGAAAATACCTCTGATGCCTTCTCGATTGCGTGTGTAGGACGAAGGAGCCTTCACCGAAGTTAGTTGCTTATTATACATTTTCTGAAAACGATACAGGACGTGACATAAATGCCACCTTTTTCACATTTGATCTTGAAAAGGTGATCTCTTCTGAGAGTGTATTCATGTTTTTATCAATTATAACACTCGGCTCCGCCTTACTGCCATGTACTTGTCTTTTCAACATGAGTCGTCGGTTTGGAATGCGGAATTGGGCCATAAGCCTATCTTCTTCGCTCGGTGCTCCGTGTCTGTCTGTCTGCTGTGGAAACGAATGTGCCTGATGATTGCGTCGGTTATCGCTCACAACCGAGGTCCTCGGCAGTGATGAGGTTGATGAGGTTTGACTCATTATACCTGCAGGCTCATCTATTGGTTCACTTGAATTTGGTCCACTTTGCAGGGCCATGAGCTGTCTTGAGAGGAAACCCAGTCCATTTTGCAACGCTGTTAGATCTTTTTGTAATTTTGAGAACAGTGCTTGCGCGTCACAGACACATTCGTCCATCCGAGGCAAAAAGTTGACTAGTTCGCTATCCCGAACATTTCCCAATATTTGCATTTGCATTTCATTTGAAAAACCATGTTTCGCATCGCTGCATCCGTTGGTCAAATCCGGAAAGGTATAGCTGCTTTGGAAGAGGGAAATTGATTAATCGAATTGAAGATTGCAGGGAAAGCATTGTGAGACAAGCGAATATATCATAACTAGTTTAAAATGTTGCTCATTTTCCGATGAATTCACTAATTCGGGCTACACTTAAAGACCAGTGTCCTGTGAGCGGTTTGCTTCTTAATGATTTATCGCAAAGCTCCGATAGCTGTAATTTATATTATCTCGATATAAGGTCCATCCTGCTCTGTACTACCGTTCGGGAGTCAAACCGAATAGTTCAAATAATGATGTAATGAGCGACGTTCTAAAACCACTATCTACTGTTCGCGAAGATCAGCACCGCTGTCTGTTCACAACTTCGCCTGCATACAAGAGGGACACTTATGTGCACTCAAACAAAAGCGGTGGTGACTCCCAAAGGTTGTTCAAACACACGAGGCGCACGCAAAACATGGTAACAAGTCCAGTTTAGACAACCGAAAACACCATACTTACACATAGCCGTTTAACATACTTTTACTGCGGTAAGTTCTTACTCAAACTGAGTGTAGCAGACCATCGCTTTTTTGCTTTGCTCAACTGGTTCTTCTAAGGTTTACTTTACGATGAGACCACCGCTATGCAATGGACCGTAATGTACACTCCCATATGAATGAAGCTGCTTGAACACACGCTGGATCCATAAAGATTTACAAGAAAAAATCCACAACTTAAGGTTCACGGCCCATTTCCCTTGTGCAGTACACGAAAAGACTTGAACGGAAAGTAGTTCTCCTTCGTATTTTCTAACTATGCAACCGTCCTTTAAAGCTTAATCCGAGTTACGTGTCGCACATAAGGTGCAACCTTGAATAAAATCGTGGTTTGATGTATAGCGGAAACCAATGAAGTAACTCAACATGTATTTTACTACTGAAATTAAAATGCTCACAAACGACCAAACTAGAGATCAATGGGTTTATTAAGCTGTGGTAGTAAGCGACAGGAACTGGAATGGTAACAGGTGTTTGAACTGAATGTACAAGGGCTTACAATGGAGGCAGCATATGAAACAATATAGTACAAGAGATTTTCGGGCATTTGGAGCCCCCGCCGTGTGTCGTGGATTATGAAGCGCAATCTCATTAGTGGCGTCGGTTGGAGTTGAAGTCAGCTCATGCAAATACGGTCATTGGGACCGCCACCGGAGAGGAGGGTTTCGGAGTCGCTCTCTCGCATCAATGCATTCCAAGGTCGACGGTTTCGTCTTTGTTTAGAAACAACAGGTAGAGATAGCCGAGTTGGGGGTAGAATTCGGCGCAAAGTGCTTGGCGAATATCGCCATGTTCATTAGACGATTGAGTTCCGAGAGGAGTGTTTAAAACAGCGGTTAACCGGGGAGCAGATAAGCCTACTGATCTTGGCGATAGCCGCCAAGTACTATGCTCCGAGTTCCACTTCCAGCTAAGCTACCTCTACCTGATGAGTCTAAACAAAGACGAAACCGTCGGTCGTGGAGTGCAGGGATGGGAGAGAGCGACACCGAAACCCTGCAACTCGGTGACGGTCCCAGTGATCGTATTCGCAGGGGCTAACTTCAAAGTCAACCGACGCCACTAGTGAGATGGCGCGTCGCAATGCAAGACACACGGCGGATGCTCCAAATACCCGAAAATCTACTTCAAACCGCTGGGTCAAACACTGCTTGCTGAGCTCAGTGGCCTAGTGATCATGGCGATAGCCGTCAAGCACTATGCTCCGAGTTCCTCTTCCAGCTAAGCTACCTCCACCTGAAGAGTCTCAGCAAAGACGAAACCGTCGGTCGTGGAGTGCAGGGATGGGAGAGAGCGACACCGAACCCACCAATTCAATATAGTGTTACAAATTATCTCAAAGTGGGCTCTAGATCTTAGTACACATTTGTGCGCAAGATATCTGCTCCACCCATTCATCACAATGCAAATGTGCCTTGATCACAATGACTTATTTTACCTATACGGTAATTCATAATCTGGCGAGAAAGGAGATTCCAGAACAACTACTTTTTCTAACCTGGCATACACGACCTCGGCAGCAATATCAGAGATGAAAAGCTCAAATTGACCTGTTGGTCAAAGGAAGGCTAAGATGCAGAAACGGAAATTGAGCAAATTGGCTGCCATGTGAAATTTGTGTTGCTACTTCAAGAAACTGTATTTCCCGGATTAGTAAATGCAGAGGGCGGTACAAGCATTCAGTGTTATACAATTCAATGGCTACTCACTGCTGCAGTCAAAAACTAGGCTGAAAAGAAAAAAGTAGAAAATTATCACCTTTAAACTTAGATACGCAGCTACCACGTCAGCGAAAGCAATTCGTGGACATTTAATCCTTCATCGGATAATCTCTGACGTGACCGCGTTACAAGAAGTGAAATACTCACGCTCAATATCCTCTGATTTGCACTCCACCGCTGTACAGAGGACAGGAAAACGCTCTATACCGAGAGACCAACATACCAAAATTAAGCCACGGTTCGTATTCCACATAATGCCTCACATACACATTTAACATTTACTAGGAGATGGAAGTGTGGAACAGGCCTCCAAAGAAACTCAAATGTTGATTCCCGGAGTTGGACATTTACATGCTTTGCTCCGAACGTCCGATGTCATTTTGAATCACCAACCCAAGACAGATTTTTCTGAGACGAACGTCAAGATGCAGTATCCCAGACAGCCTATTTCGCTTGAGTCTCACAGGTACAGTGTATAGCAATCCGCATTGCGCAGAAGTGCATTAGTCTTCGACCATTCAAAATTGCGGTCCAAATATCGTAGCAGTAGGTCGTGATCATCTTGATCACCATTGTCGCCTGCCATACTTTCATGTCGTCGGTAAAAACAAGCAGTTTTACTCGATGACAAGTTCAAGGTGGTTAGCAAAGACCGAGAATAAGCGTGGATCCTAAACTGATTCTTGTGGAACGTCACATTCCACCTCCATCGGATCGGAAACAAGCGACCAACTCGAACCCGCAACCACCCCTAGAGAAGGATGTTTCCGATTCATCAAAGCACAGGATTCCAATTGCGTAGGGTTGCAGCTTATGGCGAAGGATACGTTGAGCTAAGTGGTCGATGGATTCAGCACATGCTATATAGATGGCTTCGGTTCCGGTCTCACTATCCGCTGTTTCGGTGAAAGGGAAACGTTCAATTGGTAATTTGGTAGTACATGACTGATATTGACAGGAGTCGTGTTAATCCTGTGCTATGTCGTTAACTCTTTCTAACTGGCCCATCGGTGCCTTAGTAATGATCAACTCCATCGCTTATAACATTATTTGGCGGATGATCACTTGGCGATGAGAACCGGATCCCGAATTGATGCCACCCTAAAAATCTAGGTAATTATGCCATGGTTACACGTGTTTCGGACTTGCTGTTTATCGAAGCGCCGTTGAAAGGATCGGAATACAAGGCCATCTAGCCTCGCAGCTGCCACTTGTAATGATCTCGGGTGTGTGTTGTCAACTCGGGTGCAACAATAGTGGCTTTCTCAACCACCGCTGGACTGAGGTGGTGTGGGCTAATCCGGGTCCATGGGTGAATGGGACAATTATGCAACACATGCTGGTTGCGCGTCTAAATATTGGAGCACATTGTAACCGTAGAACATTTGTTGCATTCTCTGCACTTGGAGCATGTCCATTTGTTGAAGGGAATCGGGGTGCGCTATACGTCATTTTCTTGAGGTTCACATTTGTGTATACTTGTTCATTGACACTGGGCTTCTCTAGGTACTGATGTTTACCGAATTTGTGATTGCAGCTAAGTGAGGTACAGTGATTACGCTGCACCAAATACCTGTTGCAGTTGCAAGGAGTGGTGTTAGCTCTGTACGCAGACAACGCAGCATCTCTCGCGGACCTGATCAAAGAACTTGCCAACAAGCTTCATCCAATGCTTACCAACGGAAACCTCATTCGAAACCACGCACTTGGCTTTTCCAACCCGTTCCGTCAATATGTCATCATGTTTGATTTTACGAAGCACATCAGTTCGTGCTTTTGGATAGTTCGTATAACACCCAGTTGTAAAGTTTGATGACGTGATCCATCAGCTCCAAATTCTCCTTATCTTTGGCCTGTGGATTATGATTTCTTCGTCCGTGAGCATTAAATCTAACATTGATGGTTTGATTTCTCCTCTGAATCTGGTAGACACCGTTTCCAGAGGAAACGTTGTCGATAATACCACCAAAATCGCAAATATCTGGTTCTCATCTAAGCATGATTTCGACTCAATAGGGATAATCAATTGCCTCATCTCTGAAGTCCAACGGATTCACCGTGTCGCATATGTTGTGCTACTCAACACAACCAGGAAGTCATTCGTACCATCTTTAAGGGAGCACAAACCCAACAGTAATAGCTCACAAGCTGCTTAGCATTATCCAGTTGATTGCTGTTAGTGTAGACGCTTATTTGTGATGCATTTCCTGTGACAGTTCGTAATTCCATGCCTACAATTTTGCGCGCATCTCGACTTTTGTTTTGCGGCATCGTGTTTCCAACCTTATTGGCTACTGTTTCTTATGATTCACCAAATGTTCCCTCCTGAGATTGCAACTGTGAAGTACCCTTCCTTGAATGCGTCTGATTGATGCTTCATGCGACTGCTCTCTAATTGGCAGACTCAGACCGGTATTATCAGTGTCTTGGTCGATATTGTCAGTTATATTGTTATGCCATGTCCTGATGAAAAGAACCTTGTCTATCCTTGTCTTGGTGTTCATGTTGGCGACGTGGGTTTGGGCGGCACAAATATTGTAAAGTGGGCTACATAGGAGGGAGTGACGGGACCCTGAACACAATGGTAAAAGGACATTTGCAGCACTGCATTTACTTCGAAATCCAACTATCCTCTTCAATGTTTATTGCTCAAGCAAACGGTTGGCGCCGTCGGCATTAAGTGATTGTTCATGACCTATCACCGAATTGCTTTAGTCACAATGTTCCGCATGTTGCTGCTTAGTACCACTTCAATTTTTCGCGAATAGTGAACTCATATGCAATGAGCCGGAGTTAATTGGCCATGTGAACAATAATCGTTCATACTTGCACTAACACTTTTTACCTTGGTCCCCCCACGATTGTGGTTCGATTGTTTACGTGCTCCACTATGAAGGTGAATAGTTATCTTTCTTGTGATGGTACTGGTGAGACATTACAGAATCCTTCCGTTTATCATGGTAATTTTCTGTGTCCCTCAAGCGGTTATCTGTCGAGCTTCTCCTTCTATTACGATCTATCAAGTTAGGTCCTTTGTGTGTACTTGAATCTCCAGGTTTAAGAAGAAAGTGACAGTTCGAATATTTGACACTATTCCGTCTGTCATGGTCGTCGTGTCAGAAAACATTCGTCAGCCCTTTAAATTTTCCTATGTTTAAGAATGCAAGTGATCTCTAAGATAAATTCCTCGCCTACAAGCGGTACATCAACGGATGGATCAATTAGATCGACGCGATCTTCATGTAAAAGTAAGACATTTTCAGATAGGGAGGTATGTGCTGCTGAGCACCCATCGCACTGTGCTCAAAACAACTTCTGATAACTCTGGTTCTGTTTGAGGTAGTTCTCTGGAAGTCTGTTAAGCCGCCAAATTACGATTCAATGAGGATAAGGTTAATGTCTGAAATATTTCATCTGCACTCTTTGGGCCTTTTAGGAACTTGAAGCTTAAGTTGGTCACCATCAATCTACACGCTCCCTTAGGTTATTTGCTGCTCACGTTAACTAGGTTTAAGCCACCAGTATTCCACAGTTGTGACGATAGCAATCCACCCGAGTCAAGTGTCTTGTTCCACTTCAACATCAGGCATTGATGCTTGTTACTGAAACCAGGCACCGCGAAAGTTAAGCGATTCACAAACATTTGGTGCTATATCATCAGCATTATTATCAGACTTATCATCATTATCATTTTTATTCGCCTTCTCCTCCTCCGTCTCCTCCTCCTCCTCATCATCATCATCAGCAGCATCATCATCATCATCGTCATCATCATCATCATCATCTGCATCTGCATCTGCATCCACACACTCATGCTGCCGGTCATGCCAATAATCGGTAAAGACAGATGCACAAAAGAAGGGGGTGCTTCTGTATATCTGAACTGACCAACATTGCCAGATCATGGAGGACTCAGACGCGCCGATACCCGATTACTTTTGAGGTCGCCTAAGGTTAAAATCAAAAACCCTTGGTCTACTGTCCCCTAACACTACACCTGCAATGGGCTGCCGTGAGATCCAATCTAAAGGGAAAATATTCTCCCATTCTTATCATGAGTGGTTTCAATGTACATTGTTTAGAAAGTGCTGTTACAATCGGAAAAACGTTCAAAGCCAGTGTCTCTCTTTACAACTACGCTGTTTTGTCCACTCGGTTCAGAACAGGTAACAAACCATATGTGCTAGATCTTGTGTTTACCAACTAGGATCTTGTGATTAATCCGCAGTGATCATTCTGTCAACAGTTTCAATTACATCTGCTATACGGAATATCGGAAGGCTAACCCGGAGAGGGTAAGCACTATTGCACGCTACGGCCGCTTAGCTCAGCTTGTCATTGCCACAATCTAGTCGTTCCTCGTCAAAGACCTCCCGGTGGTCTCCTGGCTCAAAGTCGTCAGCAAAGTCAATCATCTGGTTACGAATGCTTCAGAGACAAGGGGTTGTTATGGGCTTAAAACAAGTTATTTGGTAAGGAGCAGAAAACGACGACGTATGTTAGTACACAGAGTAGCATGGCGCACGTAGATTTTATCTCAAACACTAGATACTTGGGGCAAGCATATTGCCTAATTTAACCAATGCACGCAATTGGCCAGAGAAGACAAAGTCTCATATCAGCAGAACAGCGCGAAACCCTTCAGCGCTAACTACAAACTGTTGTATATGAACGTCAATGGTCCTCGAAATATGAGACAGGGATTTTCTCCGCTCCGGACGGCTGGTGGCTCAACAACAGAGGTCAGCAAATCAAACAACGTGTTGCGGACGCATAATGCTCCCACATTTCAGTGGGTTTCGCCATAAGGTGTTCTTGCAGTTCTTGCTGCCCCGCCACCAGGAATCACTTATATATCTTTTACTACTGAAACTGTCTTGTAGAAGCTGGCTTCTCTACAAAACTACAGCCCCCAAGTGTAGATACCATACGCCCAGGTGCATTGGAAATATCAGTACAACAACTAGCAGAATCTTTGGCTCCGTTATTCCTAGGCTGCTTAGACCAGAAGCGGGTTCCCCTTATGTGGAAGCCTTAAATAATAACCAATTCACAAAGGCGGAAGCAAAACTGATCCCCCAAAATACTACTTAGCATATCTTCTCCGTTGGCTGTCTAAAGCCATAAAATTCATCGTTGCGCGAAACGGTTGTGTGTTCTCTGGAACACTGCAAAATCACTACTCCCGAGTAGCACGGCTTCCGTCCACAACGATTGCGCCAATGAATTTACCAAGCGCATGAAGCAATTGCACCGAATCATCTGACCCTGAGGACGCTGATGTTATATACTTGGATTTTTCCAAGGCATTCGATCCTCTAGATAATCGTGTAGTCATTTCCACATTCCAGCATTACGCGATCGGTGACTCTTCTAATCTGGGTCGCCGACTTTCTCTTACAATGGAAACTAGTGGTCATAGTTCGCATCATATTACCCAACACCATACAAGTCGAGTGTGCTGTGCCGCCAGGCCCAGTTCTATTGTAGGGGGGCTGAAGCCAACAACAACTTGTGAACCGGACGGACAACAAAAACAGGATAGTAGGGAATTGCCAAAGGGCGCAGTGGATGAAACGGGACAAGGTACTTTCCTAGTGTTGCCGATCGAACCGACAGCGGATCTCGAGCGGCATCTGGTAACGAGCCTGGGTCCAGAACAACCGAGGAGGTATTTATCCAGAACGCAAGGAATCAGACAAATACACCGCTAGCGAAGCACACAGGGTTGAACGAGGGCCTGGTGATGCAGCCACGGGAGGGTAAACCGCAAGCTATTACACGACTCCTGTCTGGCCAGAATCGGTAATAGCGAAATGGAGATCCGGGATGAAAACACGGAAGGATTGTTCCCAAACTCAAGCTTGTAAGGTATATAGAGTGGTCTGTGTCCCAGATCCTCATCCGCGGTGCATCAAGGGAAGGAAACACGATACCTATTTGCATGGGTTTGTAAGTGGTCAGTGACACATTATTGTGGCAGTACACTTTCTTCCCCCCTTCCGTGCAGTTCTCGTTACACTATGGCCATGGTTATTTGTGTTATCTATTAATAACGTCGGACTGGTAACTGTCTCAAATCTCCTACTATTTACCGACGACCTCTAGTTATGACGCTTGATTCATGTGAATGGACTCCAGCATCTGCTAGGGGGTGATCTAAACACGGTACATCAGTGGTCATTCCAAAATTGGCTGCATTCCAAAGTTAGTAAAAGCAAGATGTTCTCCAAACGACACATCATCTACTCCTACATACTAGGAGCTCACGTACTGCAAAGATCATCTGTAAAATATGACCTGGTCCGGCTGATTCAGAGGATGACGTGGACAGTTCCAGACAATCCGAAAAAGCAATGTGCATTCGGACATATAGACGTTTAGGTATTCTGACGAATATTCAGTGTACATGTTCACCCCCATCTCGAATACGCAATCCGATTTTGGCATACATAAGTACAATACGACCCCACGGCGTTGCAGCAACCGCAACATCGGAACTCCAAGCATGTCATTGGAATGCGCACTCTCTCATACGAGCAAAACTTGCAACGTTTCGAAATATTCCACAGACGGTATTGTCAATTACGAGACGACCTGATAAAGGTATAGTTGATTTTATACACTTCAATTCATGTGTGCCAATCTTTACTTTAACAAAGCACTAACACAAACTTTAGAGGTCATTCCTTGAAAGTGTCAGAACAGTTCAACCGCCTGGAATACCGCTGAAAATGTGTTCTATTCCTGTATGTCACCCGAGGAAAGCTCTGTCCGAATCAGTCATTTTTGCACGGACAATAGCCATGTTTAAAAGGCAGTTGGAGGACGCACTCATTCAATTTCCTTTTGTTACTTGTCACTATATCCCCGACCTAGTCCCAAGAAATACCTTGGATATATTATTTTTCACAAATTGGGACTGTGAAACCACACGGATTGCAGGATTATCTAATTACAGAAACTGTCGAGATAACTTCCATTCTCCATGCGCTAGCGTTAGTCTCAGCCAGATAAAAAACTTAATAGTACGACTGATTCTCTCTGGTTCTGCATTGAGTATACGTCTCTTCTAGTCGTCACATGTATAACTGTCTTGGAGCAGAAGTGTGACAGGCTGACAACAGCAGGCAACAGTCGTGAAAGCTGTCCCATATGAACCAGACAAATCAGTGCCTCGAACTCCATGCTCAAAATCAAGCTCCAATTCAGAACAGTGTATGAGTAAAGATCCAGAGTTGGCCACCCAGCCATTAGCGGCTGCTCATAAAGCTGCGTTCGCCACACATTCTTCGACAGAATCACCTGCTACACTGAACACTGTTAACGGCCCGACAACAGAAGCTCCGTTGTTGCTACCCATTTGACGGAGGAACTTCCCATTGCAACCCCGCCCGCGGCCAAACGAATTACTACTACAAATAACACCACGGGACTCAAGACCCCCATTATTTGTCCAACCGAAGAAAGCAGCCACTGGTCCCTTCAAAAAGGAGAACATTAAATAATAGCATAATTCGCGAGAACGAAAGACCGTCCGGTGAGCAGTTGCTTTCAAGGACTGTTATATGCTCTAATGTGATTGAATCCCGAGCGAACTCCATAAAAGATAACATACTAGACGACAAAAAACAGTGGGATACCCTGTGTCGACTAATAGGGGTTCAAGCTAAACCAGTTGATATGATGCTTCTCGTCCGTCACCACAATTCCGTACACTACGGTGAACTACGGTTACTCCAGGTTACATTTCAGTCAGTTAATGATGCAGAAGCAGTCCTCTTGTCAGTCACTCGCCTTTGTACCACCACATGCTCTATTCGAATTTTTCCATATGTTCCTTGGAGTGAACTCCAGAGACGCAAACAAAATCCGGATGACTTCCGTCAACAACAAAACGCAAAATCTATCCTCTTTCACCATGTCTCCGAGCTCAAGTCACTAAGCGAGCTAGTGATGAATGGCGTTTATTCGTTAAGTACTCGCACTCGAATTTGTTATCGCTAATACGACAGCAAGATTACCGCTATCACCTAACTACAAAAAGCTGTGGTCCCCGAGTGATGCAAGTATCATTGCACTCCGAACTAATGGCAGAACATGTGATCAAAATGTGGCACAAAAAGCATACAATGCTGCTATCCGAAATACGTATGAAGGCAATAGGCACCGGGCCACAGATAGACAATGTAACACTGAGCAAGCAATTTATCAATACAATTCCGTCACCGTGTAGCTCAGAAAGGAGACAATGCCATAACATACCGACTGCTGAAGGAGGACAGGATGGTCATCCTCTTGTTGGCGCTGAGAGCTCTATACAACAACTCGAACTGGCCCTAGTGCCTGCATCGTCGGCCCCACAAAAAGCGACTGGCAACCGACCCCGCAAGCATCGGCGTAGACGCTCACCGGAAACCGACATTCACAACCACGCTTCTGACCACCGATGCCCACACCTGCTTGTACACCAATGCACCAGACGTTCTCAGCAAGCTAACCGAACTTCGTCTTTGTCAGGTCTCCACGCCTTTGGACCTATTAATGGTCACAGAAACATGGTGGAACACGGAGAGCACGGATGCTGAGATTAAACTACACGGCATGACTTCCATAAGAAACGATCGACCTAGCGGAGGAGGGGGAGTGCTCTTGTATTATCCATTTGACTTGGTTGTTGATATCATTGCGAACCCAGCAATGAAAGTCGTCCATACTCTTTGGTATCGCATACACCTATGACGTGATGTGTGTTTACTAGCTATAGTTTACCGCCATCCAATGTCTACCTTGGAAATGAATCAATACCTAGCTTCTTCGATGAAACGACTCCTGGCAGGACCACACAGTCACGTCTTACTGATGGGGGACTTAAACCTGCACGCAATCAAAGTTCTAGCATGGCAGGGCGAACAATCGAAAGCTGATTTGCAAGAAGTGATCGCCGATGTACCTCTGTACAACCATATCACCTTTCCAACGTGATTCCGAACAGTTGACACACCCTCTGTTTTTGACCTTATGCACTCCAACGAGGAACTAATGGCCGACACTGTGGCCATAGGTGCACCACATGGCCGTAGCGATCACGCGATATTTTTCTTTCGTTACACCTGTTACTCGGAGTACGTCAGCGAGCACAAGGTGAAAACCTTTGTCGTTACACATTATGATATCCTATCCAATCTGGTTCAAGCAACTGACTGGTCCTTCTTGGTCGGGAAGCCGCCGGATGTCGCCTGGATGTTGTTCGTCACTCAATTCACTGAGCTACTGGTAAATGCGTCAGAAAGCAGTGTGCTTCGCTTGAATCAAGTGAATTTGTTCCTGAGGAGCCATACTAGAAAATTCACGGCCTTAAGAAATTCAGCCAGGCGCGCTTACAAAGTCTGTCCAAGTAACCTGACCTGGGGTGCTCACACAACTCAACGAAACCACTGCGTCAAGTTGATTCGCGAAGACAAACTCCAGAACCAACAGAACTTAGCGGCGAAATTCAGTACAAATCTCAACTTGCTGTATAAACACCTCAACAATCTCCGCAGAGTGCAACGCGGGATCCCGGTTTTACGTGCAACAGATGATTTTGCGCAAACCGCACAAGATGCAGCCAACGTGCTTCGCCAACATTTCATCCATACTTTCCGGAGTAAATCATCATTCCATCCGCTTTTTACACGGCTTCCATCGTCACCGGGAATAAACCACGTATCGTTCACGGCAACCAATGGGATGAAAACGCTAATGTCATTGCGTTTGCACAGCCCATCTGGCGTGGACGACATCAAACCGAAAGCATTGAAGACAGCGGCTATGCACCTTTCCGAACCAGTAGCTAGGTTCTTTTAACGTGGTCTCGACGAAATGCAGGTTCCAACAATGTGGAGACATGGAGTAAGCACTCTTATTTCTAAAAGCGGTAATCGTTAGGAGCCCTCGAACTACCCTCCAAGCACTCTCCTCCCAGTTTTATCCAAAGTAATGGAACGTATAATTGCAGGCACTCAAGTGATATCTTGAGAGCAACAACATCATAGTGCCACAGCAATACGGATTCCGCTGAAACCGATCCCGCACTACAAACTTGTTGCTAGCCCGAGCAAGCTGGACTGAGTCAGCCGATGCTAGACTAGGAGTCGAGGTTGTCCACCTTGACTTCTCGAAAGCATCCGATCGTTTCGACCACCGCATTCTCCTTCGCAAGCTTCGCAGCTATGCTATCGGTGACCCTATACTCGCTTGGATCGGCAACTTCCTCGCTCAACATCGGCTGAATGTGAGAGTTCGCAGGTTCATTTCCGACCCAATTGATGTCAAGGGTGACTTGCCCCAAGGACCGGTACTAGGGCCACGTTTATGCCCAACATTCATTAACGATCTTGTCAGGGTGCTGCAGTCGAATTTCTTACTATGTGCAGACGTCAAAATTTGGCATGATATCAGGACATCGGATGACCACATGGCATTACAGAGCGACCTCGACTGGGCTTATGCGTGGTCATCCGATAACCGGCTCCAGTTCAACGTAACCAAGTGCAAAGTTGTAGGCGTTCGCCATCAGTTTTCCCTTGAATATTGACTTGGGGACCAACAGTCACAACGTGCTTCGCAAGAAAACGAGCTCGGGGTGATCGTGCAGTACAATCTTGGTTGCTAGAGACAGGCTGAAAAGGCATCAAAAAGTGCCAGTCAACATCTTGGACTATTACGGTGGGCTTTCGGGAATTTTGAGCCCTCAAGTTTTCTGCAAATAATGAAGGTCTACGTGAGGCCTCACGTGCAATATGCGATCCCGGCCTGGCGTCCCTGGTGCAAGCGCGACGTCGATGCACTTCAAGCTCCACAACGTAGAGCGACCAAACTGGTTAGAGGATTGTTTCACTATTCTTATCAACTCAGACTACAGTCCCTGAGATTGTACAGTGGTGAATATCGACGTCAGTGAGTAGCCCTAATCATGGTTTACTTAATACTGATAAACCCAACTCATCCATGTCGCAATCTGTTGCAGTCGAGCCAAAATACCAACCTGAGAGGCCATCAGCTCAAACTGGCTAGGCACTACAGTCGACTTAATTGACGACAAAACCTTCTCTCCCTCCGTTTTCCGTTGCTGGAATGTCCTTCCGACTCAAGTTATCCTTGACCCTACATTAACGCTATTCATAAGACGCATTGATGAAACGCTTTCAAACTTGTATTACTTGATATAGTCCGTTCCACTTGAAGGGGGAAATAACGCAAACCTAACCATATACTTAACGGCCCTCTCCGCAACATGGCGTGAGGATACATGCAGAAGTGTCCATGTGAGTAGCCTGGAGGTATCTAAACGATTAACATACTACATCTGCCAAATGAAGCAACACACGAGTGAGCGTTGTTGTTTCCGTTCTTTCTCACGCATTTCCTGAACTATAACGGCTCTTTATACTATTTTGTATGCGCATATCCAATTCCCACTTAAAACTATCGTTATGTGGTATTGTATTTAGACCGGTAGATGCTTAAAATAACGCTTTACTTATTCGGTGATCCTTTAAATTTTAATTTTTACTCCAACCATCCTAAGGGACTTGTCAAGCACATGCTATCTTGCCCGTGATAAATCATTGTTCACTCATTGTGCACTGCTTAGTTAAAAATAAATGTACTAACGTTTTCCTTAATGTTTTAAAATTCCCACACAACAACATAACGGAGGTTGTAAAGTTTTTCTTAATCCCTATAAAATCATTGTTTATTGTCCATTATCCAAGTCACTGGTCCGAACGAATCAAATGCCTACAGGATGGGCACACCAACTCGTAGTGTGCAATGCATAAACTATATCTGTACGGTGTAATTAGCTTAATTTATCATGTTTGTTAGACAACTGCTCTTGACAAGTATTATTTTGGATTCGGTGTGTTTGCTGATGTTATTCGCAAATATTTCTTACTGATACGCTCTTGATGATATTCTGCCAAGTTTGCATTTGTTATGGTGTGCATGGATGTAGTTGCGACTGGTCGTTCATAGCTCAGTCCTGGTTACACCGCAACAGCAGTTGCGCCATTGTTGATCGCAGACATACTGACTGTGACAGACGACTTACTATCCTGAGAAAGCCCAACAGGGAACGGTTTCGCTCCGCGGCTTCGAGGTATCTGATTGTCTGGCGTATGGTGATTTTGCATATTCCCAATCAGTCCCCGATATTCCTTAGAACAACCGCGAATCAACACGCTGCTAATTGGAAGTGCATTGTCAATGTTCAGCTGATTCAGGCTATAGCTAGAGTGCGGAGCAATACGTTTACCATAACAGCATATATATAAGCAGCTGAAGAACTCCTAGCTGAAAGTGTGATAAAGCGAAAAAGTGGTCTGACCGTGTTTTGACAAAGCATCAGCTACAATTATCACGGGCAACCTAAGTGAGCTCGGAAAATTCCAATCATGCGTGCATACTGGCCTTGTTTCGTTCATTGTCTGAAAGGCTGCAATAGGACGGCATAATATGAAAAGCCGGCAAATTACAAATGCTAATGTCTGTGGTAAAGAAACACACAACTTATCCTTCTGAACTGCACATCAATTGTGATTTAGGTTATTAAAGTCACAGCGGAACGTTCAAAGAGCGTCGGGAATTGACTACACACACACTATACACGTTAGCTAGAGGTGGGAAACACCTTAGCTATTGCGCTGCAATAACTAAAAGAAAAAGGGGAATCATCATCATCATCATTATACATGTCAGCTAGAGGTGGTGAAACACCTCCGCTATTGTACCGCAATACATAAAGGAAATACCTACGTACGTACAATACATAAAGGAAAAATAAATACGACAGTTGCATGCCAGCTGAGCTACCAGCAACGGATAGGCATCGTTCCGGTAAGCTACAAACCAGCTACTAGACAAAAAGAAGAAGAAAAAATATTATGTTTTACCCTACGAAATGAGATCGTAGATGGAGGGGGAGGCTAAAAGAGATGGGGAGGGACAAAGAAACTCACAGCAGGAACGCCACTGAGGTCGGCTCCTTGCCATGTCAGAAAGTGTATCCAGCCAAACGTGTTCATCTTCTTTTGGACCCCAACCAGGGAGCCGTGAAGCTCCAACCGAGGCCAGCTCAGAAGTGAGGGACTTCATTCCCCTGGACCAAGTCATCGCTTGGCCACCTCTCCTCTTCTTCCACCCACATCCCCCCTGAGCAAACAATGCACGTCGAGGGAGTCGGTGGGCTGGCATGCGCAACACGTGGCCCAGCCATCGGAGCCTGGTGCGGGAACTAACGGTGCTGAGCGGTTCCTTCCCTTTTCCTGGGCCGTAAACAAGACGTCGAACCCGCTCGTTACTCACGCGGTGTTCCCACCAGATGTGAGCCAAACTGTGAAGGCACTGATGGTCGAACGTAACTAGACTCTTCATGTCCGCCGATCTTATGGGCCAGGTTTCACAACCGTACAGTAGGGTCGAACGTACCGCTGCATTGTACACTCTAGCCTTCAGGGCGAGAGTGATGTCGCGCCGCCGCCATAGGTGGAGAAGGTTAGCAAAAGCAACTCGAGCTTTCGCCATACGGTTCGTGATCTCGTCTTCGATCCGAAGGGCGCTGATACAACTTCCTAGGTAATGGAATTTCTGAACAACTTCTAGCTGATCCCCAATAAGGGCCAGCACAGGGGGCGATCCCGGCCAATCTTGGAGTAACGCTTTGCACTTCGATGGTGCAAAGCAACGCCCGAAGCGGCTGACAGCTAGTGCTAATCTGTCCAGCGCGGCTTGGCACGTCTGGGATCTGTCACAGATTAGGGCAATATCATCAGCGTACTCCAAGTCAAGAAGTCGTTCTCCTGGGAGTAGCTCTACACCTTCCAAGTCATGTCCTGTAAATTCAAACTCCATGACTTCGTCAATAGCGAAGCTGAAGAGGAAAGGTGACAGCGGGCATACTTGTCTCACACCGCTGGAGATATTGATGGGTTCGACAGCTTGCCATAAGCCCTCACTCTGCCCGTGCTACGCGCATATAATGCTCGGATAATATTTACATATTTCTCGGGCACACCTTTCCTGAGTAGACAACTTCAAAGGGCACATCGATCAACGGAATCGAAAGCACCTTTGATATCGAGGAACACGAATAGATCGTAACAGGTGCAAGCCAGCTGACCGGTAACGGATGGGCATCGTTCCGGTAAGCTACCTGCCGGCTACAACTATGCAGCAGAAAAAATAACTTACTATGCGAAATTATAAAATGCTGACTAATGGGATCGTGGTTGGATAGGAGGCTGAGAGGGATGGGGTGGACAAAGAAACGCACAGTACGAATGCCACTGAGGTCGACTCCTAGCCATATTAACAAGTGTATCCAACCAAACGTGTTCATCGTCTTTCGGACCCCAACCAGGGAACCGAGACGCTCTAACCAAGGCCAGCACCGAAGTGAGGGCCTTCATTCCTCATTGCTTGGCCACCTCTCCTCGTCTTTCATGCACAACTCCGGAGCGCAATTAGCGCACGTCGAGGGAGTCGGTGGGATGGCCCGCACAACACGTGACCGCGCCATCGAAGCCTGATGCGTGAAATAACGGTGCTGAGCTGTTCATTTCTTTTTCCTGGGCCGTAAACAAAGCGTCGAACATGCTCGTTGCTCACGCGTTGTTCCCACCAGATGTGAGCTAAATTGCGAAGGTCCCGGTGGTCGAAGGTAACTAACCTCTTTATGTCAGCGCAATGAGGCTGGACCTTACCGTGATGCGATGGTTTGTGTGCCTCATCAATCCATTTAGCTATGCTGGGTGGTGCCTTTTTTGCACCCTCAGAGCCGCTCATACCAGATTTGTCAATAGTTAGAGGCCAGACAAACTCATGCTCCTGGTCCTCCAGGTGAAGGGTTGGAATGAGTTGGTTCCTTGTTCCTTAAAACAGACCTTGTGGCCCAACGTTAAACCTGCTGCCTTGCGGTCAGGTTTTTGAACCAAAGGCTTTGGTTGAGAACCCTAATCGTTCTCCTTTCTAGGCCTGGGCCACCTGATAGTATCTTGCCCAGGCAATACAACGGACTTGAATGCAGAAAACAGCCATGATTAAGTCGGAAATCCAGTGTTTGATTCCCAGCATCCTGTCAATGAACATCTTCGTCACCGATGGTATGGACGAAAACAGTTTCTAGCCGTTGGCTAACTAGTGCGTTCGCTGGTCTGGACTGCCTACTCAACATAACGCATGAGACGCCAGTTATCTTTCAGCTGGCATGCACATGAAACCCGTGAAGAATCCAAGAATACGCAACCACTTATAAATAGACGATCGACGCTGCCTCAATGCGTGCGTCTTTTCACGATGCTGCACGTCATGCCAGGCGCATAGAACACTCATCAAGGTGAGCGCTCAAGTAGTCCTTACTGCAAATGATAAAAGGTCGACTAACGTTCTGATGGTGCAATCTAGTCTTTGTTGGGCGGATAATTGTAGTAAAGTCTTTAAGGTCGGGGTAAATAGTTCTAGCTGCATTAGATCGTACTGTCCGCAATGTGTAGGCAACTCCGTCCAAGAGGTAAGACAGACAAACAAAGTTGCTGACACAATTTGGTTTTGTCAAGTCATTCCAGTTGTCAACCATTTACGTTTGCTCACGAAAAAGTAAGATAGGTTGACCGAGATAATCGCGCATTTGGTAAATACTAAGATCGATCCCAAGAAGGTAAATATGGCCGCGTTAATACCTTTACCAGCCAAAGTAAGCTCTGACGCTAAGCCGAAGAAGACAGCTAGACGCTCCAACCGCACGGCAGCGTCTTTGTCTCTAAATCCATTGGGTCACCTCACTCCCATAAGTGGACAAGCCTCAAACATGTCTGCTTCCAATTCTGAAACCGTAGACGCTTCACTTGGAAATTCAGCCATGACACTGACAGATCAGAGCCGGAGGTAATCCGATGCAGATAACAAGCAGGTAACCTACGGATCGATTTCCTCGACGAACACACCGGGAGCGACAAACCTAGGTCCATCTTTTTGTACCGAGCACACATGAAGCAACAGGGTTTTCACCGTCTACTCCAGTAAGGCCTTCTAAACAGCCCAAATTGCCAGTAAAATCCATAAAGCCAACACTCGCTGGACAAAACCAAGCTGGGTCAACTCTCGGGTGTCCGAGTGCAAATCCGGCACAATAAAAGGCAAGTTGCAAGACCATGATAACCAGTGGAGTTCCATCTACGATGCGATTGGTATCCTGGCTGAGCTTGCAATTCTGCAACATGTAACGCGTCACCCGACCTCAGTGCACTCTGGTGAACTTCGAATTCTTCGAGTAACCCTAAGCTCAGCAGATGAGACAGAGGCTATCCTGTTCTCAGTAGTTTCTCTTTGCAACTCAACGAGCAGAGTGCGCATATTAACCGATCTATCCTGGAAAGATCGCTCAAAAGAAGCAGGTGATCAAAGCGGCATTCCTCTTAGTGATATCAAAAAAGCCATATTTCTTCATGGTGTTCCCGAGCTTCTTGATTCTTCTGATCATGATGGGCAAACACATAATCGAGAGCCGTGGTGCTACATCCGCCAAGCACTCTCTGTTAAGATTGGTATTGTCAAATCCTTGACAAGAGTTCCGTCATCACCTAACTACAAGGGCTGCGGTCCAACGCTAGTGTAAGTAGTACTACACTCCGAGGGAATGACGCAAGTTCTATTGGATAACTGGTCAAAGATTCGAGCCATCTTGCCAACAGAGATTCGGTTAAAGGCAACAGGCGAATGGCCAAAAGTCATAAGCAATCCGATGGAACTTGCAAACGCTGTAAATTCTTTATTTGCACAGTCCTGCGGAGAGAATGACACAACAGCATCCACGGCACACAACAGGACAGAGCGCAGCACGACTGAAACATCTGTTCAGGAACGCTCAATAATGTCATGCAACTTGACTGAAATTTGTAGACCGAAAAAAGATTAAAGACTGGCCACCTAACGGTCGGCTTAGAAACAAACACAAACTTAACTTCCGTCAACGCACTTGAGACAACTAAGACGCTATCTTGTAGGTACACAAACGCCCAAGGCTTTCTAAGTACTTTGTCCGAACTTAGAGAACATCATGCCTCACAACCACGGGACCTCATCAAGCTTACAGAGACCTGGTTATACCTTGAGATGACCGATTCTGAGATCAACGTACCCGGTATGTCGCTGATTCGGAAAAATAGAACCGAAGGGGTGGTAGTGTTATTCTTGATTACAATACATACCTCCGATGTGACGTTATCGATCAACCGGAAATCCGCGCTCCTGATTCGCCTGTGGTTGCGAAACAATGACACATGTCTACTAACCATTAGTCACTGCCTACCAAACTCTACGTCGGAAATGGACTTCAAACTGAACTACGTATTTCAGTTTGGTTTGGAGAGGTCCTACACCCACATTCTTATCGCTGGGGACATAACGCGCACGACATAGAAACGCCAGCAACAGATGGTACGCAGTTTAAGGCCTGTTTGCAAGAGCTAATTGCTAGCCACCATCTGTACAACCACGTAACCTCTTCCACTAGATTTCGAACTGCTAACAAGCCGTCGATACTGGATCTTTTGCGCACTAACGAAGAACTCATGGTAGACGGGAGAGTTACAAGTCCACCATTTGGTCGCAGTGACCATGTTACTCTACTCTTTGACTATATATGCTATGCGAAGTACCCTGAAAAGGAGGATGATAACGTGTATACAGTCACGCACTGTAACGAGTTATCTACGCTTGTTAAAGATAATACTTGAACTTTCTTAACCCAAACCCTCCCCCCAAGAGGTCGCCTGGGAAACGCTTACAGGGATGTTCAGCACAATGGTAGCGCAAGCATCGGAGCAGAACTCTTTCCAAACCAAAAACAAGCATAAGTAATTTCTGAGGAGCAGAACAGGTAAATATATGTCCCGGAGTGATCTGGCATGGCGAGCTCACAAGAACTGCTCGAATGCCGAAACCTGGGAAACTGATCCGCAAAGATAAGGTCACGCATTAGCAGGAGTTAACGAAGTAATGCTGCAAGAACCGCAAACTTCTGTACAGGCACGTTAACGGCCTTCGAAAGGTGAAGCGGGGGATACCAGCACAAGTCACGGCTGATGGTTGCACGCGATCAGCAATGGAAGCAGCTGATCTCTTACGGCTTCATTCCTCGCAAACTTTCCAGCAGGTAACCAGCCCAAACATTCTTCTCGTTTCCTTTACTCTAACTTCGGGTTTAGACAATATCACATTCACTGTGAAAACTGTGTTGAAGAAGTTGTTACCCATGCATATCCACAGTTTTCCTGGAGTTGCCAACATTCGCCCCCAGACTCTGCAGACGATAGCTAGTGATCTAGCAGAACCACTGGCTGTTTTCTACCAGCGATATCTAGAGGAGAACCATATTCCAGCAGTGTGGAAGCGAGGGGTCATCACTCCTATCCATAAAGGAGGTAGCCGCATTGACCTTACCAACTACCTTCCAATAACGCTAGTTCCTATGCTATCCAAAGTTACGGAGTCCATCATCGCGGATGCGCTGATGCAATAGCTGGAAAGCCGCAACTTAATAGCCCCATGGCAACAAGGCTTTCGTCAAAAGCGTTCATGTACTACTAACTTATTAATTACATTTAATAGCTAAACTGAAGCATTGATCATGAACTAGGAGTCAATGTCATTTAACTGAACTTCTCAAAAGTGGTTGATCACGTAGAACATTGAATTCTTCTTCAGAAGCTTCGGAACTACGGCGTTGGAGGTCCACTCCTGAACTGGATTAGCAATTTTCTACATGAACGACGGCTAGAGGTGAGAGTCCGCGAATGATTGTCCGATGCAATCGATGTGGTGGCTGGTTTACATCCAAGCCAGGTGCTTGGACCTCGTGTATTCTTGATGAACAATGAACAATGATTTATCACGGGATAAAAGCAAGTGCTTGACACGTCCCGTAGGATGGTTGAGGTGAATATGATGAAATCAAAATATGTCTGGGTCATCTATCGAAAGTCTGCCGAGATGAATAGTTTGATAAGTAACATCAGTGTAAAATGAAAACGAAATATCGCGCGTAAACGTTCAGAAAGACATTGGGGTGCAGTGATCATTGAGGTAAAGAGTGAGAAAAGTGAAATATGGTCGTTCACTTAGGTCCATTTGATACATAAATCCTGGTGAAATGCATCCTTGGTGTAATCCACAGTAGGGGAGTTTAGGTAACAAAATGTGGGAGCTAAGAGCAACATCTAATCGTTTTTTGAAAACATCCAAGGTAGGAGAGGATACGACTGAATCTGGGAGTGCGTTTTAAGGTTTGCAAACCCGAAGGGAAAAGTAATTCCGTCGACACTCTAGACGGCTGTATTGTTCCTTCAAGCAGTTACCCCTGAGCTGCGTGTTGTGGCTAAGTATCAGCGAATGGCGGCATACGTGTTTGGGGTCACTCAATATTTGATACGCTAATATGAGATCACCGCACAGTCTTCGATAGCGCCCGCTGAAAATACCCAGCAACTTCAACCTTCGGTGGTAAGAGTGATAGCGCAGACCCTACACATTCTTTGTTGCTCTCCGTTGTGGTGTCTCTATCGCTTCTAGTCACGCTTCAACCAAGGTTGCCAAGCTTGGATAGCGTATTCCAGATACGGGCGCACGTAGGAATTGTGCATCATTGGGAAGATTGATGGGTCAAATCCCCCGAATGCTCTTCGCAGCATGCCGACATGCTGGTTGCCTCTTTTCGCAGCTACCTCAGCCTGTTTTGAACAGTTGAGGTCGCTCTGTATGATCACACCCAGGTCACGTTCCTGGGAGCTATTCTGCAGTCCATTGGTCCCAAGTGACTAGGTGTAGTTATGACTATGGCGTAATTGTACGACGCGACATTTGTCTACATTGAACGGTAGGGCGTTTTGAAGTGACCAGTTCGACACTGTGTTAAGATCGCACTGGAGCCGTTCATGGTCTTCCGGTCCTCTGACCCTTCGCCATATCTTGATATCATCAGCGAAAAATAGGAAATCGGAAGTGATTGATCTCGCCAAATCGTTAATGAACACCAAGAATAGACGAGGTCCAAGAACCGAACCTTGTGGTACTCCGCACGCCACATCGATTGCACCAGACAATGATTCTCGGACTCTCACCACTAACCTTCGTTCTTGTAGAAAATTGTCAATCCAACTCAGGATTGGGTCGCCAATGCCGTAATTCCGAAGCTTCTGAAGGAGAATGCGATGGTTTAAGCGATCAAATGCTTTTGAAAAGTCTAGGTAGATGACATCGACTCCTACTCCATCATCAACAGCTTCAGTCCAGCTATTACGTGCAATTAATAGGTTGGTATTACACGAATGCTTTTGACGAAAACCATGTTGCTCTGGGGCTATGAAATCGTGGCTTTCCAAGTATTCCATCAGCGCATCTGCGACGATTGATTCCATCACTTTGGATAGTACGGGAAGTAATGTTATTGGACGGTAGTTGGCAGGATCAGTGCGGCTACCTCCTTTATGAATAGGAGTGATGACCCCTCGCTTCCATACTGGTGGAATAAGGCTTTCCTCTAGACATCGTTGATAGAAAATAGCTAGTGGTGCTGCTAGACCACTAGCTACTGCCTGTATAGCCTTCGGTCGGGTGTTGTCAGCTCCGGGAGAACTGTGGATACGCAAGCATAACAACTTGTTCAACACAGCTTCCGCAGTGAAGGTGATGTTTTCTAAACCAGATGGTGGAGTAGTAGAAATGAGGAGAATGTTTGTGCCCGTTACCTCCTGGAAGGTTCGGGAGTAATGAAGCCGTAGGAGATCAGCTGCTTCCATTGCTGATCGCGTGCACCCATCAGCCGTGACTAGTGCTGGAACCCCTCGCTTTACCTTTCGAATGCCGTTAACGTGCCTGTACAGGAGTTTGCGATTCGTGCAGAATCGCTTCATTAACTTCTGCTGATGAGTGACCTTGTCTTCGCGGATCAGTTTCACACAAAAGTTACGATGTCTGACGTATGCAGTCCAGGTTTCGGCATTCCAGCAGTCCTGGTGATCTCGCCATGATGTACATTAACTATTTGGCGAGAGCAATTGCTTCCGATTTCCTCCTTTTCGCTGATGACATCAAGATATGGCGAGGGATCAGAGGACCAGACGACCAGTGCGACCTTAACACAATCTCGAACTGGTCAGTTCAATACGCCCTACCATTCAACTTAGACAAAGGTCCTCTTATACAATTACGTCATAGACATGACTACACATATTTGCTTGGGGCACACGGATTGCAGACCAACTCCCCGGAATGTGGCCTTGGTGTGATTGTACAGAGCGACCTCAACTGTTCAAAACAGGCTGAGGTAGCTGCGAAAAGAGGCAACCAGAACGTCCGCATGTTGTGAAGGGCATTCGGGAAATTTGAACTACCAATCTTCCCAATGATGCACAATTCCTACCCGCGCCCGCATGTTGAATACGCTATCCAAGCTTGGCAACCTTGGTTGAAGCGCGATCTAGAAGCGTTACAGGCATCACAATGAAGAGCAACCGAATTTAAAAGCCTGCGCTATCCCTCTTACCACCGTAGACTAAAGTTGCTGGGAATTTTCAGCGGAAGCTACCGAAGACTGCGCGGCGATCTCGTATTAGCGTATCAAATATTGAGTGACCCCAACCGCGTATGCCACCACTTGCTGAAACTTGGTCACATCAGGCAGCGCAGGAGAACTGATGAAAATTGAAGGAACAATATGGCCGTCTAAAGTGTCGCGGTAATTACTTTTCTCTTCGGGTTTGCCAACGCTGGAACGCACTGCCAGACTCAGTTGTATCCTCCCCTAGGACGTTTTCCAAAAAGCCATCAGATGTTACTCTTAGCTTCCAGCACTTTGTTACCTAAACTCCTTTATTACGCCAATCATGCTTTTCTACAGGATTTATGTATCGAATGGACCTAAGTGAGCGGACATATTTTATATTTCTCACGCCTAATATATCAACAACCACTGCACCCCAGTGTATTTCTGGACGCTACACTCGATTATTTGTATGTTACACTGATATTATTTATCAAGGTATTCATCTCGGTAGATGCTCGGTAGATGACCCACATATATTTTGGTTACATCGTATTCACCCCAACGATTTTACGGAAAGTGTCAAGCACTTGCTTTTCATTGAAATAGGAACGCAATCATGGTTGTCAACATCAGCCACCAGGCTATGAACGATACTGGTGACCCCAGTGATGTCACCTCAAGATACAATTCACAGTAGGAAGCGAAGTTCCTGACACTCACTTGCTTGATCACAATTTGAAGATTCCTCATCTTATATGGATAAAAGGTTACTGGATACAACCAATTCGGGACAACTCAACTAACTTACAGAGTGCGACAATAAGTCCAAATTTGTCGCAAATTTGGTCCATATCACTTTTAACGCAGCATGCAAAGTGAACAAATCAAACTTCATGGCCGATTGTTACTGCCGCTCAATATTTATCACTCCCCTACTATGACTGAAATTCCCTACTTATGTGCCACCAGGCTGTGACAGAATAGTGATCAGTTGCCAGCACACCAAGTCAGAATGTATCCATATACATGGCAAATCCTTGGATCTGACACTCCTGACCTCTTTCAATATACGTGGGGTAGGTAGCAAGCAAATAAATCAGGTGGAGGTGACTGTACCCGGTTGACTTTAAGAATGCTTCCTTCAAGAAGGGGGCCGAGGATGAGTCTACAATGCCTACCATTTATTCGACGGAAGCACCACTGTCCACCTCATTTGTTACAGAAAGGTCACGCGTTCGCTGAAAATTTCCCACGCACCGTACTCATGCAAACTCGTAGGTTGAGCTCCGTCTCTTCTAGTCAAACTCACGCCCTACTTAATTGGAGTAAGCGTGCCGTTAATTGAATGACAAGCAATGCCGTATATACCTTTGGCTTTGGTCCGCATAGAATATCCATGGAATTATGATTCAATCTTGCGTCATGCCTTCTGTCTCGTGTTATCGCTCACTGACGACGTTTATTTGCTTGGACCAATATTTTAAACATCAAACAACCTGATAACATTCATAGTACTGTTTGGTTAGTATTGCTAATCCGTTCGGTTGTGCAGCTCACAGCGATCATGCTGAAACAACAATCCCTTGAATCGTTTGAACACATCGATTTGTCATGATGCACTAATCGCTTTGACGCTTCGCTATTCGGTGATCGGGAACCGATTTGTATAGCTGTGTTCAGCCCATATTTATCCCGTCAAACGGCTAGCGCATTGTGCCACGCGGAATGCCAATATTTATTGTACACTATCGGTCTTAGGACCTAACCATCGATAACTTGTGATGAATGCCCGGCTACTTCTCCCTACGTCAACACTTGAATTAAATATGAGAAACTGCTGAGAGCAGCCGATTCCTTGTAACTACCGTTCATTTCAGTATTTTACGACACCAGTTAAAGGCAGCTTGAAGAATGGAAGCTGTTCCAGCCTTCGTTTCAACCTCACTTCTTCAGCACTCTATGTTAAGAAAACGGTGACACTTCACTTCTGTAAACTTTACCAACTACCGCCTTTGGTATTTTCCTGGGCCCACAGACATTTTGCATAGGGCATTTCAGCCTTCAATCCGACTTTGCCTGGTTAAAAATAGACACATCTATTTTCATCCATCAATGCTAGATTTGTGTGCTGTTAAACTTCAAAACGGCCATAAACTAGACCCCCAAATGCACTGGAAAACAATGTGTCCATCACAGGCCTGCAGGCTAGTGTTATGTGCTCGGATCGGCTAAGAATATCACCTCTTCTGTAGCGTCTACCACCAGTAAGCCAAATCATCATAGTTTGAGGCTACCGAATCTTCGTATATCTCGGTCCAGCTTTGTGTGGCCATCTAGACCATGAACACAACAGGTTATAAATGCAAGCCGGAAGTGAATGTGAATGGCTGAGGTGTAGGGATAGTGCGAAAGGAGTGCTGCAGCCGAAGATTTACGGAGCATCTAAGTACATCATCGCGGATGCCCACAAGCTGTACACGTCGTTGCCAGCATTTCTCCCGAGCATAAAGTTCCCCATTTTCTTAAGTTAACTGTATCAACTAGGTCTCACATAATTGAGTCTACTAGCATACAACGAGGTTGCACTTTCACAGCATGATTTCCACATTGTTTTCAAATCGCAGAACCCAAACCGGTTTAAACGGTTCAAAGACCATTCCGCATTATACGCTATCTCTGTGAGGGTTTTGAATGCTACCCAACGTATTGCAAAACATTGATGATGTGCACAAAATTAAGTGGAGTGCACGCTTTGGTTCTAGTCTCTGATAGGTAACCACAATGTCACTGGTGACTAGTGATGCGGACAATGTGCACTTCATGAACGGTTTATTTGGAGCAGTGAGCGCATTCTCTTAGGAGTTGGGTTTATGCCGACACAATTTGTATCTGGCTGCTCGTGACCCCAGTGTGGTCAACTCAACAACCGTGCCAAATTTGATGGACCAGCTCAGTGGGAGTGGCTGAACAGAAACCTACGTCCATATGGGAAGAGGACACATTCCGAAATTCAACTTTCACCGAATCGGATACCATTGCCCATCGCGACGTGACTTGATTTTAACGTGATGGGATGGTTTGCGTACTTCCGTGACCCAATGAGGTACGCCGAGTGGCACTTTCCAAGTGTCTTCAGAACCACTTATACCAAACAAGTCAGTGGTTAGAGGTAAACTAACTCAGTCTTGCAATCCTTTTCAGAAATTGGAGAGAGGTAGATGGCCCTCGTTTTCTAAAATCTAGTCATGGGGACAACAAATTTATGGGTTATAAGATCGCAGCCCGATTGGTGCAAAGCAGGAGCGCCACGCATTTTCTGACAAAAAAGTGCGCCTTTCGATGCTCAAGGGTCTGTTATCACCGACCTCAGGCCACGCCGCCTCCGGTCAAATCGGTACAGGCCCACTAAGTCCCACCCGAAAGTGTCAAGGTCGCAGCTGGTCGGCATATCTGACGGCATCCGGTTCCAGATTTGCATGTCAATACGGCCTGCATAGGACAGCCACAGGAGGCCTGTGCTTACAGAGGGACCATATGCCTCATATGCACTGTAAACCCGAAAAGCCTTGGAGATACCCCAACGGCGAGCAACCAAAAACGTCAAGGGTCTGTATAACTTGCTGTATGAACGAAGGCCTCAGGTGCCAGCGTTTTCAGCGGACAATATCGCGATTGCGCGGGAGGGGCCTCATTTTGTTTTACCAGATTTTGGTAGATCCCAACCACACGTGCCGCCATTTGCTAGAGCTCAGTCACAACAGCAATTTGAGAGGCCACCATCTCAGGCTGGAACAGCTGCACACTCGTTTAAAATGTCGTCGGAATTCTTTTCCGTACGCTTTTGAAGAAAGTGGAATGCCTCACCGGAATCTGTCATATATGCTCCCACGCTGGCAGAGTTCAAATCCAGGGTTGACTCTGCACTTATTTTGCTGCACCATCTTACATGACGCATTACCCATGGATAAACACAAGTGTCTGTAAGAGTTTTCACTGGCGGTCAAATCCTAGATTTCGTTTCACGTTTTTCATCTCCTGCATGTGTGCACCAGAAGGGGACACAATTTTTACCAACATTCAGTTTGCCCTCATTTCTCATTGCGTACTCTTGTCCGTTTCCGCGTTCTGTTTCTTAAGAAAAATATCTTTGAGCTCATTACAAACCCTCTAATCTCTGCAAGATATTTTATTAGTCCACCGAATCTGGTGAAGAATGCGCCATGCGATTCCCGTATGATCTTCGGTGAGGAAAAACCAGTTTTTGGCACTGACAAGCTGGGCTAAGTGGTCGTAACGCATTATGGTGGGCACTTACCCCGGGTTCTCCTTTGGATATTTCCCCTCCTTGATCATTGCGGCCCAAAGGACCGCATACAGTTGGTGCCACAACTATATTTTCTTCTTTGCTGGACACAGTATCCAGCGCAGACGGAACATCGCTTGGTTTAAACTGAGTAAGTAAATAACGTGGTTGTTTGGCGGAACACTAGCTCCGACCTCTTGCAAATCGGCCTTCTAATGTTCACCGGTCATACAGGAGTTCTTAAACATTGTATGATGCAGCAACCCATAATGGGAATGTGAAAGAATTTTCCACCTGGACTCCGTTTGTGACTTCTGAGGGTAGGTACACTAAGTCTATAAGGTAGGAGTTGTTAGCTCTTAACTACAGGTAGCACCAGAGAGAATCAAGAGTCGGCGAATTTGAATGTTCCTTGGTCTCACATTATAGGCCAAGACGTTACAACTCAATCAATCTTACGCCTTTGGTAAGCGACCTATCTGATAGAGACTTCAGTTTCCGTTATCCCGACTTGCCATCATGTCTCGGTGACTTTGATAACGTCACAATGTCTAGAAGCTTAGTGATTTCAAGTTCCGTCAACTTATTGGAAAGGACTTTAACACTGGTGTACCTGCGAGACAAGTTATCGATCCATAGGAGTTTACAACGATCTAAGCACTCATGAATAAGGGGGGGCGATGTTTGTGAAATCGGAGGTTTCTCGTCTTTTAATGAGATGCCGGCATCTCGTCTGCAACTAGCTTTGGTCTAGGTGCGTGCCATTCCTCGTTTGGACCTGCATACTCGTTGGGTGCACAGCACTTTCTCGGAGCTTTTGTTAATCTTCGTACAATCGTTAGTTTAGACGATTTCATGTCTGATCTCCGCAAGGCATCTGCAGCCCTTTCCCCAAGTACAGATGGAAGGTTTTGCAGGTTGTTATGCCAGTGTTCTAGCATTGCCATTGATGTTTTCTCTGGTTTCAGCATGAGTTTCAATATACTTATGTTTCCCCTTTTATAATTTAGTGACACAGGGAACGTTTGTCACAAATGTACCGCTATTACCTCAAGTCGTCATTTTGGCTTCCCCAACTATGGTCAGAAGGATGCTCTGGCACGTCAAAAGTGAAGAGTGTGCTCAGGGGACGTTGTCTGCTGTGTTTTTCCGAAGTGTTTGTTTTCCGATGCCACATGCTTGATAACAAATCGGGATAGAAGTGCATCCCACAGGATCCGTGTTGCATCGCAGCTAAAGAAAGTAAAGCGGTCGCTACACCAATGGTGATTTTAGAGTAGCACCAAGAAGTCGGGGTTTGACTTAATTTATGAATTTTGGATGAAGAGCAACTCTTGCTGGATTTGTACGTCTGGCCTTGACATCCATCGATCTATACAGTGCGTTCCGCTGGTCGAACTCGTCAGGCATGGTGATAGTTGCACACTCTGGAACATTTGTGCACACAACCACTAAGAAAATACTGTTAGTTCACTTTTCCTTTGGGATGTATAGTACTTTGATCCTTGATTTTCGCAATTTGCTTAGTAGTAAGTGTTTACTTTTTTCCATCTAGTTACATTAGTGTCGCCTATTGCGAATAAGACGTAGGGGTGACAACCTGGGTGATCTTCGCAGAAATCCTTGCATATATGCCCATAAAATACAAATCCCAGTTTGCAATTCTTTATCCTTCTTTTTCTACTCATCAATATATGGATAATTCTAATTTCGTCTTTATCATTCCTTTTATACACAACCATCCAGACTATAAAACACGAACGTGAGATTTGTTTACTCGCATCACTGTGGTCAGTTGAAGCATCGCCTTACTGAATCATATGCACGCACTTCACCGTTGACATCCTGTCCGCCTCTGATCCTTTCACTACTGAGCGACTTCATCAGTGACTTGCAGTTCGGACTCCTGAAGTGTTTCTACTCACAGTTGGGCAACATGTTGACTATGTCTATAATCCTATCCGTAAAGCACCCTTGTACATTAAAATGACTGTTACAGAACAACGTTTTGTGTAATCAAGCTTTACGTGAAAACAGGCTTATAGGGTAGATTGCTTCATCTATCGGCACTCACAAGATCTTGTGTTTAGGGGAGTTGAGCCCAACCAGTGACATTTGAGATTCAGCTGCAGCGGGTTGGTGCTCCATTGTTCCACTCGAGGTAAGCTTAAAGGCTATTGGTTTCCCTCAATCGATCACATGTTGCGAGTGTCGCTAAAGTTTCGTCGTCACGAATGGCGTTTGAATATCAAAGGACCACCAATTTTCACCTGATGTTCTACTTAAAGAAGTTAACGATGTTGGGCGTGATTCCGCTCATGTTTCTAGGGGGTAACTTGAGTATCATTCTTCAGCTTACAGTCTAATTCGCTTTCGTGGGGCACACCTGCTACCAAGGAAACAATGTTAGCGTTTGATCGCTGTTACGCTTCTGCCACTAACCCGTCGTAATCTTGGACTGAGTTGTGCATAACGAATGGAGCAGTGGAACACATTTTACAAACTTAAATGATGTCTCCTTAGATGGGAATATTTCGGTGTTGCTCCTCTCAACACAGGCACACCACGAACGCGGTTTTGTCTCGGTTTGGACTCATCAGGTGGACATGGCCTGAGCTGGGGTGGAGCTCAGAGCCTAGTGTTTCGAGGCTGACCTCCTGATCACTATGCCACTGAGATCCACGAGCAACGCATGGTACACAGAAAGGAATTCAAAGTTGGACGCGGAGAAGCCGCTGTGTAGTTGAGTTGCGACACACAACCTCAACTGAGACCTCGGTTTACTTGAGATACACCTCGGTCATTCCGATCACAAGGCTCGTAACTGAAATGGAAATATTTCTGTGTTGCTTCTCCCAACACTGGCACATCACGATCGCTGTACCAAGCGTTGCTCGCGGATCTCAGTGGCATAGTACTTATGGCCGCAGCCGTGAACAAGTAGGCTCTGAGCACAACCCCAGCTCAGGCTACCTTCATCGGCTGAGTCCAAACCAGGACGAAACCGCGGTCGTGGTGTGTTAGTGTTGCGAAGAGCAACACCGAAATATTTCCATTGCAGATACGGTCCTTGCGATCGGAATGACTGAGGTCTAGCTCTTAGATGAACCGAGGTCTCAATAGTGGTTGCATGTCGCAACCCAACCACACAGCGGGTTCACCAAGTCAAAGATTTTGTCCCATGAGCAATTGCCCCTTACATACAGTTGCCATAAATTCACGCTTTTGCGGTGATATTAGATGAAAAAGGTGTAAGCTGCCTCTAATTTGACTGATCCATTAGAGTTTCCAATACGTGATTTTCACTCATCTAGATCTCGGTTGGAGCCGCACTTATTGATTTCCGCTGCTGAGCATGACGTCTATACCTCGGCCAGTTATCTAACCCGGTCCCGGATACTTGGTTTGCTAGGTAACGCCAGCGTGGAATTCGCAGTGCCCACGCTGCGCGATTCATTGAAGCGTGTCACGTAGGCGTGCCGGTTAAGAGGGTGGCAAAAGAACTACCGCTGTTTCGATCATCTCTACATTCCCAATAAAAGTTGGTTGAAAATCAAGGGACGGAGAATGGCAGCCGTGACTGCAAGCGGTATTAGGAAGCACAATATCCAGCTAGATGATTGCCTAAAGAAACATTCGGAATGACTATATACCAAATATCAGGGGCTTGTTAAGTTCGCTTATTAATTTTGCAAATCAATCATGTTTGTGGTCCTGTAGTTTTCATTTAACGCACCTGGCAAAGACTAATCTCACACCATGTGATCCCCGCTGACGTCAAAACAGCAGTTGACTTCTAACCAATGACCATGCCGGCGCATCAAAACATGTGAAAACCGTAGGTGATTAAGAATGCCGTTCAGGTCACATTCACTTTGATATCCCTACGTCGCATCCTGACGCGCACAACACAACTGGAAGAACCAGACAATGGACGTGTACTCTTGCGTCCACGTTCCTAAGGCCCGAACCAACCATCGTCGCAATCACACAGCAATCTGCATTGGACTCACAGCCATCATACAAGCAAATGGGATGTCTCACACATGTATAAATCATTATTGTCTGCATAATATTATCATTCATCTGTGCCTAGCCTTCTGGATTTCAAACTATATGTTCTCTGTTAGTCGCATCAATAATGGTTTCAAACTCATCCTTAAAGAAATACATTTCATCCATACATCTTTCAGAACAACCGCTAATGCAATCAAATATCATTCTATGGGGCGCGAACGCCCCAAAGCGCGCCATCCGTCGAGTGACCAATCCCAAATCAATCAATAGCATATCAGACGAGTTCAAGATATGGGTTACCAGAGAACCCTTGGGTGTGGCTCAGATTGCGTGCGATTTGGTAAGTGCCTACTCGCGCTCGACACTCGTTCGCAGGCATGACTGGCTACGCTGAAGCTACACGCATGCTAGCGGCGCATGCTCCTAAAACGCAACTGGCGCCACCTGGTCTTAGAAGTCACGCGTGATCAATGTGGTTGGCACGGAACCGTTCAGGCATTTACGCTTCTATATATAATTTGATTGCGCGTTGTGCCCGCACACGTCATCGCTGAGCTGTCCTTCTACTGCCAGACACCCACATGACTGGGTCCGAATGAACTGGCCATTGGGAATAACGGCATGAAAGTTGCTCGCACATATCGTTGTCGATGAACAACTGGCATGGAATTTGGACTAGTGACACCGTAGGGGCGGTGAGTGTGTGTGGACCGCGGTGTGTTTTGGGGTGTGGAATACTCACTGATTCCAATGTTGAAAGGTCTGCGCTTGACGGATGTAGCGCAATGAGTGCGCGCGTACGCTGCACGTTGGCATCCTCACCTTGGTTGGGTGACGTGCTTGATAGGGTGTCTGAGGTTGTACTCGCCTATTGCCCTTGTTACGCCGTTGTTCGACTGAGGAATATTTCATATCGTCGCCTCATGGTTTCCACTGCGGTTGCTGAGACATGTAAGTGCCTGAGTGCGTCATCCAACCGTACTTAAACATCATTTGCGTTGTTGCGAAACAGACCGAATTTGGCAGGTCCTTCCAGGGGCGACACACACGAGCAGAAAGTAGATTTCCGTAACACTTCGGGAGGTTATAACTTTTTTCCAGTTCTACGGAATGATCTCAGCTTGGCTTTATTGTTGACCAGCAGTAAAGAGTGGCGTACACTATTTGGGTAGCTCCAAACAATGTGTATATTAGCAGATTGTCAGGTAATCAGAAATACCCGTGGTTTCGACTTTTTACATGCGTAGTATTACGCGTTCCAATGACGCACTCGGAAGCCCGAAGTTGGGTCTGCTCCATATCAGTGACGTCCTGCTTCAGTTTTGGTTGCGTGGCTTGTCTTGCTTGTTCTAGGTGATAGTTCCCAGCTCGTAACACCATTACCGTTTACTCAGAACAACAGTAGAGAACTGTACGGCATGTGTTTCGAACCGATAGGAGTAGAAGCTATAGTATCATATGCAGAGTGTCTTACAAGCAGGCGGTCACCCTACCTACGAGAACTGAGTATTTCAGCTGCACAGCTCTCAGACGGATTTTTAACTTATTGACAAATAACCCTTGTTTTATCAATAAATCGTAGTATATCACGAAATGGAAACTATTCTCTTAAGTGGAGGCAAGTCTCAAATTGCTACAGCAGAATACAAGAAAAACGTAGCGGAGCAAAAAAGCACATCGCGACGCGACTGGACTTTAACTTGATGCGATACTTTGCTTACCTGCATGACCGATTGAGCTACGTTAGGTGGTACCTTCTAAATGCTATCAGGACTACTCATACCAAAACTATCAATGGTCAGGGGTCAGAATAGCTCAGTCACACAATCCCCTTCGGAGGTTGGTAGAGTTCCACGGCCCTCTTCCATTAACACAGCCATGGAAGACGACAGGTTATGGAGTATCTCACAACTCGATTGGCGTGGAGCACGAGTGCCACGCATTGTCTCTGATCGTGGGAGTGCACCACGCAGTGCTTAAAGGTTTGCTGACGCCCGCCTCAATCCATGCAGCTCTTAGTCGAATAGATTCAAACACGCCAAGTCCCACATGCCGTTGGCCGTGTTGGCATGTGCAGAAAAACCTATGTGAATTGCCCTAAATCCACAGCCGCTGCATGTGGCAAGCCCCAAGCGGATCCCAATGTGACATTGCAATCATCCTTTCCAGCTGCACGTGCTCCCCACTGCTTTTTTGGTTAGGTTATGCAGCCAACGTCTCCGGGTGGAGCCACTCAAGTGAATCTCCATATACCTTACTGCTTTGTGGGTCAGACTATTGAGTGGAAGGTTAGGGTTTAGCACCTCGAACAAAAACCCTCTTCCGGAGTAGACAGCCGGAGAGTATTATCTGCCTTTCCTACCCAGTTGCCAACACTTCTTCTCCTCTACCCTTACCACTCTCTTCTCCCCAGGTCTATTGCGCAAGGGACTGCCATTGACCTCGCAACTAAAGCTATAAAACCAAGATTCTCATTTCTCACTTATTCATTTAGCGTTCACACGTTGTTTCAGATCGATCAACAGGCAGCATTAACTTTCACTATCCACTCCCTTGGTATTGGTGTGCGCTGTGTCTCCGGAAAATATGTCGTGACGAATCTTCGACTTCCTGGTTCCCAATCTGCTGACAAGGACTACACTCTGCGCGTGTCTGGCGATATTGATGCAATGGCTCAAGGTTATTATAATTTCGGAATCGCTCTCAGCAATCATGCTACAGACAATCTAATCGACTGGATAACAGTGAACAGTTGCATGTGTGCTTTTCGATTTCGAGACTCTATTGGGATCAATAAGAAACGTCTGAGGGCAACGCGCCTTTTCAGTGCCTCTGTTTACGCCCCCGCTACTGCAGTTCGGAGGTTATGAAGGACGACCTCCATCATCAGCAAGAACTACTGATATTGTGATTGTTGCGGGTGACATGGATGCCCAAGGGGGTCGCCTTCCGGACTCTGAACAACACCTGGAAGGCTGTTTAGGGGTGCACGCAGGCCGAACAGACCGTGTCGATCGATTCCTATAATTATGTGCTGACCAAACTCTGTATATTGGCAGCAATGTTTTCCAGAGCTAACGTTCACATCGATGATCTGGACCGAAATTGACCATATTGTCGTATACCACAGTAGGCGCACTTTGTCACTTTGCACTACTTCTCCATCCTTCACCTGGAGTTTACCATGGAATTATTTTCAGTTCAACTGCAGGTGCTGTTAATCTAAGCGGATTGCAGGACTACGGCGCAGCCAAAGTTAAATCCTTATTTTCATATTTAAAGTACTAACTGCGTCACTATCATTATTATCATCATTATTATATCGATATCTCAAGCAACTATCCAACGGGACTGGTGAAGCAACAATTACTAACCCGTATAAATTCATTTTTCATTTTTCATAATCCAAGGCTGTCGATCTATTTGAAGTATGTGCCTGGATTCCGACTACGCTGTAGCGTGTGCACGCTTGACACTCACTCTTTCTGCTTCAAAGAAGCACCCGACATCTTGACTTCTCATTGGCAACCTTAACTCGCAGTCTGAAGAAGTGTTTATACAACAAAAGACTTTGCAATTGGTGTTCTGTGAAAATCATCCAAGTTCACGGCAAATCCTCAAATGAAGAAACTGCCAATGCTTACGGTCACGAGAAAGGTTGTTTCCTGGGCCTACCGATCAAAGAGTATAACGTTGCGAACGGCGCTTGACAGTAAATCAGGTTTACCCTATCCCGGACCTACACGATAACTTGACCACAGCTCATCTACACCACCCTAAAAGCCTTATCATCCGGAACCGACAGAGTAGATTGCCAGAGAGTTCAACCTCCGTGGTATCGCCAAGTTCATCAGTTCAATTGACTCACGGGATGGCCGAACATTTCCAAATGTAGTTTAAGCGTTCCACGTGGCATCAAGATTAATTGGGCCAAGTAATGAACAGGCCCGCGCCTCATTCATCCCCAAGCGCGTCATGAGGCCACGGTGAACTCATTCAAGTTGTTATTACGTAACAGGAGTCAGAAACTGCTTTCAATCCGAGGAGTTTTGGTGATAAGGACGATTCGTCGGGTGTAGTGCGCACCCAAACGACTGATTTAATCCGTAAGACTACTCTGTTCCTGATTGTGCAATATTCACCACTCACCAGTGGGTCTAGTGGCCCTACTAAGACACCCACCTATTTAACTGCCTAGTCGAAACAAAAACATATAGCTACTGAAGTCCTCTTCTTGGGTTGATGAAACGATTTAAGGGGCTCAATATTTTGTGTGACGGGTTTCGCCCATACACCGTTGTGGAGAACCGGCTCGTACGGAATTTTGACTAGTGGCAGCTGAGGAGCGGTAAGGTATGTATGGACAGCGTCGTCTTTCGGCGTGCGGCATGCTGACAGCGCAATAATGAATGGTCTGCGCGATTTGAATCAGCTTGAGTGCGCGTGCCGCACATTGGCATCCTCACCATGGTTGGGTGATGTGCCTGATATGGTGCCCAAGGTTTCACTCACCTAATGCCTTCATTACGCTGTTGTTCGATTGAACTGCTCCTAGGAAATATTTCTTATCCTTACCTCATTGTTCCTAGTGCATTTGCTAAGTGAACGCACTTGCATACGTTTACCCATCTATGTACGCGGTTTGTCTTTGTGCGCTGTCATTGAACAGTGCGAGAAGAACATGAAGCGTGCCGTGACATTGGGTGCTGCCGAGTCAACTGTCAAAAGCTTTTGTGTCTAAGGAATCATCGGTTTGACATATGAGGACAGCATAGTCAGAAATGTTGCAAAGCGTTTTGTGCGGCCATGACATTTGCGGTACGGCACTGTAACAACTGTGAAGCGATTAACGGGTTAGTAACACTTTGCATGTGCTGCTCCGTATGGAATTGCAGTAGGCAGCTGGGATTTGCACATCGCGAACTGATGCAGCGTCTGGGCGGGGTTGGGGGAAATGCGAGTCACTACGCCACAATTACACATCTGCACCGTAATTGCTAAAGTTAGTGTGCTTGACATCAAAAACGTTGGTTGTGTTTGAACCTTGATAGTAACCATACACTGCCCGGTATCTAATTAGCTCATTGGATAACTTCTACCTGGTCATCTGCATTTCTCAACACTGCATTCAACGAAACACCGTCTCTGCTCATGCCCACAGTGTTTGCACTTGTGTGCTGAATGTTTCCGCGACATCGAAGATACTCGGTTCCTCATTTAACCAACTGGTAACGCGTGGTCCGCTAACATAGCGAGCGCTGCATCTGCCATGGCAATGGCTATGATTTATCATCAGGCGAGATGCGACAGTAGCGTCGCCAAGGTGAAAACAAAGTAGTAACTATTCACAGGTTACGGTTTTCCAACAATAATTGGTAGTGCTGCCAAATTGGACAGTTGCATTGCACAAGACAACTCTAAGTGGCTGTTAAGAATAAATGTCGGTGAAAGACAAAAACAGGTATATCGGTGACACAACATATGTGTACAGATCCATTTGTTGTATTGCGTCTGCCTACTTCGCACTGACGTGTGCTGACAATTGTTTACAACGGTGCTCCGTAAAGCAGGCTCGTGCTACTGATACTATCTGCTCTTTTACTCAGCGCATCAGCTGCATCTCCTCACAGCATCTAGGAATATTGGTGCCGCATGGCTTGTTTCAAGTGTGCACTGAGAACAATCCAAATGCCTTTTATTTGCTTCAATGAAGGTGAATAAAGTGCGAGTCGCAAAATTTTCGCTGAATGATGAATTCGATTTATCATTGCAACCCTTCAGCTTCCAAGTACATGAGCTACAAAACATACGAATTTCTTCGGTTCTTATTCTCAAGCGTATTCATCGACTCCGGTATAACATGTAACATAACCATGGTAATGACGCGACCCCCTAGTTGCCAAATTAATGTGCTGACGCTCACATCCACATTGAACTTCGCTTTCAATAGGAAAGGAAGACATTCAAAGTTATCGTAGGCTCCGCTTCCACCACTTCCACCAGAAAATCCATATGAATCTCATTGACATTAGACATGCCCAGACACGTTTACTATTGGTTTGTTTGACTCTAACCTTCTAATCCAAAGAGGAAGAAACACTGGTATTGCTAAATATCTGACAATTTGTTAATACAACGTGTACGCCGCTCTTTACTGCTGGTTAGCAATAACGCCTAGCTGAGATCATTCCGTGGAACTGGAAAAAAGTTATAACCTCCCGAAGTGTTACGGAAATCTACTTTCTGCTCGTGTGTGTCACCCCTGGAAGGACCTACCAAATTCGGTCTGTTTCGCAACAACGCAAATGATGTTTAAGTACGGTTGGATGACGCACTCAGGCACGTACATGTCTCAGCAACCGCAGTGGAAACCATGAGGCGACAATATGAAGTATTCCTCAGTCGAACAACGGCGTAACAAGGGCAATAGGTGAGTACAACCACAGACACCCTATCAAGCACGTCACCCAACCAAGGTGAGGATGTCAACGTGCAGCGTACGCGCGCACTCATTGCGTTACATCCGTCAAGCGCAGACCTTTCAACATTGGGCTCAGTAAGCAATCCGCACCCCAAAACACACCGCGGTCCACACACACTCACCGCCCCTACGGTGTCACTAGTCCAAATTCCATGCCAGTTGTTCCTCGACAACGATATGTGCGAGCAACATTCATGCCATTATTCCCAATGGTCAGTTCATTGGGACTCAGTCATGTGGGTGTTTAGCAGTAGAAGGACAGTTCAGCGATGACGTGTGCGGGCACAACGCGCAATCAAATTACACATAGAAGTGTAAATGCCTGGAAGGTTCCGTGCCAACCACAATGATCACGCGTGACTTCTAAGACCAGGTGGCGCCACTTACGTTTTACGAGTATGCCCCCTAGCATGCGTGTAGCTTCATCGTAGTCAATCATGCCTGAACACGAGTGTCGAGCGCGAGTAGGCACCTACCAAATCGCACGCAATCTGAGCCACTCCCAAGTGTTCTCTGGTAACCCATGTCGTGAACTAGTCTGATATGCTATTGATTGATTTGGGATTGGTCCCTTGACGGATGGCGCGTTTTGGGGCGCTCGCGCTCCACAGCATGATATTTGATTGCATTTAAGGTTGTTCTGAAATATGTATGGATGAAATGTATTTCTTTAAGGTTGAGCTTGAAAACATTGTAGATACAACGACCTGAGAAAATATATAGTCTCGACCAAAGCGACACAAATAGTTAGTGACCACATTTTGCTATCCTGACTTTTAGATTGCTTTTTCTTTTTCGACTCTTTCATCAAACCGTCCTGATTTGGCACACTTCTCACTATTAAACTTTTACCTAGTGTCTGTAAACCCCCCGCCATTTTGGCTCCATGACCTTGATATATGATTTACTCAAATCCATGCACAGTTTGCTCTTAGCATTCTCACTCACGCATAAACCATGTTTTCTCATGCGCTAACCGTATTGCCATCATAAGTTTTTGCTGACCTACGAGATCTTTTGTCTTCATCGAATGATGTTAAGCCTTATTCGCAGCTGAAAGTGCAGTCATCCAACAGAACGCTGTTTCTACACAAATGTGTTGAACTGTTGATTAGCGGAGAATCGCTTGACGGATGTACTCATTCCCAGTACCTCAGACTTCTTTATATTGTAATAAACAATCGCAAACTGGATAAAGCTTTACTCAGGCAACTAGCTCAGCAGTGTTTACTTACTCTGGTGCAAGCTATGCTAGTCAGTAACGCTGACAGTGTTCCCTTGACACTGCTCGCTAGTATCGCTGACCAGGTTTTAGCAAACCAGCTTAAAACAAGTGACATCCACCCCGTTGAAACGCACAGCCTACCAAAGTCGATTAACAAATGTCTAGACGATTTAGCTAAACTGATAGCCAAACTATGGTTAAACCGACCGACGCTAGGCCGTACTTTTAGTACTCGTTTTTCTGCTCTTACAAGAAACCCTTCTTTAGCGCGCACTTCAACTAGTTGTTGGTACAACAGTCTTTCCAAGTATTCAGTGCGCAAATTCACCGAACACTGCCGCTTCCGTTAAACGCATCCGTCCACTCAACGTTCTAGTGCAGACAACCGGTTTCCGTTTTCTTGTTGACATTGGTGTTGACATCACCATCCTACCGGCCCATTTGTTAACTGCACCTCATCCTCGATATGCTTACCAGCAGTTTATGGGACCAATTTAAATCTTTCGGTCAACGAACGTTATTACTCAGCTTTGATCTACGGCGACAATTAAGTTGGATATTTATCATCGCAGATGCACTTCAACCCACATTAGGAACGGATTTTATAATACATTCAAACTTGTTAATGGATCTATGTAGGCAGCTTTTGCTACTTGTCAGCACGCAGCTTCCATTCCCGGTCACACAGTGTGTACACCATCCAGCTGCCCGATTACCCTTTTGTTAGAACTCCCCTCCATACTCCAAACTCCTTCGATGCTTTCCAGATTTACTAAAACTAAATTTTCATCAGACGAATAACACACATTCGGTAGGTTACTACATCACCACAAGCGGTTCTCCAGTTTTCCCCGTCCACCGGAGCAGCAAAACGCTGCGGCCGCGAATTCTGGACATGGACGAGTTGGTATGACGAAGGAAGTTATTAGCGGGGTACTGTTGAGCAACTTCATACCATCCTTTACATAATGTATGTGTCGTGCACGCGGAATTATTACGTATTTTCCGAATGCTAAGTTTCTCTGATCGCTTCGAGGATAAACTTAGCGCATACGTAGGCTAAACCATTACTAGAGAGTGTTTCTGTCTGGTTCCTAATGATGATGCTGGTCTTATAGCTCAGACCTCGACTTTATAGAAAATGTAGACTGGTTTGTCCATTGCTTGCTAATATTGATGAGTATTTACAGGTTTTTGAATTCGCCATTAGCTTTCAATAAAGTCATTAGCCCTTTTGACTAGTAAACTCTGATCGAGGAATCAGAAGTACCTGCAGTACTTTGGATTGGATTTCCAGGAATATTTACTAAGAGCAAGTGGACTTTTTAGCTTGTGGCATAGAAAGCTGCGCAGTAGCTTTGCTACAAGTAGATGGAAGCGGAGGAGGTTCGCTTTGAGGGAGACGATCTGCTTAATAAATGAATGCATCAGGACATATCCAAAAAGGTCAAGCTTGGCTTATATACCGATGGAAAGTTTATTTATAATTTCAGATCTGATCGTCATCCGGCATTCCTGATTCATATTGAAGAGTGGGTGCTGCAACTAATTCCGTCAGGGGACGCTGATTTTTGGTACGCCTGCGACGCAGGTAACGCAGTAGATGGGGACACATTAAACTTCTTTGATCATTATTGAAGATGCAGTGGAAAACACCGCTTACTGTTATCAGAATGAAGTGCCAACCTAAAAGCTTTTTGCCAGTAACCAGTTTGTCAAGGCACCATCACAAATGAACGTGGGATGCAGGCACTTTTATGTCCCGTGAATTGCTGTATGCATGTTTTTCGATTATTCTCCGATACAACCTGAGTCAAGCACAGTAACCCACTCGAGACTGCACATGCCATGTTAATCTGCTGGCTGGAACTGCGTAGTATTAGCTTAGAGATAGGTTTACAGCATCTGTTTTTTAGCATCGTACACAATCATCTGCTAGCTAATATGCGGTGTGTATTTGAAACAAATTGAATTAGGGCTGAAACGGTAGCTATCCACCAACATGCTTCTTATCATGACAAATAGTAAACATTTGAAGAAGAAACTATGTCTACAAAGCTACCGTCTCCATTATATTTGCGCGTGAACAGCCTTCGTGCAAGTTTAACTGAGCGTAACTCGCCGGTGTCACGAAATCTGACTACAAACCGTTGAGAACACAAAACTGGCTAGTTCTTCAGATACCCTTTGTCCCAAAGCACTTTCCTCCCAGGCCTGCATATGGACAATAATGAAATGAAATGAAACGAATGAATAGATACATGTGACTTACTCCATTTTAATTGGTTGAGCATTTCTCGCTGTTTTGCTAAGAGACGGACAGGAAGCGGATAGAATACTGGTATCGGAATGTCTCGGAGAATGGTTGCTCCTTAATGTACTTGTCAAACGAAATGCCTCATTAACAGTCGGTGTGGTCTTCAGGTTATGTGGGTCTGACATGACACCATCAATCGAAGGTACTGCATTTTGCATTCTATCGCTTGCATGATCCACAAAATTGAAGGTTGAGCAGTTCAGAACAGTTCGGCCTTTTAGATCATTTCCAGAAGCGCTCATCTGGAGATTAGTACCTCCATTCGAAGTTTTGTAAGGGGAAAGATGTTCTTTCATTTGCTCTTGGATAACTGGTTGATGTGCTTTATCACAAATACTCCTCGACATCTCCAAAGATGGCGAGTGTTCAGAGCAGGTCTCCCCGCGCTCATTTGCTGCGATGCTTGAATGTATTGAATCTGTAGGATTCTGTATTTCGGACGAATCATCGGCGGTTTGTTTCAAAGTAATAGCAGGAAGGATTTCACTGGAAACCTACAAAGAGACAGATAGAACATACGTTATTGATTGAGTTGTCGGGTTGGCTGGGGTTTATTAAATATATGTTGACGGATATGGGCTAGGGGAGAAAGGGCAGAAAGGTGAGATTTGTAGGGCTTATGTGATCGAAGTCGATGCAGCAGATGTCAGTAGGGAATGGCTTATGTGGTTTAACATGTGGGGTGGGGTGCGTTAGCCCCATGAAAGGATAATTAAGAACGCTTGGGGGGGGGGGGGTAGGAGTCAATTTTAGAGAATCAGCGGTGCTCCATGGGGTAGTGAAATTTATAGCGGAGGGAGACGGAGAAAACTGGTCTATACTTATCACGAACGTAATAGAAACATGGTGCAGGGGGCAGGTAAATAGCTATCGTCGTGGGTTTTTTATGCACGTAACAGAGGATAGGCAAAGTGTAGGTTGGGATGGAGGAAGAGTTTGGCATAGGGGTAGACGGAGGTCCGACAAGGTGGCGCGGGGTCGGGTGAGGGTCTTGGAAGGCTTCGGGGGGGGCGTTGGGGGAGGGGGGAGCATAGGGTTCACATCGAAAGTCCAAACGAAAATCCCAAGTATACTAGGAGTTGCGGGTAGGAGTGTGAATGGGATGACAATGTGTAATTTAACTTTACAAGCCTATAATAAAAATGACAAATAGAAGCAGGGAGGGGTGTACAAGGAATTTCTGGTTTGTGAGATGATTCTAGGGGAAGTGGGGGGTGCATGATCAACGGCTCTGGGATCCGTGGGTATATTGTGTGTCTATGGAGGATGAAGCTTGGGGTATGGATGTTTGAAATTGGGATATGTTATAAGGGGGGAACTAGGGGTGAGATGCACTGAGGGCAAAGGCGTTGTCGTAACGTGAATAGGGGTTGACCGTTGAAGAGCAGTGCGGGATAGGGGGAGGTGTGGGTAGGGGAAGTTATTTCTGTTGGGTTTGGGGGGATTACCATTGTACAAACATTAGACAGAGTGGGGGAGGGGATGGCGGCAGTACTGGGTGGTTCAGAACGGGGAATTTTTCATCACACCTCCATACTGATGCAGGGGGGGGGGGGGGGGGGGGGGGGGGTGGGGGGGGGGGGTGGTGGGCGGGGGAGGGAATCGGGGGGGGGCGGCGAGAGGGGGGGTGGCGCGGCGGGCGACGGTGCCGAGGGCGGGCGGGGGCGCGCGGGGTGGGGGCGGAAGGAGGGCGGCGATGTTAGAGGGCTAGCGAATAACCGTTGCCCCATTAGGTTAGCCAATATGGGGGTGGTAATTTAGTGGATTTCTTAGTGTTTTTTTGGGGAAAACCACTTAATTAGGAGGGGGAGGGTCACAAATCGATATGGGTGGGGGGTAGATTGCTGCAAACCGGGGAAGATCCCCGTCGGGCTAGCAAAAAGGTTTTTCAGACCTAGAAGGTGCAAGGGGGGCCGGGGACTGTCGTGGGGCCGGTGATTGTGTATCGGGGCTGGGTGGGGGGTGTGAGAGTGATAAACCCCCGTACCACAACCAAACAAACAATAGAATGTTCAAGCCAACACACTTAAAGAATTACAGTTCTTATTTATCCACCCAACAACATCCAAACAGTCAAATCCTCCAAGTCATGACCCACTATTTTAAGGGACGCGCGGCACACTGCCATTGTGGTATAAGCGAGATTCATTTATTAAGTCGCGCAAACCCTCACTCCATTATCTCGCCAACGACTTCATCCCGACTTGTAAACCATCGGCCACCTCGCTACGCTATATCAATGCCCTAGGCGGGACTGGGCGCCTCGTTCTTAAATAAATTCAATATCCGGATCAACCGCAAACCGCATGTTCGTACATACTAAAAATAAACCCGCACCTTTACGTACTCAATCCCGACTCATTCATTCGCGAATATTGGACATAGATCCCCCCGTTGGGAATGCTGTCACACACAAAATATACACTCACGGGGCGGCGGGTGTGGGGGCGGGGGGGAGGTGTGGGGAACGGGGGGGGGGGGGGAGGGAAAGGCGACCCAACCCTAAAACCAGAGGGGGAATGGGGGGGTGGATGCATGGGGGGGGGGGGGCGCGGGGGGGAGTGTCGGTGGCCGAGGTGGCGTGCGTGTGCGAGGATGCGGGGCGGCTATGGGGAGTTGGAGCGTTTAAGTGGCTATGGGTAGTGGGCGGCGTGGGGGGTGGGGGTGGGTTGTGTTGTTGGGGGTGGGGGTGGGTGTTGGGGTGGGTGGGGGGGGGGGGGTGGTGGGGTGGGGCTGGGTTGTGTGGTGGGGGGGTGTGGTGGGTGGGGGGGGGTGTGGGGGGGGGGGGGTGGGGGGTGGGTGGTGGGGGGGGGTGGGGGGGGGGTGGGGGGGGGGTGGGGGGTGGGGTGGGGTGGGTGGGGGGGGGGGGTGGGTGGGGGGGGTGGGTGGGGGGGGGTGGGGGTGGGGTGGGGGGGGGGGGGGTGGGGTGGGGGGGTGGGGTGGGGGGGGTGGGTGGGGGGGGTGGGGGGGTGGGGGTGTGGGGGGGTGGGGGGTGGGGTGTGGGTGGGGGGGGGGTGGGGGGGGGTGGGTGGGGGGTGGGGGGGGGGGGGGGGTGGGGGGGGGTGTGGGGGGTGGGGGGGGTGGGGGGGGGGGTGGGGGGGGTGGGGGGGGTGGGTGGGTGGTGGGGTGGTGGGGGGGGGGGGGGGGGTGGGGGGGGTGGGGGGGGGGTGGGGGGTGGGGTGGGGGGGGGTGGGGGGGTGGGGGTGGGGGGGGGGGGGGGGGGGGGTGGGGGGGGGGGGGGGGGGGTGGGGGGGTGGGGGGGGGGTGTGGGGGGGGGGGGGGGGGGGGGGGGGGTGGGGGGTGGGGGGGGTGGGGGGGTGGGGGGTGGGGGGGGGGGTGGGGTGGGGGGGGGTGGGGGGTGGGGGGTGGGGGGGTGGGGGGGGGGGGTGGGGGGGGGGGGGGGTGGGGGGGGGTGGGGGGGGGGGGGGTGGGGGGGGGGGGGGGGGGGGGGGGGTGGGGGGGGTGGGGGGGGGGTGGGGGGTGGGGGGGGGGGGGGGGTGGGGGGGGGGGGGGGGGTGGGGGGGGGGGGGGGGGGTGGGGGGGTGGGGGGTGGGTGGGGGGGTGGGGGGGGGTGGGGGGGGGGGGGGGGGGGGGGTGGGGGGGGGGGGGTGGGGGTGGGGGGGGGTGGGGGGGGGGTGGGTGGGGAGAATCACAGGGTACGGGTGGGAGGGG